>JBCNJP010000007.1:37266511-37394412 GCA_039602395.1 Deinandra increscens subsp. villosa | reverse complement strand
CACACTATATGCCAATAGCTATTTGCAGAGTTCTTCGGGAGTGCCTGGCAATACAAGACAAGAAATTATTTAATAACGGGTACCCAGACTTTTGCACTTCTGGAATTTGTAACTTTCTGCTTTCCCCCAAAGAATTGTTTTACAAAATTGGTTACCTTGTGGCCAAAGGATCTATCATGGTTTGTTTGATTTAATTTCTCTTTGAAATGTTTAACAACATGATCATCCTTACCACATCTGAAACAGTGAGATTTGTGACTTGTGCAGGAGGAAGTTTCTTAAAGACTTTCCTCCTCATAATCTGATGTTTTAGAATCAGAATCACTGTTGATTTCGAAATCCACATTTGTTTTATCATTTGAAATCTTTGGATTATTAGTTTTAATAACGGTTTTGGCAGGTTTAGTTTTCAAAGATGATTTCTTCTCTTGAGAAACATGATTTTCGGTAGGTTTTGAAATTCGTATTGGAGTGAAAGAAGGAATTGGATTAGAAAGAAATTTGTTGAAGCAATTTTGAGATGTACTTGCATGACATTGATCATTTTCATTTGAAACATAACTTTCTTGATTAACAGACACGGACTCATCACTACAGTTATCTAAAGAAGAACAACTACTAGCTATACTACTATATGTGCTAGACTTCTTGGAATGAGAACTACTACTTGTAACAGATTCCTTAGATTTAAGACTACCGCATCCAAGCCCACTTGTGTTACCATATCCATAATCAAAATCCTCCCTGATCTCCTTATGGTTAACTCCTTCTAGACCTGCATGCAGACTGTTAGCATCACTAGGAATTAAATCATTTAGAGGATGAGGTTTCGGAGTAGATGAGTAACAATGCGTGCTTGGAGGAGGGTAAACTTTAGGAAACACCTTTTCCTTTTCCTCCATACCCACCCCGGTTTTTATTCTAGCTCCTCGTTGTTTAACAAGCATCTCTTCAACTTTCATTTGAGAAACGGTCCATCTATCTAACTTAGTCTGAAGTTGAGAGGCTTCGAATTGGGCTAATGTAACTCTTTCAGAAAGCATGTTTAATTCGACATTTTTAGCAAGAAGAGTTTGTTTTAAATGTTCATTTTCATGCATTGCCTCATTTAATTTCACAAAATACTTTGATTCATTTTCCTTTAATTGGGTGTTCATGGTTTTTAATTCATTGTTGTTGTCAATCAACAATCGATTGGCCTTGTAGATGCCGAACAAACGAATTCTACAAGGATAAGAGCACATATCTTGAACAGATTCATATGAAAGATCCATTATAACCTTTTCAGCAGCAAGAGCTTTCTCACATGTGCACGCGGGTGTGCTTGCCGTTTTCTCATTCATCTTCTTCTCAGCTTCTCCCTTCTCACAGCTGTTAACTGTGGGGCCATTTCTTTGTTCATGAATTTGAGCCGCAAGCGCTTAATTTATGGCTTCCTCAGTTTCAGAGACCTCCGAACTCCAGTCAAAGTTAGTCAGAAAAGCCACTTCTTTGTTTGGCTTGGCTTCAGCTTTGTCGGTGATAGGGATGACTCGAGTTGCAGGCTCAGAGGTTGGTTCAGTGACAATTGGACTCGGGCATTCTCTCTTGAAATGGCCAAGTTGCTTACAGTTGTAACATCTTAGCTTAGCCTTATCGAATCCAACTTTTCCATTTTGATTCTTGAAAGTGTTTCTCCCAGTACGTTCGAAGAACTTTCTAGCACAAACGGTCAACATGGCCATTTTCCATTTTAAGTCGGTTTCTTCCAAATCATCTGGGTCAACTTGGTACATATCCTCAGCAGTCAGAGTCGAACCTTGAAATTCTCCAGCAGCGAAAGCTTGATAACTGTTGGTAAACAATGAGAACAATCCCATAAATTCGGGTGAGATCTGGGATGTTTGCTGAGCAGCGGCAGAAGCAGTTGAGGATGAACCAGACCCAAGATGAGCAGATTGAATTTGAGATGAGGCTCCTTTGGGTGTAACAGTTGAGATGAGAGCCGAATTTGGAGAATATACTTTAGCAGGACCCATGGCTTGATTGTACTCTCTCCTTTGAACATCCAGCTCAAATGACTTAAGCTTGTTAATTACGTCCATAAGCTTGTATTCGGAGAAACCCCTTTCTTGTTTCAACATACGAACCTGGATGCTCCACTCGGGTGGAAGAGCATCCAGCAGCTTCTTGATTTGTTCAGAGTTGGTGAGTCCTGAATCATACTTCTTCAGATTGCTTGACACGGTAAGAAAACGGTTAGTTAAATCAATTAACTTTTCATTCTTCATGCTGGTGAACGAATTGAATTCTTTAGTTGCTTGGGCTTCGTTGTCCTTCACAAGATCTTCATTACCATCATAAAACTCACAAATAGCATCAAACAAGCTTTTTGCATCAGAGTGCTCAGCGAAACGATTGTAGATTTCTTGCGACAAGCATAGAGAGAGAGCACCAAGAGCCTTTTGATCTCGATCAATAAGTTTCAAATCCTTCTCAGTAAAGGAAGACGGATTTTTGTTGATCTGGGTTACTTCACTAGTAGTGATGGTTGGAACATGAGGTCCGTCGACGATCGACAACCATTGATTGTAATCGGTGTACAGAAAGAACGATTTCAGACATCGTTTCCAGTCTTCAAAATTGTCTCCGTTGATCAGCCTCGGTGGTCGGTTTGGATCAATGCTTTCAGTGTCAGCAACATTGGTACCAGAAGCCATCTCAAATCAGCCTGAAATAAGAAAGACACAAACAAACAAAGAACAAGACAATTTGGTTAGTTTCGCTGGGAGAATTAGTTTCGCCAGCAATTTCGCTCGGAAACCCTGATCAGATGAATAATTCCGCTGGAACTTATAATTTCGCCAGCAGTTTCGCTTGGGAACACTGAACCAATTCAGCGCCAACTATTTCGCTGTATGCACGGGCAGTACTTTCGCTAGGAAATACCCGATGACACACAGTTTCGCTAGCTAGATTCGCTGGAAACTGGTTTGAACTTTCGTTCAAAAATTAATGCTGTTTCGCCAGTAGTTTCGTCCAAAACAATCATATGATTCACGGCGACACTATAGTTTCGCTGTATAGTATCGCTGGAAGAGACAGCAGTTTCGCTGTATAGTGTCGCTGGAAGAACCTCAGTTTCGCCCAGAACAGAAAACCCTCTTTTTGAAGAAGAAATGATCACAAACCAATCCAAATCACTATTGAGTGATGATCAGTTGATTGCATATGCTTCAGGACATCAAAACATACAATATTCAACCAATTTTCAATCCAAAACAATCAGATTACAGATCCAAATAGATTTTCAAAAGTTTTACCAAAAACACTCAAAAAACACCAAAAATCAAGAGCACAATTGCTCTGATACCATATTGTTGGTCCTCACTGATCTTAATCAGTGCTAATGAAGGTGTTTTGAGAAGAAAACTAATCAAATATCAATAAAAGATGATTTCCAATAGCTAAAATGGGTTTTTAGTGTTGAACAATCACAACTACAACCAAATAGATGATAAGAGATGAACAATAGCTACAAAGATTGAATAGAATGCTCCTAGCCGTCACCAAACTTACCAATAATCAGAAATCTTGTATTAGGGTTGCTAAAGTTGCAAAGGTTACAAATGAGAGCACAACATGTGTCTGATATGGGCTTCATATCGTTCCTGAATATGGTTTTTATAGCCGCCTTATTCAGGACAGTGTTTAACCACATCAAAGAGCAATAATCCACTCACACAAAACCTATTTGCATCTCAAGTCTAAGGATGAGAGACTTAACCATTTACGAGATTCACTATTTACATCATCCATGAATTAACCTCTCGTGGGTTGGGTCATTCCAATGTTTATCAACATAAACATCATGTGAGTTTGGTGGAAAACGTCTATGAATATTCATTCGGTAGTGAGTATCACCACCACATCTCACATTTACCTTAATTTGATGATATTCTATATTATCAACTGATAAAGGACAATTTAGAACAATAAACAATTATATCATTCATGGATTTAAACATTCAAATATAGAATACAGTAGATATAAATGAAAATGATCATACCCCATGTATATCAATTCATTAATATATAAACCGCATAACATTGTAATTATCCAAATACTAAAACAGATCTAGTATGAGACTACTAGTTGGTCGAAGTCCAATGTTGCTAGCATGCCAACATGTTTGGTACAAGACATCGGCTTCGTAAAAGGGTTAGCTAAGTTGTCATATCTGTTAACTTTGAGAAGGTTTATCTCTCCCATCTTGATCACTTCGTGAATGTAGTGAACCTTCCTTTGAAAATGTTTAGTACCCTTTTGAACTCCTAGTTCGTTGGCTATGATTATCGTACCGGTATTATCACAGTACATATTCATAGGTCTTTTATTACTGGGGACAACTTCAAGACCAACAGTGAAATTACGTACCCAAATAGCCTCTATTGCAGCTTCTGAAGCGGCTAACAGCTTCTATAGATGACATTGCGGTAGTAATCTATTTTGTACTTTTCCAATCAACAGCACCTCCGTTCATGACTAAGACTTAACCGGTCTGCGACCGAGTGTCATCTCGATCTGTCTCGAAATCGGCATCAATGTAGCAAGTAACACTAAGTTGGTCTTCGACTCCTATATAAACAAGAAAGATATCCCTTAGTATCTCGAAGATACTTCAATATGTTCTTGACAACAGTCCAGTGACTTTCACTGGATTATGTTGAAATCTACTCGTAAGATTCTAAGAGAACGCTATATCTGGTCGAGTGCACCCCAAAGCGTACATTATGGATCCTACAACCGAAGCATAAGGCACACCTTTCATACGCTTCACCTCATCAGGTGTTGAATGGTCCTTGAGTCTTACTCAAGTTTACATGATGTTACATAGGGAGACTTCCACGCTTATAAGCATCCATTTTGAATCGCTTCAAAATCTTATCAATGTATGCACTTTGGCTTAAACCTATTAACCGCCTTGATCTATTCTGATAGATCTTTATTCGGAGAATATATGCCACTTCCCCCAAATCTTTCATAGAGAAACATTTTCCAAGCCAGGATTTACCATCTTGTAGCATTGGAATGTTATTTCCGATGAGTAATATGTCGTCAACATATAGGATAAGAAAGACAATGACGCTCCCACTGGCTTTCATGTATACACACGGCTCATCAAGGTTTTGGGTGTAACCAAACTTTTGATCTCCCCATCGAACCTCTTATTCTAGATCCGGGATGCTTGCGTTAATCCATAAATGGAACTTTGAAGCTTGCGTACCCTTTTTGGATATTTTGGATTGTCAAATCCTTCTGGTTAAAACATATAGACTTCTTTATCAAGGAACCCATTTAAAATGCAGGTTTTACATCCATTCGCCAAATCTCATAGTTATAGTACGCTGCTATGGCCAAGAGAAACCTTATAGCTTTAACGTCTGCAATAGGCAAGAAGATTTCTTCATAATCAATCCCGTAGGTTTGAGTGTAACCTTTTGCTACAAGACAAGCTTTATAGGTGTGTACATTACCATCCATGTCGGTCATTTTCTTGAAAATCCACTTACTCCCAACAGTCTTGCTGTTTGGAGGAAGGTTAACCAAGGTCTAAACTTGATGATCTTTCATGGATTTCATTTATGCATATATAGTAGCAAGCCATTTATCAAATTCTGGATCCGATAATGCAGCTCGATAGTTACCGGGTTCAGCATGATCCCCTAACTCTCTCTCCTCAGAATTGATATAAAACCATATCGTTTAGGTGCCCAAGGTATCCTTGTCGATTTTTTAATGGGAATGACATCAGTCTGAGGTAGGGCATCAGTATGTGCTATTACATTTTGGTGTTCACTAGTGTATGCTGAAGCTTATGAATCTTGTCTTTAAATTTCGTCAAAGTCAACTTATCTCCCACTTGCTTCTTGTAAAATAAGATTTCTCTCAAGAAACTCAGCATGCCGAGCGACAAACACTTTGTCTTCAGGATGGTAGTAGAATTAGTAACCCATTGTTTCCTTTGGTATCCTACAAAGATGCATTTGACAGATCTAGGTTTAAGTTTGTTTGGTGTGTCTCGTTTCATGAGAGCCTCACAACCCAGACCTTCAAGTAAGACAGATTAGGGACTCTCCCATGTCATATTTCATATGGTGTCTTACCAACCTTCTTAGTCGGAACCATATTGAGTATGAGAACAGCAGACTCCAGAGTATAGCCCCACCAAGACAATGACAGAGCAGTTAGACTGAACATGGATCGAAGCATGTCAAATAGGGTATGGTTCTCTGAAGATCAATGTAGGGAGGAATTCATAGTTTTGTTTAGTCGGCTTGTTTAGTTTAGTTTCATTTGTAATGTTGTCTTTTTGTTAGCTAGCGAAACTACTGAGCGAAACGGCTGTTGTTTCGCTCGGTATCTAGATTAGGGTTGTCTCAGTGACAGTTTCGCTTGGCCAGCGAAACTGCTAGCGAAACTGTCTACTGATCTGTATAAATAGTAGCCTTTGTGCTCTCATTTGTAACCTTAGGGTTTGATATCCCGGTCTTCCTTAGCTATTCTACAATCCGACAGATACACCTGCCTTTAGGGTTCGGTCGGTGACCGGAATAAAACTCCGGCCACCGGATTTCTTAATGAAGAAGATGAGGTCGGATAGGTACTGGTTATATATTTTTGTTCCCGTATATAAAACAGACGCTAAACTGGCACAATGGTTCGGGTGCGGGTCTGTGTTACGAGAGGTCGGGGGTTCGAAACCCGGCCCCCTCGTTTTTTTTCGTTCCCGTTTTAATCTCTGCAAACCAGTTCTAGTCTCCATCATAACACAAAAACAATTTGCGGCGGCCTGTTAACAAACGGAAGTCGTAGCCCAGTGGCTAGGGCTCTCGGTTGTAAGCATGAGGTCGCGGGTTCGAACCCGGCTGACCTCATTTCTTGTTTTTCTTCTTTATTTTTGATATTTTATGTAATGGGTCAACTGAAACTTGTATTAAACGGGTTCTTACAAACGTTTAAAACCCGTAAAAATATATTTAAGACATCTAAACCTCGTGGAATCATATTTTGGATTGCAAACATGCCTAACTTGGCATTTAAATATATACTAGATTTCAAGCCCGCGCGTTACTGCGTGTATTGGCTAATGAGTAAAGTAGAGTAGTTATTTAGTTTTAGATGAAATTGTTTGTTAGAAAAGTAAAGTAAATTAGTAAGATAGAAGAAGCTATAGACTTAACGTAGACATAATGTACAAAAAATATTGTATGATCCTCTTCATACAAATGTACTAATTTTCTTGACGATTTAAAGGTTGTTTAATTAGGGCATTGGTATACATTGGAGTTATAAGTGGTGTTACCATGCTATGTGGCACCTGACTGGACAACCCACTCGATAACACCAAGTGTAGTATACATGGTGTGATGTGGTGTGTGGTGTTGAGTTGTCTAAACAAAAAATAAATAAATAATTAAATAAATGTAATGCTTTAATTGGAAGAAACCCACACAACACCACCTAAAACGCCGTGGATTTCTTCACGTAAATCCAAAACGCCTAAGGGGGGCGGTGTTCCACGCCGTTATCCCCCAAAACGCCCCCTATAACGCGGTATACCGCATACCCTTAAATAGACGTATCGAAATTGAAAATAAGTCAAGTGACAACATGTCTATGATATATATAACTAAAAGAAAGTTGCCTATGTCAAAGCTTCGACAAAGCGAAGTCAATCACAAATGGGACATCGTTGTCCGTTGTGCATCGAAACAGAGAATAAACGAATTTGAAATATCACTTGAATAACTGCTTATATATCTTAGGGTGGGGGGTATGGTGCGGCATACCCTTCGGCACCGAAATCGGCAACCTTAGGCAACCATACCCCCTCCTTAGGCAAACAAATTTCGGCATCCAAATTTGGTTTTTTCGGCATAAGGTTGCCGAGAACTTTGTGTGTGTTGATGGTGGTCCCCACTTCACAAACCTATCCAATTTTGCCTAAACATCATTCTACAACCATACTCACCACCAAAACATCAAACTCTACATACTTTTCTCTCTCTTGTTGACACTATTTGATTGGTTAATTTTAATGTTTCAAACTTTGTTTAGACAACCATACCCCCGATCCTTATATTTATTAGACGGAAGGATAACATAATAATAATACAACAATACAACCAAACAATGTTTATTAACTTCCTCTTCATCAACTCTTTTCTTTTGGGGGATATAACCTTTTAAAGGATATAACCCAGCTACAAAGCTACAAAGGAGTAACACAAACTCCAAGTAGAACGGAGACAACGAAGTTTACTTTCCATAAAAACGAACTTATTTGAATTATGACAACATAACTGGAAAGGAGATATTGTTGAAAAACCTGGTGTTACTTGTGAGGGGCTTTCATTAGGTAAGAACAACATTGTTAACATCCAGCCAAGCTGCAGAAATATAGCATTTTTCAGGTCAATTCCAACATAATACAGGTAACTTTTAACATGCTGACCTCTCTAAATAAGAGATCAAGACAAAAAACAGATTTAAAATATTAAATTTATTAAGATTTAATTTTTTTTAGTGATCTGAAGAAAGTAATTATATAATATATGGTTTGATGGAATGAACTGTAAACTTCCAAAAGCATTCATAACACACAGTATGAAAAAAGCATTTTATTGCTCATAACGAACCAATACTCTCTCTAACGATGCTAGGCAGCAAAAACAAAGAAGCTATGTATCAAAAGAATGGGTGCTTGGAACACAACCAGTTGCTTTTGAATAATAATAAAAAAGCTCTACTTCCATGCCCACATGTAGAAGATAAGAAACCTAAAGAAATGAAAAAGCTAAAGAAATAACTAAAATATCGAGTAGAAGATAAGAAACCTAAAGAAAAAAAATGAGGAAACTTTACCTTTGGAAGACTCTTATTTTATTGATTTATAAGAGGTTGTTATTCTTCCACAAAACCTATCAAAAGATCTACACTGTCAAATAATAGCACATATACCAAGTAAAATCTGGAAAAAAAAAACCCAGCATAAGAATTAATCACTCTTTGAAAAGTCATAGCATAAAATCTTTAAAAAGAAAAATTAAATTTTTTTTTACCTTTGGATACTAATAGACTTTGATGGATCAAACAATGGCTGTTCATTTGGCCCACAATCAATCAATGAATCAGCAGATCCAGATGATGTAAATAAAGCTGTTCAAGTATTAATAAAATACCGTACCATATACCATCTTTGGTTGAACAATTAGAAATAGAAATGGATGTTAAACATATACCTTTATTAAGGTTTAAACATGGAGATCCAAACTAAAATTAGAAGGTAAAAATATCCTGAGTGTAAAATATACTATTGGGTCAGAATAGACTCAGTAAATAGATGAATGAACAAATCATATCAGTCCCATTCTTGTTTACGGCAAGACGTGAAGATGTAAAACAATTTTTAGAGAAAAGTTCATATAGTAAAAAGGCATTCCAATGTTGTAGCTATGTAAAATATTCAAAAAACAGGACTTAATTGAATAGTATATGCATATGCTTTCATTCACTATTTCGTCATTCCTTAGGATAACCTTAGACATACCCTAAAAAATTGTTATGATTATATATGCTAACACTTAGAGACGGCATAGAGTTTGAGAGGAAACTAAGAAATTTTAATTGACCCATTTGGACTTGCAACATTTGTGTTATTTTATAAAAGATTATTACTTTAAAAAATAAAGGAAATGATTACTTGTTTTTATCATAGCTAATTGATACACATAGGGATTTTCTTTCTTCTTAAACTCCAAAAGTAGATAGTAATTGAAACCATAATCTGCTGCACAAAACCAACTTTTCATATGGGGAAAATAAAACTCATAAAAAATATTAAGGATTAGTTTAGATCAAATGTAAACAAACAGGAAAAAAGCAAACTATTTTCCTGGAGAAATGTGGTTTTCCAGAGAAGTTCAACAAAAATATAACCAATATTCCTTGTGTCTACTGCACAAAAATGGCCAACATCATGTGGGAAAATTTTTGCTATTACCGATCAACATTATACTGATTCTTTTACCTTAGACAAAAATGATCCACACAATTCTGGAGCCCTGTATTATCTTGGTGCAACATAATCCTACAAACAAATCAAATAAGATTGTGTCCTTCAATCACAAATGTTGATATATAAATAACTGGACTTAAAATGCCCTAAGACCAGCTAAGAAAAATACGCTGTGATGATCATAAATTTTTGTCTGAAACTACAACAACCTTCACCTGAATAGCCTAACGTGGTAAACACTTAAAAATCACCCGAATTTTTGTCTGAAACTACAACATTAGAAACAATGCAGATTAAGGCAGAAAATATATATACCAAAATGTATATGAGTAAAAAAATGCAGATTGAAGCAGAATTTACATCAGATAATAAACCGACCAAATCCTATTGACAAACTGTTTTTATTAATTAAAGATCGAAACGTACAATGTAATGTGTCAATAGAAGGGTAATTGAGTGTTTTATAGAAACTTTATCAACAAAAGACACACATGAACGTTAATGTGAGGGTGTTTAAATTGACAATAATAGAGATTGAAGAAACATTTAAGAAAAGGCTAATATCATTGTAAACCCTAGAATATAACAGTAATTAAAGAGATTTATCAGAAAGCAAAGAGTAATATGTATGTAAACCCTAGAATGTTTGGATTTCAATGTTCTACTGTGAAATTAAAAAAAACAATGTGTATTCGTTATTAACAATTAGTGTAAAATATAGAATCAGATACAAAGTGATATGAAAGAACCTGTATATTGAAGTAGATGTGGTGAATTGGCGATTGCAAGATTGATAAATGGCGTGATGAAGATGAATGAGAGAATTTATAGGGTACAATTTACATTTATGGTTGCAGAGGTTACAACGCTTGGGGGATATCAGTCGGTTCGATGTGGGGAGATAGATATGGAACCAGCCTCGAGATTTGGAGCGACAGGGTAGAAGTGGTGAGTATGAAATGAGAGCCATTGTGTTTGGCAATGATGAAGATGAATATAGACGCTGGTGGTGGTATGTCGTTGGGGAGGTTGAGGCGTGAGGATGGCGGTTATGGCGTAAGGGTGGTGATAGTGCTGGTGCAATTGGCGGAGTAAGGTTTCCGGTAAAAGGGACCGGATTAGGGTGGGAGCTGTGTCGATGAATACAAACCGTAGATGGGGAAGTCGGAGACGGTTGGAGGATATGGTTATTAAGAATAAAATATTCAAATTTATTATGTAGAAGTTGTAAAATGTTTATTAAGGTAAATATATAAATATACATATATTGATATAAAACTTTAAATTTATCTAAAAAGGAGAAATATATATATATATATATATATATATATATATATATTCATTGTGTAAACTATTATATATACATATATATACAAGACGCTGGATTGAAACAAAATAATATTTTGTGTAAACATTAAATGTTTTTAGGAAACTATTAAAAAACGTTGTTTTGACTAGAAACACAAAATGCGCGGTTTTGGATTATGATTCACCATAAAATTGTTGTTTCTTTTCAAAATAAATATTTGAATCATTGGATTTAACATATTTATGTATGTATATATATATAACTTGTTAAAACTTTATTATTAACGTCACTTGAACATTTATTTAAATATATATATAATATATATGTATTTACTTAGAAAATATATATTAAAGTTATATATTGGATTTTCTCGCGTTATTTCGATAATCGCTCGGATTTGGCACACGTGCCATCCTCGACTTATTCCGGACTTCGCGATCCTTCGTTTTTATCTTTTACGTTAGATTTAATAGTTTAGAACACACACTTATACTCGTATGCTCGTTAGGTGATTGATTGCTTGCACAAGACTCGTTCTTGCTACTTGAATTAACTGTTTGACTGGAAACCTTGCCAAGCAACCTAAGGTGAGTTTCACGGCCCCATTTTACTGTTTTAAATCCTGTTGGAGGAGATTAACATGCAAACAATTGAACTGTTAGATAATTATATCACCTGAATGATACTGGCACACTTATGATAAAGTCCTCACTTTATAGTTACTGTCAATGTGACATCAGCGGGAACTTATTTAGTAGATCTACTGGGTTTGACAACCCCACCCGGGTCAGTCGCTCTGGCACGATTGGATATCGAACGGGTGTTATAAACTTCTTAGTCTTAACGAGACACAATTGAACTTGTCGAGCTTTCGTAACTGGATAGCTGGTTGATCTAGTCAAACGTGCACTGATTTCTTGAAAATAGTCTAGCTAACTATTGATATATTATCTGGATTTTACTGAACTGTTAAACTGATGAACTGATTAAACCTGTGAACTCAACAACCTTTGTGTTGACACTTTAGCATGTTATATCTCAAGTCCCTAAACTGGATTGTCTGCCACGAGCTAGGATGCACCACATAAGGATTACTGAGATATAACATGCTAAAGTTGTAATAGACTTATTTATTTATCAAACTTATTAAATTGGTTTGCGCATGTTTTGGCGCTTGAACAATTATTACAACTTTGTCGATTACGCTTCCGCATTTAAAAACGCATTTACTCAGGTTTTACTTTTACATTGCATATAGACTGTTCGTATGGCTAATGTGTTCGATCCTGGTTTGTCACGCTCCCTGCGGCGCGTTGTCGCGCGTGGGATTTTTGGGGGTGTGACAGATGCATTACATGTGTAGAAGGATAGTGAACGGACATGGCAGGGTGACAATACCGGTCAGTTTTCTGTGAAGGGTGTTAGGAGGTTGCTTGCAAAGCCACCTCTTTCTGTTGAGATTAAGTCGGACATGTGGTGCAAGTTATCTCCGCATAAAGTCAATATTTTGTTTTGGCGTGCGGTTCTGGGTAAACTTCCGTCTAGGGCAGGGCTTGCGAAAAGGGGTGTGGGTTTGCCGTCAATTGTTTGTCCGTTTTGTGAGGAAGACTCGGAAACTGAGATGCATTTGTTTTCTGGTTGTGGGCAAGCTTCTATGCTTTGGGTTGTTTCTATCTCAATGGTGCAAGGCATGGTGTCTTTGAAAATGTCGGAATGATCTTGTCTTTAATGGGAGAAGAGCTTCTTTCGGTGATATCGTGGCGGAGATTAAAAGTGTGAGTTTTCTTTGGGTCAATTGTAGGGCTAAAGGTTGAAAAGTTGAGTGGAACGAATGATGTTATTCTTTTTTATATATAATGTTTGTTGTGGCCAGTTCTAGCGTCTCGTTAACCGGTTGAAGTCGATGTTTAAAAAAAATCAAAGACCAAGTGAAACCTAGTCATGTTCGTTCTTTTTCTTTCCCGACAGTTATCCTATTGAATTTAAAAATAGCAATAGCATATTACAATCATGACATTATAAAGCGTATGTTACAACTACATGTACAAGGGAGATGTTCAAATGAGAAGTTTGTTTTGGGTAAGAAGGATAAGAAGGAATTTCAGCTATTAGATCTTGATCTAATAAAAAGGGAACGATGGGTATTTTAGGGTCTGTTTGTTTTTCAAAAAAACCTCTTAATTCCTCTTATGTCTGATTCGGTAAGAAGTTTATAAAAAAATGGTGTTTTTTTTACATCTTATTAAGAAGATAAATGTCTTATTAACCTCGTACCGAAAAAGAGATGTTTTATCCTCTAATTCTCGGTCATACCTTATCCCCCCACAAAAAAAAGGCGCCTCCCTCTACTCACGTATCTCCTCTCTGTTCCAAACCCTAAAAAAGCGCTCCCTCTTCACTCACACGACTTCCATCTCCCCTGCTCAATCACGTCGACCTCCTCCACTCGGTCACACCTTCCTCTCGCGCCTCCCTCCCTCCCTCCTCACTTACGTCGACCTCCAGGCAGGCTTCTCTCTCTCGTTCTTTTATCAGGTACTCGATCTCCATCTCTGATTTGTAAAGTAGCTATCTTGTTCTATCTAGGATGATTTTGTGTTTGTTGGAACTTTTAATAAGTGTGACTGACGCCATCAAATCTATTCTCGAATAATTCGGTTGAAGAATCCATTGTGATTTGATTCAGAGATGCGGGTTGTGATGCTCGAGGCTTGCAAGTTTGGACCGAAGACGTTTTCTGGAAAAGTCAACCGTTCGGGTCAACGGTCAACGTAAAAGTCAACGGAAGATCGGTTCGAGCGAGTCAAGCTTCATATTAATTAAATCATCTTTGATTTAATTAAGAATAATTATGTCATTTGTTTATTTGTATTTGCTCATTTTATTTGTGTTTTACTAGTTAGTGGGCTAGTGAGCACATAAGCTCTCTATAAATAGGAAGGGATAGCTTCATTATAAAGAAGATGAATAATGGATGAATAATGAGTGATGTGAGCTATCATTTCTAGAGAGAGAGAGTCTCACATTGGGTTTGAGCTCAACCCACTGTGACCATGGATTTCCAATGACGAGTTTGTAATCATTCGGTTCGTTGTAATCATTCAGCAATAATCAATGAATCGTTTGTTTTATCATTTCTTGTCATTTATTATCTTTGATTCTCTCCATCCCGTCTCCTTCATCTCACCTTTGTTCTTGCTCAAGATCGGGATTCTCGATGTGAAATCGGTCCTGACAAATGGTATCAGAGCGGGTACCGATCAGATTCATCTCACCGTGAATCTGGTCACTCGAATCTGTGATTTTGAGCTTGAATGAGGTGCTGATTGGAAAACCCACTTTGGAGACTTTTTCTATCTTTTTCTTATTTTTGGAGGTGATTGATGATTTCTGGATGAATCTGATGATAGATTCTTGTTATTGGGTTCATTTAGATATGATTTCATGCTCCATTTGTCCAAATCAGTGAAGAAATAAGAGATCTGAGCTGAAAAAATAAAGCAGTTAGAGTTTTCCCGTTTTGGGGGTTTTGAAGATTTTTTGAGCTTTGATTCTGAGTTTTTGGTGCTAAAATCAGTGTTTTTGGATGAAATAAAGTATGAATCTTGGTGGAAAATGCATTCCGGATCCATTGGGAGCATCGGTTTAGTCTGAAACGCAACGGTTTGGGCAGATCTGGAGAAACACACAGTAGTGTGTGTTTCACGGTGTTCTTGGTGTTCTTCATTTCTCCTTGAAGATTGCCTTGGCGATTTCGCAGCTGATGAAGGTGTTCTTGGCGACCTCGTGTACCCTTGAAGATGTTCATGGCGATCTGGAAAGAGTTTGAAGTTGTTCTTCGCGATCTCGACTGGTTCTTAGCGATCTCGAGCTTGTTCTTGGCGATTTCGAGTCTGTTCCTAGCGATCTCGATTACTTCTTGGCGATTTCATAACCTGGCGATCTCGCCATGACTTTGGTGAACTCGAATGATCTTGGCGACCTCGTATCTTTGGCGATCTCGACTAAGTTCATCAACTGGGTTTTCGTTCGAGTATTTTTCAGTGAGTTTTGATCGTTAAAATGTGTAGAGGACGGACACACGATCTCAACGAGCTATAATTCATAAAAAACGGTCGAGATATGAGGAAGATATGGTCGTTTTACGGTTTTTCGGCGGGTTTCTTAATTTTCCGGCAGCTTATTTCCGACAAGATTAGGGTTCGGTGGTTTTTGGAGAAAGACGATGACATGGGCTGTTTTCATTGGTTAACAGAGAATGTCATTCTCTCTCATCTGTCGCTGAAAGGAATTCTGGGTCAAACCTTATTCGGTTGTCGAAATCTGATTGGTGGAGAGTCTGCGCGTGGGCCCCTTGGACAAAGAGAGCCGTTGCCTCTCTCATGTTGTCTAATTTCTATGCACTGGAATAAAAAGACCGTGGAGCTTTTGAGTTGTTGTTCTCCCATTGGCTGGAAAGAGTCAACGTGGGACCCAGTTGAAGAACACAGCCATTAGCCTTTCTTGCTGTCGAAATATTATTGGCCCAAATAAAAAATTCTCGTGGACCCAGCTGTTGATGAACCGTTGGAGACTGATGTGGTGTCGCCTCCTGGTTGGCTGTGCGCTCCTCACACGGATTCACTTCCTTCCAGCCGTCAGATTCATTTCATGTGTACCGTAGGATCATTTCTGTGTGCTTTCTCAAGCTAATTCTGATTGGCCAGCGTTCCTACCACATGGATCATGATCTGATCCGTAAATCTGGCACCATTTCCATCCGTTGGATCATCCTAATTCTTCAACCTGATTGGTTACTAATCTCTCACAAGGATTATGGCCTTTTTTTTATAGGATTTAATTCCATTAATTTATTTTCAGTATTTTTCGCTAAATGCGGGGTTTTTCTCATTGGTCTTTTACAAGAATAACGAGATAATGCCCGAACGGAATTTTTGGAAATATTTTAGTGGTCATGGATTTATTCCGCCATATTTCTACCGGGTTTCTAGTTTTTGTTGACGTCACGGCCACGTTAGCTAACGACCACTGACGGACTGGTTTCGCTTCTCGGTTAAGTCTGCAACTGTTTCGTTATGTCTCACTCCAAGTTGTTTAGCTGATGCAGCGCTGATGTCATCTAACCGAATTAACTGGAATCTCAGTTAAATATTGGAATATTCCGTTAAATCTCTAACGGAAGGCCGTTACTTGAATAAAATTTTACGGTCTTCTCAGATTCATTCCAAATTGCACCGTTTGACTCAGAATTCTTCACGGAATATTTTTTCCGAGCTCGATTTTCTTCGCCAAAATTATGAAGACTCCGGTTATGAATAAATTTCGCGTTCACGCTCGGGATCTCAGTTTTTCACCGATTTGACATTATTTTCGCATCCAACCCAGTCACGCGAAACAAGTTCAGTATTTATGGATCATTCACAACTGTTAGTACCCGGCTTCCGGTTTTTCGCAAGATTGACCGATTTCAGGATTTCAGTACTGTTTTCTCTTCGGAACTGAGCGGAACGGTTCCACTCTCTGCATCTGATTTTCCGCTTCCGCATCGGATGTTTTCAGAGGGATTTAGAGAAAAGGGGGAACTTCTATGGATTTGGATTATCGGGTCGATTATCTGAAGTTGGAGCATTTTCAGTGATTGATTGGTTTATCTGAATCGGTTTGTTGTGGCTTTGACTCCAATGTTCAGCATTCTTAGTATTGTACCCGACCGTGTGAACCGAGTGAACTGCAGCACTTGGATCTCAACTGGAGCAACAAGAACAGAAGAAGCTTATTCAAAGGGGGAATCTTTAGAACAGAAAGATTCCGGTTTATCAGTTATTCTTTGAAGATGCACGACAGAGCGATTCTTCACCAGTATGACAGATTTGAAAGCGTCAGTCAAGGGGGAATTGTTGGAACTTTTAATAAGTGTGACTGACGCCATCAAATCTATTCTCGAATAATTCGGTTGAAGAATCCATTTTGATTTGATTCAGAGACGCGGGTTGTGATGCTCGAGGCTTGCAAGTTTGGACCGAACACGTTTTCTGGAAAAGTCAACCGTCGGGTCAACGGTCAACGTAAAAGTCAACGGAAGATCGGTTCGAGCGAGTCAAGCTTCATATTAATTAAATCATCTTTGATTTAATTAATAATAATTATGTCATTTGTTTATTTGTATTTGCTCATTTTATTTGTGTTTTACTAGTTAGTGGGCTAGAGAGCACATGGGCTCTCTATAAATAGGAAGGGATAGCTTCATTAGAAAGAAGATGAATAATGGATGAATAATGGATTAATAATGAGTGATGTGAGCTATCATTTCTAAAGAGAGAGAGTCTCACATTGGGTTTGAGCTCAACCCACTGTGACCATGGATTTCCAATGACGAGTTTGCAATCATTCGGTTCGTTGTAATCATTCAGCAATAATCAATGAATCGTTTGTTTTATCATTTCTTGTCATTTATTATCTTTGATTCTCTCCATCCCGTCTCCTTCATCTCACCTTTGTTCTTGCTCAAGATCGGGAATCTCGATGTGAAATCGGTCCTGACAGTGTTTATATATATACCCAAGTGTATGTATAGGATGAATCAGCTTTTTTTAATTCTTTTGTGTTTGTAAATAGGATGAATCTGATGTGTATGTGAATTAAATTTTTTGTGTATCATGTTTTAAACTATAACAAACTATTCATTATTGCTTCTGATTAAGGATGCAACTTCATGACTTTTTTTTTTCAAAGTTTATCATTTATTAAACTGGTATAAACATAATAAACAAGATAAACATGGTATAAACTTCATGACTATATCTTTGTGTGTGTAAGAAAAACTTACGAACGAATAAGAAAAACTTTTTAAGAAACATGTATAGAAGAAACCGTTTATTTTTAAATTAACTACATAAGTTTAATGTTTAGAATGATAAAACAGACATTTATTAATATTAAGATGTTTTACAGAAAACAAACAATCTTAATTATTCAGATTTCAGACATCAATACCACCTCTTAACATTCAGATCTGATATCCAGATACAAACATAAATCTCTCACAAAAAAACAAACAGGGCCTTAGTCGTAGCTACTTTTGTTGACTTTTTTTCTACTTCCCCCATTTTTTTAACATTCATAACTTTCACATACGGCATTATTTTTATTTAAATTACACCATAAAAACAAGCGTTTTTATCTTTAAAACGTGTATAGTGTTGCTATATGAAAATTAAAAAAAAATTACTCTTTTGATTTTAGACACAATGTTCAGATCATTGTGTCAAAATTTTCAGATCATTGTGTCATTGTGTCAAAAGTATATATAGTGTTGCTATATATAACATTTTGACACAATGTGACACAATGATCTAAACATTTTTTACACAATGATCTGAACATTTTTGACACAATGACACAATGATCTGAACATTTTGATACAATCGAAAGAGTAAAAAAATTAATTTTATATTATAACACTGTACGCGTTTTAAAGATAAAAGAACGGTCGTTTTTATGGTGTAATTTTTTTTAAATAATAATGTCGTATCTAAGAGTTATGAAGATTTAAAAAATGAGGGGAATTTGATAAAAAGTCAGAAATACTCTTCCATCTTTTATTTTTTTTAGTTTTTATCTCTAATTTACCTCGGATTAGTTTGAGCCATAGATTTTCATTTAATTGAAGATCTAATGGCTAAGTTTCCTTCTTATCATTCTTATCCAAAACTAAACTTCTCACGATAACCTCACCCACATTTACAATACATTCTATTAATATTAATAGTCCGGTGGGTAGAGCTACTGATGTGGTCTTTAACGGTAAATTTGGATCATTAACAAGGACATTACACCACCCTGCCCTATAGTTACTTCGGATTTATGTATATGATGAAAAGTTGTATGATAATAACCATTAGTGAGAAGTGATAATTAATAGTAAGTTACTACTAATCATCAATGGTAATTGTGGTGTGTAACAACGTAATTAGCGCATCAAAAACAAGTGTAGTGAGTATTAAATGTGGTTGGAAACAACTTAACCAATCAGTGACAAGTCCCTTAATTAGTAGTCTTGCTCGTCATATATAGTTTCCACTTTGATACAACTATCTAACCGTCAATAATTATAACCATCAAACACCAAGTGAAACGTTATGCACTTCGATCATTATCATAACCCATTTATGTTCTTTCTTTTTCTTTCTCAATAGATATCCGATTGAATTTAAAAATTTGTATTCCAGTTGGTTCTCAACAAAAAAAAAATTAAAAATAGCAACAAAATATTACAATGCATGACATTAAGAAATATATATAAAGTGCGTGGTACAACTACTATCATCTCACCTTTCATCGACGCCCCGTGATATGGTATGGAGTTTGCCTCACCATATTCAAATCCTTGTAAATATAAGATCTCATCTAATTTGCTGATAAAAAATTTGCTGTTAATAAAAAAAAGATATTTATTATGACACCCTTGTAGTTTCGTTTATAGCTTGTAACTAAACCACTAGGTATGAATAAATTAAGTATTCGTATGCATTTAGTATATTGTATGTATATACTGCTTATGTGAACTCAACAACCTTTGGTTGACACTTTCCTTTTAAACATGTTTCTCTTAGGTCGTAGGTATTCGAGTATCACGAGTATGCATGCATGAGCCTTTAAAACCATGTTATGGTTTTTATATACAAGTTACGTTATTTCGAATAAAAATGTTTTGTATGTGTACTAAATATATTTGTTATGCTTCCGCTTTTGTAAAACTCGGGATATATAGTATATTTCAATATAATGCAATTGTTTTTTATATTTAATGGTTATTTTGTGTAAATAATGAACTGGGATCCTAGTTTGCTCACACCCCACACGGTTATAGTCTGTTAGTGGAAATTAGGGGTGTGACATATTGGTATCAGAGCCCTTGGTTACAGCGAACTAAGATTTTCGTCTTAGACTGTAACAGTTTTGCATTAGTTGCACACTATTCAGATGCATCATGATACTCACTCCTACATGCACCTGGTCTACAATATGTCGTTTACACCATCTAACCCTCTTATACTCACGACGAGGAACCGGTTATTTATGAGTCATCTTCAACATTCGGGCTCGTGTACCTCTTATTTAGCATCCGTGGGACGTCGAATCAGATCAGAGGATCATGTCTTCGCTCTTGACGAGCCAATTGCTGCTCGAGATTATTCTAGGTTGAAAAACAGGGCGTAGTACCCAAACGATTGACATATGCTTACTAAGGAAAGGTGGTATAATACCTCTTCCTGATCTTAAACCTTTCTCCTGGCTTGGGAGGTTCTTGTTATATCCGCTCCCATATACCTTTGACTGATCTGTTCAAGAAAATTATCATGACGTGCTAATAGCGCGACCATTCAGCGTCAGTGGAGGCAACATTATATGGATTCAAGTGGTTGCCCACGGGGCACTTGTACCTTCTTTTGTTATCCGGATCATTCTCACCATTGCCCTGATCTGTTAAGATCATTCCTTTCTCATTTCAAACGCATAATTGCGTTGCAATATCACAACTTAAATGCAACTCTTATAACATAAACGGTACATTATGTGGGCCGACTGGATTTTTTTAAGTATCGCATTGTGATCAAATCGATATTGGCGATAACTATTCTGAATCTTTGAGTTAAGCTACGAACATTGTGACATGCACTATTCATATCTTTTGGAATCATATTTCTGACTAATTAGTACCAAGTGGTTCATACTAAATCAAGCGAGCATTTTACCCTTGAAACTTATCTCTTTAATGAATTCCGGTCTGATAACCTTGGGTTAGTGGCCACATTCTTAAATCCCACCCCATTGATATCACATCTATACTCCACTATACCTGGTAGCTAAAGTAAGAGGGACTAGGGTGACCATACAAGGTAAATTACCGTTACGGGTGCACATGTAAATATAATTTTCAATGTATGGAAATCCTGGGGAATCATACTTGGAAAGTTGATAGTCATATCGGATACAAAATCCTATTTCAAGACCTCATGACATCAAATGTCGAGCATGTTGGACTCAACCGGATGGTTGAAGTCATCTATCATTAAAAACACTATTACACCTAATCCTTTCACTTTTATGTGTGGATTCTAATTCATCCGGAAACTCTTTAGAAACGTATGGCGAATATTATTCCTGACACGACGTTGTTTCACTCATTCATTTTGATGACAAGATTTTCTTAACTGCGAACAATCATTGGCAAAACCCTTGACTGGTTTTAATTCATCTTGAATCATAACTCTACTTCTACGACTTTACCTGCTAGACCCATTCCAAGAACTCTTACAACCATGCAACAACTAGATAACTTTAACCAGATGGACACCCAGACAACAGTGGATAAACAAAATGGATGAAGTGTATACCTCAATCACTGGAACAAATCTGCTGGCAGAAAACTCTTGTGAAGTTTTCCTCTCTATCCCTATACTCCCTGGCGTTTCTTGGGCGAACCAAAAAAACTTGTTGCCAACAGCTTCGTCACGATCTCGTAAACTTCAGACCTCACCAAAAATATAGTTTCACCTAATGCATTAATGTTAGAGAAAGGACTTCCTGAACCCGTACTATTTGTTTTTGTCTGCATTATTCAAGTCGTTTATGATTTAACTACCAGCAATTCCTGATTCTCGCACTCTTAGGTGCTGTTTGTTTTTTAAGAGGTAAATTGTCTGCAGTCTGCGGACCATATCTGCAGACATCTGTAGCAGAAGAGGTGGACTAAACATCTGCAGTCTGTAAGAAGAAGAGTGTTTGTTTTTTAATTTCTGCAGACTGCTAAAATAAACAGAATTTTAAATAAATCATTTTTTAAACTTATAGATAATACCATTCAATCATTTTATTTTCTTCCGTATATTTTAACCAACAAATTTTTTCTAAAACAAATTTCTTTTAAATAAAATTTCAAAAATATTTTATAAAAATTGTTCAAACAATGTTTTTTAAACAACGATTTTTTTTATTAAATAAATGTTTAAAAACGTTTTGTCTAATAATTGTTTAAAATATGTTTTTTGAAAATAACTTTTTAAAAACGTATTTAAAAACGAAACTTTAAAAAAAACAAAAAAACGTTTTAAAAAAACATTTTAAAAAAACGTTTTTAAAAATAATTGTTTAAAATGTTTTTTTTTAACTTTTTAAAAGGTGTTTTTTTTTTAAAACAATGGTTAAATAAGTTTTTTAAAAGCTGTATAAAATATTAAAAACCTTTTAAAAAGTTTTTTTTAGAAAAAACATTAAAAAAACTATTTAAAAATATTTTTTTAATGAAAAAACAGTTTAAAAAGAAGGTTAGAAGATGTTAGAAGATGTCAGAAGTGGCTGGGTCATATCTGCACCAAGAAGAGCCTGCGCAGACATTTTTTAATGAAACGTCTTCGGAGAAACAAACAGTCTGCAGACCTAAATGTCTGCGCGTGGTCTGCGCGACACAGACATAAGAGGACAGGAATACCTTTTGCAGAAAAACAAAACCACCTTAGTATCCCTTATGTCTTGGATAAGCTTTCAAGCTTTGAACCCGCAAGTTACACTCTGGGCTAACGTCTTCGCTAGCTAACATCACATACGACAAAACTACCTTGTACCTTATCACTGAAACACTCCAACAGCTTTTATGTAAACTCTATGTACCCCCGTAAAGCGTGAACCCCTTGTTGTCTATTTCTAATGGTAATGTGGACCATATCTTTCTCCTTCTTACATTCTGAGTATTTCAAGATTCTTATGATTGGTGACCAAAACTCTCTTGGAGAGTATTAAACCAAGATATCCATACAATTTTGTTCATCTATTAACACTCATGTGACGATAAACATCTTCATCGAACAATAGGCGGTGGTATGCTAGAAGCGTTTCTACAGCTTCAACTTTGGGACGCTCAACAAATCCCAATTACATGGAACCTCGTCGATTAAAATAAACTTTCATCTGTAATCCTTTTTTTTAATAAACATACATGGCGAGTGATCAATTGATCGACTAGAACTTCTAGAAACATGTACTATGGAGTAGCTTAATCCAGTCTAAAAGAGAATAATCTTCAATCGATACCCTTTTTGATGACTATCTGACAGTCACTGAAGTGACAACAACCCCCGATCCCTTTGCATCCAACACATGGTTTGACCTTAAGATGCGCAATAAACCTGCACTACCTTACCAACAGTTCATATGTACCACTCATGTAAAGCCAACAAATATTTTGAAAATCCTGGCGCCTTGTCTTTCGAAAACCCACTTTTATTTCATGCTCGTACCTTTCATACATTCAAACACTATATAAACTGATGTTCCGATAAGAATGATTCATATGCATGAAACCCGAGGGCACCAAGGAGATTGGGCACACTTGCGGACTTAAGCAATGAAGACCCTCTGGATGAAATGTTTACTCTATTGGACTGTACAACTGTTGGCACCTTCCTCTTGATATCTGTTGATGCGAATTCCTTTTCGAGTCATGTAGAGCATGCTAGATATTTCTCTGAATGTTGTACTGCTTATTACATCATATATATCTTCCCAGCGTGTATCACAATCGGTACCACTCCAAACTCACATGTCATAGTTTAGAGTGTATAGTTGCGACTACCACACGCTTACTATCTCGGTACACAGTTGAATTCACGAGCCGAGCCATTGGCGATCTTCATCTTAACCTTGCTATTTCCCATACTTGATGGCATGCATACCTCTATAGAGAACCCTTTTGATTATTGATACCTCCTACTTTACGCTTTTATTTTGTTGGATCTTCACACTAGTTTTGGATCTTGACCAAGGGTAATATAGACGATGATGTGTCATATGATGATGAACCCCAGCTTGAACTTAAACCTAATGGTTTGATTTAATTCTTGAATCTTCTTTGAAATCCAGGGTGTTAAAATATTCGCACGAAGTGTGCAAAACTCTCAACGGTCATCACTAGAATGACAAACCTTATGCATCCTCCAGGTCTTGTGAATGGGAGCTCCTACGCCTTTTGTTTTTACGACGTATTGAGGTTTAATCTCTCCCCCCCCCCCCCACTTGCATTATAACGTATTGGAGAAACTGGACAGACTCTGTGTTTGTTAAAAATAGCTAATGTGGTTTGACTAATGGCTAGAAATGGTAAGCAACCCTTAAGGTGCCGGTAGTGTGGTGGGTTAGTTGCGGTACACCCTATATATAAGCACTAGCAGCATGTTGAATGTGGTACAAGTACTGAACCGAGGATTAAACCTCCGTCTAATGGGACTTTGCCATGACAAAGTTGGTTAATGCTCCTCCCTGTACGATTGCACATATCCATTATGCATTCCCACTAAAAGGGACGCGCACGATTTAGTCAAATAAACTTTTTACTTCCAGTTGTATGTAGTGAGTGGAAACTTTCCTAACACGAACTCCCTATTAAGAGTCAGATGTGAGTTCCGACTCAGATGAACATCAAGGTTTTAAAAACCAGAGATTCTTCCTTATAAATGACTAACCACATGATCTTACTAAACACTCAATTTGCTTCCTGTTAATAAATTGGTTGAGAATTTCCAAATCTTTACTGAAGTTTACCTGTCCTAATCAATGATCGTCTTGATTCATAGGGGAAAAGTTGGTGAAATAATTAGAATGGTTGTTCGGTTATTACGTTTCCGATTATCCTTTGCTTGTTTATCCAAGTACATTCAAATTTAAAACTCGTTAGGCAAGTTACTCCCAGTGGAATCTATTTGATGAAGC
This sequence comes from Deinandra increscens subsp. villosa, assembly GCA_039602395.1. Taxonomy (NCBI): domain Eukaryota; kingdom Viridiplantae; phylum Streptophyta; class Magnoliopsida; order Asterales; family Asteraceae; genus Deinandra; species Deinandra increscens. Next base: position 37,369,278 of record JBCNJP010000007.1, on the reverse strand, counting down.
AGTATGAGTCTTAATGGAAATACTACAATGAATCCTAATGCAAAATTTCATTTCAAACCATACCCCCTATACCAAACTAGAACAATGCTCATGTTATGAATTGTATCTTAATCCATGTGTCATCTGAACTATGATACTCATCCATACTCTTTAGTATCACATGAATCGCTCGATTATAGTTATTGTTTTAGGGTTCAGAGCCACCCTCTAGAGATGTTGACATTACAACTTTTGTGATACTTCATACTCTAACCGTATCATATGATATGGTACCATCCAACCTGTGGCAAGGTATATTTTCCAAGTCATCACGAAAATGTATAACTTTAGTATCACATGAATCGCTCGATTATAGTTATTGTTTTAGGGTTCAGAGCCACCCTCTAGAGATGTTGACATTACAACTTTTGTGATACTTCATACTCTAACCGTATCATATGACATGGTACCGTCCAACCTGTGGCAAGGTATATTTTCCAAGTCATCACGAAAATGTGTAACTATTTGATCTAGCGTCTAGAAAGCCCAATCCACAGTCAACCTCGATGCGCAAACACTCATCTCATGCCTGAATTCCTTTATCTTCGATTCATCTGGGTAATTGGTGAATAAAAGCAGCGTAAGTGAAAATGGGACACGAAATGGGATCCCGCTCGTAGAATCGGGTACCAAAGCTAAAAGCCACTCGGACATAGTGTGGTCCCTTTGTCACATTGAATTTTTGATTTCCGACACTCATGGTATCATGTTACTCTATTAGGCTTTACCACTCGACACAATCCTGGTTTTATAGTCGTTCAACTTTTCTCACAGTAATGCTTGATAAGAAAATCATTATCTTCCATACCTTCAATTTGAATCTCTTTCGAGATCTTTTAAACATTTGATATCTCTCCATCATGTTGTAAACATTCTTGGACATGGCTCCCATCAGTCCTCTTAGAGCAGAGATCCTAGATTCTTTCTATATGTTATTGTCAAGATCGATTCTTGTAATAGTTGACACTGATAAAAATTTTCGGGACGAAAACTCTTTCAACTTGGGTGTTATACCCTAAATTTTCAGCTGGTAATCCAGGGTACAGGTATAGGCTCAGGGCAGGACTGACCCAGGAATGGTATGCCCTAGGATTTCACAGGTAATGCTCAATGACCCTGAATGTATCAGGAGTAGGGTAATGTCCCAGGATGTCACAATAATCCAGGGAAGTTCGTATTCATTTGTTTCTATTATATGTTATTATGGCCCAGGATGAGCATAATCCAGGGTCACCCTTGTTATACAAATGACCCAGCATGTGAAAATGACCCTGCATGCTAGGACATTGTTACTAATGCATTGTGTGTCTATATCTGATCAAGGAGAGGTTGACTAAGTCCACCAACGGTCGAATGGGATGAGCTGGAGACTGATTTCACACATGGTCAAAAGGCTTTAGCTGAAAACTCGGTCAACTAACTGAAAGACGTGTTGAAGAGAAGATCCCTGGAATATCGGATAATTTGTTGAAGAGCTAGGAGTATAAATAGGACACTTAGTCATTTCATTCAGCTCACTCAAGCTTTACACATTGTATTCTCATATTCAATTCTCTGTTTACTCACTGTACTCAAACGATTTCGTGATTAATTAATTGGTAGCGTGTGTGATCGCTACCCGGGGTTTTTATGCCGGCGGTGCCTTAGAGACATCTAAGGGCTAAGGGCTTTTCCCTAGTAAAATTCTCGGTGTTCTCATTTGCATTCAAGGTTTCATTTGTGTCATCAAGTTTCTTAAACTATTTCATAAATAAACTAACATTTTTACCCAGGATTCCGACTTTTATCCCTGGAATTCAACTGTTGTCCTAGGATTTTTGAAATCAGTTTTCCTATCTTAATCCTAGGCACCAAACCTCACAATCTTATTTGGTTTAAATCTTGCTAATTTTGCTTAGGTAATTTTTAGCCAAAACAATTTGGCGCCCACCGTAGGGCAATTGGTGTCAATCTTTTGTCAAACTCTTTTCAGATTTGTCCTAAACTTGATTTTTACCAAAATCTATCAAAAAATGTTGACACAAATGAACACCTCAAATGTTTCGGTTTCTGCTGTGACTACTTCAACAAGCGGAGTCACCCACCAAGGTTCAGTACTTCAACAAGTGGAGTCAACCATGAACTGATCGAGACTGAAAACATCTCAGAAGACCCTGTCATGATATCCTGACCACACTCGGTAAGATGGAGCGCCACATGGAACACCAACAAAAGGTGAACCAAGAATTCATGGCCCAATTGACGAGCATAAGATCAGAGATACCCAGGGCCGCACCGATTCAGCCTTCTCCACTCGATCCCAGGACACTGAATTTCAGCACCCCTAGAAGCGATTCCAGGGTACATGAAGGTGTCACCCCACTAGACAGGAGATCAACGTCCTTCGCTGCTCTATTGACCCAGGCTTATTTACCCAGGATGTCCACCATCAGGGAACCAGCCCTTAATCCTGGGACAAATATAACCCGGGATGTCGGTAACACTCCCCAAACTCTTGTCCATTATGCTAGTACTAACAATTCAATGCAGGATCCAGGGATCAACCCATTAGTGGAACGAGAAATCCAAAAACTCAAGCAGATGATTTCAAGTATCCCAGGAGTTGTGCAGCCTATCCCTGAAGTTGGACCAGCAGTCATAGATTGTCCAGGTTTGCTCCATCGATCTGTGACGTGGAGATACCCAAGAGGTTTCAAACACCCAACATGAAACCTTATGACGGCACGATAGACCCTGAAGAACATGTGGCGCAGTACCATGAAAGAATGGAGGTTATCTACATGCCCCCTGAAATTAAGGACGCATGCCTATGTAAAGGATTCAGGTCCACTCCAATAGGGGCAGCCTTGAAATGGCTCCTGAATGTTCCTCCTTACTCTATTACTTCATTTTCACATTTGATTAATTTATTTAACAGCCAATTCTCTTGCAGCCGTAGTTTTGAAAAACTAACTAGTGATTTGTATAGGGTAACCCATAATGCAGGTGAAGCCCTAAGGAATTACGTTAGCAGGTTTAGCAGAGAAGCCTTAGAAATCCCGAACATGGACATAGCGACTGCAGTCCAGGCCTTCAAGATGGGACTTAACAAAGACTCACCATTCTATGAAGATCTGGTCATGAACCCGTGTCACAAAATGAACGAAGTTCGTCACAGGGCTCTACGCTTCATCAGGCTAGAGGAGGACAGGCAAATCCTGGGAAAGGGTGAATCCTCCTCAGGATTTAACAGCTCGAGCAGGAAATCAGAGTCGTCACATCCTAGGTCACAACGATCTAAGCCATATTCAAGGCCCGATGAACGACGAGTAAACAATGTGGACCAGGATGAAGAAGAAGAAGAATATCCTTCCCTTAACGATTACTGCATTTCTACTGATATTTCTGGTGTTATGTTTCTATGCAGGACCTTGGAGACAAGGCAAGGTGGCCCAAGAAGAATGACAGACCCTCTACCTGAAAGGATAAGTCTAAGTGGTCTGCCTACCATGAAGACTTTGGTCACCAGACCGAGGATTGCATGGCCCTGAGAAGAGAATTAGCTATCTACTCAGCAAAGGTTACTTAAAGGAGCTCCTGGGAAAGAAGAAGGATAAATCCAGGGAACAGAACCCAAAATCCAGGGAAATGGTGGAAGGTCCCAGGATTCTGGACATGCCGATGGCCGTCTTAAGAGAGCATCCTCACCGCCCCCAGTTGCTAAGGTAATCCATTTCATTTTGGGTGGTTCTAATATCTGTGGTACCTCTTATTCTGCAGCAAAAAGACATGCCAAGGAATCCAATTCGGATAGAGAGGGAAGACCCAGGAAGAGTTCCGTTCAACCAGATGTCAAGGAAATTACGTTCGGGGAAGATGATAGACGTGATATCATAGACCCTCATCACGATGGTTTAGTGATAACACTTCACATTGCCAACAATGTTGTGAAAAGGATTCTGATCGATGGAGGCAGCTCAGTGAATATAATCCAGTTGGAGGCCTTGCAGAAGATGGGGATTCCACACTCAAAGATCATCTCAAAATCCACGGTACTCGTGGGCTTCAGTGGCGAAATTAAGAATACCCTGGGTGAGATCAAGCTTCCGGTCTATGTAGAAGGGCTCAACTCAGTTCAACGTTTATGTGTGATGGACGCACCATCAGGGTACAACGTAATCCTGGGTAGGCCCTGGATTCATGACAACAGGGATGTACCCTCAACGTACCATCAGTGTGTGAAGCTGCCAACGCCCTGGTGTAATCACAGTCAATAGCGACCGGGAAGAGGCCAAAGAATGTTGCACTACATCGATGATAATATCCTCTAAACCAAGACAAGGATAGCAATTAAAGAAAAAGACCCAGGAAGCCCTGGAAGCAAGGGAGCAAGACGTCAAAGCTGTCGAGTTGGATCCCTCAAATCCACGGAAGAAAGTCTATATTGGAACAAATATTCCAGGGCCAATAGAGGAACAATTAGTACACCTACTCAAGACCAGGATGTCAACCTTTTCTTGGTCCCATGACGACATGACAGGTATCTCTAAATCCGTTATTACACATAAACTTGGAATTGATAACTCTTTCAGACCCATACACCAAAAGAGAAGAAAGTTTGCACCAGAAAAGAACGTCATAATCCAGGACGAGGTGGATAGACTGTTAAAAGCAAGGATGATCAGAGAAGTGAAGTTTCCTAGGTGCTTAGCCAACGTGGTGGTAGTAAGTAAGAAAAACGGTAAATGGAGGGTATGTGTGGATTACACGGACCTGAACTGTGCATGCCTAAAAGATCCATTCCCACTACCACACATAGATTCCATGGTTGACTGGGGGACACAATGGAGGTGTATATTGACGACATGGTGGTGAAATCAAGGGTCATCAATGACCATGTTCGGGATGTTAAGGATTCCTTTGACATCCTGGATAAATACAACATGAAGCTAAATCCAGAGAAGTGTCATTTCGGTGTCGAAGAAGGAAAAATCCTGGGATACATGGTAACCAAGAGAGGTATAGAGGCAAGTCCAGAGTAGATCAGGGAAATTGCCAACCTACGATCAGCATCCAGCACCAAAGACGTTCAAAGGCGTACAGGTAGAATTGCTACCCTGAATAGATTTATATCAAAATCCTCGGAAAGATGCAGGGAATTCTATGACATTCTGAAGAAGAACAAGAAATTAGAGTGGAAAGAAGAGCACAAGAAGGCGTTCCAGGATTTGAAGGCATACTTGTCCACGGCACCCTTGTTGATGAAGCCTAATCCAGGGGAGCCCTTGTCCTTATACTTAGCAGTTTCCAGGAATACGGTAAGCGCAGTCCTGACCAAGGATGCAGAAGGTCAGCAACACCCGGTATATTACGTAAGTAAAAGTTTACTTGATGCTGAATCCAGGTACTCACACCTTGAAAAACTTATATTAGCCCTAAGTATAATATCTACTAAACTTAGACACTATTTTGAAACTCATACAATTCATGTTAGAACTAACTACCCTATAAAGTCTATTTTGAGAAAACCAGAAATGTTAGGTCGAATGGCTAAGTGGTCGGTGACGCTGAGTGCATATGATCTGATCTACGAGGCTAGAACAGCTATAAAATCCCAGGCTCTAGATGATTTTGTGGCTGATTTCAGTAGTACTGACATACAACAAGAGGCGGACCATGAATTCCAGCAGCTTCAACAGGAAGAAATTTCAGGGTGCTGGGCCTTGTTCACTAATGGAGCATCAAATGTCAGGGGGACAAGCCTAGGAATCGTACTGAAATCGCCACAGGGGGACATGATACCCCAGGCTGTTAGGTGTGGATTTCAGGCAACTAACAATGAAGCTGAGTATGAGGCCCTAATTGCTGGGTTACACTTAGCATTACACTTGGGAATTCAGCACATCCAGGTATATGTTGACTCTCTTCTTTTAGCTAACCATTTTAATGGGTCCTATGCAGCTAAAGGGGAGAAATTGATCAAATACTTGGAGGTGGTAAAAAGAATGTCCCAGGATTTTCAAAATTTTAATATTTAACAAGTACCAAGTGAGGAGAATGCTGAGGCAGATGGATTGGCAAACTTAGGCTCGGCATTCATGGCACTTGAGGACACTCATATTCCTATAATTCATATACTAACACCAGCCATAGACCAAGGAATGGATACCCAGGATTCTAATGCAGCGGATAAAATCCTGGTATCCAGTACCCAGGATTCCTCGACCCAGAAGGAGTCCTGGACTAGACCAATTATTCAGTATTTGCGGGATGGTACTATTCCACGGAACGAGAAGGATGCCTACGGATTTAGAGTAAGAGTAGCCATGTACGTGATTATTAAGAATATATTGTATAGAAAATCTTTTGCAGGTGCATATCTGAGGTGCTTGGAGAAGGATGAGGCCCAGGAAGTACTCAAAGATATCCAGGAAGGTGATTGTGGAAACCATACAGGGGCAGGTCCTTAATGTCCAAAATTCTAAGAACAAGGTATTATTGGCCTACCATGAGGAAGGATTCCCAGGATTTCTCCCAGAAATGTGATGCTTGTCAAAGACACGCCAATGTCCCTCACCAGCCTGTAGAACCATTGTACCCTATTCCAGCATCCTTGCCCTTCATGAAGTGGGGGATGGATATTGTTGGAAAATTACCCAAGGACCCTGGAGGAAAGGTATTCATCCTAGCTATGACGGATTAATTCTCAAAATGGATTGAAGCCGAGGAATAGGTTCAAGTCAGAGAGAAAGAAGTCATATCCTTTATTAAAAGGAACATTTTAACAAGATTTGGAGTACCATCCGAGATTATTTGTGATAACGGATCCCAATTTATCGGAAGTAGAACCATAGGATTCCGTGAATCCTGGGGCATAAAAATGATAACATCGACTCCAGTGCATCCTCAGGCTAATGGCCAGGCTGAATCAAGCAACAAGACCTACAATAGACATGTGAGGATCAGAAGGTTTGAGGTGGGAGATCTAGTCCTCAGAAAGGCATTTCAGAACACAACAAATCCAGGGGATGGAAAGTTGGCTCCTAAATGGGAAGGTCCCTACCTGATTGACTTTGAGGCTGGTAAAGGGGCATATTGGCTAGCTAATATGGAAGGAGACCTATTACCACGACCTTGGAATGCGATACACTTGAAGGCATATTTCATGTAAGGCTTCCTGTCCCAGGATTCAGCTGTCTAGGTATGTGTTTAATTTTAAAATTCATGCTAGAAATCCAGGTCAGTTTCTCTTAATTAATTTATTTCTTTTATTCCCTTATATGTTTTATCTTCTTTATTTATTTTTCAACATCAGTCACACATTATATTTTATTTGAGGTTGTTATTCATTACCTTGAATACACCAAGATCTATGTTTTGACAGTTGGGTTACTCAGAATCCAGGGTATCCCGGGATTCAGAGTACCCAAGATGCAGGTTGTTCAAAAATCCAGGGCACATGGAACAAAGCGTACTCATGATGCACAAAGCCAAGGATAATCAGCCTATATCTCCTAAGTTTAAGAATGGCCATCTCACTTCCGTATTGGGTAAGGCCTAAACCCAATCCTAAGGTTTAAGGACTAAACTTTCTCCACTAGAATATGGGCTATCACGCCTCGCCTGGGACGTACGTGACAATTTTTGTCTCGCCCGGGGACGCACGTGATCCAAGTATGAAACCCTAGGATTGTAGGATCATCCGTGTTGATAGCATTGGTGGCAACCTCCCAATCCAGGGACATATGCGGATCCCTTAAGGTTTAAAACGATTAACGCGTTTTCAAGATGGATTGGTGCTAACATACCAACTTAAGCCTCCGAGGACATGCCCTATGTTGGTACTAGAATTCAGGAGATACAGAGCAGCTCGCATCAGCTCGCAAGCACTTCGCTGTAAGGATCCTGAATTATATTTCTTGACTAACTATTGTTTTTCCCCTTTCGTTTATTATTCGCAGGTTAACTCAAGCATGGATCACGTGTCCTAAAGACCCGGTCAACTAACAGAAATGTAGACTGAGTGGACTACTAACGGTCATGTGAGAGACGTGGAGTTAGTTGCTAGTTTTTAGGAGACATTGTTGCAATGTAATCTATATTTAAACAGAGCTCTAGGCTTACATACACACACTTTTTCGGCAATCACGACTCTCTGCAACACTTAGAATACGAGCTCATTTCAATTGTACTAAACACTTTCATTATATAAAAGTTTTAAGAGGCAGGTACTTTGAACCGGTCCCCGAGGTTTTTTGCTAGGCTCCTTGAGGATACTCAAGGATTCCTGGATTTTCCCTCGTTACATCCTCGTGTCAATCTTCAAATTTACATTTCTATCTTTATTTACATCAAACACGCTACCTCACTTACAAAGTTTGATCAACTAATTGCTTAGGCAGTTTTTGACCAAAACAATTTGGCGCCCACCGTGGGGCAAACGGTGTTTGAATTCGATTAAGAGCCTTGATCTTCTTCATATAACCGATTCTTGAAAATGTCGACTCTGTCAGGACCAAATTTGAGCCTTTACTCATCCAATACATAGATTCAAGTGCGGAAATCATGAATCCATGATCAAATCATAGTGTTTGCTTGTTGAAATCCTTAGATTTCGCCTCTGAAACTCAAGAACTTGAGGGTTTTCACACACAAGTGCTCTCTATCTTCAAAACAACCGTCCAAGAGTGTGTCTAGGGTTATTCTAGAGTGGATATTTATACTAGAGAGAGCACAGGTCGTGAATGTGCTAAAAACAAGAGAATGTTATTGAAGTTAGTGCATTTTATGACATCAGACAGCCGAGATCGCCAAGACTAAGTCTGAAGTCGCCAGGAACAAAATGAAGTCGCCAAGGCTGTTGGTGACCTCGCCAAGGCTTGGTGAGGTCGCCAACCTTGGTGAGGTCGCCAACCTTGGTGAGCTCGCCAAGAGTTAGCGAGGTCGCCAACCCCAAATCGCCAAAGGCATTTAGGTGAGGTCGCCAAGCACAAGTTCAAGTCACCAACATTCTTGGTGAGGTCGCCAAGAATGTTGGTGAGGTCGCCAAGAAAGTCCAGAAATCACCAAGTACGCTCCGGAAACATCAAATATCATTATTGAATCATCAAGGGTTGTTATTACAAAGACATAATCAATTATTAACATTTACCAAGTAATTTATCATGACATGACCTAGATCTTGGATACAGACAATCACACTGCAATTGAAACGTAGAAAGGCAATTACCTCAATATCCATAATCAACACAAGTTAAGACATTTAGACATGACATACAAAACAACAAACACTTGAATGATTAATATAAACATCAGGATAATTGTCCAAGTACAAGATACAAGCAAAGTGAAAGATATACACATGAGCACAAAAGCAAAGGATGCTATGTTTGAGTTGCCACCAACCCTATAAAGTTCTTACAAATTCCCCCTTTGGTGGTAATACAAACATAAAAAGAAAACTAGACAACTATCTGAGTTGACCAAGCAGCTTCAGCAAGAATCTCCAGTACTTTCGGGCAAGGTTCCTGTAACGATCATCAAGGCAGACAATCTGTGCATCGTACAGAATCCATAGATCTTCTCGTGCAAACTTCTTCAAGTCAGAATAGTGCCACATTTCAATCACCCTTTCACTACCCCGAGAGAGATAGCAGATTCCACGACCACCCATGGCCCAGTATTTGAAGGTACTTAGGCTTTCCGTCTTCATCTTCCTAGCAGCAATACATTCCCAACACCACCATCTTAGAAACAAACCAAAGTAGTTTGCATCCACTATCTCATATGGCCTAAGCTTTCGAGGGATGGTGTCAAGGCGACTATAGAATAACCATTTTAAGTAGCTTCGATGCAGTAGTCTCAGTTCGATTGCTGCGAAGAGTCTTATTGTGCAGCCGTCTTCCCTTTCAATAACCAGCTCATGAGTATCACCACTATAGTACCAACAAGTTATAGGATTGCTTTTCTGATCTCCTTTTATTTTCTTTGTGACCAAATCTTTGCTGATACTTTTGTACATAACCTTTTGAGGGACTTCAGCTCTTTGCCTTCTGAATGTCTTGTATTTCTTCTTCTCAGTCTTGATGGGACGATTTGAGCTCACATTGTAGATGGACCTTATTTGATCCTCAGCATCTCTGCCTACAGGATCATTTGAGTGATTTATCAGTGGACGCCATCTGAGCTGCTTCAACTCCCAAGAAAACAGATTTAGAAGATCCTTTATTTTGGCAAAGAATTGAACGAAACCATTTCTGCGCTTGACAATGAATGCCTTGAATTCATGATCATATTTCCACCCAAGAATCTTTATTCCATCATCTGATTCAACGTTTGGAGGCATGTCTTTAAGCTTTTTAGCAGTAAACTGCACTAAGGCTTTCCGATAAGGTTCCATCTCCTTCCATTCGTCAACCAAAGTAGGAGCGTCTTTCCTTCGGTGTTCCTCCACTCTTTTAGCTTCACGATCGTCCTGCTGACGTTTTATTTTCTTATTTTCTTCAAGAATATGTTCTTTGACCATAGTTCGTAGACCGGGGATTTGCTTTCTGCTGTAGCTTTTACGAGCATATCCCTTTAAGTCTAGAAAGTCTTGTAATTCTCTCTTATTCATTTTATTAACTTCAAGCGTAGCAGTAGCTGGACTGGGTGGAGGTGAAAACTGATCAAAAATCTCAGGAGGAGGAGGTATGTATTGTGCGTGCATCTCTCGTATCTTCTCCCTCAGATTATCATTGGACTGAACATATTCAAACTTCTTGTCTGTATCAGCAAAAGGATTTGCACGAGGATCAGTAAGCTTCTCTGCAAGTTTGTAGTTGTACAGATGTTTATCCATGTCTTGCTCATCAGTATACAGTTCCACTAGCTGTGACTCTGTGAGATTCATCAGGTAGGATAAGAGAATCCCACGAGAGATTAACTCTCTGACATAATTTGCAATCACAGTCTCGTCAGAAGGATCAACATTATCACCAGCTAGGTTAGGAATTATTCTGATTCTGGGTTCTCTCTCTTCAGAGTTGTGAACTTCTGGCTCAGAGTATTCTGATCCAAGGCCTATTTTTGATGGAGGACGGATGGATTCTTCCAATTGTTTGATGGCCTCTTGCCTTGCAATCTCATCCAGTGTCCTTTCAAGAAGTATTTCATCCTTAGCAGCTCTGATGGATTCTTCCTTCTTCCTTTGCTTCTCCATTTCCTGTTCATACACCTCTTCAGGAGTTAGCTTTCTTTTGCCTTTGTCAGGTCTAACTGAAGGACCAGCTTCATGAGGTGAGACTGGATTATTTGCACCCTGACCGCCACTTGCACTTGTTATTGGAAGAGACTGAATAGGTTCAGTGTCAGTGCCAGTGGCGGTTGCAGTAGACACTGGCAGTGAAGGTTGGGCTGGAACTCCTTCAGGGTTTGCTTGATCTTCTGAGTGATGGACTGGAGAAGGAATAAAAGATCCGATAGCATCATCTACATTTTGAGGTTCGCTTTCCACTGGCTCAGATCTAGGACGAGTTGGAGATGTAAACTCAACCGGTTCATCTTTGATCTCATAAATTATCTCCTCATCATACTCATCGTCAGTAGTGAATTCCAAGTTTATGAAGTTTGTTGCACTGGAGTCATAAATGAGGTTATTTAGACGCTCAGCCAAACTTATATCATTGAAGATCTCATCTGGAATCATGCTGAGAGGTTGAATTTCCAATACTTCTCCGGCTTTAATGGATTCCTCAGTAACAATCACACCACTTCTGCTACTTGGATCAGTAGCCAAGGTGTTTGCATAGAATTCTCGAAATGCAGTTCTTCCAAGATCCAGAAACTCACTTTCAACATGTAAGTGTTTCAGCTGTTCAGAGATCTCAGATATACCAGCTTCAGGCATAACAATGCTTATTGGCTGTTGTATTGGAGGAGCCAACTGGAGTTGCAATGAAACTTCAGTAATGACAGGAGGTTCATTAGGTTCACCCATGGTTAAAGCAAGTACCTCTCCCGAAGATGATTGGTTTGCTTCAAGTGCAGTCCTTGAGAATCTTGGAAGTTTGATATTCTCAGGAGGCGGCACTAAGCTTATTACGGATTGATAAATTTCCTCTTCCTCTTCATCGTTCAGTTCATCATTCAGAAACGCATCACCAAAGGAAATGTCAACACCGGGTTCAGAAGATTCGTTGTCATCTGATTGAAAATCAGCAAGATGAGTATCATCTATATCTTGTTCTGTGACAACGGTAAGAGTTATTGTATCAGAAGCTTTGCCATGCAGGCTAGGACTTGGTTCTTTATTTTCTTGAGTGTCTTCTTTTGAGGGAGGCTGATCCAGCATCCGATCGTCACCCTGGTTACCACTTCCACTACCTCCAGCTTCATCACCATTGGTACTGGTAGTTTGTTTATTTCGGAGAGCTTCAGCCAATAGCTTTTTCAACCTTTCAATTTCTTCTGCTTGCTCTTTTATTTTCTCAATGGCTTTGAGAAGCTCTTGATCTTGTTCTTTTATTCTGTCAAATGCTTCTTTAAGCTTGTCGTCAGAGGAAATGATAGAGACATCAGGATTTTGCCTCAGGACCACTTCTTGAGCAGGAGCAGTTGAAATGAGCTGAGTCTCAATTTGTGATACCGGTTCCAAGTTTGTGATGTTGATATCAGCAGAGGCATCAACTTCATGGACTGTGGCTTCTGTGGTGGCGACAGGAGTAGATTGAGTAGCAGCATCAGTTCCAGATCCAGATATTGGCCCTCGTCTTATTTCAAGCTTTTTCCTTTCCTGAGCATACTTTGATCTAGACACTCTATTGTAGTGTGGTTTAATATGACCCTCAAACAAAAATGATGCTGAATCTGGTTCAGGTGAATCAGATTTTGAATGATTTGGTGAGAGGTCATCTTGAGTCGGCCTTGACTTTATTTTCTTTAGCTTCTTTTGGCTTGAAGCTTCAGGTTGTTCACTAACTTTAGCTTTTTCTCTTGTTTTCAATTTCTTCTTTTTGGGACCTCTAGCATCAGAACTGGTGGAGTCGGAACCAGATTCTGATCCAGGTTGGAATCTTGACCCAGATTCAGGTTTAGATACAGAGTTATTAGATTTATTTTCACCATCATTTCCAGACTTATCTGCTTCACTATCAGATCCTTCCTCTTCATCTTCTGAATTATCTGAACCAGCTGAATCTCTGGATGATGCCCTGTTTTCTGGTTCTGAGTGCACGGGATGATCATGAATTGGAGAGTTGATTGGATGATCATCTTGTAGATTTGCTTCATTATTCTCGGGTTCAGCAGCATTGACATCTGCCATATCAACATCAGCATTATTATTTTCTTGATCTTCATCCATGTCTTCATCGACATCAATTCCCTCAATCATGTTTGGGAAAAATGGTATCTCGGGTCCATTGTAATGACCTATCTGGTAGCGGGTGTAAGAACCGGACATCATTCTCCTAGGAACCAAGTATGGTTCTGTCTTTTGCAAGTTCGGGTAGAAGCGATCAAGGATGACTTGAATGAATCTCGGGTACATTAAGAACTTCTCTGATTTCCTTGTTGGATGCACATTGTAATTCATCCAGCTAATTATTTGCCTTGAGAGGTTGAAACCCGCACCGGATGCTAAACCATGTAGTGCCCAGGCAGTCTCTTCCACAAAGTCATCAGTTCCAGACTTTCTTTGAGCGAAAGCAGAAATGAAGAAAGTGATGATGCACCTCCAGTTTTCTGGGAACAATGTCTTCTTTATCTTATGATTTGTAGCCATGGAGAGATTTCCTTGATACCCCATCATAAGAATTGTGTCTTGCCATTCGTTCTTTGGAAAAAAATCAGGGCAGAGTGCATCATTTAGCTGCAGCACTTCTCGGACTCTTTCTTCATTTATTTCAACATACACATTTTGAATTCTTGATCTAATGGATTTGGAACCATTATCAGCAACGAATGTGCTTGCATTGTTCCAAAAATCATTTATTATACCCGAGCTGATGACAGGCTCAAGTTGAATGCCAGTGATCCAATTTGAGTTCTCTAGGATTCTGAAGGCATGTTCATAACGAGCAGCATCTGTCCAGTTTCTGTTAATTTCACAGAATTGATTATGTGACTTTGAGAAATCCAGAGGGGCATTGGCTGCTCTTTCCGGTCTGGGAGGCATCTGCACATAAGAAATAACATGATCATATCAAATTTGACAAGTCAAGTGAATGTCGTGTCACACTAAATTCGTGATAGTGACAGAGCTTTTCAATTTACTTACAAAGATATAAAGGAAATTTACTTAAGGCATAGGCTCAAATTTCTTCAAAATTAATCAATTTGGCGTAACAGAAGATATCAGTAGAATTTACCCAAATTCCAGTAATTTCCCTTGAAATTTTAAATTTTTATTGTAAGAGATGACTTTGGTGAAGGATTTTGACTCAAAAAATCCGCTTGATGTTTATTTGATGAAAAACACAAGTAATGGCAAATTATGATAGAATTTTGAGAACTTTGTGTAAAAGTTCACTCAAATGAGTTGACTCTTATTAAAGGGTCACAATTTGACTCAAAGGACTCAACAAGCTTAAGAAGAAATCAAGAAGTGATTCCCCCTAAACTTGTGCTTTTCACAATTTGAAATTATTGATTTTGGGATCAAACAGAATTCTTGTATCATAATTCCTTATTTCAGTATGATTTGAGCAGTTTGAGACACTTACAAACACATATATTCTATTTAACTACTTATGCATTCATAAGAAGTCAAATGATGAAACAGAATACATGTATAAAGTTCTTACATGCTTAACTCACATAAACCAAAGTCAATTAAAGTCAAGTAAAGAACAAGAAGCATTCAATATCAAACATGAGCATCAACTTCAAGGTCAGAAACAAATAGGATCAATCAGCCCTATATTCTAACCTTGTTAGCATTTATTTCCTTATGAGAGTGATATGAGCTTCAAAAGTTCCTAACCCAACGATTTATTTTGATTAAAGGATAAAGACTCACAAAACAGTGACAAATATGCATGTCATTTCATTACATCAAGGATAGTTATATCCTAACTCAGAATTGCAGAAATTTAGCACGCTAAGTCATAGTTCATGAAATTTATTGAAGACATACCTCAAGGAAGATCTAAATTTTGCTAAGATCTAATTGAGAAATATCAGGAAATCAACAGGTTCAAAGCTTGATCCTGTTTGTGATCAATCATACACTGATTAGGAATTTGACTAAGGTAATTCAAGTTGATTGAAGAAGTTTAATGAATTGCCCCTGTGTAGCTCAATAATTGCATCTCAAATATTGCCGAGAAATCATGAAACATACCTCTTTGATGATCTAAATTGAGCTAAGATCAATGTGAGTGACAAGAAGATCTTGTGGTGTTTCAGGACAGAATCTGTTATTAAATCAGGCAAAATTCGTTAAATAATTGATTTGAAGCCACACACAGCCAAAATAGGGTCAGAATCATTAAACAGGAGTGAAATACACCAGATTTGACTTAAAAAGTCAACTATGCAAACATTCATCAAAAACTAAATCAAGACAAGTTAAACATTGCAGATTTGTCCTAAATTAAGTTCAAACCTATGTTAGACAATTTGAAATCCTCAGCTTGACTTATTTTAACAAGTTAGGTTGCATATCCGGTGAATTTCAATTGAGAATGAGAAACCCAATAAAATGGTCATAAGTAGCCTTTGTGTTGCATTGTTTGGTCAATTTTATTTAAAACAACATGAAAGCAACCAATGTTACCATTTCTCATCAAAGGTTTCCTTCCTCAGGTTACTTGAGTCAAGAGACTCTTATTGGAGTGAGTTTAAATCATTTAAAGTCCAATTTTGGTCATACGGATAAATTTGAGAAAATTTTGCCATGTGAACCAATATGATGAGATTTGCATTCAAGTTTACCTCATTTAGGACTTAAACCATTTATTAAAACTCATTAATTTTGTTTCTTTTCAAAAATTTGAAATTTGGACATGGATGGTTCTAAAAGTCAATTTATTTCCTTATTGGGTCAAACCAAAATAGAGTTTGGTTTAGCTTCAAAAATTTGAGGCTTTTGAGACCCATAATGCAGTTTTAAAGACAACCTACTGCATCATATTGATGTTTTGGAACATCCATCTCATTCACGGTTCAGAATCTTAACACATTTGGGATGTTAACAGAGAATTACTAAAACAGAGAGTCAAGATCAAAAACAACCTACATAGTATTAAACATGCAATTTGTTTCCAAATAAACACAATATGACACAACCTAACTCCCACTTTTATTTGTAAAAATCGTCCCTGTTCTTGATAAACATAATTGATGAGAGATATATGTGTTTATGAGTGAAAATAATCTGCTTAGACTAGATTCAATCACAATGAATCATTTGAAACAAACAATTTCCTCATTTAGATATCAAGAACCTATGAACAAACACCGCAAGTAATCCTCTATATACGGTTCATAATCGAGAGGGGGTGAAGGACTTTTACCTTAAAGAAGCTCGGAGGTATTGTTCAATCACAAGATGGGATGATCGAAACTGTTAAACCAACAAATGAACAATCAATAAGAACCCTAATCGATACAAGAACCGTTCGGCCGAAACTCCAACACCCGAACACAAAAGCACTCCTATTTAACCTAGAAATTGACTGTGAGACAAACCTGATGGTGCAACAAGGGTGTGCGGACCAACCCTAAGAGCACGAGGCACAGCTTTCGGTCGACGAAGTGAGGGAGATTGGAGGTCGTCGGCGACAGGGGATGTTCACCGGAGGTTCGCGGAGAGAGTGGGAGGGAACGAGAGCGGTTGGTTTACGTTTGAATGGGAGGAGCAAATGAAACCCTCTTTTATTTAAACAGGCGATGACATGGGCTGTTTTCATTGGTTAACAGAGAATGTCATTCTCTCTCATCTGTCGCTGAAAGGAATTCTGGGTCAAACCTTATTCGGTTGTCGAGATCTGATTGGTGGAGAGTCTGCGCGTGGGCCCCTTGGACAAAGAGAGCCGTTGCCTCTCTCATGTTGTCTAATTTCTATGCGCTGGAATAAAAAGACCGTGGAGCTTTTGAGTTGTTGTTCTCCCATTGGCTGGAAAGAGTCAACGTGGGACCCAGTTGAAGAACACAGCCATTAACCTTTCTTGCTGTCGAAATATTATTGGCCCAAATAAAAAATTCTCGTGGACCCAGCTGTTGATGAACCGTTGGAGACTGATGTGGTGTTGCCTCCTGGTTGGCTGTGCGATCCTCACACGGATTCACTTCCTTCCAGCCGTCAAATTCATTTCATGTGTACCGTAGGATCATTTCTGTGTGCTTTCTCAAGCTAATTCTGATTGGCCAGCGTTCCTACCACATGGATCATGATCTGATCCGTAAATCTGGCACCATTTCCATCCGTTGGATCATCCTAATTCTTCAACCTGATTGGTTACTAATCTCTCACAAGGATTATGGCCTTTTTTTTATAGGATTTAATTCCATTAATTTATTTTCAGTATTTTTCGCTAAATGCGGGGTTTTTCTCATTGGTCTTTTACAAGAATAACGAGATAACGCCCGAACGGAATTTTTGGAAATATTTTAGTGGTCATGGATTTATTCCGCCATATTTCTACCGGGTTTCTAGTTTTTGTTGACGTCACGGCCACGTTAGCTAACGACCACTGACGGACTGGTTTCGCTTCTCGGTTAAGTCTGCAACTGTTTCGTTATGTCTCACTCCAAGTTGTTTAGCTGATGCAGCGCTGATGTCATCTAACCGAATAAACTGGAATCTCAGTTAAATATTGGAATATTCCGTTAAATCTCTAACGGAAGGCCGTTACTTGAATAAAATTTTACGGTCTTCTCAGATTCATTCCAAATTGCACCGTTTGACTCAGAATTCTTCACGGAATATTTTTCCGAGCTCGATTTTCTTCACCAAAAATTACGAAGACTCCGGTTATGAATAAATTTTGCGTTTATGCTCGGGATCTCAGTTTTTCACCGATTTGACATTATTTTTGCATCCAACCCAGTCACGCGGAAAAAGTGCAGTATTTATGGATCATTCACATCTGTCAGCATCCGGCTTCCGGTTTTTCGCAAGATTGTCCGATTTCAGGATTTCAGTGCCATTTTCTCTTCGGAACTGAGCGGAACGGTTCCACTCTCTGCATATGATTTTCCGCTTCCGCATCGGATGTTTTCATAGGGATCTAGAGAAAAAGGGGAACTTTTATGGATTTGGATTATCGGGTCGATTATCTGAAGTTGGAGCATTTTCAGTGTTTGATTGGTTTATCTGATTCGATTTGTTGCGATTTTCTCTCTAACGTTCAGCATTCTTAGTATTGTACCCGATCGTGTGAACTGAGTGAACTGCAGCACTTGGCTCTCAACTGGAGCAACAAGAACAGAAAAAAGCTTATTCAAAGGGGGAACCTTTACAACAGAAAGATTCCGATTTATCAGTTATTCTTCGAAGATGCACGACAGAGCGGTTCTTCACCAGTATGACAGATTTGAAAGCGTCAGTCAAGGGGAAATTGTTGGAACTTTTAATAAGTGTGACTGACGCCATCAAATCTATTCTCGAATAATTCGGTTGAAGAATCCATTGTGATTTGATTCAGAGACGCGGGTTGTGATGCTCGAGGCTTGCAGGTTTGGACCGAAGACGTTTTCTTGAAAAGTCAACCGTTCGGGTCAACGGTCAACGTAAAAGTCAACGGAAGATCGGTTCGAGCGAGTCAAGCTTCATATTAATTAAATCATCTTTGATTTAATTAATAATAATTATGTCATTTGTTTATTTGTATTTGCTCATTTGTATGTGTGTTAGCTAGTTAGTGGGCTAGTGAGCACATGGGCTCTCTATAAATAGGAAGGGATAGCTTCATTAGAAAGATGATGAATAATGATGAATAAAGGATGAATAATGAGTGATGTGAGCATCATTTCTAGAGAGAGAGTCACACATTGGGTTTGAGCTCAACCCAATGTGACCATGGATTTCCTATGACGAGTTTGTAATCTTTCGGTTCGTTGTAATCATTCAGCAATAATCAATGAATCGTTTGATCTTTCATTTCTTGTTATAGATTATCTTTGATTCTCTTCATCCCGTCTCCTTAATCTCACCTTTGTTCTTGCTCAAGATCGGGATTCTCGATGTGAAATCGGTCCTGACAAACTCAACCAAAGTTTACCTCAAAACCTATTTCATCCTCTAAGCCCACTGTCAGCACCGGTCTCCCCCCCATTGACGAAGAAAGTGGCTGATACTGATGCTAAAAGAGTGGAATACCCCAATTTTATTGGATCTCAAGGTACGTCCACTGACTCTGCTATTTCTAATAACGATCTGTATGTTTTGATCAGGCAGATGAAGTCTCATGTGGATGAGCAAGCCAAAACCAATGAGAAAATGATGAAGGAGATCATGGAGTTGAAGAAATCAAAGAAACCAGTTGAGGAAATCAGTCCTTTGATGCCAAAATCATTCGGTTTTGACTCTCCGGAAATATCGGAGCAGCCGAAACAGAAAATAAACCCCTCTACTGCTCCAAAGTCATGTATTGCAACAGCTACTACTGCAGGATTCTCAGGCTCTCAGCATCAGAAGACTTCCAGGGTAATAGATCTGGAATACTCTGGATTCTATTCCGAGCAGCCCCCAGAATCTTATTACGGTGGATATGGAAGTTAGCAGCCGCCGAGATGCTCGAGCCAGCAACCAGCCGAGTTTTCAAGCCATCGGGTGCCGACGGTCTCGATACAACAACCTATATCTCAACCACAACGGTTTGCGACGACAAACCTCATGAGCCTTGGAGTCAGCAGTCAGCAGCACCTACTACTCAGATGCTACAGGGATCTTCATCTCGTCCATTCCAACAATATCGGAGCCGCTTCCGAGCTGCTCAGGATCCTCATGGATCCTTATTTTCTAATCCTACTGTCTCTGCAGGCACATTCCCAGGTTCATCTCAGGAGATGCATGAGGGAGACTTCATCCCCATGTAAGTGGGAACCACAACTGAGCCGACCATCCTAAGAGATGCTGAATATGGACCCCAGATCCATCTCCAAACTTCCAGGGCCGGTAACAACTTTGATAATTTTTATGTAAACCCTAACCAAGGAACTGTGCAGGATACAGGTATCAACCCGACTATTGCTAGGGAACTTCAAAGATTAAAAGACATGATCTCGAATGTCCCTGGTGTTATCCGTCCAATTCCTGAAGTGCCAGCAGGCAACCACAGAGTTTCTAGATTTGCATGGCCCATTTGTGACGTGGAGATACCAAAAAGATTTCAAACCCCCAACATTAAACTCTACGATGGGACCACAGATCCTGAGGAGCACGTGGCACAATACAGGGAACGGATGGAAATCAACCCCATTCCTGTAAACATCAAAGAAGCTTGCCTATGCAAGGGATTCGGCTCAACATTGACAGGACCAGCCTTGAAATGGCTGCTCAGTATCCCTCCTAATACCATTACTTCTTTTCCCCATTTAGTTAACTTGTTTAATAACCAGTTTTCTTAAAGCAGGAGCTTTGAGAAGCTCACAGGTGACTTATACAGAATAGTTCAGAAGCCCAACGAATCCCTCAGGGATTACGTGGCCAGATTTGGTCGAGAAGCTTTGGATATCCCTAACCTCGATATGGCAGCTGCTGTAGAAGCTTTCAAAATGGGAATTAGAGGGGATTCCCGCTTTTATGATGACTTGGTCATGACCCCTTGCAGGAACCTTGATGAAGTTAGAACGAGGGCATTAAGGTTCATCAGGTTGGAAGATGATAAGACGATCCAGAAAAGAGGTGATGAATTGCTGGGCAGAAGAACGGATTCTCCCGGAAAGCAACAACGAACCAAACCCTATTACAGGAATGATAATCCTAGGGTCAATGAAGTTGAAGAAGAAGACGACGAAGAAAACTTCCCAAAGGTATCTGATTATTGCTTTTTAGTTGACATAAGCGGTTTGTTATGTGCCTTGCAGGATCTAGGTGATAAAGCCAGGTGGCCAAGAAAATCAGAGAAACAAGGATCGTGGAAAGATAAGTCTAAATGGTGTGCATACCACGAAGAGTTTGGGCACCTAACAGATGACTGCATAGCCCTTCGAAAAGAAATCAGTTACCTGCTCAGCAAGGGGCATCTCAAAGAATTGTTTGGCAGGAAGAAAAGTAAAACTCAAGAAGCTGCTGAGCTGCCCAAAAGAGCACAGTCGCCACCAGCAGATGCTAAAGTAATCAACTTCATCTCAGGAGGATCTGACATATGCGGAGCCTCTTTCTCATCAGCAAAGAGACATGCCAAGGAGGCTAAGATGGATCAAGGCAGTCGGCCAAAGAAGAACGCGATATTGACTGAAGATAAAGTCATTTCTTTCGACGAAACTGATAAGCTGGATATCCAGGATCCCCACCACGACAGTCTGGTAATTACATTGTGTATTGCTAACCATTATGTTCGCAGGATCCTGATAGACAACGGCAGTTCAGTCAACATCATCCAATTGGACGTGCTTAAAAAGATGAGCATTCCAGAAGAAGAGATAATCCCAAGATCCTCGGTGTTAGTAGGATTCAACGGAGAAACCAAGCATACGGTTGGAGACATCAGACTTCCTGTTTACATTGAAGGAGTCAAATCCATGCAGAAATTCTGCGTTATTGACTCCCTTCCTTGTTGCAATGTAATCTTGGGAAGTCCATGGATTCATGACATGAAAGCGGTTCCATCTACCTATCATCAATGTGTGAAGCTTCCCACACCTTGGGGAGTTGTAAGAATACTAAGTGATCAACAAGAAGCCAAGGACTGCTACACTTCTGCTATGAAGAACACCATCAAGTCCAAGCCAGCATAGCAATTAAAGAAACCGGCACGGAGAATTCAGATGACAAATGAACTGGAAATCAAAGAAGTTCAACTTAATCCTGAAGATCCTGAAATCAAAGTGCTGGTAGGAACGAATATCCCTGAGGATACTGAGGAGCAGCTCGTGAACCTCTTAAAATCCAGAATCACAACATTTGCATGGAAACATGAAGACATGACAGGTATATCTAAAGATATTATTACTCATAAACTTGGTATAGATGAATCTTTCAGGCCAATACATCAGAAAAGAAGGAAGTTCGCTTCTGAGAGAAACGTCATAATCCAAGAAGAAGTTGACAGGCTGCTCAAATCAAAAATTATTAGAGAAGTTAAATATCCTCGATGGCTGGCTAACGTGGTGGTGGTCCAGAAGAAAAACGGTAAGTGGAGGGTATGTGTAGATCACACAGACCTAAACAAGGCTTGCCCGGAAGATCCATTCCCTCTGCCACACATCGATTCTATGGTGGACGCAACTGCCGGACATGAGATGCTAACTTTTATGGACGCATCTTCGGGCTTTCAACAAATTCAAATGGAACCATCAGATCAGGAAGATACAGCCTTCATGACACCCACAGGTATTTATTGTTATATTGCAATGCCTTTTGGTTTACGAAATGCAGGTGCCACATACCAGAGGCTAGTCAACATGATGTTTAAAGACAAACTGGGGGGAAACCATGGAGGTATACATAGATGATATGGTGGTAAAGTCGAAAAAAGCAAAGGACCATCCTAAAGATCTTGAAGCTGCTTTTGATATCTTGGACCAGTTCAACATGAAATTGAATCCTTCCAAGTGCCATTTTGGAGTAAGAGCCGGCAAGTTCTTAGGCTTCATGGTTACTGAAAGAGGAATAGAGGCCAGCCCTGAACAGATCCAAGCAATTATAAATTTGAAATCTCTAACAAATGTCAAGGAAGTTCAAAGATTAACTGGGAGAGTGGCAGCACTCAACAGGTTCATATCAAGATCATCCGAGAAGAGCAAAGAGTTCTATGACATATTGAAAAAGAACAAAAAGTTGGAATGGGGTGAGAAACATGAAGCAGCTCTGAGCTCCTTGAAAGAATATTTATCATCTGCTCCACTTCTAATGCAACCAGTCAAGGGCGAACCACTATCTCTCTACCTAGCAGTTTCAGGCAGCTCAGTAAGTGTTGTGCTTGTGAAAGATCATGAGGGACAACAACATCCAGTATACTACATAAGCAAAACATTATTAGATGCTGAAACCAGGTATTCTTATTTAGAAAAGTTGATTTTAGCTCTCGTAATGGCTTCTCAAAAGTTAAGACATTACTTTGAAACTCATGTTATTTATGTGAAAACCAACTATCCTGTTAAGTGTGTCTTGAGAAAACCAGAAATGTTGGGAAGAATGGCGAAATTGGCAGTTAAATTAAGTGCCTATGACATCATATATGAGCCAAGAATAGTAATCAAGTCACAAGCCCTTGCAGACTTTGTGGCTGATTTCAGCAGCGACATACTGCCAGAAGTTGAACTAGAGGTCAAGCAGCTCGAAGAAGCTTCAGGCAGTTGGACCTTGTACACAGACGGAGCATCTAACGTTAGAGGAACAGGATTGGGTGCGCTACTGAAATCGCCACAGGGGGACATTATCCCTCTATCTATCCATTGTGAATTCAAGGCTACCAATAATGAAGCCGAATATGAAGCTTTAATTGCAGGATTACAACTTCCTAAAGATATGGGTATCCAACACATTCAAGTTTTTATTGACTCCTTGTTATTAACTAACCAATTTAATGGATCCTATGCAGTGAAAGGCGAAAGGCTAACCAAATACCTAGACCTTGTAAAACAATCAGCATTATCTTTTGAAAATTGCAGCATATCACAGGTACCTAGAGGAGAGAACGCAGAAGCTGATGCTTTGGCAAATTTAGCATCATCTTTAAGGATCCCAGAAGGTGTCAAGATTCCCATAACTCACATCCTGACCCCAACAATAAAAGAACAGGAGGTCAATGACGTCACAGCAGATAAAGATCAGGAAATGATAAACTCTCAGGATCCTCAGGAATCCTGGACTTATCCCATCAAGAGATTTATCCAAGAAGGAGAAATCCCCAAAAGCGAGAATCCCAGGCTTTTCTGAACAAAGGTAATCCCGTATTCAATAATAAACGGTATCTTATATAAGAAATCTCTTGCAGGTCCATACTTGAGATGCCTCGAGCAGCCTGAAGCACTTGCACTACTCCAGGATATTCATGAAGGTGATTGTGGTAATCACACTAGGGGCAGATCACTATTTTCCAAAGTATTGAGGACAGGATACTACTGGCCTACTATGAAGAAGGATGCAATGACCTTTGTTCAGAAATGTGATGCATGCCACCGGCACGGCAATATCCTCCATCAGCCTGCAGATCCGCTCCATTCAATATCATCTCTGTGGCCATTCATGAAATGGGGCATGGACATAGTTGGTAAGCTGCCTGTAGCACCTGGAGGAAAAGTCTTCATGCTGGCCATGACGGACTATTTTTCTAAATTGATTGAAGCCGAAGCTTTTGTTCAAGTTAGAGAAAAAGAAGTGATTTCCTTCATTAAAAAGGAATATTTTGACAAGATTTGGAATCCCATCGGAAATAGTTTGTGACAACGGGTCTCAGTTTATTGGAAAAAGGACGACTAGTTTTTGTGAGGCATGGGGCATCAAGATGGTAACTTCAACCCCCATACATCCACAAGCTAATGGCCAAGCGGAATCGAGCAATAAGATTATCATCAATAATCTTAAGAAGAAGCTAGGAGACAAAAAAGGGAAATGGGCTGAAGAGCTACCTTTCGTATTGTGGGCCGACAGAACGACCTCCAAGAATGCTACTGGTCGAACACCATTTTCCTTAGTGTTTGGCTCAGAAGCTGTAATACCCACTGAAATGGTGATGCCAACTGCCAGAACAAGCTGCCGGGATTTTGAAGCAAATAAGCAAGAGCTCCTTGAAGATCTTGAAACGATCGATGAAATCAGAGACCTCGCAAAGTTTAGGATGGCAGCATACTAGCAATGGATAGCCAAGTCTTACAACAGAAATCTCAGGATCAGAAGATTTCAAGTAGGAGATCTGGTACTCAGGAAAGCTTTTCAAAATACAACCAATCCAGCACATGGAAAACTTGCACTTAAATGGGAAGGTCCTTACCTAATAGACTCAGAAGCTGGAAAGGGGGCATATAGGCTGGCTACTATGGAAGGTGAGCTGCTCCCAAGAGCTTGGAGTGCAATTCACTTGAAGTTATATTTTATGTAAGTGCTCTCCGGATCCTCTGAGCATATCCCAGAATCCTTGTGTAAGCTCCAAAAACATCAGGTGTGATTTTTATTATAATTTCAATTTCCTATCATTATCTTTATGGAATGGTTACTGACTTAGGCATCGGAGGGGTGTTAGCCAAGCTAACACCCACCCCTCACCAAGCCTTGAAGTATTTTGCAGATGTTCTAAGCATCTTGTCGTAAGCTAGAGGCTGATCACCTCTTCTAAGTATAAAGCATTCTGAATGCGATCAAAGGGTTTAGGAGGTTTTCACCTTCTCGTTCACTAATGAGAATCGCCAGGAGCGCAAGACCCTCGCCAGGAGCGCACGGTGGTGGCCTGTGGTTCAAGGTGGTGCGACCAATCTATCTAAGGGTGGCTGATAATTTCATCACTGTTGGCCATAGAGTGCACTTCAAAATGGGTGGCAGACGTGTCATCTCGAAAAGGTTCTAAGGTTTTTGGCATTTTCATGTCAACTAAGGTTTAGGCACATTCGTGTCTCTCAAGTTTTTGGGCTTGACCCCAGTTGGCTTAGTCCCAAGTATTTTTGAGCTTGTCCTCAGATTACGAAGGTTTTTAATGTTCTCGCATTAACTAAGGTTTAGGCACATTCGTGTCTCTCAAGTTTTTGGGCTTGACCCAGTTGGCTTAGACCCAAGACTTATAAGGCATTTCGTGCCTCAAAAGATAAAGTTGGGCTTGACCCCTGTTTGATTCATTCTCAAGTGCTCAAGATTAATTCTCGGTTTCATCGGGATTTTACCAAACCTACCTTAAGGATCCTTGAGGATCCCCAAGGATCTTGACTATCTAAGCGAATGGAATCTACTTGAACAGGTGACATTGGTACTGCTTATGTTACGAATTTTTATTACTAACTAGTATTGGCTAGCATCATGGTTTGTTAACATTGGCAAAGTTTTATAGACTTTTGAGTTTTTAAACTAAACTATGTTATTAAGCATCCTGTAGGATCCTCATTCAAATATTTTTCAGTATAACCAAAAATATACACAACACACCATGATGATCAAAATACTAATAAGTCATATATACGCAGGAAATTAGAAAAGTTGACCCCAGGCTTCGTCTTGGAACCCAAGATCCCTCCACCTGAGGCCAACCATATTTTCTAAGGAGCTTGGACTTCGCCTTGAAACTCAAGGTCCCTCCATCCAAGCCCCCAAAAGTTAAAGCACCATTGTTTTTGTTTCACCACAACCATTGTTTTAAAAAGAACCACAAACCAAACAACCTAAAAAAGTGGGCTCCGACCTAGTCAAGAATGCCTTTATCACCCAACTTATAACCAGCAGCCTCCGCCTGCTCCACCTCCTTGCCCTTACCCTTCTCCTTCTCAGCTTCCTTCTCGACCTCCGGCTCAACCTCCTTATCAGCTTTTTCAGAACCTTCCCCCTCTCGGCCAACAGCTTCTTGAGGCTCACCTCCCAATCCTTAACCGGCCAGCTCTCTGGAGTGAAGCCTTCAGCCTGTGCAGCAGTCGCCATCTCAATCATACACTCCAGCACGCTAATGGCGGCTGAAGATTGAGCATTCTGTTCGGCCAGCTTTAAGGCTTCAGCTACTGCAGTGTCTGTTTCTTTGAGTTGCTTCTCATAATGGCGTGTGTTGCTGGCTGCTGCCTTACTCACCTTCTCAAGACGGAGCGTGGCCTGGTCAAGTTTAAGCTCGGAGGCCTCAAGCTTCTGCTCAGCTGCTTCAAGCTTCTGCTCCATTGTCTCCAGTTTGCCTTCGAGATCAATTACCTCGTGGCTCAGCTTGTCAATACCCTGTACCAAAGCAAAACACATCAGAATCAACAAGGGAAGTATTATAACTACAATTTTAACATACTTCTCTATTATTAAGCTATAACTTACAATGTTCACCACAGCTTGCAGTGAGAGCAGCTTGTTAGCAGCCGCAACAGGAGGGAGATCATCGAAGCTGTCCACGTTGATAGTGGAGTCTGGAGCCTTACGCTTCTTGGCAGAAGAGGTCTTGGATCGAGTGCAGGGGGGCCCAGAACTTAGGGGCTGAAAGGTCTGTGGGAGCCTTGCTGCTGGTTTCTTCAGTCTTCTCTTTCTTTGCAATAAGCAGTTTGAGATCCTTGAAGGAGAAGTTGGAAGCTGAACCTGGAGCTTCATCATAGACAGTAAGGGATCAGTTTCCAGAAATAATAAGATATAACTTGAAGCAAAAGGAGAACAGGTTCATACAAGTACCTGTAGACATGGTTCTCGAGGGGCTGAGAGGTTGCTGGGAGATACTTCTAGCATTTGAAACGTCTTCGGGTTGACAGCTTCTTTCTGCCACTGGGATGCTGTAGAGATCCTTGAGCTTCTTGGAGGATTCACGGGTTGGCTTGATCAGAGCTTCAAACTTGGGCGCTGTTAAGACAAGAGGGCAAGCATATCAGATAGATAAAATTGAAAGAGTATATGGAATTGGAATATTACAAAAACTCGTCCTACCCTTGACAACCCATTGGGTAGGAAGGTTCCCACAACCGACAAGGCTACTCCTTATGACAAAGAAGAATTGTCGCTTCCAATCATGGTCATTGTGAGAAACCCTAGGGATCATCTGGGCTTCTCCGGTTCTGATTTTCAATACAAACCTGCTGTTGCCATGTGTGGCCAATCGGTACACTTTGCAGATCTCGGCAACCCCAATATTCAAATTGCGGGTTTGGTTCAAGTGGTGAGAGAAAGAAGGATTCGCCACACCATGGGCATTACTTGGGAATAGGCAAGGTGGGTGATTGAGAAGAAATCGGTGACCAAATCCGGGAAAGGAAATGTCATTCCAAGCAGAAAAGGGTAGTGAAGGAAACAAACCCAGTCGTCGGAGATGTGGTCAGCTTTCAAAGAAGGATCAAATGGACGGAACTCAGCTCCGGCAGGGAAACTCGAAGATCGCTGCAACATTGCGATCTTTCGATCGTCAAAGTTACAGGTCTCCTCCGCCGTCGCTGGGAGGAGTCCCTGGTCAGTGAAGTCGTCGGCCACTTGGTCGGAGACTGTGGCCGATGATAGCAACATTTTCTTCCCCATTATCGGAAAAGACGAGAAGGGAGAGAGAGAATACTAACCTGGAGAAGATGGGAGAAGCTCTAGTGTTTTCGCCAAATAAAAGCTGTGAGGAATAATGAAAGCAAAGAGAAGGTTATAAAGAAAAACCTAACGGGAACTTCACCTAGGAAGTTGGGTCTAGCTAATTCCTCTTAAATCACAGTTACTTAGCGATAAGGCTCAAGTTCAAATTTTCGACAGCTGGCTTGCATGCGCCAACCGCCAAAAATTTGGGGGCAATTGTTGGTACTAGTATTCAGGAGATACTGAGCAGCTCCGCATCAGCTCGCAAGCACTTCGCTGTAAGGATCCTAAATTATATTTCTTGACTAACTATTGTTTTTCCCCTTTTGTTTATTATTCGCAGGTTAACTCAAGCATGGATCACGTGTCCTAAAGACCCGGTTAACTAACAGAAACGTGGACTGAGTGGACTACTAACGGTCATGTGAGAGACGTGGAGTTAGTTGCTAGTTTTTAGGAGATATTGTTGCAATGTAATCTATATTTAAACAGAGCTCTAGGCTTACACACACACACTTTTTCGGCAATCACGACTCTCTGCAACACTTAGAATACGAGCTCATTTCATTTGTACTAAACACTTTCACTATATAAAAGTTTTAGGAGGCAGGTACTTTGAACCGGCCCCCGAGGTTTTTTGCTAGGCTCCTTGAGGATACTCAAGGATTCTTGGATTTTCCCTCGTTACATCCTCGTGTCAATCTTCAAATTTACATTTCTATCTTTATTTACATCAAACACGCTACCTCACTTACGAAGTTTGATCAACTAATTGCTTAGGCAGTTTTTGACCAAAACACCCTAGTCGGTCAGTACGACCAAGAGGAAATCCCTAGTTCACCAGTACGGCACCAGGCATGACCCCAGAGATAACTTAAAGACCACCTAGTGGCCCCGGGTTATTGACCTAATCCAGGGTCATAATGGTTAAAACCTAAGTAAATTAACTACTTGGCTAGTTAATTCTAATTGTTATGTTCATATGACAGGAAACATTCACAAATCTACTAAAGCTACCAGGAGTCCTAAATCTTGGGGGCAACCCAGGAATATTAAGGTAAGCCCTAGAATAATTCCACGCATTAGCAAATATCTTTCGAATATTTCAAAAAAAAATCATGTAACTAAAAGCAGTTATATTAAAAGACCCATCCTGGGTCCGGAAAAGCTCCGGCCACCCCAGGATGGGGGCATGTCAAAACCCTGGATTCCAAATCCAGGGGTGGGGCATATTGTCTTAATAAAACCGGGAAACATCAACCGGCATAACATCACAAGCATAAAATTAAAATTGTTTTCAAAAGAACCACACAAAAAAAAAGACGACCCCAACCTTCAAACTGCATCCCGGGTCGTCTCCTTAGCTTCCATCGGCACCTCCTCTGCCGCCTTGGGATCCTGTGCTGGCGCCTCTCCTTCCTTGGGTTGGTCAATGTCCATAGCGTGGTCAACAAAACCCTTGGAAGGAGTGCCCTTACTGGTTCCAGGGTCGGCCTCAGGGTCACACCCGGCAGGGATGGTTGCGCCTAGTTTGCGCAGTATACCTGCCCATTCAATGACATCCCATTTGGGGGTTTTGAACCCTAGGTCCCTGGCCTCCTTGTCCATCTTCAACCTGCATTGGAGGAGAGAGATGTGGGCTATTAGACTGCCCTCATCGTCTTTTACTGCCAGGGCAGCCTCGTGATTAGCCCGCACTTCCACAGCCTTCTTCTCCAGGTCCTGGACCAGCCCCAGGTTCTTGTTAGCCGCCGCCTTGGTCAGGTTCAACTCCTTGTTCAGAGCAGCAACCTCCCTCCTGGCCGAAGACTCAGCATCCTGGGCACGCTTCTCTGCAGCCCAGACCAGCTCGAAGAATCGCCCGGCAATCTGCAAATAAAGGTATTTTAATTAAACATTTTAGACCATGAATGGCTCAACTATGCAGAAAATTCAGGGGTACTCAGGATTCACTTACTTGGAGAGAGGAGGCTTCAGCATGTGTAAGCAGCCCAGCAGCATCCATGTTTTCCAAGGGTCACATGGTCACAGCAGCGGTAGCAGCCCTAGTCTTGCATTTTGTGCCCGAGGTCCTAGAGGAGGGAGCCTTGGTGACAGATGAGGGCTCAGTTTTCACCGTGGTCAGGACCTGAATGTCTTGCTCAGATACACCCAGCAGAAAGGCATCCAGGTCTACATCTTCAAGGTTGATAGAAGTAGCAGCAGATGAAGGACAGAAGCATAAGAGATCAACAAAATCCAAGGGTTAAGAGGCAGGGTACCAGGATACTTACAGCTAGACATACTGTGAGAAGTGGAAGAAGCAGCTTGATGGGGATCAGCCTTGAATTCTCGGTCTTCCTCAGTGATAGTCAAGAAAGTCTCGAATCTCTCGAATGCCCCTGGATTTGCAGGACCAATTGAACTCAAGCTGCGCACTACAGAATAGAAAAATCCAAGGTTAGTATTTGATTTACATATAATGAAAAAGAAATCCAAATTCCTAATGCAGGTGAAAACCTACCCTCTACTCTCCACCTAATTGGAAGATCCATTCCTCCTGGGATGGTTGATCTCTTGACAAAAAAGAATTTTATCTTCCAATCCTCGTGAAAAGAAGCCCGAGGAATCAGTTGAATGTCCTTGTTCAGAGCCTTGAACAAGAACCGGTTGCTACCATGGGACTTGAGTTCATAGCCTAGGGCTAGTTCAGGTAACCCAATCAAGGAATCGAACTCCCTGTTAAGACGGTTTAGGGTACCCAGGATTCTCCACACGATGGGGAGAGTTTGGGCGTAGGCAAGGCTAGTGGCTTCGAAGAACTCAGCCAAAAGACCGGTAAAAGGGTAGGACAGCCCCATGGAAAAAGGGGTGAACGGGAAGCAGACCCAGGTTTCGGAGCAGAAATCCGACCTAAGCCTCTTATCAAAAGGCCTGATTTCAGCAGACGGAGGAAGAAGGCCGGACGACGACAAGGCTGTAATGTCGGTGTCGGTAAAGTTGCAAGTTTCTAGTTCCCGGCTTTGCAGGTAATTTTGTTCGAGGAAGTCCTCGATTCTGGTCTTTTTGGCCATGGTTTCTGATCGGATTTTCTTACGGGACATGGTTAGAAAGAAAATAAAGGGGTAAAAGGAGAAGATTACCTGATCGGAGAAGGTCGGAAGCCGGAGATCCTAATGTAAACCTTTGCTCTCGAAAAAGTTAATGGGAAAGAGGGGAGAGGTTAAAGCTAGTATTTAAGGGGGATTATAAGTTGCAGGGGTGATGGGATGTTACCCCACGATGTGGCGTCATGGATGCTCAATTAACAGACATGATCGGAATTGACATGGATTAGACCCTAATTCAAAAATTTTCACAGCTGTAATACTTATCTGCAACTTGCAAAAATTTGGGGGCAATTGTTATACCCTGAATTTTTGACTGGTAATCCAAGGTACAGGTATAGGCTCAGGGCAGGACTGACCCAGGAATGGTATGCCCCAGGATTTCACAGGTAATGCTCAATGACCCTGAATGTATCAGGAGTAGGGTAATGTCCCAGGATGTCACCATAATCCAGGGAAGTTCGTATTCATTTGTTTTTATTATATGTTATTATGGCCCAGGATGAGCATAATCCAGGGTCACCCTTGTTATACAAATGACCTATCATATGAAAATGACCCTACATGCTAGGACATTGTTACTAATGCATTGTGTGTCTATATCTGATCAAGGACAGGTTAACGAAGTCCACTAACGGTCGAATGGGATGAGCTGGAGACTTATTTCACACGTGGTCAAAAGGCTTTAGCTGAAAACTCGGTCAACTAACTGAAAGACGCGTTGAAGAGAAGATCCCTGGAATATCGGAGAAGTTGTGAAGAGCTAGGAGTATAAATAGGACACTTAGTCATTTCATTCAACTCACTCGAGCTTTACACATTGTATTCTCGTATTCAATTCTCTGTTTACTCACTGTACTCAAATGATTTCGTTATTAATAAATTGGTAGCGTGTGTTATCGCTACCCGGGGTTTTTATGCCGGCGGTGCCTTAGAGACATCTAAGGGCTAAGGGTTTTCCATAGTAAAATTCTCGGTGTTCTCATTTTCATTCAAGGTTTCATTTGTGTCATCAAGTTTCTTAAGCTATTTCATAAATAAACTAACATTTTTACCCAGGATTCCGGGTTTTGTCCCTGAAATTCAACTGTTGTCCCAGGATTTTTGAAAACATTTTTCCTATCTTAATCCTAGGCACCAAACCTCACAATCTTATTTGGTTCAAATCTTGCTAATTTTGCTTAGGTAATTTTTAGCCAAAACATTAGGGATGATGTCACAACTGGAAAATTTACTTTTCCCTTTTACTTCATTCCAGTCAACTAGTTAACGTTACCTCAAGCATTACCTTAATTTTCAGGACAAAAATTCTTTCAACTTGTGGATGATGTGACAAATGGATATTTCCCAGTTTAACTTCGTTAATGACTTGTGCTATTTTTCAATAACGTCTGTTACCTCGGTTAACTAGAATAGCTATAAGAGCATGCACTTAAGTCTAGACGTTTTATATTATATATAAATCATATTCTATGATTTCATGTGTACACTTTATCATTTTATGTGACAAGTATACTTATGATCTTATGTGATATATGTGTATATATGCACATTATACTCTATGATTCTATGTGACAATATGTCACGTATTTTCATGTAACGTATCTATTATCTTATGTGGATTATAAACATATAGCTATGATTTTCATATCCATTATATTATGTGAACTCATTATATATTTATGAGTTTATATCCATGATTTTATGTGGCGAACCAAGGTTTATATTTTATAAACATTACATGATCTATTTATCGATACACGCACACGTACTTCCATCATCTTTGTTAGTTTTGTTATTCCCGTTAGCCATGTAAACCTATTCTAAACTTGAAGGGGTTAACCTAGTCAACTTCCAAACTCACTTTCTAGTTACCTAAACTTCAAGGATTAACTTTGCAAACTACCTAAACTTTGTACCTCATTTGTACATACGTGAAGGGTTAATCTTGTCATTTGATGAAAGCCAAGTTGAAACTCATTAAAATGTTGACTGCCTTTGGTATCCGACAATCCTTTTAACCGCGCTCAAAGCCTCATCGGTTACACACATACTCCAATCGATCAGTCATATTCATTAATCATAAGGGAAAGAAATAGAAGCTCGGTGATCATTTTCATCCTCCCTTTTGAAAACGAGAATCCTCCCTAGTTTCCGATTTCCGACAGAAAAGTTACCGGCGGAAATCTCCGGCCAGTCGACTAACATTCTGCCACTGTTTGACCATGTGGTGGTGATCGTTATATATTGTTCGAATCAACCAAAGCGTTCCGGGCCGTAGACAAGTTTCGGGATTGAAGTCGCAGTCGTGTTTGGTTTGATTTTCATCTCTAAAACTTCTCGCAATCTATCGCTGACTCGAGGTAATAGTTCTTTCATGTTAATGGCATCATTCTCGTCGTCGTTTTGGTCTTTTCATGGTTTTCCGGTGACCAGAATAAAACTCCGATCATCGGATTTTAAATAATGAAGAAGACTTCGGGCGGGTGTTTGATATATATTTTCTTAACTGATTGAGAACTTCCTTAGGGTCTCAGCCGAGTGGCTGAGACTTGTGATTCGTATCCGTAAGGTCCTGAGTTCGAACCCCTTTCACCCCAAACTTTCTTGTTATTTTTATTAAACTCGATTTCCTGCCACTCTCTACATACAAATGAATTTTGGTCGGGATTTCAACGATAACAGGCCACTGGCCGAGTGGCTATGCTGTTGTTGTTGAGACCCAGAGGTCCCGGGTTCGAAACAGTCACCTCCATTATTTTTGTTTTATTATTTTTGCGTTGTTTTGGACATTTAATCATCTAATGTATAGCAAGATTTGTACTTGCCATATTCTAAACCCACAATTGTTGTCATTGGTTTGTAAATTGAATTATCTCGTTATTTTGGGTTATGCATTGTTTTAACAGAAAGAATATAGATATATTTAGTGGATTAATTATCTTGTATACACATGTGTATATATTGTGTATTTTGACAACTAAATATATAGGTACTATTAAATTATAGTAAATATAGTTTTTAGAACTATCAAGCACTTTTAGTAAACTACAAATATACATCGTATATTTTATAAGTTCATTATTAATATTATTTTTAATGTGGTTATAAATATACATTTTTAATTATTATTCGATTCCATGAACATATATTATTGGTCAACAATATACCTTTCCTCGATATTCGCAATTACAATGATTTTGGCAATGTGCCAACCTTTAACTCGTTTGGATTTATTAAACCTTCTTCATGTCATAGCTTAAGTTATTTAATTTTCATAGTTGCTCTAGACTTAACCACTTTTAAATTGAACACACGCTTATATATGCTAGTTAGGTGCTTGGTAGGATACATGAGACATTTGCTTTTTGTTGTGTCATTTATCTGAATTGTTGTGCACCCTAAGGTGAGTTTCACATCCCCGTTACGCTGCATCCGGTTTAGGATGGTTGCATGCAAACCGTGTTTTTCCTCGTTACATCTGGTTTAGGATGTTAACACACAATGCTTAGGTTACACCTGGTTTAGGGTGATAACTTCTATTTTTATGTATGTTATAGTAATTATCCGACATATATAACATGTTCACTTAAATTGCATACCCAATTAAAGTCCTTACATATCGGACCGTTAATAAGTAGAATAGCGATATGATGTTGAGTAGTACTACTGGGATTTGAAAAACCCCGCTCAGCGTGCACGTGATGTCCACCTGTCGGTGAAGTCAGACTGAGAACAACATAGCCTAAACTTACCATAGTCGGGTAGACACGGGGAAAGGCAAAACGCGTAGGTCAATCCTGCATGCATTAGTCAGCTTCGGTTGCGAACATTTACGTGACATGAACTTAGGCTAGCTACCTACGATATGGATATTGCTTGTAACTACACCACTACGTATAAACAAATTAAGTAATGCATTTAGTATATTGTATGTATATACTGCTTATGTGAACTCACCAACCTTTGGTTGACACTTCCCCTTTAAACATGTTTCTCTCAGTTCATAGGTGTTCGAGTATCACGAGTATGCATGCATGAGCCTTTAAAACCCTGTTTTGGTTTTTATATACAATTTATGTTATTTTGAATGACAATGTTTTCTATGAGTACTAAATATTTTTTTTATGCTTCCGCTTTTGTAAAACTCGGGATATATATATTATATTTCAATATAATGCAAATGTTTTTTTTTTATATTTAATGGTTGTTTAGTGTAACTAATGGACTGGGATCCTGGTTTGCTCACACCCCACACGGTTAAACTTTGTTAGTAGAAATTGGGGGTGTGACATTTTCCCATTTATCATGACCATAAATTTTCTTTAGTCACACATCCAAATTGGAACAGTGACCTTAAATATTTTGACCGAAATATATTAACTTACTGTCACACTTCAATTTAACGTGACAATATATACTACATTTAGCCACATTTAATTACATAAAAAATTGCTTCTTGTGACCATATGTGTATCTATAGTCTCTAATAAATACTATCACAAAACCCGTCGCAAATGGTGCTATTTGGTCACATTGTTCGAAATGTGACTCGTAATTGTCACACATGTAATTTAAAAGTGTGACCATAGTACTTGATTGGGCTTGCAATGGTCACACAAAACAATCTTAAATGTCACCGAAACATTTTCAGAAAATAAAAAATGACCTACGGTAACACTTTAAGTCAAAAGTGTCGCAGGGCTGTTTCCAAGAAAGTGTGACCGAAGGTCATATTTGTACTAGTAGATTTGGAGGTACAAAATGGAGGCGGACAGGATTGTGGAGAAGGGTGAATGATGGGTTCCATGGTAGAGGCTCGAGTTCTGCCCTGGTGCCATCTCGGAAAGGGGGTTCGGGGGCCTGGTCAACTATCACTAAGGTTGAATCTTTGGCTCTTAAGCAGGAGGTGAGGTTGGATGCGTTGCTGGTGCAAAAAGAGGGTGAATGGAGATGGCAGAGTGACAATACTAGTCAGTTCTCTGTGAAGGGAGTTAGGAGGTTGCTTGCGAAGCCTCCTCTTATTGTTGAGATTAAACTGGTCAGGTGGTGCAAGTTAGCTCTGCAGAAAGTTAATATTTTGTTTTGGCGTGCAAATGTGGGTAGACTTCCGTCGAGGGCAGGGCTTGAGAAAAGGGGTGTGGGTTTGTCGTCGATTGTTTGTCCGTTTTGTGAGGAAATGCCAGAATGAACTTGTCTTTAATGGGAGAAGAGCTTCTTTCGGTGGTATCGTGGCGGAGATTAAAAGCGTGAATTTTCTTTAGGTCAATTGTAGGGCTAAAGGTTGGAAAGCTGAGTGGAACGAATGGTGTTTTTTTTTAATATACATGATGTTCATTGTGGCCAGTTCTAGCGTCTCGCTGACCGGTTGAAGTCACCGTTATAAAGAAAAATCAAACACTAAGTGAAACGTTATGCACGTATTATCATAACCTATTCACGTTTGTTCTTTTTCTTTCCCATCATTTATCCGATTGAATTTAAAAATAGCAATAACATACTATAATCATGACATTATAAAGCGTACGGTACATCTACTATCATCTCACATTTCATTGCCGCCCTCTGAAGTGGTATGGAGTTTGCCTCTCCACATATGTGATGAGGGTTCAAATCCTTGCAAGTGTAAGGTCTGGTCTAATTTACGAAGAAAAAGTTTGATGTTAAAAATAAAAGATATTTACCATGACACCCTTGTAGTTTCATGTATAGCAGTCTATTCCCTATACTTCCTTCTATTAAACTAAGATACTAAAATAAAAAATATATATAGGTACCGTTGAACTATAGTAAATATAGTTTTTAGAACTCTGAAAACACTTTTAGTAAACTACAAATATACATCGTATATTTTATAAGTTCGTTATTAATATTATTTTGAATTTGGTTATAAATATACATTTTTAATTATTATTCAATTCCATTAACGTATATTATTGGTCAACAATATACCTTTCCTCGATATTGGTAATTACAATGTTTTTGGCAATGTGCCAACCTTTAACTCGTTTGGATTTAATAAACCTTCTTCATGTCATAGCTTAAGTTATATAATTTTCATAGTTGGTCTAGACTTAACAACTTTTAAGTTGAACACACGCTTATATATGCTAGTTAGGTGCTTGGTAGGATACATGAGACATTCGCTTCTTGTTGTGTTATTTATATGGAATTGTTGTGCACCCTAAGTTGAGTTTCACAACCCTATTACGCTGCATCCAGTTTAGGATGGTGGCATGCAAACTGTGTTTTTCCTCGTTACATCTGGTTTAGGATTTTAACACACAATGCTTAGGTTACACCTGGTTTAGGGTGATAACTACTGTTTTTATGTATGTTAAAGTAATTATCCGACATATATAACATGTTCACTTAAATTGCATACCCAATTAAAGTCCTTACTTATCGGACCGTTAATAAGTAGAATAGCGAGATGATGTTGAGTAGTACTACTGGGGTTTGATAAACCCCGCTCAGCATGCCCGTGATGTCCACCTGTCGGTGAAGTCAGACTGAGAACAACATAGCCTAAACTTACCGTGGTTGGGTAGACACGGGGAAAGGCAAAACGCGTAGGTCAATCCTGCGTGCATTAGTCAGCTTCGGTTGCGAACATTTATGTGACATGAACTCAGGCTAGCTACCTACGATATTGATATTTCTTGTAACTACACCACTACGTATGAATAAATTAAGTAATGCATTTTAGTATATTGTATGTATATACTGCTTATGTGAACTCGCCAACCTTTGGTTGACACTTCCCCTTTAAACATGTTTTTCTCAGTTCATAGGTCTTCGAGTATCACGAGTATGCATGCATGAGCCTTTAAAACCTTGTTATGGTTTTTATATACAATTTATGTTATTTCGAATGACAATGTTTTGTATGAGTACTAAATATTTTTTTTATGCTTCCGCTTTTGTAAAACTCGGGATATATATATTATATTTCAATATAATGCAAATGTTTTTTATATTTAATGGTTGTTTAGTGTAACTAATGGACTGGGATCCTGGTTTGCTCACACCCCCACACGGTTAAACTTCGTTAGTAGAAATTGGGGGTGTGACATTTTCCCATTTATCATGACCATAAATTATCATTAGTCACACATCCAAATTGGAACCGTGACCATAAAATACTTAGACTGACACAACTTTTCATTAGTATTAATTTTTAGTCACACCTAAGAAAATGTAAGATATTATACTTATAGTCACATGTTTGCCCATTTATCATGACGATAATTTATCTTTAGTCACACATCCAAATTTGGAACTGTGACCATAAACGTTAACTTACAGTCACGCTAATAAATATTTCGACCGAAATATATTAACTTACTGTCACACTGAAATTTAACGTGACAATATATATTACATTTAGCCACATTTAATTACATAAAAAATTGTTTCTTTTGACCATATGTGTATCTATAGTCTCTCATAAATACTATCACAAAACCCGTCGCAAATGGTGCTATTTGGTCACATTGTTCGAAATGTGACTCGTAATTGTCACACATGTAATTTAAAGTGTCACCATAGTACTTGATTGCGCTTGCAATGGTCACACAAAACAGTCTTAAATGTCACCGAAACATTTTCAGAAAATAAAAAATGACCTACGGTAACACTTTAAGTCAAAAGTTTCACAGGACTGTTTCCGAGAAAGTGTGACCGAAGGTCAACTTGAATATATATAATCTATAATTTTATATAAATTATATTTTATGATTTCACGAAACGTCTTCTCATTTTATGTGGCAATTACATTTATTATTTTCACGTGGTATATATGTATATATATACGCATGTCGTTTTATGATTTTATGTGACGACGTTTCGCGAAATCGTACGGAGCTTTTCTATAACAAAAAAGCCTCTGTAGCGCAGTTGGTAAGTGCCTTTCCTGGACACCCAGAGGTCTCGGGTTCGACCCTCCCAGGTCGCATATCCCTTTTTTTTCCAGATTATGTTTCCTGGTCAGTTTCTATCACACTGTTAACACAAAATATTTCCAGTCGGTATCCAGACACAAACGCGCCGCTGCCTTAGTGGCAAAGTCACTGCACTTCGAAATCAGAGGTCACGGGTTCGAGTCCCGTGACCCCCACTTATGCTGTTTTAATTTT
The DNA here is from genome assembly GCA_039602395.1 of Deinandra increscens subsp. villosa. Taxonomy (NCBI): domain Eukaryota; kingdom Viridiplantae; phylum Streptophyta; class Magnoliopsida; order Asterales; family Asteraceae; genus Deinandra; species Deinandra increscens. The sequence goes on along the minus strand of JBCNJP010000007.1, from coordinate 37,329,739 downwards.
TTTTAGTGATTTCAAGCATTTCTTGTCCAAAGCCCAAAACTACTATTACACGACTATTAAATCTTTACACTTGAAGTTTTCATAGACCCCGTTAGGGTACTCATTGAGTTTTTTTATATTATGAAAACATTATAATTTAAATGAACTAAAAGTTTATAGTCTCGTTATTATTAATAAAAATTTGTTTTAAACCTAGAAATATATATATATATATATATATATATATATATATATATATATATATAATTGATTTATTGTCATGTACATATAGGCATGCGTACATTTTTAAAGATTTCCTTAAACTTTTGAAAATTTTCTCACGATATATGAATATATATATTGGACGCTTTATTTTTCACACTTTTGACCACACATCGATATTTATATTCATACACTTTTTTTTAATTTTTGTGGTGTTTTTTTTCGGTTTATTTTTTTTTTCCAAAAAAAACACCAAAAACACTTTTTTTAATTAATTTTTTTTCAAAAAACACCATTCTTCTAAACGCACCAAAACACACATTTTTTGGAAAAAAAATTATTATTATTTTTTTTGTATTTTTTGGCGTTTTTTTAAAAAAATAATAAAAACGCCATAAAAATTTTAAAAAAAAAGTGTTCCAGAAAGAACATATAGCGATTTGACATATGATGTTTTAAGAAAGTGTTTTTTTTTTAAAAAAAGGAGTGGATGTAGAAGATGTAGGGAATTTGGTGGATGTATTCTACCCCAATTATATATATATACACATATATTACCCAATCATCTTTACATTTATTATTCGAAATAACGTACGCACATGATTTTCGTAAATCCTTGTGTTCTTGATTTAATGTCATTGCGACCACTTTCGAACAAACGATTTTTATCACGTATTGAGATTGCCACCTACGTCATATTTGGAATTACTTAATATTTTACCGTCGTCTAGGCTATGTTACTCATGTGCGTACACACACTTACGTGTGTAAAATCGATAGTTGCTTGGTAGTTACACAAGACTCGGAGTCTTACTAAATTGTAGCAGCGCACCCTAAGGTGAGTTACACAATCTTTTACGTTACGTCCGGTTTTGGACGATAACACACGCAAACACGTTACACCCAGGTTAGAGTGATAACACAACAACTATTATGTATGATTAAAGTAGAAATCCAGTATATATCACATGTTCACGTAAAACGCTTTATCTTTGAAAGTCCTTACTTATCAAACCGTTAATAGCAAATAGCGAGGGGATATTGGGTAGTACTACTGGGGTCTGACAAACCTCACTCAGCGGGCACGAGATGCACCACCCGACCGGCGGTCAGACTGAGGACAATGTCAGCCTAACTTACCGTGATCGAGTACACACGGGGAAGACAAACCACATAAGGATTATTCCTACAACTAATGGGTCAGCTTCGGTTGCGAACATTTTAGTGACATGAACTTAGGCTCGCTACCTACGATATGGATTGTACTTGTAATATACATACTTACATATGAATAAAGAGTGTTGTATTCGTACTGCATATTTATACTAGTTATACTTATGTGAACTCACCAACATTAGTTGACACTTGCTCTTATACATGCTTTGCAGGACGTTAGGAGAATCTGATTTTTGGGCACGTACGTTGGCTAAAACCTTTTATTTTGGGAATTTGTTTTCAAACCTTTTCAACTTGAACAGGTATTTACTTATCGGGCGCTTGTTTTGCGCAACATAACTTTTATGAGCTTCCGCTAAACTTTTAACTCTCGTTTTCATATTTCTCGTTTGGAAATATATTTACATTTTGAACCCTTAACTTATGTTTGATGTAACTAATGACTCGGGTCCTGGTCTGGTTCATACCCCACACGATAAAACTCCGTTAGTGGAGATTGGGGGTGTGACAGATAGGTATCAGAGCTCTTGGTTACAGAGAACTAGAATTTTCAAAAATTCTAAACTGTAACTGTTTTTGAACATTAGTTACAACAATTCCCAAAAACGTTTTCTTTTCGCGTGCCAAAAATCGATTACTCACATTAGGTTGTTTTTCCTTTGTTTATGTCTGTCTGGGTTCTAACAGTATGACACCACACTACAACACGAGAGGTAAGGGAAATAAAATTGCCAACGAACAGTCATCATCCTCCAACCAACAAGGCCGCGAGCCTGAGCAGCCTGAGTACACGATAAGAAACTTCCTTCGGGATCAGCACATACGTCCTGATAGGTGTGCGCCAGACGATTATAGCTGGCTGAATCCGACGACGTATCGGTTGCTTGATAGGTATCATGTGCCGAACAGGGTCGACCTACCCTTTGATTTGCAGAGGGTCATTGCGAGACTAATAGCAGCTTATGACGACACACTTGGAAAACTCGAGCACAATTCCATCAGCAATCGCACCCGCGATAGGGAACTCGAGCGAGTGCGGGATGAATAGAAGGAGAGAGATACCTAGCACTATAACTTGTCTAAGGGGGTAATGGGTATCAAGCACAACATCAGATTACTGCACTACAACATTCCAATGCAGCGCTTCAACACTCCAACGCGGCACTAGCGGCACAGGTCGCCATCCTCCAAGCTCAAATGGCAGCCCTGCAGGTCCAGGGAGCTCCTGTTCAGGAAGAAGATGAGGAACCCATCGAGGAAGAACCTTTTGAGGAGGAGCCTCAAGAGGACATGGAGGAAGAACCAGATGTTATCGATCCTTGGTCTAATCTGTATTCTTTTCTTTTATTTTGTTACTTCGAATAAAATTGACTGGGTGTTCATTTTATTTTGAATGTTTCAAATGCTGAGATTCAGTGTGGTTGGATTTTAAATTTTGTAATGGATATTACATCTTTATTTTTCCAATGTGTTTCTAAAAATTATTTCGTGTGATGGATGAATGCATGAATAATTGTTTAGTACTCAATGAAATTAATATTGGATATATTAATCAATTGATTATATGCGTGCTAACGTATATAATGAAATTAATATTGGGTATATTAATCATGAAAATGTTTATATGATAAACAGAATCATGGCTGAACACCTCACAGCAGCTCAGATCCAAGCTTTGATAAATGAAAACATTGCGGCAGCACTCGCTGCGGCTGAAGCGCAAGGAAACAACAACGGTGGTAAGTAAAACAGGCGAAAAGTTGACTACAATTTTTTTTCACTCTCAAAAATTATTTTCTAAAATATTTTCATGAAACAAATCCAGGCCCAGCTCAGTGCACCTTAAAAACTTACATGGATTGTAAGTCGCTCACGTTCAAGGGTGATGAAGGAGCCGTGGGTCTGCTACGATGGCTCGAAAATCGAAAAAGGTGTTCTCAATGTGCAACTGCCCAGTTGCGAATTGGGTCAATTTCGCAACCGTTGCACTTAAGGGAGTTGTCGTCACTTGGTGGAACGCGCAAATCCAAATGTTAGGGCTCGACGCAGCAAATGCTATGACTTGGCAGGAATTCAAGGATGCCATGATGGAGGAGTATTGTCCTCGCGACCAGGTCAAAAGGCTGGAAGGTGAGTTCCAAAACTCGAAAATGATAGGTTCTGAGGTTGAAGAGTACACCGCTCGCTACCACGAGTACGCGGTTCCATGCCCTACGATGGTTGATGCTGATTTCAAAAAGGATAGAAAGGTACGTGGATGGGTTTGCTCCGCAAATTAAAGGGATGGTCACTTACTCCAACCCTGCAAATGTGCAGAATGTTATCCAGCTGGCTCCTAAGCTGATGGACCAAGCCATAAAACGTTGCCACCTAGGAAGGTCCCCAAGACTACCCTAGATGGGAAAAGAAAGAGAGAGGATGACTCCAGTAACAACAACAACAATAGTGGGAACAACACTGGAAAATCCTCCAACTCTCACAATCAAAACAAGAGGTACAAAAATTCCAGGGGTGACCATAACAACAGTAACACCAGCAGTGGGGGCGGTAATCAGAACTGCCAAGGTGGTAGTAATCAGAATCACAATGGGTACAAGGGACAAGCACCTTTCTGCAATCGGTGCAACCAACACCATAATGGGGCATGCAAGAAACTCACTTGTGAGCGTTGTGATAAAGGGGGTCATGAGGCTAAGAACTGTTAAGGTGAATTACTAAACCATCCTAATCAGAATCAAAACCAGAATCAGAATGAGAACCAGAGACAGAATAATGAAGGCCCTAGGGGGTGTTATGAATGTTGAAAGCCAGGGCACTTAAAGAGGGACTGCCCGCAGCTCCGAAAGAACAACACAATGCTGGAAACAACAACCACCATAACAACAATAACAATGACAGTGATGGTGGTAGAAACGATGGAGATGGCGCCAAAGGGCGAGCTTTCGTTATGGGTTCAGGTGAAGCGAGAAATGATGCCAACGTCATTACCGGTAAGTTTCTTCTAAACAACTACTTCGCAAATGTCTTATTTGATACTGGTGCTGAGAAAAGTTTTATCTCGACTAAGTTCTGTAAGTTGATTAAGGCTACCCAAAATCCACTAAAATCTAAGTATACGGTTGAATTAGCAAATGGTAAGCTTCTTGACACCACTCACTTGGTTGAAAACTGCACATTAGAACCCTCTGGTCATAAAATAAGTATAGACCTTATGCCTTTTACCATCGGTAGTTTCGACGTGATAGTAGGCATGGACTGGCTATCCAACCATCAGGCGGAAATTGTCTGTCAAGAAAAAGTCATACGAATAATCGTAGCAGGAGGAGAAGTACTTTTGATTCAGGGCGAAAAGGGAGGTGCTGTCTCCGGAATCATATCATACCTTAAGGCGCAGAATTGTCTTCGAAAAGGACATGTAGCAATTCTGGCCACAGTTACAGACCAAACCAAGGTAGAGAGAAAACTCAAAGACTTCTCGATCGTACGCGATTACCCGGAGGTATTTCCTGAGGAATTACCTGGCCTTCCTCCGCATCGGCAAGTAGAATTTGGGGATTGATCTCGCTCCAGGAGCAGCTCCGATCGCACGTGCACCATATCGTCTAGCGGTGAACGAATTGAAGGAGCTATCTACACAGCTGCATGAACTGTTAGATAAGGGTTTTATCAGACCTAGCTCGTCACCATGGGGAGCACCGATATTATTTATCAAAAAGAAGGATAGCACGTTTAGGATGTGTATTGATTACCGCGAACTTAACAAAGTCACTATCAAGAATTGAGACCCTCTTCCACGAATAGACGATCTCTTTGACCAGCTTCAAGGATCCAGTTACTATTCCAAGATTGATTTAAGGTCTGGTTACCATCAGCTTTGAGTCCGTGAGGAGGACATAGAAAAGACAGCCTTCAGAACACGCTACGATCATTATGAATTCTTGGTCATGCCTTTTGGGCTGACAAATGCACCAGCCGTGTTCATGGATCTCATGAACCGTGTGTGTAAGCCCTACCTGGATAAATTTGTCATAGTGTTTATTGACGACATCCTCATCTACTCGAAAACAAAAGAAGAACACGGGGAACATCTGCGGTTAATCTTAGAATTGTTAAAGAAAGAACAACTCTACGCAAAATTCTCAAAGTGCGATTTCTGGATCTGAGAGGTTCAATTTCTGGGTCACATCGTCAACGAACAAGGTATCCACGTTGACCCAGCCAAGGTCAAAGCCATTAAAAACTGGTCTACCCCTAGAGCTCCTACGGAAATTCGCCAATTCCTAGGTTTAGCGGGTTACTACCGTCGTTTTATAAAGGGATTTTCTAAGTTAGCTCAACCATTGACCGCACTTACGCACAAAGGGGTTCAATACAGATGGGGTGACAAGGAAGAGGCATCCTTCCAAGCTTTGAAAGAGAAACTTTGTACCGCACCCATATTATCTCTACCTGATGGGATTGACGACTTCGAGGTCTATTGTGACGCGTCAATCCAGGGAATCGGATGTGTTTTGATGCAAAGAGGTAAAGTCATCGCATACGGGTCAAGGCAATTAAAGTCCCATGAGAAGAATTACACAACTCACGACCTAGAGTTGGGCGTTGTTGTATTTTCCTTAATATTTTGGAGACACTACTTATATGGCACCAAGTGTACGATATTCACTGATTACAAGAGCCTCCAGCACATATTCGAACTGAAGGAACTCAATATGCGGCAACGTAGGTGGATCGAATTGCTAAACGACTACGATCTAGCAATAACGTATCATCCAGGCAAGACAAACATGGTGGCCGATGCCTTGAGTAGAAAGGAGCATGTCAAGCCAAGAAGGGTTAGAGCTCTCCAATTAACAATCCATACGGGGCTACCGGATAGACTCCGGGATGCTCTGAAAAAGGCCCTAATGGAGGAAAATTTCGGGTCTGAATCATTACGTGATATATATGGATCTTCTAAAGTTAAGTCTGATGGACTTCGTTATTATAATGACCATATATGGGTACCTTTGCATGGAAATCTTAGAGAACTGGTGATGGATGAGGCTCACAAGTCCCGTTATTCGATCCATCCAGGTTCTGACAAAATGTATCAAGACCTAAAGGGGCTATATTGGTGGCCCAATATGAAAGCTGACATCGCTAGATGTGTTAGCAAGTGCTTGACATGCGCAATGGTTAAAACGGAACATCAAAAGCCAGTAGGATTACTGCAACAACCTAAAATTCCTGAATGGAAATGGGAAGAAATCTCGATGGATTTAATCACATGATTGCCCCATTCTTCTGGCGGTAACGATATGATTTGGGTTATCGTTGACCGGTTAACAAAATCCGCTCATTTCCTAGCTATCAAGGAAAGTGACAAAACAGATAAACTTACAAAGATATACCTCAAGGAGATTGTCAAACTTCACGGAGTGCCTTTATCTATTATCTCTGACCGAGACCCTAGATTTATTTCAAATTTTGGGGGATCTTTACAAGCGGAAATTGGCACGCGCTTAGATATGAGTACCGCGTATCATCCTCAAACAGATGGACAGACTGAACGTACCATCCAAACTCTCGAGGATATGCTTCGAGCATGCGTACTTGACTTCGGAAAAAATTAGGAAACGCATTTACCACTTGTAGAATTCTCTTATAACAACATCTACCATACTAGTATTGGAGCCGTTCCATTTGAGGCTCTTTACGGACGAAAATGCAGATCGTCGGTTTGTTGGGCCGAGGTCGGTGAGAGCCAACTCACTGGACCTGAACTAGTGCATGAAACCACAGAGAGAATCGTGCAGATCAGAAACCACATGAAAGCGGCAAGAGATAGACAAAAGAGTTACGCAGATAAACGCAGAAGGCCATTGGAATTTGAGGTCGGCGACAAAGTACTACTGAAAGTCTCGCCTTGGAAAGGCGTCGTACGCTTTGGCAAGCGCGGGAAATTATATCCCCGCTATGTAGGACCATTCGAGATCATCGAAAGCATTGGTCCGGTTTCTTACTATTTACATCTGCATCCTGAATTGGATGGAGTACGCAACGTGTTTCACGTTTCGAACTTGAGGAAGTGTTTAGCCGATGACACTCTCATAGTTCCGTTAGAAGAACTACAAATCGAAGAAGAACTACAAATCGATGAACAACTACGATTTATCGAACAACCCGTGGAAATCATGGGACGTGAGGAGAAAACATTAAAACGAAGTAAAATCCCCATCGTCAAAGTGAGATGGCAATCTAAGCGTGGACCGGAGTTCACGTGGGAACGAGAAGATCAAATGAGAAAGAAATATCCTCACCTATTTGATCAAGTATCAACATCTTATTAAGGTATGAGTTAAATTTTGGGACAAAATTTCCTTAACAAGGAGATGATGTAGCAACCCTAGAATTTTTCTTTTCCTTCCACAGAAACTGTAGCAACTTAAGGCAATTTTCGGGACAAAAATTCCTTAACAAGGGGATGATGTGACAACTGGCAATTTCCCAGGTTAACCCCGTTAATAACTTGTGTTATATTTCGATAACGTCCGTTACCTCAGTTAACTAGAATAGTTACACGAGCATTGCACATGAGTCTAGACGTCGGTTGACCAACTTGAATGTATATAATCTATAATTTTATATAAATTATATTTTATGATTTCACAAAACGTTTTGTCATTTTATGTGGCAGTTACATTTATTATTTTCACGTGGTATATATGTATATATATACGCACGTCGTTTTATGATTTTATGTGACGATGTGTCGCGAAATCGTACGGAGCGTTTCTATATTTTTATAGGAATTTAAAAAACATATAGTTATGGGGTTATGACTATGATTTTATGCGAAATATATATAAGTTATATTTTTACAAAACTTCGTTCGTTAAATACGTTGTGACGTACACTCGAATAATCATCGCCTAGCTACTCTTCGTTAGACTCCGTTAGTGTTCGTTAGACGCTTCTAAACCTTAAAGGACTACTTTTGCAATTCCTGAAACTTATTTCTATTAGATAAAACATTGAGAGACTTGGCTTGTAATTATCAAAACCAGCCTTTTTATTTGGTAACTTGGGCAAGGACTAATGTTGTCATTTGACAATAGTCGATTAGAAGGGAATTCGAAAACCCTCGACGTGAATTAAGAGCCTGACAACTCCTCTTTAATGCGGACGGATCAAGTCCATCGGTTACAATGAAAACCTTAATTTGCCTCGTCAATCATCTGGAAATCTCAGTCACAATCGATCACCTCATCATCTCATTCATCCTCCTCAGTTCCTCTCTAGACCAACGCCAAGAAACCCCCACCGGAGCCAAGTTTTCCGGTCGTTCACGACCACCACACCACCAACCGAGCACCCGTTAGTCATCAAGAGACACTGTTTGAAGCAACTAAGGGTTCCAGGCCGTTGGCGGGTTCCGGGATCGAAGTCGGAGTCGTGTTCGAGTTCGGTTTAATTTTGGTTTCAAAAACGCGTCGTTTCTCATCTTTGTTTTGAGGTAATCACTTCTCTGCGTTAATCCCACATTCTCCTTCATGTTGTTTCTGTTTTCGCGATTTTCCGGTGACCGGTACAAAACTCCGGCCACCGGAGTTTTGGGGAAGAAAGTGATGACGGGTCTGGATAAGATATATACTTACTGTGCTGGGTTAAAACACAAAAGCCTATGTAGTGCAGTTAGTAAGTGCCTTTCCTGGAGACCCAGAGGTCTCGGGTTCGACCCTCCCAGGTCGCATATCCCTTCTTTTTTCTAGATTATGTTTCCTGATCAGTTTCTGTCACATTGTTAACATAAAATATTTCCGGTCGGTATCCAGACACAAATGCGCCTCTGCCTCAGTGGCAAAGTCACTGCACTTCGAAATCAGAGGTCACGGGTTCGAGTCCCGTGACCCCCACTTATGCTGTTTAAATGTATTTTAGTGATTTCAAGCATTTCTTGTCCAAAACCCAAAACTACTATTATATTAAATCTTTACACTTGAAGTTTTCATAGACCCCGTTAGGGTACTCATTGAGTTTTTATATTATAAAAACATTATAATTTAAATGAACTAAAAGTTTATAGTCTCATTATTATTAATAAAAATTTGTTTTAAACCTAGAAATATATATATATATATATATATATATATATATATATATATATATATATATAATTGATTTATTGTCATGTACATATACGCATGCGTACATTTTTAAAGATTTTCTTTAAACTTTTGAAAATTTTCTCATGACATATGAATATATATATTGGACGCTTTATTTTTTTTACACTTTTGACCACACATCGATATTTATATTCATGAACATATCTATGTATATATATATATATACATATATTACCCAATCATCTTTACATTTATTATTCGAAATAACGTACACACATGATTTTCGTAAATCCTTGTGTTCTTGATTTAATGTCATTGCGACCACTTTCGAACAAACGATTTTTATCACGTATTGAGATTGCCACCTACGTCATATTTGGAATTACTTGATATTTTACCGTCGTCTAGGCTATGTTACTCATGTGCGAACACACACTTACGTATGTAAAATTGATAGGTGCTTGGTAGTTACGCAAGACTTGGAGTCTTACTAAATTGTAGCAGCGCACCCTAAGGTGAGTTACACAATCTTTTACGTTACGTCCGGTATTGGACGATAACACACGCAAACACGTTACACCCGGGTTAGAGTGATAACACGACAACTATTATGTATGATTAAAGTAGAAATCCAGTATATATCACGTGTTCAAGTAAAATGCTTTATCTTTGAAAGTCCTTACTTATCAAACCGTTAATAACAAATAGCGAGTGGATATTGGGTAGTACTATTGGGGTCTGACAAACCTCACTCAGCGGGAAATAGATGCACCACCCGACTGGCGGTCGAACTGAGGACAATGTCAGCCTAACTTACCGTGATCGAGTAGACACGGGGAAGGCAAACCACGTAAGGATTATTCCTACAACTAATTGGTCAACTTCGGTTGCGAACGTTTTATTGACATGAACTTAGGCTCGCTACCTACGATATGGATTGTACTTGTAATATACATACTTACATATGTATAAAGACTGTTGTATTCGTACTGCATATTTATACTAGTTATAATTATGTGAACTCACCAACATTAGTTGATACCTGCACTTATGCATCCTTTGCTGGACGCTAGGAGAATCTGATTTTTGGGCACGTACGTTGGCTAAAACCTTTTATTTTGGGAATTTGTTTTTAAACCTTTACTTATCGGGCGCTTGTTTTGCGCAACATAACTTTTATTAGCTTCCGCTAAACTTTAAATCTGGTTTTGTTATTTCTCGTTTGGAAATATATTTACATTTTGAACCCTTAACTTATGTTTGATGTAACTAATGACTCGGGTCCTGGTCTGGTTCACACCCCATATGGTAAAACTCCGTTAGTGGAGATTGGGGGTGTGACAAGACTTCCGTCGAGGGCAGGGCTTGCGAAAAGGGGTGTGTGTTTTTCCGTCGATTGTTTGTCCATTTTGTGAGGAAATGCCAGAATGAACTTGTCTTTAATGGGAGAAGAGCTTATTTCGGTGGTATCGTGGCGGAGATTAAAAGCGTAAGTTTTCTTTAGGTCAATTGTAGGGCTAAATGTTGGAAAGTTGAGTGGAACGAATGGTGTTCTTTTTTTTAATATACATAATGTTTGTTGTGACCAGTTCTAGCGTCTCGCTGACCGGTTGAAGTCGTCGTTAAAAAGAAAAATCAAACACCAAGTGAAACGTTATGCACGTATTATCATAACCTATTCACGTTTGTTCTTTTTCTTTCCCAACATTTATCGGATTGAATTTAAAAATAGCAATAACATATTACAATCATGACATTATAAAGCGTACGGTACAACTACTATCATCTCACATTTCATTGCCGCCCCCTGAAGTGGTATGGAGTTTGCCTCTCCACATATGTGATGAGGGTTCAAATCCTTGTAAGTGTAAGGTCTGGTCTAATTTACAAAGAAAAAGTTTGATGTTAAAAATAAAAGATATTTACCATGACACCCTTGTAGTTTCATGTATAGCAGTCTATTCCCTATACTTCCTTCTATTAAACTAAGATACTAAAATAAAAAAATATATATAGGTACCGTTGAATTATAGTAAATATAGTTTTTAGAACTCTCAAACTATACATCGTATATTTTATAAGTTTGTTATCAATATTATTTTGAATTTGGTTATAAATATACATTTTTAATTATTATTTGATTCCATGAACGTATATTATTGGTCAACAATATACCTTTCCTCGATATTCGCATTTACAATGATTTTTGCAATGTGCCAACCTTTAACTCGTTTGGATTTATTAAACCTTCTTCATGTCATAGCTTAAGTTATTTAATTTTCATAGTTGGTCTAGACTTAACCACTTTTAAATTAAACACACGCTTATATATGCTAGTTAGGTGCTTGGTAGGATACATGAGACATTCGCTTCTTGTTGTGTTATTTATCTGGAATTGTTGTGCACCCTAAGGTGCGTTTCACAAACCCGTTACGCTGCATCCGGTTTAGGATGGTGGCATGCAAACCATGTTTTTCCTTGTTACATCTGGTTTAGGATGTTAACACACAATGCTTAGGTTACACCTGATTTAGGGTGATAACTACTATTTTTATGTATGTTAAAGTAATTATCCGACATATATAACATGTTCACTTAAATTGCATACCCAATTAAAGTCCTTACATATCAGACCGTTAATAAGTAGAATATCGAGATGATGTTGAGTAGTACTACTGGGGTTTGACAAACCCCGCTAAGCGTGCACGTGATGTCCACCTGTCGGTGAAGTCAGACTGAGAACAACATAGCCTAAACTTACCGTGGTCGGGTAGACACGGGGAAAGGCAAAACGCGTAGGTCAATCCTGCGTGCATTAGTCAGCTTCGGTTGCGAACATTTATGTGACATGAACTTAGGCTAGCTACCTACGATATGGATATTGCTTGTAACTACACCACTACATATGAATAAATTAAGTAATGCATTTAGTATATTGTATGTATATACTGCTTATGTGAACTCGCCAACCTTTGGTTGACACTTCCCTTTTAAACATGTTTCTCTCAGGTCATAGGTGTTCGAGTATCACGAGTATGCATGCATGAGCCTTTAAAACCCTGTTATGGTTTCTATATACAATTTATGTTATTTCGAATGACAATGTTTTGTATGAGTACTAAATATTTTTTTATGCTTCCGCTTTTGTAAAACTCGGGATATATATATTATATTTCAATATAATGCAAATGTTTTTTATATTTAATGGTTGTTTAGTGTAATTAATGAACTGGGATCCTGGTTTGCTCACACCCCACACGGTTAAACTTTGTTAGTAGAAATTGGGGGTGTGACATTTTCCCATTTATCATGACCATAAATTATATTTAGTCACACATCCAAATTGGAACCGGGACCATAAAATACTTAGACTGACACAACTTTTCATTAGTATTAATTTTTAGTCACACCTAAGAAAATGTAAGATGAACATATTATACTTATAGTCACATGTTTGCCCATTTATCATGACGATAATTTATCTTTAGTTACATATCCAAATTTGGAACTGTGACCATAAACGTTAACTTACAGTCACACTAATAAATATTTCGACCGAAATATATTAACTTACTGTCACACTGAAATTTAACGTGACAATATATATTACATTTAGCCACATTTAATTACATAAAAAATTGCTTCTTGTGACCATATGTGTATCTATAGTCTCTCATAAATACTATCACAAAACCCGTAGCAAATGGTGCTATTTGGTCACATTGTTCGAAATGGGACTCGTAATTGTCACACATGTAATTTAAAAGTGCCACCATAGTACTCGATTGCGCTTGCAATGGTCACACAAAACAATCTTAAATGTCACCGAAACATTTTCAGAAAATAAAAAATGACCTACGGTAATACTTTAAGTCAAAAGTTTCACAGGGCTGTTTCCGAGAAAGTGTGACCGAAGGTCATATTTGTACTTGTGGTTGAAAAGTTGAGTGGAACGAATTGTGTCCTTTTTTTATATATACATAATGTTTGTTATGTCCAGTTCTAGCGTCTCGCTGGCCGGTTGAAGTCGCCGTTAAAAAAGAAAAATCAAACACCAAGTGAAACGTTATGCACGTATTATCATAACCTATTCACGTTTGTTCTTTTTCTTTCCCAACATTTATCCTATTGAATTTGAAAATAGCAATAATATATTACAAACATGACATTATAAAGCGTACGGTACAACTACTATCATCTCACGTTTCATTGCCGCCCCCTGAAGTGGTATGGAGTTTGCCTCTCCACATATGTGATGAGGGTTCAAATCCTTGCAAGTGTAAGGTCTGGTCTAATTTACAAAGAAAAAGTTTGATGTTAAAAATAAAAGATATTTACCATGACACCCTTGTAGTTTCATGTATAGCAGTCTATTCCCTATACTTCCTTCTATTAAACTAAGATACTAAAATAAAAAATATATATAGGTACCGTTGAATTATAGTAAATATAGTTTTTAGAACTCTCAAACTATACATCGTATATTTTATAAGTTTGTTATCAATATTATTTTGAATTTGGTTATAAATATACATTTTTAATTATTATTTGATTCCATGAACGTATATTATTGGTCAACAATATACCTTTCCTCGATATTCGCATTTACAATGATTTTTGCAATGTGCCAACCTTTAACTCGTTTGGATTTATTAAACCTTCTTCATGTCATAGCTTAAGTTATTTAATTTTCATAGTTGGTCTAGACTTAACCACTTTTAAATTAAACACACGCTTATATATGCTAGTTAGGTGCTTGGTAGGATACATGAGACATTCGCTTCTTGTTGTGTTATTTATCTGGAATTGTTGTGCACCCTAAGGTGCGTTTCACAAACCCGTTACGCTGCATCCGGTTTAGGATGGTGGCATGCAAACCATGTTTTTCCTTGTTACATCTGGTTTAGGATGTTAACACACAATGCTTAGGTTACACCTGGTTTAGGGTGATAACTACTGTTTTTATGTATGTTAAAGTAATTATCCGACATATATAACATGTTCACTTAAATTGCATACCCAATTAAAGTCCTTACATATCAGACCGTTAATAAGTAGAATATCGAGATGATGTTGAGTAGTACTACTGGGGTTTGACAAACCCCGCTAAGCGTGCACGTGATGTCCACCTGTCGGTGAAGTCAGACTGAGAACAACATAGCCTAAACTTACCGTGGTCGGGTAGACACGGGGAAAGGCAAAACGCGTAGGTCAATCCTGCGTGCATTAGTCAGCTTCGGTTGCGAACATTTATGTGACATGAACTTAGGCTAGCTACCTACGATATGGATATTGCTTGTAACTACACCACTACATATGAATAAATTAAGTAATGCATTTAGTATATTGTATGTATATACTGCTTATGTGAACTCGCCAACCTTTGGTTGACACTTCCCTTTTAAACATGTTTCTCTCAGGTCATAGGTGTTCGAGTATCACGAGTATGCATGCATGAGCCTTTAAAACCCTGTTATGGTTTCTATATACAATTTATGTTATTTCGAATGACAATGTTTTGTATGAGTACTAAATATTTTTTTATGCTTCCGCTTTTGTAAAACTCGGGATATATATATTATATTTCAATATAATGCAAATGTTTTTTATATTTAATGGTTGTTTAGTGTAATTAATGGACTGGGATCCTGGTTTGCTCACACCCCACACGGTTAAACTTTGTTAGTAGAAATTGGGGGTGTGACATTTTCCCATTTATCATGACCATAAATTATATTTAGTCACACATCCAAATTGGAACCGGGACCATAAAATACTTAGACTGACACAACTTTTCATTAGTATTAATTTTTAGTCACACCTAAGAAAATGTAAGATGAACATATTATACTTATAGTCACATGTTTGCCCATTTATCATGACGATAATTTATCTTTAGTTACATATCCAAATTTGGAACTGTGACCATAAACGTTAACTTACAGTCACACTAATAAATATTTCGACCGAAATATATTAACTTACTGTCACACTGAAATTTAACGTGACAATATATATTACATTTAGCCACATTTAATTACATAAAAAATTGCTTCTTGTGACCATATGTGTATCTATAGTCTCTCATAAATACTATCACAAAACCCGTAGCAAATGGTGCTATTTGGTCACATTGTTCGAAATGGGACTCGTAATTGTCACACATGTAATTTAAAAGTGCCACCATAGTACTCGATTGCGCTTGCAATGGTCACACAAAACAATCTTAAATGTCACCGAAACATTTTCAGAAAATAAAAAATGACCTACGGTAATACTTTAAGTCAAAAGTTTCACAGGGCTGTTTCCGAGAAAGTGTGACCGAAGGTCATATTTGTACTTGTGGTTGAAAAGTTGAGTGGAACGAATGGTGTCCTTTTTTTATATATACATAATGTTTGTTATGTCCAGTTCTAGCGTCTCGCTGACCGGTTGAAGTCGCCGTTAAAAAAGAAAAATCAAACACCAAGTGAAACGTTATGCACGTATTATCATAACCTATTCACGTTTGTTCTTTTTCTTTCCCAACATTTATCCGATTGAATTTGAAAATAGCAATAATATATTACAAACATGACATTATAAAGCGTACGGTACAACTACTATCATCTCACATTTCATTGCCGCCCCCTGAAGTGGTATGGAGTTTGCCTCTCCACATATGTGATGAGGGTTCAAATCCTTGCAAGTGTAAGGTCTGGTCTAATTTACAAAGAAAAAGTTTGATGTTAAAAATAAAAGATATTTACCATGACACCCTTGTAGTTTCATGTATAGCAGTCTATTCCCTATACTTCCTTCTATTAAACTAAGATACTAAAATAAAAAAATATATATAGGTACCGTTGAATTATAGTAAATATAGTTTTTAGAACTCTCAAACTATACATCGTATATTTTATAAGTTTGTTATCAATATTATTTTGAATTTGGTTATAAATATACATTTTTAATTATTATTTGATTCCATGAACGTATATTATTG
Source organism: Deinandra increscens subsp. villosa (assembly GCA_039602395.1). NCBI lineage: Eukaryota > Viridiplantae > Streptophyta > Magnoliopsida > Asterales > Asteraceae > Deinandra > Deinandra increscens. Next base: position 37,313,266 of record JBCNJP010000007.1, on the reverse strand, counting down.
GTCAACAATATACCTTTCCTCGATATTCGCATTTACAATGATTTTTGCAATGTGCCAACCTTTAACTCGTTTGGATTTATTAAACCTTCTTCATGTCATAGCTTAAGTTATTTAATTTTCATAGTTGGTCTAGACTTAACCACTTTTAAATTAAACACACGCTTATATATGCTAGTTAGGTGCTTGGTAGGATACATGAGACATTCGCTTCTTGTTGTGTTATTTATCTGGAATTGTTGTGCACCCTAAGGTGCGTTTCACAAACCCGTTACGCTGCATCCGGTTTAGGATGGTGGCATGCAAACCATGTTTTTCCTTGTTACATCTGGTTTAGGATGTTAACACACAATGCTTAGGTTACACCTGGTTTAGGGTGATAACTATTGTTTTTATGTATGTTAAAGTAATTATCCGACATATATAACATGTTCACTTAAATTGCATACCCAATTAAAGTCCTTACATATCAGACCGTTAATAAGTAGAATATCGAGATGATGTTGAGTAGTACTACTGGGGTTTGACAAACCCCGCTAAGCGTGCACGTGATGTCCACCTGTCGGTGAAGTCAGACTGAGAACAACATAGCCTAAACTTACCGTGGTCGGGTAGACACGGGGAAAGGCAAAACGCGTAGGTCAATCCTGCGTGCATTAGTCAGCTTCGGTTGCGAACATTTATGTGACATGAAGTTAGGCTAGCTACCTACGATATGGATATTGCTTGTAACTACACCACTACATATGAATAAATTAAGTAATGCATTTAGTATATTGTATGTATATACTGCTTATGTGAACTCGCCAACCTTTGGTTGACACTTCCCTTTTAAACATGTTTCTCTCAGGTCATAGGTGTTCGAGTATCACGAGTATGCATGCATGAGCCTTTAAAACCCTGTTATGGTTTCTATATACAATTTATGTTATTTCGAATGACAATGTTTTGTATGAGTACTAAATATTTTTTTATGCTTCCGCTTTTGTAAAACTCGGGATATATATATTATATTTCAATATAATGCACATGTTTTTTATATTTAATGGTTGTTTAGTGTAATTAATGGACTGGGATCCTGGCTTGCTCACACCCCACACGGTTAAACTTTGTTAGTAGAAATTGGGGGTGTGACATTTTCCCATTTATCATGACCATAAATTATATTTAGTCACACATCCAAATTGGAACCGGGACCATAAAATACTTAGACTGACACAACTTTTCATTAGTATTAATTTTTAGTCACACCTAAGAAAATGTAAGATGAACATATTATACTTATAGTCACATGTTTGCCCATTTATCATGACGATAATTTATCTTTAGTTACATATCCAAATTTGGAACTGTGACCATAAACGTTAACTTACAGTCACACTAATAAATATTTCGACCGAAATATATTAACTTACTGTCACACTGAAATTTAACGTGACAATATATATTACATTTAGCCACATTTAATTACATAAAAAATTGCTTCTTGTGACCATATGTGTATCTATAGTCTCTCATAAATACTATCACAAAACCCGTAGCAAATGGTGCTATTTGGTCACATTGTTCGAAATGGGACTCGTAATTGTCACACATGTAATTTAAAAGTGCCACCATAGTACTCGATTGCGCTTGCAATGGTCACACAAAACAATCTTAAATGTCACCGAAACATTTTCAGAAAATAAAAAATGACCTACGGTAATACTTTAAGTCAAAAGTTTCACAGGGCTGTTTCCGAGAAAGTGTGACCGAAGGTCATATTTGTACTTGTGGTTGAAAAGTTGAGTGGAACGAATGGTGTCCTTTTTTTATATATACATAATGTTTGTTATGTCGAGTTCTAGCGTCTCGCTGACCGGTTGAAGTCGCCGTTAAAAAAGAAAAATCAAACACCAAGTGAAACGTTATGCACGTATTATCATAACCTATTCACGTTTGTTCTTTTTCTTTCCCAACATTTATCCGATTGAATTTGAAAATAGCAATAATATATTACAAACATGACATTATAAAGCGTACGGTACATCTACTATCATCTCGCATTTCATTGCCGCCCCTGAAGTGGTATGGAGTTTGCCTCTCCACATATGTGACGAGGGTTCAAATCCTTGCAAGTGTAAGGTCTAGTCTAATTTATGAAGAAAAACTTTGATGTTAAAAATAAAAGATATTTACCATGACACCCTTATAGTTTCATGTATAGCAGTCTATTCCCTATACTTCCTTCTATTAACTTAAGATACTAAAATAAAAAAATAATATACATGAGAATGTATTTAAAGAGTTTACAACTTACGTTGAGATTAATTTGCAATAGGCTAATTTTGTTGTAGTGAATTATGTTTTGTAAGTTTGCTAACCAATAACATATTTTTAGTAACAGGAAGAGTGTCATCGTTCCCAAATGAAACATGATTAATACCTGTGTTGGGAGTTAATTTAGAGATCGAATCAGAGGCTTTCGTCATATGATCGGTGGCTCCCGAGTCAACATACCAGTTGGGATTAGTCGGATTCATACGGTATTGAGCAATGAAGGCATGAGAAAGCTCGTCGTCTTTTGGAACCGGTGCTTTTGGAGCAAACTCGTCATATTTTGATGTGTGGAACCTGCTGATTTATGTTTTAATGAAGTAATGGGGGATTTGGATTCACGGGGAAGATATGGCATGACACCATAGTTAGCAAATTTGAAGTTATCTGGATAACAACATGGCTATAATGTATAACCGGATTTTTTATGAACAAAAACAAGAAACCTCATGTAAAATTTGAAACCTGAACATGAAATTAGAACGAATATGTCTGGATGCTAAATTTAATGGAGCGTTACATGGCAACGCCTCATCAAAAGGGTTTCAAAATCAGACTAAGAAAATTGTTGCAAAATGATCGTAACTTATTCACATTTATGCTGAAGAAAATGATATTTATTGTAGCAACTCATTACCTACCATCCAATAAATATGTATGAAATTACTAGATAAAATATATATGTATATATAAAAATATTAAAATATATATATTTAATTCTTATTCGAATTATTAGAATCGAACCGAATTTGGAAAATCATGTTCGAATTCGATTCGAATTCGACTTAATTATCGAATCGAATCGAGCCAGGATTCGATTTGAATAAATCGAATAAGGAAATCGAGATCCTTATTCGAATTCCAATCAAGTCGAATTTCAAATTATTTGAATCGGATTCCAAATTTTAATAAGAAAGAGGGATGTGCGTAAAAAATTAGAGGATAGAGATGAAGGTTTGGTTTTATGTTGTTTTAATAAATTTAATAAGAAGGGTATTTTGGTCTTTTTGTAAAAAATTAACAAAAAAATTTAGAGGTGTTGTGTTAAGTGAAAATCAATTGTCAAGCACTAAAATCAAATTTTTAAAAAGTTTTGAATGAAATTGTTAATCGACCAAACCTCATAATAAAAAAGAAAAGTTTACTATAAAAAACTAGATATATTTATATCACCTGAATGCGCGTATTATACGAGATTCAATATCACATGACCGATTGAATAATAATGGTAATCAATGACTTTCTAAAACAATAATAATTGTTTATATCTCTAGTCTTCGATCCAATCCCAACAAAGTAAAAACACACGATTTTCTAAGCTTACAAAATTGAGATATGAAATATGATATAAACTTAAACTGAGAAGTGGGTTGAAAGAGTCATTTTCACACCACATTTCTCAACTCTGCTTACTGTTTATTGTGAGATCTCAAATTCTAATACACAGAATAATAATAATATGGCACACCATAACCGCTGCTGTTATAGTAGTAGTGCTGGAAAGGATCAACTTGCACCGTCGCCTGAGTTTCTTTGGAGTCTGCTGCTTTCTTCGTGTTCTCCAGGGGACCGACGCTTACGAGCTCGGTGTATCCAACCTTTTTCCTCAGTAACGTCGTCAGCTCAACCGAGTCAATTCCCTCACCCGTCACCGCGATCTGGTCTTTATCCGACCCGACAAAAGCCGCAGATTCAACACCTGTTGGTCAAATTTTGATCGATTGTTAAACAGAGTTTCTGAATCTGATCATCATCTAAGGTAACACATAATTTTAATTTTTTCATCGAAACTAGACATTGATTCGCATTGTTATGAATCTGTTAAACGATTCTAACTCCTGTTCCCCCAGAATTCAGATTACGAATCTGATTGTTCTTCATCCGGAGATATATAGTTTTTCACACAGATGATTTATGATGAAACGTGATCTTACCGGAGATACTAACGGCGATCTGTAAAGCTTTACGACTTTTCTTGTCGCTGTTCATGCTCACCTTCACCACAATCTTTTGCTGCTGCCAAAACAATTCGATTACACAAAATATTCAGCTTGAAGGATTCAATTAACTGCAATATATATGATGATTAAAGTGAATGAGTAAAAGAGATCTGTACCTTCTCCATTGCTGTGATTTGTGTGATGTACTATCAATTGAGTTTTCGGTACTCTCTCTCTAGAAATTACGTAGAAACGGATGCTTAATTTAGATGAAGAAGATGATTGTGATTGTGAGAGGGGCTTTATTTAGAAACAGAAGCAACTGAAAGGAATGAGGAATGAGGTGATTATGAAGAGGGAGGATGTGTGAGAGGGTATTTATAGAAAATGGAAGCGGAGAGGGAATGGTAGATGAAGAAGACGACGTCGTTGGTCGTCCTGTGCAAGCGGTAGGAAGGAAGCTTCCTTCCTTCCTTAATAAGCAGCAGCAACGACTTCAGCCATAAACGTTAAACAAAGACTTATTAAGCCGTGTTTAGCAAGTACGGAACCTTCTCTGATGATGACTTCAGCTCTATTTATGTTATATGTTCTTTTACATCTAAATAACGCAATAAAATTGTTTAATGAAAACTAGTTAGTGTATCGGGTAAATACCCGAGACTGTGATATAAAAAAAAATTAAACGAATTAAAAGATGAAAGTTTTTTTCTAACTATTAAACGAATGATCGAATTGAAGTTTAAGTTCATCAATGGTGGGTTTAGAAAGTCGTGACTTTGTTTTTTAATTCGTTCACCATCATTCGTTGATCGAAACCTAAGCAATATGGATCTAGTTTTGTTAGGTTTTCTTTCACGAATCCAAAGCAATTTACGGATTAAATTTTCACTGAGAAATGAAGAAGATATGATAAATCAAATTATGGTATTGTAAAACAAATATGGATAATTTTGTATGGAAATAATTTAATTTTTTGATTTTTAATTATAAGATCTTTCCTTTTTGTAAATACCATTTATTTTTTTAATTCAAAAATATATAAAAACGACACATAAGCTAATCCTAGGTGGCACACCTTAAATTGTGCCACCTACGCATTAACAACTTGTGTTTATTATATAGTATAGATTTATAAGGACACTCCTAATTAATTGAATGATCGAATTTTACAAAGGGGTCATGTACAAGGTGTCCTTTTTTCTCAAACGGGTCTACACGAGCCATTTAATGAATACACACGTCTTGCACAAATTTGGGTCCCGGTGCAAAAAGTTTTTTTGGGTCCCCAAACATTAGAACTCTTAGGTTGTCTTGAGAAATAATTAAATATGTCCACCGCTTGAGACTTTATTAACTCTTCCTCATGCTTTATCTTTTTACAATTTGAACTACCAGATGCATATTTATACACAAAAACTTACTACTAAAAGAACTTTTATAAAATCTCGGGCCCTCCAAATTGTCGGGCCCTGGGCGGTCGCCCACCTTGCCCATGCCCTAAGGCCACCCCTGACGTTTTGTAGAATGGGTATTTTATAAAAGTCGGATGAAAGTGGGATAATAAGGTAAAATGTGATGGCGCAAGTATGAAATGTGAGAAGTTCATCATTGTATTAAATCAGATGTACGGGCATGTGTCGTCGCACACTCGTCAATTTAGTCATTTTTGTTGTATAACACGTTGTCATGTAAATGACTATGTAAAATAGTGGTATTGCTAAAACACTACTTTAAAAAATAAAAAATACAAAAAGGCAAACAAACAATTCACCATAGTTAGATATAACACTAAAAAAAGTAATACATAAAAGACACGAATGTAAAACTAAAACTTAATTATTAATATATTAATATTGACGCTCCATTCGATAAAGAATTGTTGATCATCTTCATTTCTTCTATGATATATTTTTTCTTGAAATTTTATAGATGTGCCATTGATCAAAATTCATAAAAATAAAAAGTAACTAATTGTGCAATGATACTTATTCCACTATATTTTTTAATTCGTAAAGAGCATTTTATTTATATTATTTAAATTCTAATAACGATGTTTCTTTTATTATTCTGTTGTATTTGTCTTATGTGATCGACCTAGATCAAATTTTTATGTATGTTTATATGAAATTAGATAATCTAAAAATAGTGATTCCCGCAAAAAAAAAAAAAAAAAAAAAAAAAACAAAAAAAACAAAAAAAAAACAAAAAAAAAAAAAACAATTGTGCAGCTCCTTAAAGAAATTCTAGTTCCAACCCTGGTCATGTGTTGCCGCACACTCGCCAATTTAATCATTTATGTTGTCTCACGCAAATGACCGGTTAAAACAGTGACATTATAACAAGGTGTCCTTTATTAACGGGTCTACACAAGCTGTTTAACACAATAAAGTGTTTAACGGAAATTTTAACAAGGTGTCCTCTTTTTATTAAGTTGGTCTACACGAGTCATTTAACACGAGTATTGAATACACATTTTATGTATGGTCACGTGATGTCGCACACTCGTCAATTTAGTTGTTTTTGTTGTTATCACGCAAAATGACCAGTTAAACCAGTGGCATTGTTAATATATTACATAAAAAATAAAAATACAAAAGGCAAACAATTCATCTTAGCTAAATATAACACTAAAAAATGTAATACTTAAAGTCAACAATATAAAACTAAAACTTATACAATGCTTTAAAAAAACAATTTAAAATGAGTTAAAGAAGATATAAAAAATAAAAATAAGAGTTAATTGCAATTTTCGTCCCTGAAGTTTATAAGTTTTAGTCATTTTAGTACAAAAAAAGTTTTTTTCTCCTTAACTTCCCTCACGTTTGTATTTTTTGCCATTTTAGTCCATACCACTAACTGTTGTTAAAAACTAACTGGAAATCAAGGGTATTTTCGTAAAATCATATTATGTATTAATTTTTTTAACCAATCTTAAAAAAAAACCCACGAGATATGAATGACATGAGTTTACCATTATTCCCTCTCTAAAAAGAATAGAGTTAAAAGAATTCCAAGAGAAAGCTCTTCTTCTTCGTAGTACACGTACGCAAATAAACAGGAAACTTTAATCAACCATATCTTCTTCAATCTACATCCAAATTCAAAATTGAAACTACCGCAATGTGCGAAATCTCAAGCCGAGTGTAAAGAGATGTGAATTGACATGCTTTGTGATGATTTAAAAAAAACTCGATGTTGAGCACGGTATGAACACGTCGCCAACACTGGAAGAAAAAGGGGTTAGGGAGTTGTGACCACTGCTCCTCGACTTAGAGGTTGCCGGAGTTGCGATGGTGGTCGCAGACCACTAAGAAACTCGAACCGTCGAGGGTTGCAGGTCGTCGGAGGAGGACATGAGGTTGCCGACAAAGAAATTGGGCCGCCGGATACAAGCAGAAGCAGCGGCGCTGCCGCTGCTGTAGTTGTTCCGTCGTGAACCAGGAAAAGGGAGGAGAGGAGGAAGAAGGTCGCCGAAGGTCAACTCGGGTCGCTGGCAGTCGCGAGGTTGCAGGTCATTGTCGGCCGACTCGATCGGAAACGGAGAACAAGAAGCTGTCGTTTCTCTCTCTTTCTTTTTATTTTCATTTGTTTCTTTTTTTATTCTAAGTAACATATTAAGAACTAGGTTAGTAACCCGTGTATTACACGGGTTGATTAAATATTCATAATATGAGATAACTATAAAAAAATAAAAAATGATATGAGATTTTAAAATTATGAATGATATAATTATGAGATCATATCAAATAGTTATCATATAGCAGTTAAGTAAAAAATACATTTTATAAAATATAGTAAATTAGAGTATTTAGTATATTACATTTGAGAAATAAATTGCTTCATAGTTTACTTTATAATGGTGCTGAGAATTACAATAATAAACGTTATTTTTCAGAATATAAAAGGGTGTTTGAGATTTTAATATTTTAATTGAATAGATCACCACCCTAGTATATAATATTTTTAATTAATAAATATTATTAACTATTATTGAAAATTCGTAAATTAATTGTTACATCTCTTAATATTAGAAAATTCTAATTATTTATGTAAATTTGGTTAGTTAATACATAATTTTAGTAAATATATATATACTTAATAAATATTAATAATTATTTATAATAATTTAAATTAAATGTAATGTTTAATTTTAGATTTAGAAAGTTGAAATATTAAAATTAGAAAATTTGAATTCTTAAATAAAGAAAATTTAAAATTGTGCGAGGTATTGACAAGTGGACAAGCTTAGGTGGATGTCCTAGAAAATTGACACGTGGCACCCAAGTTATTGCTTTTTTAGAATGAAAGATACTAAGAGCATTGCTAATCATTTAAAAGTGACTTGGTTTTACGAAAATACCCTTGATTTCTAGTTAGTTTTTAACAGCAGTTAGTGATATGGACTAAAATGGCAAAAAAATACAAACGTGAGGGAAGTTAAGAAGAAAAAAACTTTTTTTGTACTAAAATGACTAAAACTTATAAACCTCGGGGAGGAAAATGGCAATTAACTCTAAAAATAATAAAGAGTGTCACGTGAACTATACAAAACTAGACACATAAAAAACATTGGAAAACTAAACTAAAACAAAAAATAAATAACATTATAAAACTATTAAATAGTAGGGTGTCACGTGACATCACCGACAACACAACATACCACAAGGCTATCAGTGTTTACATCCTCTTCCTATTGTTATACTAAACTCACTCAATTTAGAACTTTTCTAATTGGCTTGGTTTTAATTAGAAAACGTGTTCTCTTTATTACCCACCCCTTTACCTTTTTGAGATAAAACACAAAAAAATGAACCCATTAATACGTAAATGGGTCGAAAAATAGTTACAGCCAGATGAAAACTTGCAAGGAGGTTACAATTTAAAAGATGTTAGGAATTATAGCTGTTAATAATGTTAATTTCTGTTAGATTTTAAAACTTTGAAACTACAAATGACATGGTTTTCTGAATCATAATTTAATGTGTATGAACCTTCACTGCTTAACTATTTATTAAGCTTGGTTGATTATAGGAGTTCGATCGTTTCTATTATAGCCTTAGAGCTCGAACTTGAATATGCATCACTATATTAATATGTTTCTTGTCTCTATTCTAGCCTTAGAGCTCAAACTGATTTTACATGCCCTATTAAAAGAATTTTATCATCAGAAGCTGCTGTAAATTTCGTGAAGGTATTTTCGATCCAAGAGGTTAAAAATGCAGTTTGGGAGCTTGGTAGTGAGAAGGCACCGGGAGCAAATGGGTATAACTTCTCGTTTATTAAACAGTTCTGGGAGCACTTAGAGAGGGAATTTCATCGGATGCTCAGCGAGTTTCATTTGTCTGGTGTAATTAATAAAGGTTGCAGTTCCTGTTTCTATCTCATTAGTGCCTAAAATTCAATACCCGTTATCTCTCATTGGCTTACGACCTATCAGTCTAATGGGTTACATAACTAAAACTATCTCTAAAGTCTTGGCAAACAGGATCAAAGAACCGGTAGCTTCGGTTATTTTCGATACTCAATCCGCCTACATTGCCAAAAGGAGCATTTTAGATGGTCCACTGGTGGTCAAAGAATTAATCTCGTGGACTAAATCTGCGGAGAATAGGTGTTTTTATTGAAGATTGATTATGAAAAGGCATATGATATGTTAATTGGCCTTTCATTGACAGAATTTAAGAGCAAATAGGCTTCGCCTCTAGGTGGAGGATGTGGTCTAGAGGGATAGTGTCTTCATCACCTGCTTCGGTGTTTGTAAACGGTGCTCCAACCAATGAATTCAACTATATGAGGGGTTTGAGGCAAGGAGATATGTTATCCCCATTCATGTTCATCATCGCTATAGAGACATTATTATGTTTCTTCAATAGGGCAATGCAATTGGGAAAGATCAAAGGACTTTCAATTCTAAATGGTGGTCCGGAAATATCTCATTTTATGTACGTTGATGATGTATTACTTTTGGGTGAATGGTCAAGTGAAAAGATAAGAAACTTCTTCAGACTTCTCAGATGCTTTCAGATGATCTCCGGTTTACAGGTAAATTATAATAAGACAAAATTGTATGGTCTTGGTGTTTCTCAATAGTTTATAGGAGTTCGATCGTTTCTATTATAGCCTTAGAGCTCGAACTTGAATATGCATCACTATATTAATATGTTTCTTGTCTCTATTCTAGCCTTAGAGCTCAAACTGATTTTACATGCCCTATTAGAAGAATTTTATCATCAGAAGCTGCTGTAAATTTCGTGAAGGTATTTTCGATCCAAGAGGTTAAAAATGCAGTTTGGGAGCTTGGTAGTGAGAAGGCGCCGGGAGCAAATGGGTATAACTTCTCGTTTATTAAACAGTTCTGGGAGCACTTAGAGAGGGAATTTCATCGGATGCTCAGCGAGTTTCATTTGTCTGGTGTAATTAATAAAGGTTGCAGTTCCTGTTTCTATCTCATTAGTGCCTAAAATTCAATACCCGTTATCTCTCATTGGCTTACGACCTATCCGTCTAATGGGTTGCATAACTAAAACTATCTCTAAAGTCTTGGCAAACAGGATCAAAGAACCGGTAGCTTCGGTGATTTTCGATACTCAATCCGCCTACATTGCCAAAAGGAGCATTTTAGATGGTCCACTGGTGGTCAAAGAATTAATCTCGTGGACTAAATCTGCGGAGAATAGGTGTTTTTATTGAAGATTGATTATGAAAAGGCATATGATATGTTAATTGGCCTTTCATTGACAGAATTTAAGAGCAAATAGGCTTCGCCTCTAGGTGGAGGATGTGGTCTAGAGGGATAGTGTCTTCATCACCTGCTTCGGTGTTTGTAAACGGTGCTCCAACCAATGAATTCAACTATATGAGGGGTTTGAGGCAAGGAGATATGTTATCCCCATTCATGTTCATCATCGCTATAGAGACATTATTATGTTTCTTCAATAGGGCAATGCAATTGGGAAAGATCAAAGGACTTTCAATTCTAAATGGTGGTCCGGAAATATCTCATTTTATGTACGTTGATGATGTATTACTTTTGGGTGAATGGTCAAGTGAAAAGATAAGAAACTTCTTCAGACTTCTTAGATGCTTTCAGATGATCTCCGGTTTACAGGTAAATTATAATAAGACAAAATTGTATGGTCTTGGTGTTTCTCAATAGGTTATAGGAGTTCGATCGTTTCTATTATAGCCTTAGAGCTCGAACTTGAATATGCATCACTATATTAATATGTTTCTTGTCTCTATTCTAGCCTTAGAGCTCAAACTGATTTTACATGCCCTATTAGAAGAATTTTATCATCAGAAGCTGCTGTAAATTTCGTGAAGGTATTTTCGATCCAAGAGGTTAAAAATGCAGTTTGGGAGCTTGGTAGTGAGAAGGCACCGGGAGCAAATGGGTATAACTTCTCGTTTATTAAACAGTTCTGGGAGCACTTAGAGAGGGAATTTCATCGGATGCTCAGCGAGTTTCATTTGTCTGGTGTAATTAATAAAGGTTGCAGTTCCTGTTTCTATCTCATTAGTGCCTAAAATTCAATACCCATTATCTCTCATTGGCTTACGACCTATCAGTCTAATGGGTTGCATAACTAAAACTATCTCTAAAGTCTTGGCAAACAGGATCAAAGAACCGGTAGCTTCGGTGATTTTCGATACTCAATCCGCCTACATTGCCAAAAGGAACATTTTAGATGGTCCACTGGTGGTCAAAGAATTAATCTCGTGGACTAAATCTGCGGAGAATAGGTGTTTTTATTGAAGATTGATTATGAAAAGGCATATGATATGTTAATTGGCCTTTCATTGACAGAATTTAAGAGCAAATAGGCTTCGCCTCTAGGTAGAGGATGTGGTCTAGAGGGATAGTGTCTTCATCACCTGCTTCGGTGTTTGTAAACGGTGCTCCAACCAATGAATTCAACTATATGAGGGGTTTGAGGCAAGGAGATATGTTATCCCCATTCATGTTCATCATCGCTATAGAGACATTATTATGTTTCTTCAATAGGGCAATGCAATTGGGAAAGATCAAAGGACTTTCAATTCTAAATGGTGGTCCGGAAATATCTCATTTTATGTACGTTGATGATGTATTACTTTTGGGTGAATGGTCAAGTGAAAAGATAAGAAACTTCTTCAGACGCTTTCAGATGATCTCCGGTTTACAAGTAAATTATAATAAGACAAAATTGTATGGTCTTGGTGTTTCTCAATAGGTTATAGGAGTTCGATCGTTTCTATTATAGCCTTAGAGCTCGAACTTGAATATGCATCACTATATTAATATGTTTCTTGTCTCTATTCTAGCCTTAGAGCTCAAACTGATTTTACATGCCCTATTAAAAGAATTTTATCATCAGAAGCTGCTGTAAATTTCGTGAAGGTATTTTCGATCCAAGAGGTTAAAAATGCAGTTTGGGAGCTTGGTAGTGAGAAGGCACCGGGAGCAAATGGGTATAACTTCTCGTTTATTAAACAGTTCTGGGAGCACTTAGAGAGGGAATTTCATCGGATGCTCAGCGAGTTTCATTTGTCTGGTGTAATTAATAAAGGTTGCAGTTCCTGTTTCTATCTCATTAGTGCCTAAAATTCAATACCCGTTATCTCTCATTGGCTTACGACCTATCAGTCTAATGGGTTGCATAACTAAAACTATCTCTAAAGTCTTGGCAAACAGGATCAAAGAACCGGTAGCTTCGGTTATTTTCGATACTCAATCCGCCTACATTGCCAAAAGGAGCATTTTAGATGGTCCACTGGTGGTCAAAGAATTAATCTCGTGGACTAAATCTGCGGAGAATAGGTGTTTTTATTGAAGATTGATTATGAAAAGGCATATGATATGTTAATTGGCCTTTCATTGACAGAATTTAAGAGCAAATAGGCTTCGCCTCTAGGTGGAGGATGTGGTCTAGAGGGATAGTGTCTTCATCACCTGCTTCGGTGTTTGTAAACGGTGCTCCAACCAATGAATTCAACTATATGAGGGGTTTGAGGCAAGGAGATATGTTATCCCCATTCATGTTCATCATCGCTATAGAGACATTATTATGTTTCTTCAATAGGGCAATGCAATTGGGAAAGATCAAAGGACTTTCAATTCTAAATGGTGGTCCGGAAATATCTCATTTTATGTACGTTGATGATGTATTACTTTTGGGTGAATGGTCAAGTGAAAAGATAAGAAACTTCTTCAGACTTCTCAGATGCTTTCAGATGATCTCCGGTTTACAGGTAAATTATAATAAGACAAAATTGTATGGTCTTGGTGTTTCTCAATAGTTTATAGGAGTTCGATCGTTTCTATTATAGCCTTAGAGCTCGAACTTGAATATGCATCACTATATTAATATGTTTCTTGTCTCTATTCTAGCCTTAGAGCTCAAACTGATTTTACATGCCCTATTAGAAGAATTTTATCATCAGAAGCTGCTGTAAATTTCGTGAAGGTATTTTCGATCCAAGAGGTTAAAAATGCAGTTTGGGAGCTTGGTAGTGAGAAGGCGCCGGGAGCAAATGGGTATAACTTCTCGTTTATTAAACAGTTCTGGGAGCACTTAGAGAGGGAATTTCATCGGATGCTCAGCGAGTTTCATTTGTCTGGTGTAATTAATAAAGGTTGCAGTTCCTGTTTCTATCTCATTAGTGCCTAAAATTCAATACCCGTTATCTCTCATTGGCTTACGACCTATCCGTCTAATGGGTTGCATAACTAAAACTATCTCTAAAGTCTTGGCAAACAGGATCAAAGAACCGGTAGCTTCGGTGATTTTCGATACTCAATCCGCCTACATTGCCAAAAGGAGCATTTTAGATGGTCCACTGGTGGTCAAAGAATTAATCTCGTGGACTAAATCTGCGGAGAATAGGTGTTTTTATTGAAGATTGATTATGAAAAGGCATATGATATGTTAATTGGCCTTTCATTGACAGAATTTAAGAGCAAATAGGCTTCGCCTCTAGGTGGAGGATGTGGTCTAGAGGGATAGTGTCTTCATCACCTGCTTCGGTGTTTGTAAACGGTGCTCCAACCAATGAATTCAACTATATGAGGGGTTTGAGGCAAGGAGATATGTTATCCCCATTCATGTTCATCATCGCTACAGAGACATTATTATGTTTCTTCAATAGGGCAATGCAATTGGGAAAGATCAAAGGACTTTCAATTCTAAATGGTGGTCCGGAAATATCTCATTTTATGTACGTTGATGATGTATTACTTTTGGGTGAATGGTTAAGTGTTAGATAAGAAACTTCTTCAGACTTCTTAGATGCTTTCAGATGATCTCCGGTTTACAGGTAAATTATAATAAGACAAAATTGTATGGTCTTGGTGTTTCTCAATAGGTTATAGATGCGGTGGCCTCTCAAAACAAGTGCTTATCAGATTGCCTATCGTTCATTAACTTGGAACCAAAGTTGGAGCAAATATGAATAGGGTTAGAAACTGGGACTCGGTTGTACAAATGTTTGAAGCCAAATTATCAAGATGGAAAGCAACAACAGTAAAAAATGGTCGCATAACGTTTCTAAAATATGTCATGAACAATTCACCAACATGTTTTTCTCCTTCTATGTTGCCCCCCAAAAGGTTCTAGACAGACTTGAAGGCATTCGAAGACGATTTGTGTGTGGGGGGAATGGGGGCGGGGGAGGTGTTGGATATTAGGTGTACTGACCCGACAACTAACGTAACCGATCCGGTGTCGATCCGTAAGAGTTACACTGGGGTCAACGAACTAAAATACTAATTATTATTTAATTAGTAATTGAACGAGAAAATAAATAATTTAATACTATTTATTGTGAAGAAACAAATCTTGTTCATAAAATGATTTACGAAGCTCGATGGAATATTATTTAGTCGTTACCGGATTAACGATTTATAATATAATTGAGTTTAGTGCTCTGGATCGTGACCTGGGCTTCCACTATGTCAAAAAGTGGCTTTAGCCACAGTTTTTTCAAAAACGCCTAGCCACTGTTTTAAAACAAGCGTGGCTAAAGGTAAAAACACTAGTTTTAGCCACACATAGTTTGTACCCGTGGCCAAATATATAGTTTTTGGACCCTTTTAGTCACGTATTTTTTTCTTAAGTGACAACAACAATCATGTACAGAGGCTTTAGCCACTTTTTTACAAAAAAAAGTGTGGCATTTATTTGTCACACTTAAAAAAGAGTGGCGAAATGCACCAAACGACCACGGAATTTTAATGATCTTTTTTATTCATGTGACAAAAAACGAATATATATGATACCTTTGGCTATGCTTATATAATGCTGTGTGACGGAAGAGTAGATTTTAGTACTTAGTAAATTAAAAACAAACAAAACTAGTAAGTATATATTATGCGTGGCTAAATGTGAGTAACAGCCACTGTTTTTAATTAGTTATGTAGCTAAAAGCTAGTACATAAGGCCACTTTAATTAGGTTGTGTGACTAAATAGTAGAGTGTTCATGCCCTTTGCTTATTTATTGTAAGTGATAAAAACTATTACCTATATACTAATTTTGTTTGTGACACCAAAAGTTATCAACGGTGATTGTTAAACATTTTATGAGCGGCTAAAGATAAGTAATGGTCACGGTAATAAATAGACACGATAGCGTGGCCCGACCTTTCGACTTCCATCACTCTATTTCGTCTCCTAATCAAGAATCGTCACTCTTCTCCTAAAAAATCGTAATGTCTGCTGCTGCTCGAAAATGGAGAATTAGGGCCGCTAATGACCTTAAACCCTACTACGGCCCGCGCCCAAGTAAGTGTATTTCCGCTTCGGTTTATAGGGTTTTTGTTAATTAATGATCGCTTATGCATTTGGGCTTTTTACAGGTGGTCGGAGGTTCACACTAAAGATCCACCACAACAGCGATATCCACCGGAATGCCATCGAAGAAGATATGTGGCAGGGCATGGTGGACTATGTCGACATTCGCACCTTTGATAACCATCAGTTGAATCTCATGTGAGAATCCTAGACCACACATCAATTGGCTTTTACCTAATTTATTGGAAGATCCCACCTTTATCCCTCAGATATGGGACAAACTACATGGATTTCATGTATGAAGAAGCTATCGAGGATATGAAACTTTATCCCCAGGAACCAGAGGGATAGATAGAACTGTCATTCTACTTAATTCGGAATATGGACTCCACCTACAGCAGCTGCAGCTTCGACTATGACCCTGAAGATGAAGATTACATGTTTGATGCTAGGTCTTAGTTTTCTATGTATACCTAATTAATTTTTTTTATAGGACCCTGATCAATTTAGTTTGGTAACTATGATCAATTTTGGTTATATGATCAATATACACACACACACACATATATATATATATATATATATATATATATATATATATATATATATAGGGAGAGAATCATTTGAGAACCAAATGGTTTTGAGAACTTTTGAGAACCATTCTGAGCCACTAGTTATATATAAGGAAATCCCCCCCCCCCCCCCCACCATGAATTTGAGTGGCCCCCCCTTGAAAATTAGTGGCCCGGAATGGTTCTCACAAGTTCTCAAAACCAATTGGTTCTCATTTGAACTTAACCCATATATATATATATATATATATATATATATATATATATATATATATATATATATATTAAAGTTTTTGTTAATTATCTCAATCTTAATTTTGTGTTTGCTTGAATTTATTCTAAATATGATTAAAGGGTTTCAGTTCAGTTGCAAATAGATTTTATTCTAAATATGAATGCCAAATTTATGTTTCAATCTGGATTAACTCTTCATTGAAATGGAGCTCTACTATCGTATTAACTAATTTATTGAAAATGTATGTTAAAATGACAATTTATAGTATATACATAAAGTGTATGAATAAAACTGGAACAAGCCAATGAATCCGGATCAACTCTTCTTCCTGAGGAAATATAGTTCATCTGGTTCTGTTCTTCTTCACCACTAAAGTTCACCCGGTTCCCATCTTGCTCTTCTTGTCTGCAATATCTGCTAACCAAAATGCCAACATACTAACATAACATAAGAATATATACTTCATGTAAGAACAAAGTTATGAGTAAAAATGGAGGTCTGCTATGATTCATTGAAAATGTATGTTTATATGAAAAATTAGAGTATATACAAAAATTGTATGAATAAAACTAGAACAACTTATGTTTAAATATAAAAAAAACAGAATAAATAATATCGTATCCGGATCAACTCTTCTTCTAGCCAAGTTCATTCGGTTCCCATCTGGTTCTTCCTTTCAGCATGGACATCTTTGTATTCCTCATCATCATTTAAAGGTCTTTTTCCCCTTCTTAGCCATTGTCTTCCTTCTCTTAGAAGGACCGCATTTGTGCATAGGGGATTCAGGTTTAGTGGGTGGTTTTTATTGTAATTTAGGTGGAGATGAGGGTGTAGGGTTTGGTTTTTGTATTTTGGGAGTGAGTGGTTTGTTTAGGTGAGGATATGGAGATGGAAGGGTATGAGTAACTGTAGGTGGTAGTACAATGGGTGTGAAGTTGTTTGTTCTAAACTTTGGTGGAATAGGCGTTACAGGTTTAGAGTTGGGTTTAGGATTTACAGGTTTAGGAGGGTTTCTTTTGGGTTGCTATGAGGTTAGGGCTCTGTTCAGATAAAAAAATGCAGTTGGTGGTCTTGGTACACCTGTTTCCTTTGAGAGTCTTTCCTCTTCATGTAGCATATCTGAATATCTATTTCTCAAGGTATCAATACTGGAAGGATTGATCTGGCTTCGATTCTCTCCCATTATGTTGATGAAATAGCTTTTGAAAAGCTTGAGTTCTTCTTCCTTTGTCATCGGGTTTTTTAGGATTTTCTGTTTATTTTCTTCCCTTTTTATCTCTTCTTGCCTTTCATCAGCGTCTATCTCTTCCTTCAGTTTTATTTCACCATTCTCTTGAACAACCTTGGACATCATATCGCATACCTCTTTAGCAGATGACAATTTTACTTATTCAGCAGTTGCCAATCCCCTGGCTATGATTATATCTCTGAACTTCAAAAGGAGTGTGGCATTGTTAAGGTTATCTGACAGTCTGATCTTGCTTGTTCAGCTTTGATGTTCTTGTCAGCTTCTCTGGCCATTCTGCTTCTTCTTTTCTTCTTCTCAGAGTCCATCTTTGCCATTTTCTCCTCAAAATACCTTCTATTGGCTTCATTGACCAAACCCATTATTAGTCCATCTATATGCTCAGCTTTCTTAGCTTCTTCAGGACTAGCAGGGGGAGCACTATGCTTTAAAACAAGAATGTTGGACAGAGATGGAGCACTCCTTAACCAAGTGCAGTTAAGAGTATTCATAATCATCATATTTCTTATCAAAGACACTGCTTCAGGAGCAATCGATATGGATGGCTGAGAGAACATTGGTCTAGGCCAAGTCAGCAGTGACAGTCATATCCGGGATAACTTGTTCTTCCGAGAGAACTTCCTCCTGCATCTCCATATCAAAAATTTGCAGATCACATAGCACACTTGTGATTTAATTATCAGCACTCACTTTTTTCGGATCAATTAGTTATTCCGGATGAAGTTCTACTTCCGGAACAATAAGTTGTTCTGGATGAAGTTGTTCTTCTGGATCAGTTTCTTGTTCTTTATGAAGTTGTTCTTGTACATCCGCATGGCCTTCTAACTCCGGATCTGATGAAGACGCCTTGTGCAAGATCCTATTTTGAATTAAATATAGTTTGATATGTGAATTGCAATATTTCAGCGGTTAACAACCTTACCTATCAGTGACTTTCAACCGTTCAATTTCTTCTCCTTCAGCTCTGATAATTGCACGAAGAGCTGGCATTTCATTTTCAAGTTTTGTATATTGAACCGTCAATTCAGTAAGTGTCTTGCTACTCTCAACTGGTGTGTCTAATGGGACATCATGGGTAGTGTCAGCCCTTTCCACATGACTTGCTTCATCACTACAGTAGGTCACCTTCTTAGCAGAATGTGGGTTGGGTGAATCAACAAACTCCAGTAGTACATCCCTTGCAAATAGGGTACCTGGGGAATCTACTTCATATGGCCTAGGTGATGATATATCACCCTCATTCTGAGGTAGTCCTATGGATGGCTGTGGAGTGTCTAGGTGGAGACCACTTTTGGTTTTCTTCTTCCTATGCTTTCGTGAGCATGAGGAAGGGTATGCGGCTCGGGTGGTTGTGGAGGGTCTAGGTGAAGGAGACCTAGGCCTCTTCCTTTTGGATGTGGTTTTTGGTGTGGCCTCACCAGATATTCACAGCTTTGGAAATTCACAATTGAGAATGTATTGGATGAATCTGGGGTGCAAAAGATCCTTTATGTCTTAGATTTTCCAGCATCCATCAAATGTCATTTTGGTGAAGTTAAACTTTAGCCTATTTACCAATCCATGAAAAGCGGATGATTGGGGTGCAGCAAGTTCATCGCACGCAGTTTTCTTGTGAGATAGGCAGTGGAGAATGGTATGAGCAAGGTACCACCAAACATAGGGCAGTTACCCTTTTTTAATGGTCTTTCAAGCAAGGTCACCTCCATAACCAACTGCTTCATAGGTCTTGATGTACACATCAAAGTTGTACTCCGGATCACCTCCTTCACCGTTGAATTTCAGATGCTTCCTGATCATTTCTTCATTCACACTAATCTCATTACCATTGACTTTGGTGTCCACTTTATGAATCCCGTTGTTATCAACATATTTTTGTGATGAGTCCCAAAATTCAACAATTCTCTTCTTACATATTACCGGATCCGCAATTAAAGCAAAATGAATGTTGGATTCCAAGAGGAAATCGATAATTTCATCAAAAGGTTTTGACTTCTCAGACTTCTCGTAGTGCCCCACAACATTGTGTTTAGTGACGAACAATTGAGTAGACTTTGAAGCAGCCTTTCCCGTTACTTTGGGCGCCATTTGTGAGGGATTTTGGAGGAAATGGAACAGGGTAAGGTTTAGGTTTAAATTGCCTATAGGATACTAGAGAGAAATTAGAGGGTAACTCTTTCGGGAGAATGCAGGCAGTTCTTCAGGAAATTGGGAGGTGGCAGTTGTAAGCAAGAAGGAAAATTCTAAATTGGTCTATATTGACACCGATTGATCCTAACTGGTCTTCATTGACACCAATTGATCCTAATTGGGCCTAATTGACCTTAATTCAAACTATTTAGGCCTAATTGAATCTCATAGTGCCTAACTGGACCTAATTAATTGACACTAATAGGGCCTACTTGACCCTCATTAGGCCTAACTGGACCCTAATTAATTGACACTAACTGGGCCTAACTGACCCTCATTAGGTCTAACTGGTCCTAATTGGGCCTAACTGGTCCAAACTGGTCCTTATAGACCCTAACTAGTCCTAATAGACCCTAATTGGTCATAATTGCACCAATTAACCCTAATTGGCCGTAATTAACCCTAATAGGTCCTAATTGGTCCTAATTTACCCTAATTGATCCTAATTGGTCCTAATAGACACCAATTTACCATAAGTGGTCCTAACTGATCCTATTTGTACGAACTCCCGGTTAATACCGAAATCGCATGAAAACTCGTATTTTTGCTATTTTTGTTTTAAACCTTGAACTTTTTATGAAACCTCACATACATTTACTTGTGTGTATGACTAGTATGACCCACAAGTATTATATATGTTTGGATTGCTAAAGTTTTCCGGTTTTTTCATAAATAACAAAAACGATCGAGTTATGGATCCGATTTGCAATAAATTGAAACATCGAATGTCACGAGTATTGAGATTAAAGGATTTAATCATGAAATACATGAGATAACAATATAAAATGTGAAATGATTCTTTATTGATTATCAACTATGATAGGAAACGGGTCGGGTATTTACAAATGGATTAACTGAAGTGTTACAGTCTCCCCCACTTTAAGAAATTTCCTCCAGAAACTAAGTTCGAGAAGACTGTCTGAACAGATGAGGATATTTGGTCTTTATTCGGTCTTCACGTTCCCAGGTAAACTCTGGTCCACATTTAGATTCCCAACGGACCTTGAAAATCGGTATGCGACTACGTTTGAGTTGTTTGACTTCGCGATCCATGATTTCTACGGGTTTTTCAATGAATTGCATGGATTTGTCAATACGAATGTCTTCTAGAGGAACATGAAGATATTCATCGGCTAAACACTTGCGAAGATTTGACACATGAAATATTGGATGTACATTGGCTAACTCTTGAGGTAGTTCGAGTCGATAGGCTACTTTACCGACTTTTTCGAGGATTTTGAATGGACCAACATAACGCGGTGCTAGTTTCCCTTTCTTACCAAATCGAACGACACCTTTCCAAGGGGAAACCTTTAGAAGGACTAAATCACCGACTTTGAATTCAAGGGGCTTTCGTCATTTATCAGCATAACTTTTCTGACGACTTCTAGCAGCGAGTAAATGATCACGAACTTGAGAAATTTTGTCAGTCATTTCTTGTATTAGTTCGGGACCGGTGATTTGGGTTTCACCAATCTCGCTCCGACATTTTCTACCAAAGAGTGCTTCAAAAGGTGCCATACCAATGCTCGAGTGATAACTGTTGTTATATGAAAATTCGGCTAATGGTAAATGAGAATCCTAGTTTCCACCAAAGTCAATGACACAGGCGCGAAGCATATCCTCTAGAGTTTGGATTGTGCGTTTAGTCTGGCCATCAGGTTGTGGATGATAAGTACTGCTGAGATCCAAACGAGTTCCCAAGGTAGATTGAAGAGATTTCCAAAAATGAGAGATAAAACGACCGTCTCGATCCGATATGATGCTCAAAGGAATACCGTGACGACAAACGATTTGTTTGACGTAAGTACAAGCTAGTTTCTCGACTCCATCGTTTTCACAAATAGGGAGAAAGTGAGCAGATTTGGTTAAACGATCGATAATGACCCAAATACTATCATGACTACTGGAAGTACGTGGGAGTTTAGTGATGAAATCCATTGAGATGTTTTCCCATTTCCAGACAGGTATTTCTGGTTGTTCAAGTAAACCAAACGGTCTTTGGTGTTCGGCTTTGATTTTGGAGCAAGTAAGACATTTAGCCACAAAGAGTGCGATGCCTTTCTTCACTCCAGGCCACCAATAATGAGTACGAAGATCCTGGTACATTTTATCTGCACCGGGATGAATGGATTAACGAGATTTGTGAGTCTCGTTCATGATGGTGGTACGAAGATCGTCTCGGTTAGGAATCCAGAGACGATTCATGATATAAAGGAGACCATTAGATTTAGTTTCTAGTTGAAGTTCAGCACCACAAAACATTTCTTTGTACATGTTACCTTCTATAACTGATATGTGTTAAGCCTCAAAAATACGGGTTTGGAGATCAGATAATGGATGAGTGGTTTGAAAAAGAATTGGTTTGAGGTGTTCCTTATGACTAAGTGCATCGGCCACAACATTTGCTTTACCTGGGTGGTAGAGACCATTGCAGTCATAGTCATTCAGAAGTTCAACCCAACGACGCTGGCGCATGTTGAGTTCCTTTTGATTAAAAATGTGTTGGAGGCTTTTGTGATCCGTATAGATTATGCATTTGGTTCCATAAAAGGTAGCGTCTCCAAATTTTCAAGGCAAATACAACAACACCAAGCTCGAGATCGTGCGTTGTATAATTCTTTTCATGAATCTTGAGTTGTCTTGAAGCGTAGGCGATCACTTTCCCTCGTTGCATGAGAACGCAACCGAGGCCTAGATTTGAGGCATCGCAGTAAACGACAAAGTCCCCGTTTCCGTCAGGAAGAGTTAGGAGCATTGCATAACTTTTGTTTGAGAGTTTGAAATGCCTCTTCCTGAGCAGGACCCCACTCAAATATTTTATCTTTTTGTGTTAAGGCGGTGAGTGGAACTACGATTCTAAATTTTTTTGAAATGTAACGTCGGTAATAACCTGCTAGTCCAAGGAATGAGCGGATTTCAGTAGGGGTACTTGGGGTACTCCAATTTTTTATGGCTTGGATCTTGGCAGGATCAACATGAATACCTTTGTCATTAACAATGTGTCCTAAAAACTAAACTTCCTTAAGCCAAAATTCACATTTAGAGAATTTGGCATAAAGTTGTTCTTTCTTTAGGAGTTCTAAAATTTGACGTAGGTGAGTTTCGTGCTCAGATCTTGATTTAGAGTAAATGAGGATATCGTCAATAAAGATGATGAAAAATTTGTCAAGATATGGTTTACAAACGCGATTCATGAGATCCATGAATACTACAGGTGCGTTTGTTAATCCGAATGGCATAACGGTGAATTCAAAATGACTGTAACTAGTACGAAAAGCGGTTTTGTGAGCATCTTCCTCTGAAACACGAAGTTGATGATATCCAGAACGAAGATCGATTTTTGAAAAACAATTGGCTCCTTGAAGTTGGTCGAAAAGGTCATTGATTCGGGGTAATGGGTATCGATTCTTAATGGTAAGTGTATTGAGTTCACGGTAATCGATACACATTCGGAATGTACCATCCTTCTTCTTGACAAATAAGACGGGTGCTCCCCAAGGTGAGGAACTAGGTCGAATGAAGCCTTTGTCGGAAAGTTCCTGGAGTTATTTAGATAACTCCTGCATTTCCGAGGGCGCTAGGCGATAAAGTGACTTTGCAACGGGAGTAGCACCAGGAATAAGATCGATACGAAAATCGACTTGACAAACGGGAGGTAGACCCTTTGTATCTTCAGGAAATACTTCAGGAAAATCTCGGACGATTGGAATGTCTTCGATTTTATTTTCTTCCTCCCGAACTTCCATGATGTGGGCCAGAAATGCCACATACTCCTTGCGTAAGTACTTTTGAGCTTTAGTACAGGACATAAGCTTCAATCTGCTTGATGGTTTATCGCTATGAATCACTAGGACTTGATTATCCGGACAAGGGAGACAGATGATTTTGTCAAAGCAAACGAGTTCTGCGTGATGTCGAGACAACCAATCCATGCCAATGATAATATCAAAACTCCCGAGAATCATAGGTATTAGATCGATAGAGTAGGTGTGATCTTTGAAGTTTAACGTGCAGTTACGAATAATAGAATTGAGAGTGACTGGCTTTCCGTCCGCAACTTCGACCGATATGGAAGGGTTAAGAATAGTACGTGGTATAGCAAGTAAAGGTTCAAAGTCCAAAGAAACAAAACTCCTATCGGCACCCGAATCAAATAAAACAGAAGCATAATGATTATTGACTAAGAACGTACCGTTAACGACTTCTTGGTTAACCTGAGCTTGGTTAGTATTGAGATTGAAAGCACGTGCAGGTGCTCCACGATTATTATTGATCGGAGGGTTGGTGATTGCAAGTCTGGGATAAATGTTACGAAGATGACCAGGGTCTCCACAGTTGTAGTAGGCTCGGATATTTGGAACTTGAGCATTCATAGGTTGAGCCAGATGTTGAGTCATAGGTTGAGTCCTCAGAGGTTGAGCTTGTATCGGAAAACGACAAACGTTGGCCAAATGACCAAAACGTCCGCAGTTGGCACACTTCCAGCAAGGGGTAGTGGTAGGATGATGATATTTACAAATATGGCACTCAGGATGGGGTCCAACATAAGGTTTCTTGGCAGGAGGAGCAGCAGGTTTGGAAGGAGTAGCGGTGGTAGGAGTGGTGGTTACAATGAAGTTTTTAGCATTCCTCTTTCTTTTATTTGATTTTGCAGACGAGGATCGGCTTTCCTTCCCCTTGTTCTTGGTTTTTGCTTCCTTCTTGCACCCTTTCCGAGTCAAGTTTCCGGCTTTAACATGGTTATCAGTCAACCTTCCAGCAAGGCGCATGGCTTCGTCGAGAGTCAGGGGTTTACTTGCCCAGAGAGCGTTTTGGATGATCATGGGCAGACCACCAATGTAGTTTTCAATGCATCGATATTCAGGAAAGGCCATATCAGGTAACAAGAGTTTTAGTTCTTGAAAACGATCCATATAAGCTTGACTTTCTCCACTGTCTTGTTCCAAGTCATGAAATTCATCTTCGAGCATCTTCATTTCACTACGCGGGCAAAAATTTTCTTTGATTATATCCTTGAATTGACCCCAAGGTAAAGCCAGAGCGTTATCAGAACCACGGAGTCGTTTCTCGCCATTCCACCAAGTAAGGGCTTTCTTGATCAAAGAACTGCTAGCACGACAGACTTTCAAGTTTTCAGGGCACTCGCTATTGGTGAAAGTATTTTCCATACCCTCGAACCACTAGAGTAGACCGGTAGGGCCTTCAGATCCAGAAAACTTAGGAGGATTGCATGAGTTGAAATGTTTGAATGAGCAATTAGTAGCAGCATCGTGATTGTTGTGATTAGTATTCAGACCTTGTTGAAGCTGAACCATCATATTAGGAATGACGGTTGCCATCTGGGTGGCGATTAAAGAGGCCATTTTACGGTCCTTGTTGCCCTTGCGCTGACCATGAAAACAAGTCGACATGCTAAAGAGAAAGAAAAATGTTTGTGAGACCATTGATAAGACATGATTGATAATCAATTTGGAATACGAGTGATTGTTGTGTAAATCATTAGAGAATCATAAATATCGAGGATCTTTGTAAAACATAGAATCACGTTGTCTTTGATAAAAATAAAGTGGTTCTCATTTCCCGATTGGGAAATTACAACCGTGACTAATCAGAGTTATTAATAATTCTTGGCAGTATGTGACATGCTTTGGCCTAATAGGTACCGACACTCTCACCAAGGGCTTCCAAATAGGCATCCAGTTCCATACGGCTGATCCGGATTTATGCGCAATGCCTACTTGGATAGACCCCCAGCTACCAGCATCTTTCCCCTTCTAGTTTCTACATGTCTACTGATAAGAATCTAACCCTAATGGACTCAAAATTAGAAATCAATTTTGTAAAATGGTACGTAAGGCACCATTACTAAGGAAATAGGCTAGGAAGCCTGAAGATTTCGTGTGTGTCAAGTGTATTAACAGAAAGATGGGATTTTGAGAAAGGCATAGTTAAGTAGCATATAAAGACATCATATAATATAATAGGCATACTAACATTAGTTAATCATGTGGGACACCTAAGGCATAGTCTAGGTTATCCAGTTCTAATAACTTAAATCCCTATAACCAAGGCTCTGATACCAATCTGTCACACCCCAACCGACGGCGGAATATGTCGGGGCATGATGACTGTCCAGATGCTCATGACAACTAATTAAAGTTGAAATATATTTAACATGCCTTTTTATTTCATTTATTGGAATATTTTACAAACAGAAACAGACAAAACATAACAACATAGGTACTATAATTAAACATTATTTAACTAGGTCCAGCATCCTATAGTGATCACATACTGGCTCAGACATGATTACCTGCAACATGTATAAGAAAAAGTCTCAACTACAAAAGTAGTTGGTAAGTAAACATAGGTTTAATACATAATATCAGTATAAAGCATGCGATCTATGTGTTAGGTGAATGTTCATAGAATATGATAAACAAGTATTGTAATAGTATAAACAACCGCGTATCAAACCCTTGACAATTAGACTTCCAATCACTTAACGCCTCTAGGCAGGCCAAGTGGGTTGTCAAACTAATAGATCTATTATTGTTACCCCGACTCGGTATGTTAATGAGTACGCATGCTAGTGTAATAGTATTTGAAATAGAATATAACAACAACAATGGTCCAAACAAGTTTAACACATCAAGAACACACATAACGAGCATAGGATTGTCATTTTGTTTAAGAGAAGTAAATTAGAGTTTGGAATTTGAGATAGAGATACATGTTACACCCCAAAGTATTAAAAGAGAAGGGGCTATGAATACTCACTTGATAGGGATATGGGATAAGATATACGCCGAATTGGGAAAGATAAATAACTTGGAGGTTACCCTAATAAATCAAATAGGGCATATGAATATAGGAACTCATAATGAACCAAGTTCTAAGTATTTGACAAGTGCTATATTTGATTAGGTCAAAATTACCATTTTACCCCTTTTATAGGAGGTAAATGGCAATTTAGATTATGGTATATATATATGGTAATAGTTATATTTTACTTCGTTCAGTTACGTATGCTTAATAAATTTTCATACATGTCTATTACACTAACAGAGACATGTTTTATAAATCCATACGTCAAAATGCCTTAATAAGTTTATGTGTGCATAAACCTCATTATAAGCATATAACAAACACCATGTGCTCATTCTGAAAGTTTTAAGTTTTTTTAAAAGAGAGTTTCTATACTTGCTTCTGGGCATTCTATACATTCGGAGTGGAGGTTTAACAAAATACCACCTTAAAGCGAAACACAAATTTTGAAGTAAAACCTAACAAAGAAAAGATCTTTAAAATCAAATTTAGATTTTGAAGTAAAAATCTAACAAATAACAGATCTTTAAAATCAAAATCAGATTTTGGAGTGAAACTCTAACAAAGATTAGATTTTCATTCTCCCTGATCTAATGGACCCAGTATTGTATACGGTGAAAGAAACCCGACTAATTGTAGTTGTTTTGTGGTAAAAACAGGGGTGAAATTGAATCTTAGAACAACAGCTTTCCATCTATGAGAACACAAAATAACAACTACATATGAACTCTAGTTCACCAAATGACAAACAAATATTATGAGCATCTAACTCTCAAGCACTCCAATCAGCCCTAGTGGCTCTTAAGTTCTAAAACCTAAGTTCAAACTTAAGAACATCCCCACTTTTAAAAGAATTCTAACTCACACTTAATTACAAAAGAAAAAAAACAGTTGAAAAATTCATCATGTAACTGATAAGTAAGAAAATCAACATAATATGAACCACATACCATATGCATTAACATCAAAAAGAAGCTTAAATCAATTTACACAATTTAAGAATGTAGACGATATAAGAAAGCACATAAGAAGAAAACAATCTAAAATTAACCTAAAATAAACTCAGCAGAAACAAAAATCGAGTATCATAAACAAATTCTATGAGCATCTAACTCTCAAGCATTCCAATCAGCCCTAATTTAATCAATTTATTAGAAGTGGACCAACAAAAATCATAACAAATTACCCTTAACTATGTTTATCAAACACAATGCCATGATAAAGAACAATCAAGACCCAATAAAAGAATATGTTAAAGACAACACTAACAAATAGCAAACACGGATGAATATCAGATACCTAGAGTATGCCAGTTCCCGAATAGCAGTCTGCAATAAAAAAAAATCAAGCACACATGAGTATTTATTGAATATGATCAAAATTCCTAAATAAAATTCAACTCAAAAGAGAAGAACAACTTTTAATGCTCAACATGCATTGGGTAATAGTAAAACCTCATGAACATTGGGTCGTAGGATTTTCCAATCAAATCCTTCAACTTCTTATTTAACTCGATCCTTTAGATCATAAGCCAACTTATCTTTTACTTACTGAAGGTGGAGAAATTGAGTTGAGCATATTTTTATAGTTACTTGAGTTTGAGCTTATTTGATACCTGTGCTTGTACTACCAAGTGAGCTTCTTGTTAACACACTCATTTTTTTCTATTTCTTCCTCGTGAACCTCACTGTCTTTTGAAATTAGAGCAAGTCTTAGCCTTTGAGCAGCTTCTGCAACAACCAATTGACGCTTAAGCACCTCGTATACCTGAAAAATGTATAAACAATATACATTGCGTCCAATAAGGAACCAACAAAATTATTTGCACATTGTAAAGGGAACCATTTAAGAGAATGTGAAAACAAAAATCTAATAATTAGGAACTTCAAGTAAATCACAATGATAATAATATTTACACCTAATAATTAAGTAATTTGGGCGTGGAAATATTTCAAAACTTTGAAAGATCATACTTTTCTATTAACATAATTATCGCAATTAGACAACAATGATAATACCATATACACCTTATCTGTTTTTATGGCTGGAGCTGAATTATTGTCATCCTCACATTCTGATTTGGTAACTTCTGGTGGATAACACAGACTAACCATAATGATAGAGCATCCATCACAAATTTGTTATTCAGTAATGCAAAAATGTATAATAGCTAAAGGAAGAACAATAACCATTATGTATTTTCTTCAAAAGAAAACTTACAGTAACGAATCCTCAAGCACATCTGTACCTTATCAGCATCTTAACCCCCTTTAATGTTAACTGCAAACACTAAACGCACTTTAAAACATGAATAATTTATTGTAAATATAAATCAATAACTTGCTTAATTATAAAGCATTACAACACTTCAGCTTATCAACATCTTAACCCCCTATAATAGATGCTTTAAAAGAAAGCTCTTAGTTCAGTTGGGACATTAAACTGATTATTTGATTACTCTGGATTATTTAGAGTGTGAATCTCTAGACAATCACAATTTTCCAAACACTCAATCTGCATATTATTCGATCACTATAGCTTCAAACTACAACAAACATGCACCTATACACTCGATTAACTGATTTATCATATAATCAGTCTTAGGTGCTTAATAAAGACAGAAACTTGAACTCATGCTTCAAGAAAATAACAAAAATCAAACCTTGATTTAACAGTGTGGTGCATATGCGCACAACTTGAATAGAGGGCTGGAGCTGTTGATTCAACAACTCCAATGATTTAGACAAATAAAGGGCTGGAGCTTCTGATTAAAACCATGAATAAAGGGCTGGAGCTTTTGATGATTTAGACAAATACTGCTTGAAAATCAATATGTTAACAATAAAGAACCATAATGAAGATTACATAAAAACACAAACTTTAAACTGAATTCAAATACTTAATAAAAATTACAAACTATAATGTTTGAAATTCATGAACCAATCAACATCTTGTGAGTTCAAAATGTGACCCGATAGTTTGCTTCAGCCATAACCATGGTTTCAAACATTGTCTCTGACCAATGACATCATTTGGGCATACAATTGGAATTGAAAAAGACTAATACTCAGAATGGTCCTCAAGCACGAATTGACCATTCAAAACAGTAAATCATACATATTTTATAATAAATGATATATTGAATCGAAAAACCCTAAAACGTGTCACACATCGAAAAAGGTTATAAAACTAAACCGTAACCAGATAATAGATTCGATTATCCTGCATATTGAATTGAAAATCATAGATTACAGAGCAGGAGTTACCTTCGTTCAAATCTTTTCCGTTAAAAAATTGCAGCGGAAGTAGCAGAGAGGGAAACCCTATAAAACTAAAATCGTGATCAAAATCAAGAACGGATGTTACCGAAATATGAAAATAGGACAATATCGCATCATCATTTGGAGTAAGAGACTTACATTGTTGTCGATCTGATCGAAATCCGGTGAGAAGGGGGTCGTGCGGCAAGAGAAACCGGCTGGAAACTCTGATCGATCGTGAGAAAAAAAGATCAGATCGAAGAAGATGATGGATTGCAGCGGCGGAGATAGAGAGAGAGAGGTGAAACCCTAAAGTTGAACGGAACAAATGAGGTGAAACCCTAAAAACTGTGTCGAATGAAATTGGGGGAGGTATTCTTCGGTTATATACTTACCCGGAATTTACTTGATGGATCTGCATTGGGGATCCGATTGGCGACTGAAATGGATCGTGAAGATCCGCGAAATATTTGACATTTTTACAACGTAAATGACGATTTTTTTTTAATGTAAAATTTTAGAAAATGACACATAAGCTTCCTTTAATATTTGTAGAGTGACACATAAGCTTTCTTTAAATAAAGACCAACCCAATGGGTGCCAACTGGGATCGAAAAGCTTTGTTTAATATATAGGTAGATTGACTTTTTTTACTATTATAGAATTTTCTTTACCGATAAGTTTTTCTTTGGATAGTATATCTATACTACTATATAATACATATTGATTTCGAGGGTATTTCTGTCATTAAATTCCTTAATTTTAAGACGCGTACAAGTTTTTGAGCACCAAGTACAAGTTTATAAAGCACTAAAAGTACACCTTCAAAATATGAAAAGCAATTTGACCATAAAACATTAGGATATTTTAGTCATTTACTCTATCTTGAACCCATCACCTGCTTTTACCGACCGCCTCCACCTATTACGTCCCATTTCTCTCTTGGTAGCTGCACCCCCCCTCGATGAATGTTCACCGCCCAAGAAACTCTCTAAATTCGCATCTTCATTTTCAAAATCATTTCAAAACCCTAGATCTGTGTAAGTTCCAAAAGCGTATCAATTCTCTCTATCGCAATTCTCTCTCACGTCTGAAGATTACCTCCGGCGATGATCTCCGTCGATGCTTCAAGATTACCTCCGGCGATGCGTTTGAGAGCAGACATCGTTCATAGCTTTCCTCTTTTGACTTGAGTCTGATTCTCCATCTGTTCTTCATCGCAGACCAGACATAGTCACTCGTCTGCATCATCGCCTTCATTCCTCCCAAATTTCTGATAATTTTTTCTATTGTAAAATACTGAGATTCCAAGTACTTTTTCTCTGATCGTCATCCTTTTTTTATTATTTAATTTTTCTATAAGAATTTTGGGGTTTACCCGTCTACATGCGATTCTTTCATCCATCGGAATTTCTGAAATCGAACTCCTAATCATATCCAAGCGATGGAGCAAGAGGTGATAGAATCGTATTTGATCTTACCTACACACCCACAGGATCAGAGAAATAGAGAGGTACTTTGATGACATAATTAATCCCCTTAAGCTTTGATTTTGCACATTCTGCAGCTTGCCGAACAGAGGTTCACCATTTGTATTTGATGTTAATTTACCACTTTGATTATTTTATCATGTTGTGTATTACAGATTCTACCGATTCAATGAAAGTTTTTTTTACCTCTAAGGTTCATCATCATGGACACCGAGCAAGGGCACTATGAAATATTGTTGTCTGTGAGGCAACTTCATATCCTTCACTCTTTGCTTTCTATAAACGTAATTGAGCAGTTGTTCCCAGAGGATACATGTTTATACCAAATTCTGTTCTTAGACTAATTTTGAGGTTTTAATTTTGGCTATAGGACCTCATAACTCAAGTAGGTGATCCCACTTGCACAAGAAAGGGTGAAGAATCCATTTATGGGTGAGTTTCGTTCTGTTCATATAACAAGATGCACTTTCTAACCATACTTAATGTGGTTAAATATTTCATTTTTCTTCAAATATATATATTTATACTGATATATTTCTTCATTTTGTGTCTGATATATTTGGCAGCAGCACAACAAAAGTCCATTTCCGTGCAAAACCATCAGAGAGTGAGGAACAGGAGAACAATTGCAACTTTACAGCTTGAGGATGCATAGATAATCGTTGTATGTGTCTGTTTCTCTATATGTTTATCTAAATTTTCTTTCCTCTATGACCTAGGGATCTTATTTTAGAAGAGCGAGAGATGATTTCAAGTATTTTCGTTTGGTTCACATGTAGGATTTTGAGGTTTAATGCTTTTTGATTTATCCACAAATTGGGGTATATTGCTAGGCACACTCAAACATACAACTATTGATACTAATGAAATTTGGCTTTATTAATTATTTGATGGATGGAGATAACAATAATTGATTTAGAATTCATGTCTGAGAATAAAGTGGCACACATATGTGTCATTTCTTCATTTTTTATTAGCAAGCATTTTAGTTTTCAAACTGATTATATGATTTTTGTGACTTCTGTTTCACATGCATATGATTTTGTGCAGGTTTCATGAAATAAGTAAGAGTGTCTACTAAGTCAAGATCCAGCAAACAGAAAACAGGTGCTTGTGCATGTTCCTGAGAACGTAACTACTGATGTAGCCAGAAAGAAGAATGTAGCATCAAATATTACTACTGATGTAGTTTGGTGATTTTCAGGCTGACACGCTACAAGGTCTCTAAAGAAGGGCAGGATGTTCCTGAGAATGTAACTACCGATGTAGTCGGAAACAAGAATCTAGCATCAAATATTACTACTGATGTAGTTTGGTGATTTTCAGGCTGACACGCTACAAGGTCTTCAAATAAGGGCAAGATGTTGAAGTAGAATAGGGCTGGCTTAAATCGGGTACGTTTCTTTGATGTTTAAATCGAGTTTTAGGGTTTTGATTTATGGTTCAGGTATGTTATATAGGGCTGGTTCAGGTTTTTTTAAATCAGCAGCATGCTCTTAATGTTGATGTCATTATGTGTAAATTCTATTTCCCAAATGGTTATATGAGTACCATGTCAAGAGAGTACATACATAATTTTTGTTTTATATATGTTTTGTTTGAGGGACGCTTGGAAGGGATATTTGAAACTTTTATGTCAGTCTGCTAATGGAGGTAATGGGGAAGGAATTCAAAGGTTACTTTGGTATTTTCTATGATGTTAAACTATATTTGGGAAAATAGTTTGAAGCTAATGATGTAATTGCGTAATTGTTTCAGCAATGGAGACCTTTCTATGATCCTTGATTCACTCCTGAGAACAAAGTCTACTACAGTTTTGCTTGATATAATTAACAAGAATGGTATAATTTTTTTTTCCTATTTTTAATATTGCTTCATCTTAAATACATATTACACGTTGAAATGTTAAAGTTGTCGGGCATGAATTTATGAAGTTGTCTTTTTCTGTTGTCATGATTCATCATTGAAAGTTGACGGGTTATTTATGTTGCAGGTATATTATGTATGAGTAAAGTTCGTTTCGAAAATGTATAATAATTTGATTTTGTGACATCTAAATATATAGTTCATATTAACAAGCTTTTTCGTAAACTTGATTTGAAGTTTGTTGATTTGTAGAACATTTTGTTATACAGTTGTAGGTTTGACTTATGATTATGCGGTTAGTTGGTTGCTGTTTGTTTGAGCTATATATTGGAACACTTGACTGTAAACACTAATCAAATTTGTTTGAGCTATATATTGGAACACTTGACTGTAAACACTGATCAAAGATCGGATCATTTATGAGTTCTATACACAGACCAAACCAAACCTATTTCTAAGTTTTCTGGGTGCCTTCACTGCCCTTTAAATTTGGTGTTCTATACATATGTAATAGTAACTGTAATAATAAGGCTTCTGCTTTATTTGATATATTAGTTTGGTGTGCAGGGCTTTAGAGAAACTTATGCGAAAGATGGTTTCATGGTGCTTTTTCTTCAATATCTTCAAATATTAAGTTCATCACTAGGATGGTAAGCTCTTTAATCTTCAGTCATGCCCACTCAAGAGATGAAACATAACCCAAATTACACACTTTTTTTTCTTTTGGTCATAAACGATAAAAAACCGGATAAAAGAACCTGTTTGGTTTGCAAATAAGATCAATTTAAACTCAAATGCTTCTGCTATTTAAACTGAATTGCTTTGCAGGTGGGGTGTGTGGAAGTTGCTCTGAAAAATGGAGGTAACTAACTAATTACCTTATTTTATTGTGCTCCAATTAATCAAGCTAACATACACGCCTTGGGTTGAAGATGAGTGAGGAAAGTTCACGTTGGGAAGATTTGATTTTCATCCCCGCGTGGAAAAATTCACTCCCAACACCTGCAGGGAGTTGCAAACGCGTAAAACATAAAATTGATAACCACAAATAGGCCCAAACTGGACAAAAAGACCATTTTTTATGACTCATGTGTACAAAAGTACGATGACTAAAATGGACATTAAACATTTTTGGGTGTGTAGCTTGAGTAACGGGTCAAAATGATGATATTGTGTTAAACGGTTCAGAACTCATAAGTGGTTTAGATGGTGTTTATGGAATTCTGATTCTTTATAAGTTTGGTATCGTTTCTTTGCAGCCTTCACTTCCAGTTGTTGGTGTCACCTCCTCAACAACAGAAACAAAGCAACACCTGTGTAGAAAGATACAGTTAATCCAGGATATTGGGCTGCAGATCTTGGAGCTGATTTCATACCTAACTCTGCACCTGCAACCATTGACTTTGCTTATGTTCTTATTTATCCTGACCATTGGTAAGCTTTACTATTATTAGCACATGTGAGCAATTTAGTCGTCAAATGACCACCCAAAGTGATACATTTTGATGTTATATACAACTGACAGGTTCAATGTATTGGCTTTTAAAGGGTCATGTGCTATAAGCTCCAACAAAAAACCAAAAATTTCACTATTACTCATTCACTCTTTCTAATTTTATAAAATTAAACGATGTTTATGCGTGAACTACAACAAGGTATGTAATTATGTTTTCATCAAACATCGTGATTTTCCTTAAAATATGTGTTTATTGTCGTTAATGGTTCTCATGTAGTTTTGGAGCTCATGTAGTCAGGTTGGACAAGATTCACCACAGGGGATTAGGACTTAGGAGTAGATAATCTCATGGATGGCAAAAACATAGCTTATGCATGAAGAAACCTGGCAGCCCCCATCATCGAGCTGCATTATTAACCTGGTAATTTCATAATTTTTACAGTAGGGTCAAAGAATTAAGGTATGATTATTGAGGCTGAAGGTCTGTAAAGTTGTGTTTTGTGTCATTTCTTTATGTAGGAGTCTATCTTCACATTGGACATGAGACCCAAAAAGGTAAAAAAAAAACATGAAGTTTTATGCAAAGACTTGATTTTAAATTAGTATGCTAACACTCGACTCACTATGGAACATATTTCCATGTCGTATTGGTTTATCCTTCTCAGGTTTGCATCTTTTTTGTTCTCCTTCTATTTTCCCTTTCATTTCCCGTATGTTTGTAGTTTTGATGTTTCTTCTTTGTTTTGTTTTGACGTTTGTAGTTAAAGTATGCCTTTATTATCGATCCTCTCATGAGCTATATTTGTGTAGGAAGCCAAGCTTGGATATTACCAGTCAAAGTGCGGCATTCTAAAACGGTAAATTCAACTTTCTTGCCTAGGGTTGGATTCTTTGTTCGCCTATAATTTTGCACAGATCTGCAAATTCTGGATGTTAAAGTTGTGATTGTTGAGGTAGTAGTGATGTATCATAAATTAAGTATTTATGGCTAAAGTTCATGGGATATTGATGATATAACTAGACAACTTTACAGTATGTTGAGCTTGTGATTGTATTCAAATGATGATGTTCCTCTCGGGAGCAGGTGCTGTACCATATTGCGAGGAAAAGAAAATATGTAGTTGGTCATGCTTGTCTATGGATTTCATTGTAAAATTCATCAATTTAGAGTGTGAAAAATTATCCAGAATTGATTATCTAGATAGATCACTGATTATAGTCACGAATCTTTAATTCACAGTTAATTTAGTGTCCATTGACTTTGATATTATAGTCAAGAGCCAAATTTGACTTTGATATTATAGTCAACTTTGGTTTACAGATTTGGTTGGTTCACTGTGAATCAATTGTGGACCATTTGTGAACTAACTCACAATTAGTTTAACTTGTAAAAATCCATGAATCCATGAGTTAACGGACTTAATGGATGGAGTTAGTGTAAAGGATGGAGAGTGCAAGATGGAGTTGGTGATGAGGCCATCGAAATGTGCATGGCATGCGACACAGATTGACGTCCTCACAATGGAATTCATTGACACCCGAATTTTGATTTCAAAACTACTATGTTATTACTGATATCTTAAAACTATGTTGAAGACTTCTATCTTAAAACTCTTATGGTTTTAAATACTATGTTTGTGACTAATATATATTTCAATTCGGGTGTTGTTATTTGTTTGAGTTCTATAAGGGTAGTTAAGTTAACAAATGACAATTTCAATTCGATATAAACTGGAGTGCCGCCATAACAAGCAAACAAATGACGAATAACGCCTTATAAACCGTCGCCGCCGCAACGCGCGGGTACCCCCCTAGTATATATATATATATATATATATATATATATATATATATATATATATATATATATATATATAGAGTTGGGTTATAATACAAAGTACTTTTTACGTGAGAAGTGTGAGAAGTGGTTGATGTGTTAATTTTTAATGCATGATTTTGTCTTTTTATTATATTTTTGATAAATATATGACAATCCTAAAATAAATACACCATCCATTGGATTCCAAACACTACCAAACACCATTTATTAAGAATTATTAAAAGGGCACTGTGTTAGGATATTATTACACTATGTTTACATTGTGTTATCCTTTAACTCTAATTTTGATAAACATATGACATTCTAATATGGAAAAAACAATGTATAGTGTTATATATTTACCAAAAATATAACTAAAAGATAACACAATGTATTAAAATCTAACACATCATCCACTTCTCACACTTCTCACGCAAAAAGTACTTTGTATTATAACTCTACCCTATATATATATATATATATATATATATATATATATATATATATATATATATATATATATATTCTAGCCCCGGGTATTTACCCGAGTAAGTGGCTAGTTTGCTTAGTTAATAAAACTTAAAATAAAATTAACATACAACATCCATTTTATTATGGAACTCTAAATTTTCGAAAATCCGTACCCATAATTCACAATCAAAATTAAATTGGATGTGGATTTGAATTAAATCAAAAGCGTCGAAATTCTGTATGAGTACCAGAGTCAAAATTGAAATTAAATTGAATGTGAATTAAATCAAAGTGTACGAAAATTAAGGAACTCAGACTTAACTTCCTATTTTGCCCTCCAACCGTTTATATATAATTAAATAATTAAAAAAATATAAATTTAAATATATATGACTGAGAATGATTCTTAAAGTTTCTTATAATAAATTGGTTCTCAAATGATCATCTTTCTGATATATATATATACTAGGTTAGTAACCCGTGTATTACACGGGCTGAATATAGATTTATAATATTAGATAAATACAAAGAGAAAGATAATGATTAAGGCTGTGTTTGGCGCACTAGCTGAAAAGCTAGCTGCTAGCTGATAAGCTAGCTGCTAGCTGCTAGCTGATAAGCTAGCTGCTAGCTGATAAACTATAAGCTAGCTGATAAAAAATAACGTTTGGTAAAAACTAGCTGATAAGCTAGCTGAAAAATGTAAAATGACATAAAAGTACATGTATATAAATAAATTAAAATTTAAAAACAAAATATTAGGGAAGGGTAAAACTGGAAATATTATAAAAGCTAGTTGAAAAGCTACTCCAACTAGCTTTTCAAAAGCTAGCTTATAAGCTAGCTTATGGCGCGCCAAACACGACCTAAAACTTTTTGTGATTGATATATAATTTTTACAATATATTAAATAATAATCTAATACATTTAAGAAATTTATTATGCTTAAAGATCTTGATTACTTTTCACATCAAGACTAAAATTATTGAGTAATTAATCAAATATGCATTAATTTTATCAATTTTTTAAAATAAAATTTTAGTTTTGATAAAATTGGTAATTAGTCTTAATTAATGATTTACTAAATTGGTAATTCAATGTGAGCTTGACTGTGGCGATGATGATGTGGACCCTTTATAAATGAGACATGTGGTACAAATTTTATTGCTTTATTAGGATTAAGACTAGGTTAGTAACCCGTGTATTACACGGGCTGAATATAGATTTATAACATTAGATAAATACAAAGAGAAAGATAATGATTAAAACTTTTTGTGATTGATATATAATTTTTACAATATATTAAATAATAATCTAATACATTTAAGAAATTTATTATGCTTAAAGATCTTGATTACTTTTCACAAAAAGACTAAAATTATTGAGTAATTAATCAAATATGCATTAATTTTATCAATTTTTTAAAATAAAATTTTACTTTTGATAAAATTGGTAATTAGTCTTAATTGATGATTTACTAAATTGGTAATTCAATGTGAGCTTGACATGTGGCGATGATGATGTGGACCCTTTATAAATGAGACATGTGGTACAAATTTTATTGCTTTATTAGGATTAAGATATATATGGAGCCATATATAGAGGAAGGATAAAATAAAAACCTCTTTGAGTTTAGAAAACCGTGAAAATCAAGCTAAAAAATTCATTTTTTGTTCCGATTTTTTTAGGGTGACTCTCTAAGTTAAAAAAAACTCCTTTATACAAAAAAAGTAAAAAAAAAACGCCTAGTAATTTTAAAAAAAAAATATTTTATAACCGATGTAACATATGTAACACAGGGTAATGTTACATATGTAACATCGGTTAAAAAAAATTACTAGGCGTTTTTTTTTTTTACTTTTTTGCATAAAGGAGGTTATTTTAACTAAGTGACTCACCATAAAAACAATCGGAACAAAAAACGAATTTTTTGATCTTGGTTTTCACGGTTTTCCAAACTCGGAGAGGTTTTCATTATATCCCTCCCTGCCATATATATATATATATATATATATATATATATATATATATATATATATATATATATACTAGCCGTGTGCCCGCGCGTTGCGGCGGCGACAGTGTATAGCGTTGTTATTCGTCTTCCGTTCGCTTGTTATGACGGCACGACAATTTACATCGAGGTATTCGTTTTTTTAATGTGATGCGGTCCTGTCAACTTGTAATGATGTATATGCGTGTTCATTGGCGGAAACATTATAAATAACACAAAGCATCACGACAACCACCAGTTTATAAGATGAGTAAAATTTTATAAGTAGATTATACATGCCACGATGTAAAACGACAATATCTTACGAATATAAAAGGAACAAAACTCATAAAAATGTCTTCAAATTAAGAACACCAGAATTGCCACATTCACATATATAGAAAAAAGTAAACCATTATATACTACAAAGGTACATGGAGATTTGACATGTATGGTGGAAGCATTTAAGTTTGAAATTCAAATTTTCACCTTTAACTTAGAAAAGAACACAAAACAGTCAGTCAATGGTGAACAATAATTCTAAAGTATGCAGCTTTGAAGAATGCTCTTCCTCAGGTCCTTTTATTTGAGTTCAAGATGTCTAAAAAAGCCTTTGACCTCACGGACATCATCCTTTTACACCTATACAAACTCACACCTTTAATTTATTCCATTCATTGAGCTCTAAGACGGTGATCCAATCCAGAGTCTCGTGATATAATACCTGGAAACTATCAAATCAATTTCACAAAGATCCCAATCTAAGAACACTAACGAACACTATAGTTCCTGTGAGAAGTGAGGCAGGATTGTAGATAACAAAGGACACAAATCAAAGCTGCCAAAAAAAAAAAATAAAGATCAATGCTGCCAAAAAAACTGAAGAAAGGGTCAGCCAACACAAACAAAAAACAGATATCATATTAACACACACTTTTAAATACCAAATATAAGCTATAAAATAATTTTGCACACTCCTTTAACACATGTGTGGTGAAACATATTTACAGATAAATTTAGATCACATATATTACCTGATAAAATGTCTTTAAACTTGTAATCTGGGGGAGGGGGTTGAATTTAAGCATATATGGATCGCAGGAATCATGAATTTTGGCTATCAGGATTCAGGACATATATTATACTAACTATATGCTTCAAAATCAAGATTAAACAAATCAACAACTGTATGATTCCTGAGTGTTTTCTTGCATTACAAAAAATTAGTTGTTTATAACTGATTTCTTCAACTTATACTTTTAGCACTCTGAAGGTGGTGTACCTATGGTGTTCAACTTTACTCGCACACTTCGTATATTCTAGGAATTCATCATCAATAATTCATAAATAGAGTTTTAATTCAAGTTCTATTTGCTGTTGTGTGTGTGTTTTATGTGTATACAGAACAATGAGATTTGTATTAGTGAAAAGATTATTGCTAAATTATGTTCTTCAAAATCTTATAAAATTAATAGTGAGAAAACTACCTAATATTACATTATCTTCTTAGCATGTCCCCTTTCGTCTTCACTTGATTCCTTAAAGAATCAAATAAAAACTTAAAAAATTTATAAGCACATAAAGATTCAAATATAAAAATATAAGAGATTAGAGTTTATGCAGTTTGTTTACTTGGCAAGGCCTTGAAGAACTATATTCTCCCGATTGAAGTAGAAACATATGGCATGGTACACAAAGAATTGTATTCCATACTGCGTCATTAATAAAGTAAAATAATTAAAAGATAACACTTTCTAAAGCTAGAGATATGAATGAAAATCAAACTTATGAACCACTTGAGCAGATTTGTCGACTGCTAAAGGTGCATTCAAGGATGGCAAGAACATTGGCTAATCCCAAACTTGATTAGCAACTGATGTCGGTCCAGAAAATGCACTTACCCAAAAAAGGACATGTTTTCTTTATAATGAAGAGGATAAAATAATCCAATTAAGTCAGCACCCACCTTGCTATATGTAAACAATCAAGAAGGAAAAAAAGAATTAAAACATGATTTATAATCAAATATTTTGGTGTTGATCCAAATCAATAACATACTAATTTATGATGGGTGTATTTAACTAAACTTACACCTCACTATCAATGATTTTCTATGGTTTCACAATATTTGGTGTGCCTGAAACATGATTATAAGGCAATGAAGTTAAAGGGTATTTATCATCAGCTATTTTAATGGTGGTTTACCTTCAAAACTCTTGGCTAAGCTACCAGTTTGTTTGAAGAATTGATCAAAGTGTGGCATGCAACAAAGAACCCCCTCAAAGGCGTTATAGTTACTGAGCTGCAAACCAAAAACTCCATTCAAGAAACTATTGATCAACAAAGAATAAAATAAGATATTAGAGCACCGTGAACTCAATTGAAAAGTCAACTGACTTTAGTTTGCTTTCATTGTATGTTATAAAAGAGCAACTCTACAAAACAAACGAAAAAACAAACCAAAAAAAAATTGTACACAAACAATCAAGGTTTTGTATGTAAGGGAACAACTATTTGTAAAACAAACCTTAAATTGGCGACACCTCTGATCAATGGAAAATGCTTCGATTGTAACCTGTAAATAGTCGTGTACAAATAAGATAAAAAAAAGAGCAAAAAAGCCACTAAAAAGAGTTTACAGATTCTAACAAAATATGACGCTTAGGGAACTAAAACATAGATGACCCGTTAGATCACTTTGCCAACACATATACCTGTTGTCCACGCATACCTGTTGATGTGGAGAAGCAATGAAGATATAATCTGCAATGAAGATATACCTGTTGTTACATTGGCATGTACTTATTAAATCATCCAAACATATACTTATCTACTAAAATGATGTGTTACATTGGCAGAGTAGTTTCTTCATTTGTAGTTTCTCCACTGTTATGGAATGGTGTGTAAAACCTTTTTGGCAAGATTATCATCATTTACATAGATGTGTGTATCCATAGAAGTGTGAATCACAAATTTAAATGAAGAGTAGTACGTGTGTGTTAAAGTGGAAGTCTTACCTAAAATGTATAGATTTTTGGATTGCTTTCAACATACATGGCGTATTATCAAATCTGTCATTGTTTAGCTACCCATTTTCCCTTCAATAAACCTGTTAAATTTGTTTAAAAAATAAAAGAGATGAATACTAAATTAAATGAATAAAATCTGAATCTGCAATAGTATAAGTGATAACAATATGGAAATCTCATTTTTATAAAGTCACTTACAGACATCTAAACTAAACACAACATATCCAAATCATATAATAATACAACCAATTTCTTGGTCCAAGAATCTTAAATGGATACAAACTTTAAAGCAAAATTAGGAATGATGTTTCATGTTTCACCTGTTCATGTTTGGATTTAACTTCTATGAGAAAATCACAAATCAAGGTACCTTTGATATGAAAAAAACTTGAAACCCTTGAGTAGATCTTCCTGCAATTCCATAGTGGACCTGATCTTTCCCGTTTACAAAATAACATGGTGATTTGGTGAATCATAGTCGCAGACTCACAACATAATTAAAAAATATATTTGAAGAAAATTAGAAATCAATTTACCCTTCATTCGGAAATCAAATGGTGAATTGGTAATCGCCTATCTCTTAACTACTGATGGTAATATAGAAACCGAAATCAATCTGCGATGAATAACAATGTCAGCTTCAAATTTCATAGGCGGGAAGGACAGGGATTTGATGTGATAATCGTAGCTACAGCGTAGATGAAACTGATAATTAAAAAAAAATAAATTTCTGCAATACCTAGATGAAACAATTCGTAATCGTCAGATTTCACTCACGAATTCGCCATAGCTGTTCCACGAATTCGCATGAACAGATCTGGAAATGAGAAGGAGCGACGAATCCGAGAAGATGAAGACATGGAAGAGAGAGGATTCTTCTCTAAAAAATAAAGATTTGAAGGTGCCGCACGGCTGAGGGAGCTGGTTGGAGGGGCAGAGATCGAGGGAAGAGATGCGTGGATCGAAGACGGCTGAGAGGTTATCGAGGTTGGCTTTACTGCTGATAGGCTGGGTCTGCGAGTTCCCGAGGCCAGTCTCAAGGAGGTAATTTTGGTTAATACCCATATTAACCTCAATTTATGAACGGTTGTCAGTTCTAAAGTTTGAGGGTTTAAAATTGATGCTTTAAACACTTGTATATTCTGCATTTAATTTTGTACGCGTCTTAAAATTAAGGAATTTAATGACAGAAATACCCTCGGGACCAATATGTATTATATAGTAGTATAGATATATATATAGAATGATGTTCAAATGCGAACCACCATTTTGCCTAAGATGAGTAGGGACAATCTTTGACCATTAGATCATTTAGTTGGATTGATGAGATTGAAGGAGATTGGGGAAAGAAAGATACAACGTAATCAAGGATGGAAGGGCAAAATATGGAGATAACTCTTGTTGACTTTTTTCAAGTTTCCACCATTTTTAAAACGACCATAACTTTTTCATACGAAGTTATTTAAAAAAAAATCACCATAATTCTAGTAGAGTTTTTAACTTTAATTCGAGACTAGGTTTGCTCGATTTGGGGGGAAAGTTTTTTTTGACGTTTTTACGGCGTTTCGAGATCAGTTTTTTTTAAGATGTGCTAGCAGCGATTTAGGATTATGCTGAATTTTAGACCTTAATTCGAAGCCTATATTATCTTTTTTATTTTTCAAATTATTTTTTATATACTGTGCTGGTATTTTATTTATGCTGATTGTGCTTGTGTTAGGTTTTCCAAGTTTGTTAGACATCGTTTTAGTGCTGGTACTGCTTAGTATTTACAACAGCAAAAAAGTAGCAGAGATTTATACAAACACAACTTTAAAAACTTATAAAAAACTAAAAAAATCACCATTTTTTTGTCTGTACTGGTGTGCTGGTATGTTTACATTTTTATGCTGGTGTGCTGGTGCACGTATATTTCTGGTGTGCTAGTATGTTTCTCTGCGCGTATATTTCTGTGCTAGGGTGTTCGTGTTTTCTGTGCTACTATGCTGGTATGTTTGCATTTTTATGTTGTTGTGCTGGTGTACTGGAAAAACGCTAAAAACATCAAATTTTTTCTCCA
The DNA here is from genome assembly GCA_039602395.1 of Deinandra increscens subsp. villosa. NCBI lineage: Eukaryota > Viridiplantae > Streptophyta > Magnoliopsida > Asterales > Asteraceae > Deinandra > Deinandra increscens. Next base: position 37,268,727 of record JBCNJP010000007.1, on the reverse strand, counting down.
AATCGAGCAAAGCTAGTCTTGAAATAAAGATAAAAACGCGACTAGATTTATGGTGATTTTTTTTAAAAAAAATCTACATCGTATGAAAAAGTTATGGTCGTTTGAAAAACATAGGGGAAAAGAATAACTACCAAAAATACAGATGGGGGAAGGGATGTGAACAATTACTGGATTGCCCCTGTCCGCATGGAACTTAGGCAAAATGGATGTCCGCACGCGAACTGCAACCTATATATATATATATATATATATATATATATATATATATATATATATATAGTGAAAAGTTCATTGTAGACACCCTCATAAGTGTAGACAGGTAGACACCTTTTTTCACCATTAGATCTCTTGATCTAATGGTTGTGATTAATTTCTTTTTCCATTTTTTTCTTTTTTCTCATTATTCACAAACTTTCACATGTGAAAGTGTGACACCCGAGAATTTCAAGGTTAACTTCCGTTAGACAAACCCGTTAGTTACGTTATAAGTGTTAGCTTAATAGCTAATGCTTAACTAGGCCGAATACGTCCACGACCTTTGGTTGATCACCGAACCCGTCCATATGTGTTATGTGTTCATCATTAATTGTCTTTATGTGCAATGTGATTTAAATACATGACTTATTATTGTGAATAGCATGATTAATTGTAAATACTTGATTATGTGAAAACTGACCTGTTTTGGTAACCAGCGAAACTAACGGGCGAAACTATAGTGTCGCCCGGTAGCCAGCTAAGCTATCCGTTAACTTGTGACCAGAGCTAGTTTCGCCTGGCCAGCGAAACTGCCAGCGAAACTAGCCTCTGATATAAATAAACTTAATAAACCCTAGTTTCTCCATTTGCCTCATTTCACAACCAACACACACACTTTCTCCTGGAGATTCTGGTCAGCTAAGAAACCATCAAGAATCATCATCTCAACCTTGAGACAACACCCGTTGGATCCTAGATCAAATCGTGAGTCTCCAAAAACCTTCCTTTATGTGTTTTCTTTGTGTTTTCTTAAAAAGTATGCTCAAACCTTCATGATATTGCTTGATCTCTTAATATGTTGCTTTAGGATGCTAGTTTTACCATAAAGTCAGAAACTTTACGTTTAGAAACAAACCATGATGATGATTTGTGCAAATTAGGTCATTTTAGGGTTTTGAACCCATTTTAGAGATTTGATGATCAAAATGCATGTTAAACGTGTTAAAGTTGCTTGATTTATGTTAGTAAATGCCTATGGATGCTAGATAATGAATTGCATGTATGATCAGAAGCTGTTAGGTTGATTTTTAGGCAAATCCGTATGTTTTTCGCGACCAGCGAAACTGCTGTTCTCTGGGCGAAACTAAGTAGCGAAACTATATCTCCTTCCAGCGACACTACCCAGCGAAACTATAGTGTCGCCGGGTAACTTGACCAGACCAGCTCGGGCGAAACTACCGAGCGAAATACCTGAACGAAAGTTCAAACCAGTTTCCCTGCGAAACTAGGCTAGCGAAACTGCGTCAGCAGTTTCGGGCGAAACTAGCCTAGCGAAACTGTGTCACCGGGCATAGCCTAGCGAAAGTGCTGCCCGTGCACCTAGCGAAACTGCCTAGCGAAACTATGCTAGCGAAACTAAGACCTAACCTTAAAACCAAACTTGTGAAATTTGCTTAAGCGCTATGCCATGACTTACATGATTATGCCGTGATGAAACATGCTTGATATCTGATTTATATGAACCCTTGTTTATGATCAACCATTGGTGTCGTGTGTCGGTATGTCGAGTCATAGTTGCAACGTGCTATGTTATGGGCCATAGTGACGTTAAGTAAAGATTAGACACGAAACTAATACTTAAGACCTAAACGTGTTCTAGGTCTTCGTTAAACAACAATATTGGATTTACTTGAAGTGTAGCTGTGCAACCAAAGGTGAGTGTCACTAACCCGCTTACCGTGAGTCCGATGGGCCACACAGAATAACTTAACGAAAACAATGCTGACAAACTCGAGAGTGCTAGGCACCTCACTGATAAACTTGAGAACACGGGATGCTCGGCACCCACTTGATGAACTGAAGTGTTTTATGGGAACACTTGTGAATTCTGATCAAACTGCTTTTGAAACAAAACTGAAAATATTTTAATATGGCTAGTGTAGGTTAAAGTCTAAACCATATGATATCACATGTTTTCTAAGGATGCCTTATAACTTAAAAGTCCTCAACTTAATTGTGCC
>JBCNJP010000007.1:37213772-37266011 GCA_039602395.1 Deinandra increscens subsp. villosa | reverse complement strand
CTCGAGTGATAACTGTTGTTATATGAAAATTCGGCTAATGGTAAATGAGAATCCTAGTTTCCACCAAAGTCAATGACACAGGCGCGAAGCATATCCTCTAGAGTTTGGATTGTGCGTTTAGTCTGGCCATCAGGTTGTGGATGATAAGTACTGCTGAGATCCAAACGAGTTCCCAAGGTAGATTGAAGAGATTTCCAAAAATGAGAGATAAAACGACCGTCTCGATCCGATATGATGCTCAAAGGAATACCGTGACGACAAACGATTTGTTTGACGTAAGTACAAGCTAGTTTCTCGACTCCATCGTTTTCACAAATAGGGAGAAAGTGAGCAGATTTGGTTAAACGATCGATAATGACCCAAATACTATCATGACTACTGGAAGTACGTGGGAGTTTAGTGATGAAATCCATTGAGATGTTTTCCCATTTCCAGACAGGTATTTCTGGTTGTTCAAGTAAACCAAACGGTCTTTGGTGTTCGGCTTTGATTTTGGAGCAAGTAAGACATTTAGCCACAAAGAGTGCGATGCCTTTCTTCACTCCAGGCCACCAATAATGAGTACGAAGATCCTGGTACATTTTATCTGCACCGGGATGAATGGATTAACGAGATTTGTGAGTCTCGTTCATGATGGTGGTACGAAGATCGTCTCGGTTAGGAATCCAGAGACGATTCATGATATAAAGGAGACCATTAGATTTAGTTTCTAGTTGAAGTTCAGCACCACAAAACATTTCTTTGTACATGTTACCTTCTATAACTGATATGTGTTAAGCCTCAAAAATACGGGTTTGGAGATCAGATAATGGATGAGTGGTTTGAAAAAGAATTGGTTTGAGGTGTTCCTTATGACTAAGTGCATCGGCCACAACATTTGCTTTACCTGGGTGGTAGAGACCATTGCAGTCATAGTCATTCAGAAGTTCAACCCAACGACGCTGGCGCATGTTGAGTTCCTTTTGATTAAAAATGTGTTGGAGGCTTTTGTGATCCGTATAGATTATGCATTTGGTTCCATAAAAGGTAGCGTCTCCAAATTTTCAAGGCAAATACAACAACACCAAGCTCGAGATCGTGCGTTGTATAATTCTTTTCATGAATCTTGAGTTGTCTTGAAGCGTAGGCGATCACTTTCCCTCGTTGCATGAGAACGCAACCGAGGCCTAGATTTGAGGCATCGCAGTAAACGACAAAGTCCCCGTTTCCGTCAGGAAGAGTTAGGAGCATTGCATAACTTTTGTTTGAGAGTTTGAAATGCCTCTTCCTGAGCAGGACCCCACTCAAATATTTTATCTTTTTGTGTTAAGGCGGTGAGTGGAACTACGATTCTAAATTTTTTTGAAATGTAACGTCGGTAATAACCTGCTAGTCCAAGGAATGAGCGGATTTCAGTAGGGGTACTTGGGGTACTCCAATTTTTTATGGCTTGGATCTTGGCAGGATCAACATGAATACCTTTGTCATTAACAATGTGTCCTAAAAACTAAACTTCCTTAAGCCAAAATTCACATTTAGAGAATTTGGCATAAAGTTGTTCTTTCTTTAGGAGTTCTAAAATTTGACGTAGGTGAGTTTCGTGCTCAGATCTTGATTTAGAGTAAATGAGGATATCGTCAATAAAGATGATGAAAAATTTGTCAAGATATGGTTTACAAACGCGATTCATGAGATCCATGAATACTACAGGTGCGTTTGTTAATCCGAATGGCATAACGGTGAATTCAAAATGACTGTAACTAGTACGAAAAGCGGTTTTGTGAGCATCTTCCTCTGAAACACGAAGTTGATGATATCCAGAACGAAGATCGATTTTTGAAAAACAATTGGCTCCTTGAAGTTGGTCGAAAAGGTCATTGATTCGGGGTAATGGGTATCGATTCTTAATGGTAAGTGTATTGAGTTCACGGTAATCGATACACATTCGGAATGTACCATCCTTCTTCTTGACAAATAAGACGGGTGCTCCCCAAGGTGAGGAACTAGGTCGAATGAAGCCTTTGTCGGAAAGTTCCTGGAGTTATTTAGATAACTCCTGCATTTCCGAGGGCGCTAGGCGATAAAGTGACTTTGCAACGGGAGTAGCACCAGGAATAAGATCGATACGAAAATCGACTTGACAAACGGGAGGTAGACCCTTTGTATCTTCAGGAAATACTTCAGGAAAATCTCGGACGATTGGAATGTCTTCGATTTTATTTTCTTCCTCCCGAACTTCCATGATGTGGGCCAGAAATGCCACATACTCCTTGCGTAAGTACTTTTGAGCTTTAGTACAGGACATAAGCTTCAATCTGCTTGATGGTTTATCGCTATGAATCACTAGGACTTGATTATCCGGACAAGGGAGACAGATGATTTTGTCAAAGCAAACGAGTTCTGCGTGATGTCGAGACAACCAATCCATGCCAATGATAATATCAAAACTCCCGAGAATCATAGGTATTAGATCGATAGAGTAGGTGTGATCTTTGAAGTTTAACGTGCAGTTACGAATAATAGAATTGAGAGTGACTGGCTTTCCGTCCGCAACTTCGACCGATATGGAAGGGTTAAGAATAGTACGTGGTATAGCAAGTAAAGGTTCAAAGTCCAAAGAAACAAAACTCCTATCGGCACCCGAATCAAATAAAACAGAAGCATAATGATTATTGACTAAGAACGTACCGTTAACGACTTCTTGGTTAACCTGAGCTTGGTTAGTATTGAGATTGAAAGCACGTGCAAGTGCTCCACGATTATTATTGATCGGAGGGTTGGTGATTGCAAGTCTGGGATAAATGTTACGAAGATGACCAGGGTCTCCACAGTTGTAGTAGGCTCGGATATTTGGAACTTGAGCATTCATAGGTTGAGCCAAATGTTGAGTCATAGGTTGAGTCCTCAGAGGTTGAGCTTGTATCGGAAAACGACAAACGTTGGCCAAATGACCAAAACGTCCGCAGTTGGCACACTTCCAGCAAGGGGTAGTGGTAGGATGATGATATTTACAAATATGGCACTCAGGATGGGGTCCAACATAAGGTTTCTTGGCAGGAGGAGCAGCAGGTTTGGAAGGAGTAGCTGAGGACGGGTTGGCTTCCTCCTTGTTCTTGGTTTTTGCTTCCTTCTTGCACCCTTTCCGAGTCAAGTTTCCGGCTTTAACATGGTTATCAGTCAACCTTCCAGCAAGGCGCATGGCTTCGTCGAGAGTCAGGGGTTTACTTGCCCAGAGAGCGTTTTGGATGATCATGGGCAGACCACCAATGTAGTTTTCAATGCATCGATATTCAGGAAAGGCCATATCAGGTAACAAGAGTTTTAGTTCTTGAAAACGATCCATATAAGCTTGACTTTCTCCACTGTCTTGTTCCAAGTCATGAAATTCATCTTCGAGCATCTTCATTTCACTACGCGGGCAAAAATTTTCTTTGATTATATCCTTGAATTGACCCCAAGGTAAAGCCAGAGCGTTATCAGAACCACGGAGTCGTTTCTCGCCATTCCACCAAGTAAGGGCTTTCTTGATCAAAGAACTGCTAGCACGACAGACTTTCAAGTTTTCAGGGCACTCGCTATTGGTGAAAGTATTTTCCATACCCTCGAACCACTAGAGTAGACCGGTAGGGCCTTCAGATCCAGAAAACTTAGGAGGATTGCATGAGTTGAAATGTTTGAATGAGCAATTAGTAGCAGCATCGTGATTGTTGTGATTAGTATTCAGACCTTGTTGAAGCTGAACCATCATATTAGGAATGACGGTTGCCATCTGGGTGGCGATTAAAGAGGCCATTTTACGGTCCTTGTTGCCCTTGCGCTGACCATGAAAACAAGTCGACATGCTAAAGAGAAAGAAAAATGTTTGTGAGACCATTGATAAGACATGATTGATAATCAATTTGGAATACGAGTGATTGTTGTGTAAATCATTAGAGAATCATAAATATCGAGGATCTTTGTAAAACATAGAATCACGTTGTCTTTGATAAAAATAAAGTGGTTCTCATTTCCCGATTGGGAAATTACAACCGTGACTAATCAGAGTTATTAATAATTCTTGGCAGTATGTGACATGCTTTGGCCTAATAGGTACCGACACTCTCACCAAGGGCTTCCAAATAGGCATCCAGTTCCATACGGCTGATCCGGATTTATGCGCAATGCCTACTTGGATAGACCCCCAGCTACCAGCATCTTTCCCCTTCTAGTTTCTACATGTCTACTGATAAGAATCTAACCCTAATGGACTCAAAATTAGAAATCAATTTTGTAAAATGGTACGTAAGGCACCATTACTAAGGAAATAGGCTAGGAAGCCTGAAGATTTCGTGTGTGTCAAGTGTATTAACAGAAAGATGGGATTTTGAGAAAGGCATAGTTAAGTAGCATATAAAGACATCATATAATATAATAGGCATACTAACATTAGTTAATCATGTGGGACACCTAAGGCATAGTCTAGGTTATCCAGTTCTAATAACTTAAATCCCTATAACCAAGGCTCTGATACCAATCTGTCACACCCCAACCGACGGCGGAATATGTCGGGGCATGATGACTGTCCAGATGCTCATGACAACTAATTAAAGTTGAAATATATTTAACATGCCTTTTTATTTCATTTATTGGAATATTTTACAAACAGAAACAGACAAAACATAACAACATAGGTACTATAATTAAACATTATTTAACTAGGTCCAGCATCCTATAGTGATCACATACTGGCTCAGACATGATTACCTGCAACATGTATAAGAAAAAGTCTCAACTACAAAAGTAGTTGGTAAGTAAACATAGGTTTAATACATAATATCAGTATAAAGCATGCGATCTATGTGTTAGGTGAATGTTCATAGAATATGATAAACAAGTATTGTAATAGTATAAACAACCGCGTATCAAACCCTTGACAATTAGACTTCCAATCACTTAACGCCTCTAGGCAGGCCAAGTGGGTTGTCAAACTAATAGATCTATTATTGTTACCCCGACTCGGTATGTTAATGAGTACGCATGCTAGTGTAATAGTATTTGAAATAGAATATAACAACAACAATGGTCCAAACAAGTTTAACACATCAAGAACACACATAACGAGCATAGGATTGTCATTTTGTTTAAGAGAAGTAAATTAGAGTTTGGAATTTGAGATAGAGATACATGTTACACCCCAAAGTATTAAAAGAGAAGGGGCTATGAATACTCACTTGATAGGGATATGGGATAAGATATACGCCGAATTGGGAAAGATAAATAACTTGGAGGTTACCCTAATAAATCAAATAGGGCATATGAATATAGGAACTCATAATGAACCAAGTTCTAAGTATTTGACAAGTGCTATATTTGATTAGGTCAAAATTACCATTTTACCCCTTTTATAGGAGGTAAATTAGGGTTTTAGTATTTGTTTAGTATTTTCATTTATTTAAGACTTTTAGACTTATATATGCTTATTATATATATAAATATGTTCTAAGACCAAAAATCAAGTCCTAATACTTTTTGGTTTATTTATTATTAAATAAATATATTCAAAACCCTAATTTTGGTAAAATAATTAAATAATTACCAAAACTCACTAGATTTTGGAATAAACTTAGGGTTTTATTCATAATATGATATTATGATATTCTTGAAAATATAAAACCTTAATTTGGTGTCGTTTATCCAGTTTTGACAAAACAATGACTTGAAAACCCTAAGTTAAGCATAAATATTAACTAAATATCAAAACAATTTATAAAATTGTAAAAACTTAGGGTTTTATTCATTATGATATAGTATAATATTCCTTAAAATATCAAACTTTAATTCGACTTCGTTTATCCAATTTTTGGCAGAACAACGACATGAAAACCCTAATTTTGGCCAAATTTTAGATAAAATACCAAACCTTCTCAAAACTTGAAATTAACTTCGGGCTTTCTTAATATACATTATTTTAAGATTACCTACAAAAATTCAGACCCTAATTCCAACCCGATTACCCAATTTCATTAAATTAAGATTATGAACCCTAATTTTTGCATAGTTTTAAATCTCTAATCTAGACATGGAATTAACTGAAATTAACATGGGGCTATTGTAGAGCATACAAACGTAGGACTACAGGTTTTTAGCTCCAAACTCCAAGCCGATTGATCGAATTTAGCAGAAGAAGGTTGAGGCTCGTTTAAGGGTTTTTAGAGGAAAAAATCGTGAATTGGTGACTGATTATGGACGATCCAGGCCTCTATTTATACCTACTAAGGTCGTACAAGGTCCCTCCACGTACGTAGGTGAGTAATTCGAAAAAAACGACACGTAGCAGGGCCAAACGTGGAGAACAAGATCGTAAAAACAAAAATCTGCGATTGTGTCGGTGTGCGGTACGCGACGGGTGAGCCCAGGGCTCGGCGACCCGCGAGGCAATTTGCCTGTTTGGCAGTTTTGGTCCCTCTAGCTCATATTTACATTTTAAGCCCTATATTTCTCTGAAACTGTTATTTTATGCACCAAATCATTATAATACATGTTTATAGAAGTTTTTAAGGCTCGGGACATGTTTGATGATATACGGATACATGCGTTTCATAACTTTCAATAATTTACACTTTTAGTCCCTCAACTTTTGTTTTATGTGTTTTATCTTTGTATCCGTCGATGTAATCAATGTTTTAAGTTTAACATGATATTAGAATACTTTCTAAAGATTTATAAGGCTCGGGATACGTTTAACGAGGTATAAAATATATAATTTATATATATTTATTTATATATTATTTGTTAAAAATTATGAAAAATCACCAAAATTCATTAAAATTCATCATAATTCACCATATTGATTCGTGATATAGAATTCACTAAATAAAATGTTATGGAATAACAGAATGAGAAATTTTGGAATGTACGAACTCCCGGTTAATACCGAAATCGCACGAAAACTCGTATTTTTGCTATTTTTTTTCAACCTTGAACTTTTTATGATACCTCACATATATTTACTTGTGTGTATGACTAGTATGACCCACAAATTATATATGTTTGGAATGCTAAAGTTTTCCAGTTTTGCATAAATAACAAAAAACGATCGAGTTATGGATCCGATTTGCGATAAATTGAAACATCGAATGTCATGAGTATTGAGATTAAAGGATTTAATCATGAAATACATGAGATAACAATATAAAATGTGAAATGATTCTTTATTGATTATCAACCATGATAGGAAACGGGTTGGGTATTTACAAATGGATTAATCGAAGTGTTACAGATACCATCGGATCTGACTTCCAATAATTTATTCATAGCCCGCAAGGATTCTAATTCAACGTTCTCATCTTTGAGTGCTTCGAGTTGTGCATTCCGAATCTGATTGGGTAATCTTGCATGAATAGTAAGTTGCAAAGCACGAACTCTTCTAGGCCTGGGGTTATCCTTTCGGCTTAAGGTATCAACTACCACATTAGCTTTGCCCGGATGGTATCTAATTGCGCAATCGTAGTCATTAAGAAGTTCTACCCAACGACGTTGTCTCATGTTCAACTCCTTTTGAGCAAATGCTTGAGACTTTTGTGATAAGTGTATATAGTACACTCTGTACCATAAAGATAATGCCTCCAAATTTTTCAATGCGAAAATGACTGCTCCCAACTCCAAATCATGAGTTGTATAATTCTGCTCGTGGGTTTTTAACTGACGAGAGGCATAAGCGATGACTTTCTATCTTTGCATCAACACGCAACCTAATCCTTGCTTCGATGCATCACAATACACCACGAAATCATCACTACCCTCTGGTGAAGATAATATGGACGCGATACAAAGTTTCTGCTTTAGTAGTTGAAAAGCGGCGTCATGCTTCTCGTTCCAGTTATACGTTGTTCCTTTATGCGTTAATTCCGTAAGAGGTTGAGCTATCTTTGAAAATCCCTCAATAAACCATCTATAATAACCTGCTAAACCAAGAAATTGACGAATTTCCGCTGGTGTTTTAGGCGCAGGCCAATTCTTAATTGCCTCAATTTTGATTGGATCAATGTGAATTCCCTGATCATTAACGACATGACCAAGAAATTGCACTTCCCCCATCCAAAAATCACACTTTGAAAATTTTTCATACAATTGCTCCTTCTTGAGTACTTCTAAGATCAGACGCAAATGCTCTTCGTGCTCCTCTTTAGACATAGAATATACCAGGATGTCATCAATGAAAACAATGACGAATTTATCAAGATATGGCTTGCAGATGCGATTCATCAAGTCCATGAAAATCACTGGTGCGTTGGTTAACCCGAATGGCATAACCATGAACTCATAATGACCATAACGAGTTCTAAATGCTGAATTTGAGACGTCTTCATCACGGACTCTCAGTTGGTGATAACCTGATCTTAAATCAATTTTGGAATAATAGCTAGATCCCTGTAGTTGATCAAACAAATCATCGATTCGTGGAAATGGATAACGATTCTTCACAGTCACCTTATTGAGTTCTCTGTAGTCGATGCACATTCGAAAGTTTCCATATTTCTTTTTAACAAAAAGCACTGGAGATCCCCAGGGCGATGAGTTAGGCCTAATAAATCCTTTTTTAAGCAGTTCTAGAAGTGGAGTATACAACTCTTGTAGCTCATTTGGTGCCAAACGATAAGGTGCGTGAGCAATAGGCGCTGCTCCAGGAGAAGAATCAATCTGAAATTCGACTTCTCGATGCGGTGGTAAACCTGGAAGATCTTTTGGAAATACTTCAGGAAAATCCCTCACGATCGGGATATCCTCTATCCTTTTCTCTTCCTCTGATTTCTCTGAAATGTTCGCAAGAACAGCAACATGTCCTTTGCGCAAACACTTATGTGCCTTGAGAAAAGATATCACACTCATGACAGTACCACACTTTTCTCCTTGAACTGAGAGAAATTCTCCACTAGGCAGTGGTATTCGAATGATTTTCTTACGACACACGATTTCAGCACGATTCTTGGAAAACAAATCCATTCCCACAATGACGTCAAAACTTCCCAAATAGATGGACAAAAGATCTATTTCTAATTTATGGCCAGCCAATTCCAATTTACAGTCTTTAACTATATGGGTAGACTCAACAAGTTTACCATTAGCAAGTTTAACTACGTTTTAGCATCTAAAGGAGTCAAGTTAGCATTTACAATATAGCTAAATTTAGTAGATATGAAGCTTCTATCAGCACCGGTGTCAAATAAGACTAGAGCATAGTATCCGTTAAGAGAAAACTTACCAGTAACGACGTTTGGATCTGCTCTAGCATCCCCCGAGCCTATAACAAAAGCTCTACCTTTGGCACCATTCCCACCGTTGTTCCCATTGGTCCCATTGTTGTTGTTATTTTTGCCATTGCGATTGCCATTGTTGGAGTTAATGTTATGGTTGTTGTTTCCACCGTTCAGTTGGGGACAATTTCTCTTTATGTGGCCTTCTTTCCCATAATTATAACAATTAAAACCATTCTTGTTTCCTTCACCCTGCTGAACTTGCTTCCCATTGTTTTTAGATGGACAATCCTTGGATTGATGCCCCTCATTGCCACATTTGGTACACAAGTATCTATCGCATGGGCCATAGTGATGGTAGTTGCACTTGTTGCACTGTGGTACTTGCCCACATAACCTGGTTGTCCTTGATTCTGATTACTCTGCTTCTGAGAATTGGATGAGAAATTCCTGGAATTTTTGAATATGCAGTTTTGGTTTTCGATAGTTCTGTTGATTAGATGATTTGTTTCCAGACTGATTCACAGAATTATCCCACTTTCTTTTGTTTTCAGAGGCTCCATAAGTCCCTTTTCTAGGAGGTAAGACTCCTTGATCAACTGCTTGATTCGTGAGCCTATGGGCAATTCTTACCGCATCACGAATGGTCGCAGGGTTTGAGGCAGCCACCATCCCCTGGATTTGGGGCACTAAACCCTTGATATACAACTCAATTCTTTGGTAAGCAAGTGTGGTGATTCTAGGGCACAAACTCGTGAGATTATACAGCTCAGTTTTCAATTTCTGAGATTATACAGCTCAGTTTTCAATTTCTGGATCTCGTTGCGTGGATAATACTCTTCTTGCAGCAGCTCCTTGAATTCAGCCCAAGGCATGGCATTTGCTTCTTCAATCCCCTGCATCTGCACCTGAAAATGCGTGAGCATCGGATCGTCTACTCGATCTAACTAATCGGACATCGAAACGTAATTAACCGATTGATTTATTGATCAAAACGAAAAATTACAATCAGTAAACACTCAAAAACACAGACACAGAGAACACTCTCAGAAACACACACTTAGCAGAAATCTCACACGCTCAGAACTCCAAATTACAAAGACCAAACAACTATTTATACTCAGCTGGCCGATCCTTGTCCGAACCCCAGGTTCGGCCAGTCCAAACTCCAGGTTCGGTTTAGGTTCGGCCAGACCTAATTTGACTTGATCTTGTACATTACTTGATACTTCACATGACGCACATATCAGGTATCAACAAACTCCCCCTCGTCATGTGCAGTATCTATTCAACATCATCAACTTTGTATCTTCAATCAAGCTCCCCCTCAAGTATAGAATCCGTTCGTTCAATGAAATGAATCTTCAAACAAACTCCTCCTCAACTCGATCGTAGCTTGATCTTGAATACTTGATGACATTTTAGTGTATCTCTGGTCTTTTATCAACAGCTTCAGAAGACTTGAAGTTGTGATATCTTGCACATAGCAACCTGCTCAATCATTTAAATAATCTTGGCGCAAAACGTCTCTTTGAGACTCCAAGATATGATTTTGAAAATTGATTTGTATCACGTGTTGATCAGATCGAAAATAAAGCAGAAACAAAATCTTTTTGATTTTTCAAAGTTCATGCTAAAACACACCGAAAATCTTTTTGTGATTTTCTGAAATGAAATGAAATTTCAGTACAGAATCAAACACTATTTTTGGTATGAGAAAGATCACTATATGGGATCATATTGAACATAACGCACTGAACTGCACTTCAATTTCAATTAATCGAAGCACATAAGTCATGCTGATTGCTTGTATAATTTGTCCAACTTAAACTCAGGCAGAATCATACTCATAACATCTGGATATGTTAAGGTATTGATTAGATTTGCTTTGACCAGTGTATCCCACGCTATCAGACATAATCAGACATTTTCAAATTTTCTTTCCTTTTCCGTTTGTGTGACAACACTTGTGATTTTTCACAATGCATAGTATTTTCATGATATAGTCAACTGTGTTCCATGCAAAAAGAAATAAGAACGTTAAATCGTCTACCTTAAGGTCGATCTTTCGATACGCAGATAAGGCCTCGGATTTAACAAAATAAGAAAATAAAACAAGTTGAAATTGTATAACCCAACAACAATCAGGTCGGTACTCCCGTACACGCAGAGAAAGTCTGATGAGTTATACGAAACACCAAAGAAAATAAAGCAGAATATCAAACGAACAACGACCAGGTCGATCTTTTGATACGCAGAGAAAGTCCGATCGTTTGACAAAATAAAGAAAATCAAACAAGTTTAAATCTTTACAAAATGAACACATGTATACACAGTGACTTCTCATTTTGAAATTCACACTTATTTTTCTTTTTGTGTCATGAAATATGCATCAAGATGTTATCCACATGGTCAAGCATTAGTATTTAGTGTATATCACATCTGAATACTTTCTGATTTGCCGAGCCTACCATGCATATCAAACGATGATCTTATGGCTCTACTCTATCCATGAGTCAGATACGTAAGCCAATGTACCATCATTTCCCAATGATTAATTTCTCACAATTTTTAAATTTTTGCATGTATTCACTTTCCTTCATTATATATTTGGCATGTATTCACCTTCTCCCCATAACATGCATTTTCTCCCCCTTAAAATGAAAACTGTATTTTTGGATATTCATTTTACATAAAAAACAAGACTCTATTTTTGGCTTTTTGAAGAAAAACTTGGAAAACAAAGAAAAGTGATCAATCAACACGGATATGGTGCAAATTTAGAATTCAGAAAATTTGCAGGTTAGAAAGATTTATCATGAAATTTAAGTTAAGCAGAATACTCCTCCATCAACAACTTTGCAATCGTCGGTAGGTCATCTAGAAGTACCTGCACACTGGTCAAACTAATTAGTCCAAAAATGACCCGAAGCGAATCGCTTCTGGTCGATCAGTGTCCTCGTTTTGTTTAGAAACCACCTTAGGTTTCCATTGTTGTTGTTTTGGTAATTCTGTTTTTGATGAAACAATCACAGGTGACTGTGATGATGAACCTACACTTTGAACCTTTGAAAACATTATAACAAAACGTTTTTGTTTATGAAAGAATGTAGGTTCAATGTCATCAAAAACTCTGTCTTGTTCATCGAAGAACTTTGTGTTGGCAGGTTTACCAAAAACTGGTTTCTTATGAAACCCTTGGGATGAATCAGTAGGTGATGGACAATCCTTTGCCATATGCCAGGGTCGACGGCAACTATAACAGAGTCTTTTCTTTTTGTCCCACCTTTGATGTACCTGCGAAGAACACACATGAATATCTCGAACATGATCAGAATGAGAATCATATACCTGATGCCTGTGATCATGTACCCATTTGGATGTAGGGATTCGAGATTGAGAACTTTCAGAAGAAATGTTAGCTTTCACAAAGACTTCAGCAATCTTTCGAGCATCAACACAATAAAGTGGAAATTCTTTGTCAGAAAATAATTGATCTGAACCCTTGAGTTTGTAGAATCGCTCGGGTTGAACTTTGTTAGCCTGAAAAACTTCCTTCTTCACTTGTTTCAGCTTCAATTTCTTCAAATCTTGAGATGATGATTCTTGAGGCTTCTCAGCTTTATCTTTCATCCCGTGAAAACCCAATCCTTCATGCTTTCCAGAAATCTTCTCCTCAGATGTAAAATGTCCATTCTTCGCTAAACGAGAAAATTCAGCTTTCACTTCAGTTACATTCTTGTGATCATAAAAAATATTTTCATCAAACTCGGGTTGAGACTGAATCTTGTCACTTGAATTAGCCGACTTCTCATTATCAGCAGAAGATGAACCAGATACAAAATTTGGAGCAGGAGAAACTGCAGATTTCTTTTCCTTCTTTTTCTTATTCTTCCTTATCTTCTTCGCCGTCACAACTTTCTCATCCTCAACAGTAGATGATGAAACCTTTGAATATTCAAATTCATCAACTTGTTCCTTCACGTCTTTGATAGCTTCTTTGATATGAGCAGGGGGTGATGCAGTCTTATCAAACATTTTTTCAAAATTTTCATCGTTAGCTAAGAAGCTTGTGAAGACTTGAGAATTTGAAACATTATTGAGTAATCGGTTAGCATCAAGAACTTGAATTTTCAGATCAGAAATTTTATATTGAGCCTCAACAAATTCCTTTTCTTTAGCAATTAGTCGCTTCGCAACTTTGTGAGTTTCAAATTTTTGTAAGCGAAGATTATCAAGACCTTCGAATAATTCCTTCTTCAATTTAGCTTCATTTCGCTTTTGAATATCCAAATTCGCTGCTTGAACTTTATTTACATGAACCAACTCCTGCTTTGGTGGGTTATATAACAAATTATCACTTTAAACACGAGTACGCAGCGAAATTAATCCTATGAATTAATCTAACTAACCGGTTAAATAACGTGTACCTTTTTAGCTCGGCAAGAGAAGAACCTTTAGGATTTGAAGTAAATCCCTCTACGTTCGCACACACGACACACCGATGTACGTATGCTAGTACTCGATCACGAACTCCTCTTGGTGAAGTAGGCTTGGTCGAACCACACAAGAAATCGAAACCCCAAGGGTTCTTTCTTGTTTGCCGAAAATTAGAGAGAGGATAGAGAGAGATTAGGGTTTTGCACTTTATCAGATAAAAGCAACACTAAACCTTAAACCCATAAGGTTTATTTATAGAGTTTAGGAACTTGATGAACAAGTTAGGGATTGGGTAGGGCTTCACGAAATTTCGGCCCTAAGGCCTATCCCAAACCTTTTCCTAATTGTAATCAAATTACAACTCTCTTTAATTAACACCCCTGTTAACAATTAACTGTTAGTTTTTAACGACCCCTCGTTAAATATTCGTGATAAATATTAATTAACTATTTAATTAATACAAATACATTAGTGTCGAGACGTGTAACCCCGTAGGCTTAAATACTTTCCGGACATACGCTTATTAATACGTGATCATATCCCTACACGCTTCTCATCCAACAACTTGACCTTTGATTTATCAAACAAATTCGTGAAATTAGAAGCAGTATCCTTCGCTTCATCCTTCCATTTCTTGATTTCTTTCACCAACTCATCCCTTTCTTCACAGATATTAGCTTTTGCAGCTTCAACATCCCTTTTATCTTGTTTAGAAATTTCTAACACTTCATTCAGCAATTTGATCTCTTTAAGCAAACATTCATTCTTCAAACCCAATTCCTTCTAATTTTCCTTAGAAATTCCCAACTCCGAATTAACCATTTTGAAATCAGCAGTAATTCTCTTAACTTCCTCAATCAAAAATTCTTTTTCTTTCATCAAGGCTTCAATTTTAGACTCAAATTTCTCATTCTCAGTAGCGTCATACGAACTCGAATCAGAGTAATAGTCATCTTGGTCATGTGTGAAAATTAATGCTGATGTATCATATCCAAAATGTTGACCCCAATCATAAACACCATCCTGTTGAGCTGTCAAAGCAGTTGTCTTGCTTGTGTTACTAGTAGATGGTTGAGTAAAACCAGGCTTAGGTGATTGAGTAAAACCAGGCTTGCTTGCATGTGCCTGTTGACAGTCTTTGGCAAAATGTCCAAGCTGCGAACATTTATAACATTTTAACTTTGACTTGTCAAAACCTAATTTATCACCAGAAAGATTTCTTCCATGTTTCTTGAAGAAGCTCTTCGATCTTTGACATAACATAGCATACTGCCAAGATATATCCATTTCAGTTAGTTGATCATCATCAAGAGCATCACGATCTTCACTGGTTAACTTTGCATCAGCAACATTCTTAATAATCGAACCAAAAGATGATGAAATCAAGGCAGAAATCATTTTAGCACAATCATCTGTTGATTCAGCAGAAAAAACATTCTGACTTGAAAAATTTGGAATTGTAAAACTACAACCCCATGAAGACTTGTTATCAGAATTATCAGGAATTCCAGTCAAGAAAGCTGTACTAGGTGCAGAACTCAGACTTGGTTTAGCTTTAGCATTCATGCTTGCCGTATTCTCACCATGATACAATTCAGGATTTTACAAAGTAGCAGTTGACTTCTTTGAATTTAACATTTCCATTTCTCGAGCATGAGGTTTTCCAGTAAGCTCGTAAAATGTCATTGTAGAATAATCCTTGTCATGAGTGAGCAGCAAAACATAATTTTCCCACTTTTCAGGTAAAGCTTCCATAATCTTTTCCTTTGAATCAGCATCAGATTTCTCAATACCAACTATCTTTAATTCACTAATTAGATGTAAAAATCGTGAAACGAGAGCAGTAATATTCTCATTTTCATAGTTTTGAAAATTATCAAATTCTTTGTTCAATACTTTCTTCCGACTCTTCTTGTAATCATTATTACCCTCACATCTTGCTGAGAGAGCATCCCACAATTGCTTTGATTTCTTACAAGTGCTGAATTGATGTAACAATTCGGTAGGTAATGCCATGGTAAGGTAACCATAAACTTTCTTTTCAAGCTCATAACTTTTTCTTTCAGCAGCATCAAAATCTTGAAGTTCCTTATAATCTCCTTCTTCAGTTGGTCGTTCATACGACTTTCGAATCGGAATCCATAGATCAATATCATTTGTGCTTATGTATGCAGAAAACCGTTTCTTCCAATTTTGATAATCTTCAAGCTTCAACAATTTAGGAACTTTCTGACTTGTTCCAATTTCATTATCAAAATTAAACATGGTTTGCATCGCACTTTGCATTGCAGCAAACGCTTGAAATTCCGACATCGTTTGAAAAATTTTAAAAATCTGCCGGCCGAACTTCCTCCAATCCTAACACTGACCTCCGAACTCTGTCCGAACCTAAAATCAAAGTCCGAACTTCGTCCGAACTTGCTCCGAATCAAAATCAACAGTCTGAAATCCTAAGAGACTCCGATCTAGCTCCGAACCTTGAATCACTCCGAACCTTGACCGAGACAACTCCGAACTCTCACTGAACGTTCACCGAACTCGAAGTTCGGAGCAGTTACTCCGAACCTGACTAGATACCTCCGAACCTCGACTTCATTTTTCAAAAACGCTCGAAATGGACTGATTTTGACGAAACTCGTTACTGTGGATCAGAAAAACCGATAGAAAATGATTTAGGAACATATTTGACACCAAACACTCGATAGAATTGATGAACAACACAAACAAACTCGAGAATCACGAAAAACGCTTCAAAAACCCGAAGATAGCAACTACATATTAGAGTGAACCAGAAAGCTCTGATACCACTTGAAAATGCGTGAACATTGGATCGTCTACTCGATCTAACTAATCGGATATCAAAACGTAATTAACCGATTGATTTATTGATCAAAACGAACAATTACAATCAGTAAACACTCAGAAACACAGACACAAAGAACACTCTCAGAAACACACACTTAGCAGAAATCTCACACGCTCAGAACTCCAAATTACAAAGACCAAACAACTATTTATACTCAGCTGGCCGATCCTTGTCCGAACCCCAGGTTCGGCCACTCCGAACTCCAGGTTCGGCCACTCCGAACTCCAGGTTCGGACCAGGTTCGGCTAGACCTAATTTGACTTGATCTTGTACATTACTTGATACTTCACACGACACACATATCAGGTATCAACAGCACCTCAGTATTCCACCAGGTGAGAGCTGGTCCCTCCAAAGTACCCGTCGCAAATTTCACTTTGCTAGCCTGAGGACAATTGCACATTTCGAAAGCAGATTCCACCTTTTCAATCCAATGGAGTAGGCTAACAGCTCCTTCAGTTCCTTTGAACTGATTAGGCTTACACTCCATGAAAGTTTTAAATGTAGCATTACCTGTACATCCATTCATACCAAACCATTCAATCAAAGATTACCAATGCGTATGATTACATCCAATGACAAAACGCTACTTTCGTGTTACCTTAGGGTGGCCCTGCATTGCCTGCACCTTGAGCATGTGCCGCTAAGGCAGCAGCCACATGTTGGTTGATCAGTGCAGCCAATTCAGCCGGTGTCATGTTTGGTGTATTTCCGTCTGCCATTATCTTCAATTCACAATTACCCAAAATGAGAATAAGATATAACATGAATCACAACAACCATCACATAAGTAATAAATTACTTCACAAGACATAGTACAATCACATATTAAATAGTAAATCCTGATTCAAATAAAATGCAACTTTTTCACAATTTATTCAACAAAAATTCAAATTTCAAAATGCATAGTCTTGGGAACATCCTCCCATCAGAACAAACAACCAACAAAACAGAAATGAAAACAAAACAACTCATGAGCTATCATGATCAGTGGATGCATTAGGCATCTCCTCCTCCAGTTCTTCCTAGGAATCCTCCTCCGGTTCTTCCTCGGGATCCTCTTCTGGTTCTTCCTCAGGATCCTCCACAACGGGCTCATCAACCGGTTCTACCGGAGGCTCAGCCTCCCTGGCCAACTCGAGCTCTACAACCCGAGATGTGAGTGCCTCAACAAGCTCAGTGAGATGACTCACCTGATAGTACGTGTTGCTCAGTGTCACCCCGTGCTCAGACTGGCGCTCATTTGTCTACTCCAAGTTTTCCTCCAGGTTGGCAACTCTTTGACTAGTCTCAGTCCCACTTTCTTGCAGCTGAGTGACCGAACCGAATAACTTTCTGATGTCTCTGAGTGCAAGATCAAACATAGATGCTATTGCCGCTACGAATCGTTCAATGGGATATGGCATTTCGGGCAGAAAGAACCGAGTCGACGATGGCTCTGAAGGAGTAGGCGACACCTGTTCTCGATGAACCCAACGGGCAGTCAATGACTCATACCAATTCCAAATGCCATTGTTTCTTCCACGAACAATGAATGGTTCTCCATACACATAACCCTCAGACGTTATCCTCTGATTTCCATGGGTCGGGGTAGTAGGACCCGAGGTAGCCCGCCTACTGGTGACGGATGGGGATGATGATGATGAGGATGATAAAGAAGCGGATATCCATCCAACCATGTCTGCATACATACATATATATATATATATATATATATATATATATATATCATATGTATAGTAAATACAAATAGCACATAGTCAAGCAGTCAAAGATTACGTTTGTGCTCGAGTGTATGACTAAGGTGTGTCTAAGGCTATAGTCGGTCTACTAATGCAAACCTAGTTCACTATAACCAATGGCTCTGATACCAATCTGTCACACCCCCAAAAATCTCACGCGCGACAACGTGCCGCAGGGAGCGTGACAAACCAGGATCGAACACATTAGTCATACGAACAGTTCTATATGCAGTTTAAAAGTCAAATCAAAGTAAATGCGTTTAAATATGCGGAAGTGTAAAAGACAAAAGTTGTAGTAACTGTTTAAGTGCCAAAACATGCGCAAACCAAATGACGATTAGTTTGAAAAGTTTTAATGTCTAATATGCATGCATGGTAATCAAAATCCAAAAGTGGTGCATCCTAGCTCGTGGCAATCAATCCAGTTTAGCGACCTGAGAAAATACATGCTAGTGTCAACACAAAGGTTGGTGAGTTCACAGGTTTAATCAGTTCATCAGTTTAACAGTTCAGTAAAATCCAGATAATATATCAATAGCTAGCTAGGCTATTTTCAAGAAATCAGTGCACGTTTGACTAGGTAAACAAGATATCCAGTTACTGAAGCTCGACAAGTTCAATTGTGCCTCGTTAAGACTAAGAAGTATATTACACCCGATCGATATCCGATCGTGCCAGCGCGACTGACCCGGGTGGGGCTATCGAACCCAGTAGATCTACTAAATAAATTCTCGCTGATGTCACATTGACAGTAACTCTAAAGTGATGACTTTATCATAAGTGTGTCACTATCATTCAGGTGATATAATTATCTAACAGTTCAAGTGTTTGCATGTTAATCTCCCCCAACAGGATTTAAAACAGTAAAATGGGGCCGTGAAACTCACATTAGGTTGCACAACAAAAATATCTAGATAATCAGTTAAGCAAGTAGCAAGAACGGGTCTTGCGGAAGCAATCAATCACCAAACGAGCATACAAGTATAAGTGTGTGTTCAAGCAAAATAACTAAGTCTAATGAAAACGATAAAAATGATTTATCGTGGAATCCAATACAAGTCGAGGATGGCACGTGTGCCAAATCCGAGCGATTATCGCAATAACGCGAGAAAATACAATATATATCAATATTATATATTTTTTAAGTTCAAAGATTTCAAAAATAAATATATATAATATATATTTTTTAAACTAACGTACAAGTTAACAACGAATTTGCGATGACAATATATATATATATACATGTTAAAGGTTCTCATATAAAATCCAACGATGTACATTAATATATTAAGCTACTTAAAATATATATACATATATATCTTACCTTTTTGTAAAACTAAAATTTTATATCAATATATATACATATAGATGTTAGAACTATATTTCAATTTGAAATAATAAGTTAAACATGATTTACGAGGTTTAAATGTCTCAAATATATTTTTACGGGTTTAAGATATGACAAAGAACAATTTTTGGTACAAAACCTAGTGTTCAAATGCTCACAACAACACAAAACAATAAAAATAAAAACTATGGAGGTCACCGGGTTTCAACCCGTGACCTCCAGGTCCAGCAGTCAGGTTTTAGCCATCCGGCCAGCGGCCCAATCGTGTTTAGATATCAGTTGTAAGCCTTTTGTCTATAGACTGTGACCAAAATCGAATTCAGCGGAAATAGAGAATTAAAAAATGATGAGGCCGGGACTCGAACCCGCGCCTCCAGTGAACAACCCCATGCCCGAACCAGTTGTGCCAGATTGGCGTCTGGTTATGATTCGGTGTATAAATCTTATAACTCGACCCAGCCATATATCATCTTCCTCATGGTGACCTGACCTCGCCGGAACCCTAATCCGATCGCCGAAGTTTGTGCAATATACCAAAATAAAGCTATAAAATGACGCGACAACACGAGGGGGTCAGTACCTTGATTCGAAGATGAGAGATAACCAGTTTTTGACACCGAACTCAATCCCAAAACATTGATGACAACTCCGCACGTTGCTTCGATTCTCAAAACTGAGGACACCTGCTAACTCGATGTTGAAAGGCGATCCTGATGGCGATCAAATGTGGATCGATTAGTCAGTGGTAGGCCGGAATTTCTTGAGTGGCGGTGGTGAACTTTTTGCGACGGAACATAGAGAAACGAGAGAGTACAGGGAGTTTGAGAGATAGGAATAGGAGTGGTAATAAGGATGGATGGCTCATTATTTTGAGGAAACGAAATGATTTAATCATTCAATTGATTGTGAGCATTGTAACCGGCGGACTGATGATCGACCGAATTCAAACCGTGAATTGAATTCACATAAATGGACATTATTGTGACAATTGACTATTGACACAATTAGTCCCCCATGAAGTTACAAAGGTGGATGCGTAGTTTAGGTAATTACAGACGCAGTCCTCCATAATTTGTTTAATAAAATGAAATTTGGAAAATGGTTGAAAAAGTCCCTCAAGGTTATCAATCTCTAGCGAACTCTAACGGAATTAACGGGGAAATGTTTTAACGACAAATATACGAGGAACGTCAAAATATATAAATCGTATAACGTTAATAAGATAGTGTAAACTTAAACGACCACATAACATCATAGATAATAATTCCCAATTCTCCCTTTAAATTCACATAAAATCATAGGTTTTAAATCTATAACATATATATGTATATTTAAATCACATAAAGCCATGAATAATAGCTTGTAATTAAATGCTTAGGTTACATAAAATCATATATACATGTATAGAAGTATTACTTAAATTATAGGATATATATATATATATATATATATATATATATATATGAGAGAGAGAGAGAGAGGAAGGGTAAAATGAAAACTCTCCCGAGTTGAGAAAACATTGAAAACTCTTCAAAAACGGGGTCAAAAGTTTTTTTTCCCTTCAAAATTTTTATGGTGATTCTTTACGTTATAGGCTATCCATAGATGGAAAAAAATAAAAATAAAACGCCTCGGGGATATTTTTTAAAAAAATCTCAAAAAACGGTCTTGTTACATATGTAACACTCTGTACATATGTTTGTTACATATGTAACAACAAAACTTGTTACATTTGTAAAAAAAAAACCCCGAGGCATTTTTTTTTATTTTTTTTCCATCTATGGATAGCATATAACGTAAAGAATCACCATAAAAAATTGAAGGGAAAAAAAAACTTTTTGACCCCGTTTTTGAAGAGTTTTCAAAGTTTTCTCAACTCGAAGTGGTTTTCACCATAACCATCCCCTATATATATATATATATATATATATATATATATATATATATATAGGGGATGGATATAATGAAAACCTCTTTGAGTTGGAAAAACCGTGGAAACTACCACAAAACGATTTTTTTTTCTTCAAATTTTTGTAGTGATTATATGCATTAATACAAGCCTTATGGTGAAAAAAATAAAAAAAAAACGCCTAGTAGTTGTTTTTTTAAAAAAATTTCTGAAATCTGACGTTACGTCTTGTTACATATGTTGTGACAATCCGACTTTTCAGGTCATTCTCTCACATTAACTGAACGTAAAACATATTAAATGTTGTGTGAACATATATGTGCTTAACTGTGTTGACTTGTTGACTTTAGCAAATAAGGGTTTTGTGTGATCAATCACTACAAGCATGCACCGAAAGTTTAAACGATTGAAATTATATGATTTTATGTGGAACTAAATACTTATGTATATAATATGATTTAATGAGATTTATGGTTTTGTGTAAGTAAAGGATTTTAATTATAAGTTATTAATTATTTGAATATATATAAGTTATAAGCTATAAATCTCTATGTTATGATTTTATGTGGTTTTAAAGTATATAATGGTGGAGTATTATTCCATGATTTATTATAGTAAAACAAGATTTATATTTCTTATAAACGTTATACGATTTATATTTTTGACATTCCTCGTATATTCGTTGTTGAAAACATTTCTCGTTATTTCCGTTAGAGCCGTTAACTCTTTTAGAACTTCAAGGGACTTATTTTGTCATTCACCAAATATGAATTATTTAACTAAAATCTGGAGGGACCAATTTCGCCAAAACCCAATTCTTGAATTATAACCCACTGTTATTACGTGAGTAAGGTTGACGATCGGGTTTTTGAAACCGATCATCAATCTGTCGGTTTCAAGAATTCATAATCAATGGATTCATTCAATTTCATCCAATGATAACCCACTCATCCTCAATTCTATCTCACTTTCATCCTCGTCTCCTTGCTTTCTCTCTCGCTCTCTCTGTTTTTCTTCGCAACAAGAAACAAACCGCAACACCTAAATTCTGGCAAAATTCTCGTTAACCGGCCACCGGTTACCATTGTTTTATACGTCCTTGTGATCGCGAGTTTCCGACGAGTATCCAAGAGCAAACCGATTGGAGTTTCGTTAGCGTGCTCGGTGTTCGCATTCAAGTTTCGGGATTGATTTCGGTGTCAAAAACTTGTTATCTCGCACCCACACTTTATGGTAAATGATCTCCTTTGAGTTTCGCACATTTTTTCTGGGTTAATTTATGTTTCATGATTTTCCGGTCGCCGGAAAATAACTCCGGCGACATTAGGGTTTGTGGGGAAGAAGAGGACTCAGATCGGGTACGGGTTATATATTTTGTTTATCGGATCTTAACCAGACGCCAAGCTGGCACGATTGGTAAGGGCGCTGGAGGCGCGGGTTCGAGTCCCGGCCTCACCATTTTTTAATCCTCTATTTTCCTGGACTTGATTTCTGGTTACTATGTGTATATAAAACGAATTCAAACGAGATCTAAGCACAATTTGACCGCTGGCCGAGTGGCTAAAACCCCTGTGTTGGTCCGGGAGGTCACGGGTTCGAACCCGGTGACCTCCATAGTATTATTTTTGTTGTTTTGTGTTGTTTTGAGCGCTTGGTCACTAGATCTTGTACCAAAAATTGTTTCTTGTCGCGTTTAAATCATGTAAAAACATATTTGGAACCACTAAAACCTCGTAAACCGTATTTTGAATTGCTAACATGTTTAACTTGTCATTTTAAATCAAAAATATAGTTTCAATATTTATATATATATATTGGTATAAAAACTTTGGGTTTATACAAAAAGAGAATATATATACATATATATATTGTGTAGATTATCATAAATATATATATTTAAAAGCGTCGTTTTGACTAGAAACACAAAATACTCAGTTTGAATTATGATTCACTATAAATTGTAGTTCCTTTTCAAAATAAATATTCAAACTATTGAAATTTAACATGCTTATGTATATATATTTATATCTTGTTGAAACTTTGTTATTAACGTCACTTGAACGTTTAGTTAAATATATATATATATATATACATATATATATATATATATATATATATATATATATATTTATTTTTGGAGTATTTGAACTTAGAAAATATATATTAAAGTTATATATTGGATTTCTCGCGTTACTTCGATAATCGCTCGGATTTGGCACACGTGCCATCCTCGACTTATTCCGGACTTCACGATCCTTCGTTTTTGTCGATTACGTTAGACTTATAGTTTATAGAACACACACTTATACATTTATGCTCGTTAGGTGATTGATTGATTGCACAAGACTCGTTCTTGCTACTTGAATTAACTGTTTATCTGGAAACTTTGCTGTGCAACCTAAGGTGAGTTTCATGGCCCCATTTTACTGTTTTAATCCTGTTGGGGGAGATTAACATGCATGATTTATACAACTGAGATAATTAGACTTTTATATATCACTTGAAGTACTTGTAGCACATTGCCGTTAGTATTAATGACGATAGCGGAAAATATATTGTAGTACTACTGGGTCTGACAAACCCCACCCGGGTCAGTCGCTCTGGCACGATTGGATATCGAACGGGTGTTATATTCGTCCTAAACACAACAAGGCAAACTATAAACAATTGTTAGTTTCGGTGACCATCAACGTGCGAAGTTTCATGTATATAGCCTAGCTAGCTATTTGATATATATTAGTGATTATGCTCTTACAACTTGACGTTATTGAACGGTCAATCTCAAACTGAACTTGAAATGTTACTGAACTGTTAAACCTGTGAACTCACCAACCTTTGTGTTGACACTTTTTAGCATGTTATTTCTCAAGTCGCTAAACTGGATTGTCTACCACGAGCTAGGATGCACCACTTAAGGATTATTATTTTCATGCATGCATATTAGACTTTAATACTTTTCAAAACTAATTATCTTTTGGGTTGTGCATGTTTTGGCGCTTGAACATTGACTACAACTTTTGTCGTTTACGCTTCCGCATTTCAAAACGCATTTACTTTGGTTTAAATTACATTGCATATAGACTGTTCGTATGGCTAATGTGTTCGATCCTGGTTTGTCACGCTCCCTGCGGCGCGTTGTCACGCTTGGGATTTTGGGGGTGTGACAGATTGGTATCAGAGCCATTGGTTATAGTGAACTAGGTTTGCATTAGTAGACCGACTATAGCCTTAGTTACACCTTAGTCATACACTCGAACACACACACTAGTATGTGACTATTTGACTATGTGCTACTTGTAATTATATATGTATATATATGATATATATGTAGACATGGCTGGATGGATATCCGCTTCCCTATCATCCTCATCATCATCATCCCCATCCATCACCAGTAGGCGGGTTACTTCGGGTCCAACTACCCCGACTCATGGAAATCGGAGGATAACTTCCGAGGGTCACGTATATGGAGAACCAATTGTCGTTCGTGGAAGAGATAATGGCAACTGGAACAGGTATGAGTCACTTGTGGCTAGTTGGGTTCATCGGGAACAAGTGCCACCTAAAAACTTGATGTGCTCGGAACGACACTAAAAACACTAATAAAATAGACCTAAAACCTAGACCTAAGACACACCTAATTTTACCGAAATGACCTAACCGAACCGAACCCTAAGGCAGTGAACCTGTCGGATTATAGTAAAGCTAAGGTAAGACCGGATATCGAACCTAAGGACACTATTCTAGACAAGAATTAACCTAGACCTAAGAAATGGAAATTTGAGTAAATTGATTTGGGTTTTTGCTTTGATTAAGATTTAATTAACTTAACTAATCAACGAACGATCAAACGAAGACAGGAGATCTTGGGAAAATTCAGATGAGAGAGGAATATACCACCTAGACCTAGACTTGCAACTGATGCTTAACTCTACCTCGGCTCTAACTTATCTGATGGTGGCTAGTTCACCTTTTAAGTCCTTCCTAGCTACTCTTCTAACGCTCGAACAAGGGTTCACCTTTTAAGTCCTTCCCACTTCAATTACCCTAGCCACCCTTGGATATACCTAAGGTGCACCTAGACTAACCGGAGCTACCAATGACAACCGTGAATGACACGAATTAGCAAGCTAATCAAAAATCCTAGGACACTTCCTTTTGAGACAATGCAACCCTAGAACTTTAACCAACCCAACTATCCGTTAAACCTGTACCTTTTGAGTCTCCAGTTTAGCAGTACATTACAATCAAACTATCAACTAACTATCAATGCAATAGCCAAGGAAACCCTAACTACACTTTAGCAATTAACCCTAAAGTCAACTACTTTAGCTAATCTACCTAAACCGAAAGACATTCGCGGGTAAATTAAGCATCAACAATCAATCGATAATCTGCTCATAACACACATATACATCAAACATGGCAATCATTGGAATTTAATAGAATTGTAACATCAATCAACTAGTCAGAACCGAGAATAAAGTTGTAACATCAATTACTCATCAAACGGTCTAGATGGCATAATTAGTTTAGCCTACAATCATGTTCTGAACAATAAAAATAATAAAGTCTGAAACTTGATTAAAAAACATGAGAGTAACTAATAGTTAAAACGAAAACGAAGTAATCGGAAGAACCGGTGAATGATTTGTAGTGCAATTCCGATCTCCCAATGCTTCTCCTTGATCCCAGCTCTCTTCTCCTCTGAAAATCGCCCTTAATCGCTCTGGAATTCGTCTGGAGTTCGAAGCCCCCGAATTGAAACCCTAAAAGTCGAATTTATATGAAATTTCCTTTTTCTGCGGGTTTTACAGTTGTAGGCGTATCGCCTACAACCCTATTTCTCCCAGGCGATACGCCTATAACTTGCTACGCGACAAAACAGTCGGCTTTCACCGACTTTGACTTCCCTTGACCATCCTTTCCTCGCGTATCGCCTAGAAACCCTCAAGTCCCAAGCGATACGCCTGGGACATCTTGATCAGCACTTCTTCTTCTTTTCTTCACACTTCTTCCAAACCTTTCACTCGTAGCCTTGGGATTTGTCAATTACCTATATAACTTATAAGAAAACATAAAAAAAGACCAAAAGACTCAAACTTTAATAAAAGCACTTAAAACAAATGGAAACTGACTCAAATGGACTCAAATTATAAAATAAAAGACTCTTAAATTAGGATGTGTTTGCAACACATCAAACATCCCCACACTGACTCTTTTTTCGTCCTCGAAAAATACTGCAATGGAATCACAACCAGGAAATCGACTCTAAACATTTAACAATTCAAAATGCAATAACCACCATACAATTCCACATTCCATAATGTAATAACACCCTAACTACAATTGTCGATATTTCTATCCGATTAAACCCAACCACCAACCTTTTCTTTCGCCCCCATGTGTTTATGAATTTACCAGATATAAGTTCAGTCGCCTATGGATCCCACTAAAGAAAGCTCTAGTTCAACCTACTACCGAATCATATTCAGTCAAAGCAAAGGGGGTAATACTGATTTAGATTTTAAATTATCCAACCCCCCTCAAACCAGATACTAAGATGTCCAAAGAATAATTAATCATTAGAATGCAAAGTCTGAGCATTTATTCACTAATTTATCATCTTTTTTTCTTTTTCACATTGTTTTCTTCTTTTTTTTTCTTTTTTTTTAATTTTTTTTTTATATATATAGTTGGTTACTTTTACCTAACTTACCAACGGACATCATCAGAGGTACTTTTTCACAAGGTCTTACCCCCGAAATCATACATGAGTATTCTGCCCGCGAGATCCAGAACATCATCAGAGGCACTTACCACAGGATACTATCCCTAGTTCGTACATGAGTATTTTGCTCCTTCTCTCAAATTCATTAACCAAATTATTAACTACTATGCTCATTTGAAATTCTAAGGACATAGGAGTATCTAGCCTAAAGGGGTCTCTTTCTTCCTAATCATCAGATTCAATATCCCTATCACTCCTAAAATGGGAACCCACTAGCAACTGATTAGCATATTTATACAACAAATAAACACAAAGGCAATTTAAGCTACTCCTAGGTCAGCTGGGCCTACCGACACATCATAGACTAGTCATGCTTTCCATTCAACTAAACTTAACCACTCTTCCCAAATTAATCATTAATTAAACATTTAAGCACAATTAGAAATCAATCCCTGGTTTTACTATCATTTTCCATTTAAACTGCAGCCAGAATCTCGGACATTTTTGAACAAATTTTTCAATTTTTTTCAAATTTTTTTTTTGACTCCATTAAACACACCAAAAATAAAAGACTCAAGACTAAATACGAAAGTATCCCATCCCCACACTTGAATCACACATTGCCCTCAATGTGGAATGGAACAAAAATAACACAGAAATAAAATAAATAAAATAAAACAAGTTGAAACGTGTTCACCTGAAACTCCAGAGACTCAGCAAATCAGCCGCAAACGAACCACCACAAATCCGGTAAACAGAAATAAAAGAAAAATTAAAATTTAAAAATTTTCTGACTTACCTCCTCCAAGCGTATCGCCTACAACCATGCATTTCCTAGGCGATACGCCTAGGACTGCAACCATCGGACCCGCCTGAGACTTCCTAGCGTATCGCCTATAACCTACCTTCCTCCAGGCGATACGCTTGGAACGTGATTTCCAGAGACTTTTGGAAATTTTGTCCTTGAAAATTTTTTCTATCTTTTTGTCTTGTCCCTCCAGGTCTCAAAGTCGAAATTTTCAGCACAAACCTGCACTCTGACCTGCACAACTCACCTCTGCCAATCTCCAAATCTCCAGAATTTCCTACAAACACCAAAAACACAAAACCAAAAGACGCAAGAGGCACAAAAACCAAAAATTGCAGACAATTAAAACACAACTACACAATATACAAACCGGGCACTTCACCAATTAGCACAAAACTAAACCAAAACCTTCCAAACCATCTGGAGGCTTCGATTTCACATCTTTAACCACATAACCACCGGTTTGCTCCCGGTTTCTAACCAACCAACCATCTACCAATTTCCTAGCCCATACAGCAACTAACTTTACTCCTCTCAACGACATCCGAACCTTCCAGTGCTTATACCTACCCGGAAGAAATCGACATTTTCCTAGAAAACTCATTTCCGGGTCATGGGTCGCAACAATCACATCTAACCTCCCCACACTTGGACTAAGCACAATACTATCATTCAAAATTCCTAAATCACCAAGTGTGGCTCTTCTAACTACCTCAGCAACCATCACCTCACTCTCCACAGTCACCGACTCCACGGGTTCTCCTAATGGGTCACTCAACACCTCATTAGCTAACTCATCCACCAAACCTACACTCTCATTCTCATCGGGTTTCATTAACGGGTCAAAGATATCAGTTAAATCAATTACTTCAAATAACCCCCCGGTGCTCTCCCCACACTCATCCTCTATAATCTCCTCATCCTCTAACCTATTTCCTACAACCACCAAATCTATAAAGGACAAGAAAGTACCTATCAAGCACACTGATTCGGCGCCCTTATCCTCTTTTCTACCCACCTTAAACATCACACTCTCATTCTCAACCCTCAAAGTTATGGTACCCTCAAAAACATCCACTAAAGCACGGGCCGTCCTAAGAAAAGGTCTACCTAAAATCAGAGGGCAACTAGCATCATATGCACAGTCAACTACCACAAAGTCAATAGGGAACAAAAATTTATCAATTTGAACAAGAACATTTTCCACTATTCCTTTGGGTCTAACTACCGACCTATCCGCCAAAGAAATTGTCATCCTAGTCGGCTCTAACTCGCCTAATCCCAGATGCATGAAGACAGAATAAGGCATCACATTGATACTAACACCTAAATCAGCTAAAGCACAAGTAACAGATGAATCACCAAAAGAGCACGGAATGGTGAAGGTACCAGGATCAGTCAATTTCTCAGGCAACCTATTCTGAACTACAGCAGAGCAATTAGCATCAAGAGTAACATCTGAAAAACTTTCAAGCTTCTTCTTATTAGTTAACATATCTTTCAGAAATTTAGCATACTTAGGCATTTGTTTAATAACATCAGTGAAAGGCAAAGTAACCCTAAGTTGCTTAAGAAGCTCTAAAAACTGATTATATTCACGTGCATTCTTCTGTTGAACCAGACGTTCAGGATATGGCACTTTCTTCAGATCATCCTCTGTAATCGGTTTACTTGCGAATCGCACCCTCTTCTTCTCTTTAACAGCCTCCCACTTCAGCGGCTTCTCTTTCACTAACTCGGCCTCGACGTTTGGTGCGGTACTTGCTGGCGTAACGCTCTCGTGCACCCTCCCGTCCGGCGTCTCCAACTCAATCTCCTCATCGACCGGCTCCTCATCAACTACCGGCGATGGACTCTGGACAACTCTCCCGCTCCTAGTAGTGATGGCATTCACATTGGCATTGGGGTTCTTATAAGTACTACCTGAAAACTGACCCCCACGGGAATTGAGCTCCTTCAGCTGCTTCGCTATGTCAC
The DNA here is from genome assembly GCA_039602395.1 of Deinandra increscens subsp. villosa. NCBI lineage: Eukaryota > Viridiplantae > Streptophyta > Magnoliopsida > Asterales > Asteraceae > Deinandra > Deinandra increscens. The sequence goes on along the minus strand of JBCNJP010000007.1, from coordinate 37,235,978 downwards.
CGACTGACCTTTGCAAATCCAGGAATGAAGCTTGTTGATTTCTTAGCAACGTGTCATGCTCCGCCAGCTTCTTCTGTGTGGCCTCATCTCTCGCGTTCATCTGCTGCAAAATCTGCGTTTGGTTCATGACCAGCTCTGTAAGCTCCTTCATAGTTGGCCCCTCAGTTCCTCCACCATTCTGATTATACCTCGGTTGAAAACCAGGTGGATTTCCTCCCTCTCGCCATCCTGAATTTTGGCCACTCCTCCACCCAGACTGGAACGAATTACCGAACTGGTTTCGGTTTCCAATATAATCCACTTGCTCAGCGGGAGCAAGCGGGCAGTCTCGAGTGTCATGAGTGCCTCTGCACAGCTCACATTTGGCTTTGATGTGGAGTTTGATTTCTTCCAAGGTTTTGTAAATGTTTTCTAACTCCCTAGGTGGTATGGTCTCTGAGCCAATGTGATGGACACCCCGGGTAGATGTAGATGGAACGAGTGATCTAGTCGGGGCTAAGGTGGCTCTCCGACCTCCGGGTGCCTGCTGTTCAGCAAGTGCGAAGCTCTCAAATAATGATTTGCATTCGTCAACAGTGAGCTTCTCCATCATATGCCCTCCAGCCGAAATATTGAAATCCTTCTGAACAGAATAAGGAAGTCCATTATAGAACTTTTCTATGATCGCCCAGTCCGTCAACCCGTGTTGCGGACATCTACTCAGAAGGGTATTGAATCTTTCGTAAGCAACAGAATAGGGCTCATCGGGGTCCATTTTGAAAGAGTGGATTTCCTCCCGAGTACGTGAAGCCTTGGCTGGAGGATGATACTTCTTCAGGAATTTCGCGGTGAGATCGTCCCAGGTGGCGATCGAATTCGGCGGAAGCGTCTCAAGCCACTCGGCGGCTCGAGACGTAAGGGAGAATGGGAACAGACGCAAGTAGATGATTTCGTTCGCGACTCCGGTGAGTCCGAACGTGTTGCAGATACGAATGAAACGGGAGATATGCGTCGGTGCATCTTCGTCCTCACGTCCATGAAACTGGATCGAATGCGTCAAAGCGTTGATGACGTGGGACGGAACTTGCCAATTCGCGGTGTTGGCAATAGCAGGCTGTGCAATAGCAAACCGGGCCTCGGTGACTCCGGCGCTAGCCTGCTCGTGGACGGTGCGACGTGCCGCCATGGATGAAAGATCGGGGAATGGGATGGGTTTGGTGTCGCGTGTGGTGTGTGTGGATGAAGAGGATGGTTTGGATTGAGCGGTGGAAATGATGAATGCCTCTAGCTCGGTGCGTAGAAGGCGAAATCGTTCACGGATATCCGCGTCGGGATCAGAAAGTGGTGACAGCTCAGGTGGACCCCGTGAACGAGTGTGTGGCATAAAACGATGGAATGACTCGAAGAAAACTAAGAAAAAAAATTAAACCTAAGAACTAGACTCGAAAGTAGAAAATCCTAAGACTCTAGACACGGAAAGACCAAAAAGACTCAAAATTTCCTAACGACGACCTAAGTTAATCTTGCTATTGCCAAGTGTCCCCGGCAACGGCGCCAAAAACTTGATGTGCTCGGAACGACACTAAAAACACTAATAAAATAGACCTAAAACCTAGACCTAAGACACACCTAATTTTACCGAAATGACCTAACCGAACCGAACCCTAAGGCAGTGAACCTGTCGGATTATAGTAAAGCTAAGGTAAGACCGGATATCGAACCTAAGGACACTATTCTAGACAAGAATTAACCTAGACCTAAGAAATGGAAATTTGAGTAAATTGATTTGGGTTTTTGCTTTGATTAAGATTTAATTAACTTAACTAATCAACGAACGATCAAACGAAGACAGGAGATCTTGGGAAAATTCAGATGAGAGAGGAATATACCACCTAGACCTAGACTTGCAACTGATGCTTAACTCTACCTCGGCTCTAACTAATCTGATGGTGGCTAGTTCACCTTTTAAGTCCTTCCTAGCTACTCTTCTAACGCTCGAACAAGGGTTCACCTTTTAAGTCCTTCCCACTTCAATTACCCTAGCCACCCTCGGATATACCTAAGGTGCACCTAGACTAACCGGAGCTACCAATGACAACCATGAATGACACGAATTAGCAAGCTAATCAAAAATCCTAGGACACTTCCTTTTGAGACAATGCAACCCTAGAACTTTAACCAACCCAACTACCCGTTAAACCTGTACCTTTTGAGTCTCCAGTTTAGCAGCACATTACAATCAAACTATCAACTAACTATCAATGCAATAGCCAAAGAAACCCTAACTACACTTTAGCAATTAACCCTAAAGTCAACTACTTTAGCTAATCTACCTAAACCGAAAGACATTCGCGGGTAAATTAAGCATTAATAATCAATTAGCAATCTGCTCATAACACACATATACATCAAACATGGCAATCATTGGAATTTAATAGAATTGTAACATCAATCAACTAGTCAGAACCGAGAATAAAGTTGTAACATCAATTACTCATCAAACGGTCTAGATGGCATAATTAGTTTAGCCTACAATCATGTTCTGAACAATAAAAATAATAAAGTCTGAAACTTGATTCAAAAACATGAGAGTAACTAATAGTTAAAACGAAAACGAAGTAATCGGAAGAACCGGTGAATGATTTGTAGTGCTATTCCGATCTCCCAATGCTGGGATCCCAGCTCTCTTCTCCTCTGAAAATCGCCCTTAATCGCTCTGGAATTCGTCTGGAGTTCGAAGCCCCCGAATTGAAACCCTAAAAGTCGAATTTATATGAAATTTCCTTTTTCTGCGGGTTTTACAGTTGTAGGCGTATCGCCTACAACCCTATTTCTCCCAGGCGATACACCTATAACTTGCTACGCGACAAAACAGTCGGCTTTCACCGACTTTGACTTCCCTTGACCATCCTTTCCTCGCGTATCGCCTAGAAACCCTCAAGTCCCAAGCGATACGCCTGGGACATCTTGATCAGCACTTCTTCTTCTTTTCTTCACACTTCTTCCAAACCTTTCACTCGTAGCCTTGGGATTTGTCAATTACCTATATAACTTATAAGAAAACATAAAAAAAGACCAAAAGACTCAAACTTTAATAAAAGCACTTAAAACAAATGGAAACTGACTCAAATGGACTCAAATTATAAAATAAAAGACTCTTAAATTAGGATGTGTTTGCAACACATCAGCGGGTTACTTCGGGTCCAACTACCCCGACTCATGGAAATCGGAGGATAACTTCCGAGGGTCACGTATATGGAGAACCAATTGTCGTTCGTGGAAGAGATAATGGCAACTGGAACTGGTATGAGTCACTTGTGGCTAGTTGGGTTCATCGGGAACAAGTGCCACCTACTTCAACAGAGCCGTCGTCAACTCGGTTCTTTCTACCCGAACTGCCATATGCCATTGAACGAGTCGTCGCGGATATGGTCTCTATGTTTGACCGCGCGCTTAGGGACATTAGGGGGCTATTTGATATGGTCACAGAACTGCAGGATAATGGGGCCAACACCAATCAGAGAGTTTCTACCCTTGTGGAAGACTTAGAAGGGACTAATGCACGCCAGGCTGAGCATCAAGTGACACTGAGTGACACGTATTATCAGGTGAATCATCTCACAGAGCTGGTTGAGGCACTCACGGCTCGATTTGCTGAGCTTGAGTTGGCCAGGGAGGCTGCGCCTCCGGCTCAGGCAGAACCTGTTGAAGAACCCATTATGGAGGATCCCGAGGAAGAACCTGAGGAGGATCCCAAGGAAGAACCTGACGAGGATCCCGAGGAGGAACCGAAGGAGGAGATGATGCATCCAGTGATCATGATAGCACTTGAGTTATTTTTTTTCACTTTTTTTTTGTTGGGTTGTTTGTTTTATCGAGAGGATGTTCCCAAGACTATGCATTTTGAATTTTGAATTTCTGTTGGATAATTTATGAACGAGTTGCATTTTATTTGAAATGGAATTTACTATTTAATATGTGATTGTCTCTTGTGAAATAATTTATTACTTATGTGATGGTTGTTGTGATTCATGTTATATCTTATTCTCATTTTGGATAATTGTGAATTGAAGATAATGGCAGACGGAAATGTACCAAACATGACACCGGCTGAATTGGCTGCACTGATCAACCAACATGCGGTGGATGCCTTAGCGGCACATGTCCAAGGTGCAGGCAATGCAGGGCCACCCCAAGGTAACACAAAATTCGTGTTTTGTTGTTTGATGTGATCACACGTATTGGTAATCTGTGATTGAATGGTTGTATGAATGTATGTATAGGTAATGCTACATTTAAAACTTTCATGGACTGTAAGCCTAATCAGTTCAAAGGAACTGAAGGAGCTGTTAGCCTACTCCATTGGATTGAAAAAGTGGAATCTGCATTCGAAATGTGCAACTGTCCTGAGGCTAGCAAAGTGAAATTTGCCACGGGTACTTTAGAAGGACCGGCTCTCACCTGGTGGAAGACTGAGGTGCAGATGCTGGGGATTGAAGAAGCTTATGCCATGCCTTGGGCTGAATTTAAAGAGTTGCTACAAGAAGAGTATTGCCCACGGGACGAGATCCAGAAATTGGAAACTGAGTTGTATAATCTCAAGATTGAGGGGTCTGAAATTGAAGCTTACACTACTCGCTCGAATTCTCTTGCGAATTTGTGCCCTAGAATCGGCACACCTGCTTACCGAAGAATCGAGCTGTATATCAAGGGTTTAGTGCCCCAAATCCAGGAAATAGTGACTGCCTCAAACCCTGTGACCATCCGTGATGCTAGAAGGATTGCCAATAGGCTCACGAATCAAGCAGTTGATCAAGGAGTCTTGCCTCCTAGAAAAGGAACTTCTGGAGCCTCTGACAACAAAAGAAAGTGGGATATTTCTGGGAATCAGTCTGGAAACAAGTCTTCCAATCAATAGAACCATAAAAACCAGAATCGCAAGTTTGATAATTCTAGGAATTTCTCCTCAAACAACCAGAAGAAGAACAATCAAGGCCGAGGCGGCCAAGGAGGATCATCGTACATGGGAAATTCCCCACGTTGCAACAAGTGTGGTTTCCATCACTATGGTGTGTGTGACTCTTATGTGTATGCAAATTGTGGAAAGAAGGGTCATCAGTCCAAAACCTGTAGGGTTAAGAACAATGGGAAACAAGTTCAAGATGTTGAACCTCCTAAAGGTTGTTTTAATTGTGAGAAAGAAGGCCACATAAAAAGAAATTGTCCCCAGCTGAACGGTGGAAACAACAACAAGAACTATAACAACAATAACAATAACACTGGGAATCGCAATGGCAATAATAACAATAACAATGGGAACAATGGAGGAAATGGTGTCAGGGGTAGAGCTTTTGTCATAGGCTCGGGGGATGCCAGAGCAGATCCAAATATTGTTACGGGTAAGTTTTCTCTTAATGGATACTATGCTCTAGTCTTGTTTGACACTGGTGCTGATAGAAGCTTCATATCTACTAAATTTAGCAATATGATAAATGCCAACTTGACTCCCTTAGATGCTAAATACGTAGTTGAACTTGCTAATGGTAAACTTGTTGAGTCTACCCATATAGTTAAAGACTGTAAACTGGAATTGGCTGGCCATAAATTAGAAATAGATCTTTTGCCCATCTCTTTCGGAAGTTTTGATGCCATTGTGGGAATGGATTGGCTATCCAAGAATCGTGCTGAAATCGTTTGTCATGAGAAAATCATTCGAATACCATTGCCTAGTGGAGAATTGCTCTCAGTTCAAGGAGAAAAGTGTGGTACCGTCATGGGTGTGATATCTTTTCTCAAAGCGCAGAAGTTTTTGCGCAAAGGACATGTTGCTGTTCTCGCGAACATTTCAGAGAAATTAGATGAAGAGAAGAGAATTGAGGATATCCCGATTGTGAGGGACTTTCCTGAGGTCTTTCCAGAAGATCTTCCAGGTTTACCACCGCACCGAGAAGTCGAATTTCAGATTGATCTTGCTCCCGGAGCAGCACCAATTGCTCGTGCACCTTATCGTTTAGCACCAAATGAGTTACAAGAGCTATATACTCAACTTCAAGAACTACTCGAAAAGGGATTTATTAGGCCCAGCTCATCGCCCTGGGAGCTCCATGCTTTTTGTAAAGAAGAAAGACGGAACCTTTCGAATGTGCATCGATTACAAAGAACTCAACAAGGTGACTGTCAAGAATCGTTATCCCTTGCCACGGATCGACGATTTGTTTGATCAACTAGAGGGTTCTAGCTATTATTCCAAAATTGATTTAAGGTTGGGTTATCACCAACTGAGAGTTCACGAGGAGGATGTCTCGAAAACAGTGTTTAGAACTCGTTATGGTCACTATGAGTTCATGGTTATGCCATTCGGGTTAACCAACGCACCAGGGGTTTTCATGGACTTGATGTATCGCGTTTGCAAGCCATATCTCGATAAATTCGTCATTGTCATTATTGATGATATTCTGATATATTCTAAGTCTAAAGAGGAACACGAACAACATCTTCGTATGATCTTAGAGTTACTCAAGAAGGAGTAATTGTATGCAAAGTTTTCAAAGTGTGATTTCTGGTTGCGTGAGGTGCAATTTCTTGGTCATGTCGTTAATGATCAGGGGATTCACGTTGATCCAATCAAAGTTGAGGCAATTAAGAATTGGCCTGCGCCTAAGACACCAACAGAAATTCGCCAATTTCTTGGTTTGGCAGGTTATTACAGACGGTTTATTGAGGGATTTTCAAAAATAGCCCAACCTCTTACGGCCTTGACGCATAAAGGAAAGGCGTATAACTGGAATGAAAAGCATGACGACGCTTTTCAGCTACTAAAGCAGAAACTTTGTAGCGCGCCAATATTATCCCTACCTGAGGGTAGTGATGATTTTGTGGTGTATTGTGATGCATCGAAGCAATGATTAGGTTGCGTGCTGATGCAAAGGGGGAAAGTCATAGCTTATGCCTCTCGTCAGTTAAAGATTCACGAGCAGAATTATACAACTCATGATTTGGAGTTGGGAGTAGTCATTTTCGCGTTGAAAATTTGGAGACATTATCTTTATGGTACAAAGTGTACTATCTACACTGATCACAAAAGTCTTGAGCATATCTTTGCTCAAAAGGAGTTGAACATGAGACAACGTTGTTGGGTGGAACTTCTTAATGACTACGATTACGTAATTAGATACTATCCAGGCAAAGCTAATGTAGTAGCTGATGCCTTAAGCCGGAAGGATAACCCCAAGCCTAGAAGAGTTCGTGCGTTACAACTTACTATTCATACAGGATTACCTGATCAGATCCGGAATGCACAACTCGAAGCACTCAAAGATGAGAACATTGAATTAGAATCCTTGCGGGGTATGGATAAGTTATTGGAAGTTAGATCGGATGGTATCCGGTATTATGCGAACCGAATATGGATTCCCGTGTATGGAAATTTGAGGGAATTGATTATGGATGAAGCCCATAAGTCTCGTTACTCTATTCATCCAGGCTCGGATAAGATGTACCAAGATTTGAAACTGATTTATTGGTGGCCTAAGATGAAAGCAGACATTGCCACTTACGTAAGCAAGTGCTTGACTTGTTCCAAGGTTAAGGCAGAATACCAGAAACCGGCAGGGTTACTTCAACAACCAAAAATCCCCGAGTGGAAATGGGAGGGAATAGCTATGGACTTTATCACAAAGTTACCCCGTACAGCGAGCAAGTGTGATACAATTTGGGTAATTATTGATCGTTTAACCAAGTCGGCACATTTCCTACCAATCAAGGAAACTGATACCTCCGAGACATTAGGAAAAATTTATCTTAAAGAGATCGTTTCATGACATGGAGTACCAGTTTCTATTATATCAGATCGAGACGCTCGATTTACATCCAAATGTTGGAGTACATAACGTGGGGTACATAACGTCTTCCATGTGTCGAATTTAAAGAAATGTTTAGCAGATGAGACATTAATCACTCCACTCGAAGAGTTGCATGTGGACGAACAACTTCGATTTATCGAAGAACCGGTAGAAATTATGGACCGGGAGGTTAAACAATTAAAGCATAGCAAAATTCCAATCGTTAAAGTTCGTTGGAACTCGAGACATGGTCCTGAATTCACATGGGAACGTGAAGACCAGATGATGAAGAAATATCCGAGACTTTTCAAGGATCAGCCTTCGTCTAGTTCAGGTACTGGTTTAATTTTCGCGGACGAAAATTCTTCAACAAGGGGATGATGTGACGACTGAGAATTTTTCTTTCTTTTTCTTTGTGTCTAGCTCATTAACTTTTACCGCTTTACGCAATTTTCGAGGACGAAAATTCTTCAACAAGGGGATACTGTGACAATCCCACTTGTCAGGTCATTCTCTGACATTAACTGAACGTAAAACGTATTAAATGTTGTGTGAACATTTATGTGTTTAACGACTTGTTGACTTTAGCAAATTAGGGTTTTGTGTGATCAATCACTACGAGCATGCACCGAAAGTTTAAACGATTGAAATTCTATGATTTTATGTGGAATTAAATACTTATGTATATAATATGATTTAATGAGATTTATGGTTTTGTGTAATTAAAGGATTTTAATTATAAGTTATTAATCATTTGAATATATATAAGTTATAAGCTTTAAATCTCTATGTTATGATTTTATGTGGTTTTAAAGTATATAATGGTAGAGTTGTGTAACAGCCCAGGTCCGTCGCACTAAGATATTGTCCGTTTTGGCGACCGGCTTGCCCACAGGCATCCGCCCCTCACGGGTTTAAAACGCGTCTTGATAGGGGAGGTATCCACACCCTTATAAAGCAGTGTTTAGTTCTCCTCCCCACCAATATGGATTGTTACAATCCTCCCCCCTTAGGGGACCAGCGTCCTCGCTGGCACACTGGCGACAACTGGCTCTGATACCATGTGTAACAGCCCAGGTCCATCGCACCAAGATATTGTCCGCTTTGGCAACCGGCATGCCCACAGGCATCCGCCCCTCACGGGTTTAAAACGCGTCTTGATAGGGGAGGTATCCATACCCTTACAAAGCAGTGTTTAGTTCCCCCCCCCCCCCACCAATGTGGGATGTTACATATGTAACATTTACCTGTTACATATGTAAAATGGCTTGTTACATATGTAACAAAATCTGTAAATAATTTTTTGAAAAAAAATCTCTAGGCGTTTTTTATTTTTTTTTTACCAAAACCATCAAAAATGAATGTAGAATCTATAAAAAAATACATCTTAAAAAAATAACAAACTTTGAAGGTCTTTTTTGGCCGGTTAACTTTTTTTTGCAAAAAAAAATCGGTTCTTAAATATATATTTTTTTTAAATTTACTGGGCATTTTTTTATTTTTTCATAAAGGGTGTTTTTTTAAGTTAGAGAGTCACCATAAAAAAATCGGAACAAAAAACGAATTTTTTAGCTTAGTTTTCACGGTTATTCCAACTCGGAGAGGTTTTTATTTTATTCTTCTTCTATATATATATATATATATATATATATATATATATATAATATATCCACAAAACAAAGGTAAAATTGTCACATAAAATGACACAACGTTCACATGCAATCATAATGTATCATTTACATAAAATCATAGAACATGGATATCAAACGCCTAGACTTAAGTGCATGCTAGTATAGTGTTGATTACACAAAACCCTAATTGCTAAAGTCAACACAGTCAATCACATAAATGTTCACACAACATTCAATACTGTTTACATTCAGTTAATGTCGGAAAATAACCTGAAAAGACGGATTGTCACAACTCGTTCTCGGAAGTTTTGTTATAATATCCATAATAATTAGCTTTCACTTCCAAACTGTCAACTCCAACTATTGCAAATAGCCAGAAGGCTTTTGATGCTCTGCTTTAACCTATAAGCATGTTGAACATTTCTCCATAAACCCTCCAATAGCTTTCTTCATTCCAGACCACCAATAGTTTGTTTTTAAATCCTAGTACAATTTATCACTACCGGGATACATCATGTACTTAGACTTGTGAACCTCATTAGTAGTCTTGCTCATCATAAATATAAGTCCCATTAGTAGTTTTGCTCATTTATTTATTATCAAAGGTGTATGTTGAGTTGTACACTTATAGCTTACTATTTTGTCTAAATACTTTTTTGTGATTTGTTACATTGGGCGGCATGGGAGGTTTTAAGTTTCCGGTTTTAATTTGGTGGTTTTGGAAGTCGCTGGTTTTGTATTTATTGTGGGAGAGTTTAGGTTTCAAGAGTTTTAAAACTCTCTGCCCTCTCTGCACTCTTGCATCTCTTTCTCTGATTCTGTTTCTCTCTCTACTTCGCCGGTTGTATTACCGGTGGTGGTGGCTGAGAAGGACGGTGGTTTTAAGGCTGAGTCGTTCACTTATAGTGTACTATTTCGGCCGAATGGATTTTTGTTCTCTCTCTACGTCGTCGGTTATCTTACCGGTGGTGGTGGCTGAGAAAGACGGTGGTTACGATTACGGCATATGGCTTTACACGCCGTTTGTTAGTCGGTGACGACCGTCATTCCTTGGTTTAGGGTTGCGTTGGTCGTAGCTCCAGCCGTCGATGCTCCGCTGATGTCGTAGCGACGTCATCGTTGCTCTGTCGGCGTTGAGTTAACAACATGTGCGACTTTTCTGTTGCTATTTGGCGTGACATTCATCGAAGCTGTCGCAAGCTATGACGATCTTTCTTCGCAGATCTGATGGTGATTTGTTTTTCCTTGATATCAGCTCCGTTTAAGCCTATGATGATTTTTCTTCACAGATCTGAGGCTAATTCGTCTCTTACAGTATTTTGTCTGTGCTTGAAATTGGCTCTGTTTAAGGCTATGATGTTATTTCTTCACATATATGAGCCTACTTCATCTCTTACAAATGAGTTTATGTTTTTTTATCTTCACAAATGTCAGCCTCTTTTACATTTTAGGCTGTGATGATGATTCTTCACTTTGTGATTTGTTACATTGGACGGTGTGGGAGACTTCCGGTTTCCGTTGCTATGAGTAGTGGTGCATGACTACTGCCAATGATCGTCTTCGGATATGATATGGAATTACTTTATTCTGTTTTGATATGGTTACAGTTTACGGCTGTGAATATCCTTAGGAACTGAGCCTACGATGGTTTAGTTTCCCGACGATGTTGTTATGTCTGATATGGAATTTCTTGCTCCTGTTTGAAACTTGCCTCTCGATATTCCTTTGTGGGCTGATTTAGTAAGTTTACTTGGGCGATGGTGGTCTTTAATCTGAGCCCTCTATCAATGGTTTGCTAAGTTTCATTTATGATCATGATGGACGCTGATCTGAGCCATGTATCATGTTTAATATGGAATTTAGTACCTCCGTGTGAAACTAGACCCTTGGTATCTTTTGGAAGGTTTTTCGTTGTCGACTGTCTCAGTAACATTGGGCGATGATGATCTCTAATCTGAGCCTTCTATCTTTGGTTTACTTAAATTCATTTACGGCTATGATGATCTCTGATCTGTGCCATGTGTTATGATGGGTGTGTGGTCTGAGCCTTCTATTGATGGTTGAGCTAAATGAGGTTTGATAGTAGGTGGTATGGCTAGGCAAAAATGGTCATTTCTCTATCAAATAAGTTTTGACAGCAACACAAAATTTGTTTATCAATGAGTTTATACCTATTCTTTGTTTTTAGTTGTTTTGCGAAATTAAAGACTTTATACTTCTTTTTATACTAATATGGTTTGGTCAAACTGTTATAACTCTTTTGTGATGTGTTTTCATTTTTTTTTCTGTTCCTTCTGGCTACAAGTGTGTTCCAATGTTCCTAAGTCCTAATATTTTGGTGTCTATTCACAAGACTTTTAGTGAGATTAATTTTTTTAGTATAGTTGTATATTTTAACTGTCGTTTGTTATGCTTTTGATTCTGACCTTTATGCAGGGAGTGACTGTCATTGTGGTGGTGATTGTGGAACGGACTTAGAAACATATCTGTTTCTTTATTTTTGTTAATTGAATTAGGATGTAGATAAGTTAAATGTTTGATATAACTGCATATAATTCACATTTTAAAAGAATAAAGCCCCTGTATAAACTTAAATCAGTGACAGTGACAGTGACTGGGGCAAAAGAAATTGTTTTGGTATCTAAGTTTTATTAAATAGAAACTTATTAGTTATTATAAATGATAAGAAAAAAAATTATACATTACGCGTTTAATTTAGACTTATGAATGCACCTCTTGCGTCTTAAACTCATCCATGATGATATAATACGGAATAAAAGACTTGCGATTAAAAACACATAAAAACAAATTGTGGTGAAATTAACACACGACCCGCACTTAGCAATATAATACGGAATAAAAGACTTGCGATTAAAAACACATAAAAACACATTGTGGTGAAATTAACACACGACCCGCGACGAAACGCGGGTCAATTTACTAGTCATAAATATAAAGCGTCATTAGTAGTCTTTCTCATCATAAATATGTAGTTTCCACTTTGATGCAACTATCTAACTGTCAATAATTATAACCATCAAACACCAAGTAAACACCAAGTGACACGTTATGCACGTCATTATCATAACCCCTTCATGCAAGGTTTTTTTTTTCTCCTTTCCCATCAGTTATCCGACTGAATTTTAAAAATAGCAACAAAATATTACAATGCATAACATTAAGAAATATATATAAAGCGTACAACTACCATCATCTGACCTTTCATCGCTGCCCCCTGATGAGTGTGTGTTTTTTCAAAGTTCTCTGATGTCTAGCATGCATGTCTTTATAATGTTTTATAAATTTGGTTAGCTGTTCACATTTGGATTTCTAGGTATTTACCATGACACCCTTGTAGTTCCATTTATAGCAGTCTATTCCCTCTACATCCTTTCACTAGACTTAAGATACTATAATTGTAAAATAAACTACATCTATGTACATAAGAGTATATTTCAAATGTTTTCAAGTTGGATTGACATTAATTTGTCAATCCAATCACCATCAAACATAAGATTTTCTAATACCACAAAATTGAGAAATCTAATAACTGATATAAACTTAAACACGGGAAATCCTCTCAATAATTTCATACAATCAGCATCTACAGGAAAAATAAAAGAGAAATGGGTTCAAAGAGTCATTTTCACACCACATTTCTAAACCATGTCTTGACTTTCTAGTTCTGTTTTCAGTTTAAATTCTAATACACAGAATAATAATAATATGGCACACCATAACTACTACTACTGTTATAGTAATAGTACTGGTAAGGATCCACTTGCACCGTCGTGGCCGCCTTGGGCTCTGCTGCTTTCTTGTCTCCACGGGACCCACGCTTATCAGGTCTGCGTATCCAAACTTCTTCCTCAGTAAAGTCGTCAGCTCAACCGAGTCGATTCCTTCACCCGTCACCGCGATCTGGTCTTTGTCTGACCCAACCAAAGCCACAGATTCAACACCTGTTCGTCAAATTTCATGTTATCATTCGGTTAAATAGAGGTTTTGAATCTGATCTAATCAAACACAGAATTTGAATTTGGATTGAAACGGATTGATTACGATAAAGCAATTCGACAGAATCTATTACGTACAAGGATTCCGACTACTGTTGGTCAGATTTCAAATTATGAATCTGTTGGCTGATTTACGAAAAGTGATCTTACCGGAGATACTAACAGCGATCTGTAAAGATTTACGACTTTTCCTGTCGGTGTTCATGCTCACCTTCACCACAATCTTTTGCTGCTGCCAAAACAATTCGATTACACAAAATCAGCTTGAAGGATTCAATTAACTGCAATATATATATATATATATATATATATATATATATATATATATATATATATATATATATATACTATCTTATTATACATATTAGAGAGAGAAAACCCAAGTGTTGAAAAATTAAGATTTTTACAAGTTTTTAAGCACAATGTACAAACAATTTATGCATAAGTGTTGAATCTCTTAAAATTATATTCACCTGGATCCTTTTCTTAAAACTCGTTGTTCTCATTTTACAAACCCTAGGTATATAAGGAAATTTTCTCATTTTACAGCCTCAACCTCCTCCTGTTCTCTCTCTCGAATAGCGCCGCTCCAAAGAAAACCCTAAATCCGGCATGGCCTAACCGTGCGCCGGCGACCCTGAGCGCATATGTGAAAGTTCTCTCTTCGGCTTCTTTGTTCTCTCTGCGACCCCTTCAGCCTCCAAATCTCGATGTGAAGCACGCTCCTGTCCTTCTCGGTTCCGACGAAAACATATCTCCAGCGATTAAACTTCTTGAAGATGCCGGCGATTAAACCTCTTCTTTCTGGATTTGGGTAAGCGCTATATGTCTCTGATATGTTTCAAATTCCTTCTTCTTTCTCTCTCTTATCTCTCATTCGACCAAAATCCATATCAGTCTTCAAATCCAAATCCGGATCAGGTTTGTTGGAGGCATTGATGATAATGGCGTAATGGGACATCGATCTTCCAGGTTTGTTTTAATACATGTTGCGCTTTTAGGTTTTAATTTTCTTCTACCTGTGAGCCCTAATTTCTGATGCCCGATGTCCATTCCCCATTTTGGTATTTTCCAGATCTGAGAATCGTTCGCGTTGGTGGTTTGTGTATGCAACTTTATCGTTATTCCCGTTCATCTTCTACCCGTCGTTATTTTCCTGTAGCTCGACATTTTGGTGAGATCATGTAGCTCTGCATTTTGGTATCGACTTTTGTTTTCACTCTAATTGTGTACTAATTTCAGATTTGCAATTGGGGTTTCCAGGGTTTTTCTATACTTGCACTTGGGGTTCTCACATCTTCAATTTTGGGTCAGTGCAGATCTTTGAATTGCTATTTGATAGCTTCAAACTCTAGAGCTTTTCACAAGGATGGTACGTGTTTTTAATATTGTTTTGAATATTTGCCCTATACTAAGACACTATGTTGGTTTTGGCATAATTAGAATTTGGGTGGGATTGAAGAGCAAGTTGAGTAGTTTTTTGCTGATTTCTTTAAGAACTACATGTCCTTGGATAAACTATCATCATATTATCTTCTATTATTATTTTTCTAAATTTATCCTTTAACACCCTAACTTTAGTGGCTATGTACTGATTAATGGTTGTTTTAAAATTATATTAATGGTTGGTTCATATTTGATCAATGGTTGTTTTGTAAATTGAATTATGCCTATGTAATTTAATAATGCTTACATAACATTGTGATTCCTTTTGAAAATTGATTATGGTTGTTTTGAAAAAATGAATCTATATAATGATTTTTTTAAACGTTGCTTAATGATTGCTACGTATAAAGATCCATGGTGATCTCACAGTTTCTAACTTGCTACCTAGATTACTAATATGCTATATTAGATGCTTTGCCTTGCCAAAGGTGTGTCAGATCTGTTTGATTTTGATTTTTGCTCTTATATAATTTGCAAAACTTAGATAATGATATGCTTAAAATAAAATGGTAATGATGTTTCGGAGATACATGTGGCGGCTTAAATTTTTTGTTATCATACACTGTCTTGGTGGTGGACCTATTAATGAACAAGAAACTTATATAATGCGTTGAATACTAACTATATATTTATCACTTATATATCTACATTTTGATTTTGTGTAGAATGGTTAGAGTGAGAAATCATTAAAGCTATTGAAGGAAGGAAAGAACATGACATAAATGATCAGAAGTGTAAAGAAGGTAAATGGTTATTGCTAACCAATGCAAGTGACCGGTAAAGAGCTAACTTTAGATGACTTTTAACCCTATTGATATATTTCCCATATGACTATACTTTTTTATTTAACACATTTGAGGTATAGCAATACACAGGTCAATCCTTTTATATCAAAAATCATGTTTGCTTTGAGAAATAGGTACGATTTTAGGTATAGCCACAAAAAATGCAGTTTTATACACTACAAAGGGATCTTATTCTGCCCTAATCATCATCATGCTGTCATAAATAAATTTTTTTTTTGTGTTTGCAGAAGAAAAAATGAGGAAATTGTCGAGGGTATAGAAATAGGTGTGGATCGAAATGCATCAATGGAAACCCCAATGTGAGAAAATGTCTCCCGTGTTTTCATAAAATAGCTGGAACTGAATCACTGCAAGAGCTCTGGATCATTTGCAGGAACCCCAATGAATCATTTGCAAGTATGTTATCATATTTATAAAGTATTTGCATAGTTCTTAGTACTTCTTAGTGTTGTAAGTTTTATATCAGAAACTTAAATATTAATGGTTTCCCAGGCAACTAACCTAGAGGGGATGGATTTGGCACCACACCAGAGGTGGATAAAATGAATATGTTTTGGGCGGTGATTAAGATGGGTGTGATAGTTAACCCTTATCCAACTTGGTAAGAATCCATTTTGCATAATTACAAGTTTGAATTGTTTTGACATTCTGAAACTTATTGCAGGGGTGATAGTTAACCATTATCCAACTTGGTAACAATCCATTTTGTTGAAATATCTACTTTGGTAGCCCCAAATGGGAAAAATAGTATCGCACGTGACTGGCTGCTTTGAGAATGCAAATACTACAAGATTCTAACTAGATCTTCAAGGTTATATAACTTATAAATCGTTTTCAGTAAATCTTGTTTAATTTTCTGTATGGTGGTTATAACATCAATTTCATTTTCTTTCATCTTGTAGTAACTGGGTCATCATAAATAAATAGACAAGGAGGATATCAAACGTTCTAAATGAATTCCGAGGTGAAATCGAGCCTTATTTTGTAGATGCACCTCTGATTATGGGTGATGATTTAAGAAAATTACTTAACTGCTGACTGTGCTTGCAGCGTTTGGACTGTGAGTTAACCTTATCTTTCTGTAAACAGTTTATATCAATTTCAGTAAGAATTGTTTGAATAAACAACGTTAAGATTCCATATATGACTATTGAGATTTGGCCTTCATGTGTTTTTAATTGATAATTGTTAAATATTATTTTAGATCATAAAACATCAGTTAGATATTGATATATGATTCTATAGTTTGACCCAAATTGTATACATCATTTCATCATCTACTAATCAGAATCACTGAGTTTGGCCCAAGTTGAACTTCTCATGTATACTTGTTGAAGGCTATTAGATGTGATCCTGCTAAAATGATAAACAATTTTTTAATGACCCAAATTAAGCTGATGTTAATCTCTTTAGAATAGTGGGTATTATAATTTATATATCCTTTCTTATTGTTATCCAATTTAATTTGTTATGTTATCATTTTTTATTTCACTTTTTCTTTATGTTTTGTTTGCAGAAATAGAAGAACCCTAATAAGAAGGGCCGAGTTTATCTTGAAATCTGCTATTTATCTTGACTGATATTGAACCTGTGGTCCTGTTTCTGAATGCATCACTATTGCTAAAGTGAGCTCATTAGTTACTTTCCTTTATTAGCTTACTTCTCAAATTTTTGGAGGATTTACTTGATGAAGGATCTGTTAGGGAAACAATAACGGTGGAAAATGTTATTTGAGTTGGTGAAGGAGGCAAATTACTAATAATGATGGCAGTAAGCAACTAAGCTGACTGCTATTGCATTTTTAGAGGCCTTTTTCTTTTGTTATTTGCAGGTGCTCTGTGCTTCAAATGCCAGATCATACCATTGCAGGTGCTCTGTATCCTCCTTGAGATTATTAGTTGATTTTGTTCATAAATCATATTATAGAATTATAGTATTACTGCAGAAGTCTAAGTGGTTCTACCATCACACCAAGGTTAGCCTTTCTTCTGTTTTTTGTTGCAACAAAACAACAGCCTTTGGTCTTTTTTTCGACTCAAAATAGTACCAAGACACATGGATCATGACTGCTCTATTTATTTCGACCCAAAACAGTACCAACCGGTAGAATGGTCTCTTGGTCCTAACTTTTTTTCTTTTTACTTACTGTTTTAGTATAGTAAGCATCACATAAAGGTTGCAGCAAGTACCTTGAGCAACCTTTTAAGTTATGATTTATGCTAAATACTCGTGCAAAAGTTTGGTTAATGAAGCTCAAAGTTCTTTACGTTTATGTGGAGATACACTTAGGCATCCAGATAGTAACTAATATGTGGTTGTGTAGTCATTTTCAGATTCCTGGATAGTCGGTGGTTGAGTCGTGAACCAGTGACGACGGTTGGATACATAACGACATTCTTTGAATCAGATTTCACCTATATGATATCTTTCAATAGGTATTTATTTTTTATAGTCTGAATCTAAGTCATTCGAATTGAATATGAAAATTTTAGTTAATCAATTGCTACTAGAACTTGCAATCTCTTTTACCCCTTAATTTGAAGTATAATTGGGTTTACAATGATAAAAAGTGATTTTTTAATTTCATTATTATGTCGTTGGGTATTTGTTTGAAGCCCTTATTAAGTTTTACATGGATTAATATATGTGGTGGTACAACAAGAATTTTGGAAAGAAAATCTTAACAAAATGTTGGTTAGAATGCAATTAATCATACATCATATTTTAAAATCAGTACATATTCAACACATAAGTGTATGTATGGCTATATTTCCAAATAGAATTCTATGATATTTTATGGGCCAAAAATACAAGTGAAAATATGAATTGTAAAGCATTGTTCAAACAAAAAACTTAAAAAAAAGAGCAAAATGGATCAAACGGGTTGAAGGTTGTTGGCTTTATTATACCCTTTTTCACTTGATTGTACATGTTTTTGTTTTTTTTGCAAATATGTTTTCGTGATCGTAAGTTTCTTCCGAATACAGGTTGGTTTTTTTTTTATTTTTACAACACAAGAATGTTGCATTACCATTTCTGATATGTCACAAAATATGTGTAAAAGGGATGCACTAAATGCTGGAGAAGTGTACAAACCAGTGGGGAGACTATCATGTGGAAGCTTAACCCAGTGAAAACAAGTCCCTAGCAATACAAGCTAGATCACGACTTCTACATTTTTATTGACGGGTCAAAGATATTATTTTGTGAAATGGGCTGTATAGTGTGTAATTGTTCGGTTCAAAGGCTGAGGGGTTGACAGGTCAGGTAGCCCAACAAGGAGAGCCTTTCGTGAACCTTTTAGTGTGTAATTGTTCGGTTATAGACTGATGTTTAGAGCCAATAGGGTTTGCATGTTTTGTTAACAGTTAACCGCTAATGGAACATATGTTTATGATGCATTTTACTTGGAGTTTGTTTTGCTTTACATTTATGTTTTGTTTTGATTTACATATAGGTTCCACTTCCACAACAAATGTGTACTTTAATCCTAACATTGATGTCTATTGTCAGTTGGTTACAAGGTAGCATTTTGTAAACCTGTCATTGATAATCCTAAGGAAACAGGTTCACCACTACTAAGAGTATATGTTCACCCTCTATTGTAGTATTCAAGAAGGATAACATGTCATGAAATCTTAATTTAGCACACCCACTCATAGAGAAACAGAACAACAAATATAGTTGTGAAACAAGACAAGGATTTGTTGTGGTTAGTTAAAGCTAGGATGTTAAAATATACATCAAAAACAAGTACCGCGTTTGTTGATTATGTTAGAAAATACATCAAAAAAACAAGTACCGCGTTTGTTGATTATTGCTGATTGTTAAAAAATACATCACTTAGGGCGTTAAGATTGTTAAATTAAATCGGTGTTATGAATGAAAAAACTAATAAACCTACGGTGTAATATATCCCGAGAGGATTAATACAAATTAACATTTAAAATGGTAGTTTGTTTTATCTACCTATACTAAGTATATAACATTAATTGTTTTGATAAAACTAATGTAAAGCCTTAATGTTGTTTTATAGTGGCTCCTTCGTTAGAGGAAATTGAGGTGACACCTCTATCTATGTCTATGGGCAAACTTTGGTGATGATGTCATCAAAATATGCATAGCGTACGACACAGATTGACTTCCTCACTATGTAATTCATTGACCCTCGGATTTTGATTTAAAGAGTAATATGTTATTACTGATATCTTAAAACTATGTTGATGACTTCTATCTTACAACTCATTTGGTTTTAAATTACTATGTTTGTGACCAACATATATTTCAATTCGGGTGTTTGTTGTTATTTGTTTGAGTTCTACAATGGTAGATAAGTTAACAAATGACAATTTCAATTCGATGTAAATTGTCATGCAACCATAACAAGCAAACAAATGACGAATAACGCCTTATAAACCGCCGCCACTGCCACAACGCGCGGGTATCCCCCTAGTATATATATATATATATATATATATATATATATATATATATATATATATATATATAGTGTGAGGTTCATTGTAGACCCCCATAAGTGTAGACAGGTAGACACCCTATGACACCCTATTTCACATGTGAAATTACTTTATTTCACATGTGTTTTCACATGTGAAATTTTCTGAACAATCAGAAAAATAAAAAATGTTAAAAGAGAAATTAATCATAACCATTAGATCAAGAGATCTAATTGTGAAAAAAGGTGTCTACCTGTCTACACCTTATGAAGATGTCTACAATGAACTTTTCAATATATATATATATATATATATATATATATATATATGATGATTAAATTGAATGAGTAAAAGAGATCTGTACCTTCTCCATTGCTGTGATTTTGTGATGAAATTGAGTTTATGTGTTCTCTCTCTAGAAAAAAGAAACAGAAGCTTAATTGAGAGGAAGGGTGGGATTATGAAGAGTGAGAATGTGTGAGAGGGTATTTATAGGAATGGAAGTGTAGAGGGAATGTACGATAGAAATTTAGAATGAAGAAGACGACGTCGTCGGTCGTCCTGTGCAAGTAGAGTAAAAAGGAAGCTTCCTTCCTTCCATAAGCAACGACTTCAGCCATAAATAACCGTTAAACAAAGACTGAAGCCGAGTACGGAACCTTCTGTGATGATGACAAGGGCATTATTGTTTTTAACTAGATCTACGGGTACGTGTCTTGTCGTAGACTCATCAATTTATTTATTTTTGTTGTTGTTTTTGTCATGTAAATGACCGGTTAAAACAATGACATTATAACAAGGTGTTCTTTTTTATTAAACAGGTCAACACAAGCCATTTAACACGAGTATTGAATACACCTTTTATAGAATGGGTATTTTATAAAAGTTGGGTGAAAGTGGATAATAAGGTAAAATGTGGTGGCACAATTATGAAACTTGAGAAGTTCATCATTGTTTTTAACCAGATATATATACAGGCACATGTTGTCACACACTCGCCAATTTAATTATTTATGTTGCATAACGCATTGTCACCTAAATGACTAGTTAAAACAGTGGCATTGCTAAAATAATATTTTTAAGAAACAGAAAATACAAAAAAGCAAACAATTTATCCTAATTAAATGTAACACTTAAAAAATTAGTAATACTTAAAAACAACAATATAAAACTAAAACTAATACACAGCTTTGAATGATTTAAAATGAATTAGTAAAACTAAAAAACAATGTAAAAAGTATATATACAAAAGAGTGTCACGCAAAGTAAAAGAAACATTGTAAACATAAAATAAAACAAAAAAGAAAAAAAAACAGAATTTTTTATTAAATAAAAGAATGTCACGTGACACCACCACACCTTGTTATATGTGGTTATCACTCTTTACATCTTCTTGTTATTGTTATATTGTACAATAGTATATGGAATTTAAATACACTCAATTTAAAACTTTTCTAATTTGATTGACCTTAAAAGGGGGCGTAAAAATGGGGAGATGAGCAGTCCAGGGGAGAAAAGAAAGATAGAGGTGGGGTTTTGATTAATAATAGTAAAAGTAATAATTTTTCATCGAGTAATAAGTTATAAGTTATATTATATATATGACAAGTGGGTCGACCGCGCTTCGCAGTGGAGACAGACCATTTTCAGAGTCGTACCGTTTGAAAAACTCCCTAAGCCAATCATGACATTAAAACAAACATATACTTAACATACTTTCTTCATAATGATAATGGTAACATAACTTATTAACTAAGCACGCTTTTTTTTATAATTGATACCAAATTTTATCTAACTAATAGCTATAAAAAATACAAACCGATAAACATCGCCTATTATTATATGAGTTTATTTTTTAGAGAACACAACAATACGCAAGAAATATTTACCAATTCAAAAAAGCCTTATTAAATAGTGGCAAAAAATCCAACCAAAAGGATTGGACGAAAGAAACATACCTACGGCGAACAATTTGAGAGAAAAAATAGAAAAAACAAAAAGAGAACTAAAGAAGAAGACAACAAAATGAG
>JBCNJP010000007.1:37194091-37213272 GCA_039602395.1 Deinandra increscens subsp. villosa | reverse complement strand
AAAAACCGCGCTTCACGGCGGTGTTTTTACATGTTGCATGACTATGCATATTGTTGATTTATTGTGCGGTGCGGACTCTTAAAGTTACTATAGTATAACCATATAAAACATTGAAAGTAAATAACCTGATAGTAGACAAAAAAAATTTATGCCTCTTGTTCATCAAAGTCTTGACCCATGAAGAAATAATAACAATTCAAGCATGCCTACTGTAAATGGCGCAAATGGTGGCCATGAATCTATCAAAAAACGTAAAACTGGAATTAAAAGAAGACAAACTCTTAAGAAAACTTGTTAGGTATCATTTAAAACATGCAGAGATATAGAAAGTTGGTTGCTTCAGACCCTTGAGAATACTAAACTCTAATATGCTATGAATATCATGATTGGTCAAAGTCAACCACAAAGAAGCAATACCTGAGGACTGCAGAATCACAATCAATCTGAGTTCCCTTGAACATGACTGTGATACATATATGTCGACCAACAGGTAGTAGAGGTTGTTATGTTCATTATAGGGATTCGATTTGCGCATTACTATGACATCTATTACCACTAGTGCGACCTTAATTCTAATTTTAGAAATTCTCCCAATCTCTATGTCATTATTTTGTACCTGCAACAAATATTCAAGTGCAAAGATAAGGCAAACATAACATTTTATTTACTAAACCTAGTGACATAAACACGGGATGATATAGAGTCAAGGCATTGATATCCTTTGTGCTTGGACTTATACCCAACAAAAATGCATGATACAATTTAGTGTGGGGGGGCAAGTTTATGCTCCGAATATGGTCGTAGGGCCGGAAGTACTTCACACCCAAATGGTTTTGTTGGGCTAGTTATATTAGAGACATGAACATTAGTTTTGGGCTTATTTAGTTTACATTTTGGGCCATGTGGGCCGATTTTAATTATGTTTATGATTGGGCCTTTTATGTTTATGATTGGTCTTAGGGTTTTAGGAAGGGTACTATATAAACCCTTATGTTTATGATCAATGTAAGCTTTGAGCATACTAGTTCACGATTTCATCATCTTCTTTGGTGTTTACGATTTCTTCATAGCTTCAAGATAGTAGTTATTGTTCATTCAAGATTCGATCTTTATCTTTGATCGAGTCTCTTCTTCTACTATTCTTCTTGAATCAATCACATACGAGGATTCCGCACTCGTTTGTGAGTTGATATCGTGTGTTTGGTTAGATTTCGGACCTACAGGTTTATATGATTTGTAATTCAGTTTTTTAGAGTAAAGCATTTCAAAGGTGATTTGTTGTTTAGAACTTTAGTGGGGAGCCTATTAATTATAAACGTAGTTGTGGAGAATGCTTCTACCCAATATGAGGGTGGTAATTTGGCATGGAATAAGACAGATAAACCGGTCTCGACTATATGCCTATGTTTTCTATCCACACGACCGTTTTGTTGTGGGGTATAAGGACATGAGAGTCGATGAAATATATTTAAAAAAATTGACCGACTTTATGATTTACAAATTCCATCCTGCCATCACTTTGGAAAACTTTGAGCTTTCTTGAAAACTAGGTTTGTACAAATGTGACAAAGACCATTACTTCACTAAAAAATCATTTTTAGTTTTTAATGGGTATATCCAACAAAGTCTTGAATAGTCATCCACAAACAACGCTTAGTATCTAAAAAGTAAGTGACTCGTAACATGTGAAGGACCCCATAAGTCGCAGTGCACAAGATCTAGAGGATGTGTGACACGTTTTAAGTTTATCAAATGGTAATTTATGAGCTTTGACCATTTGACAAGGAGAATAAAGACGCGGTTTGGGTAAATTTAAAGTTATAAATAAATAACCAAGAGTTCGTAATAAAGAAATTATTTCAAAAGGAGCATGCCATTCTTCAAACAATGCTTTAGGACACGAACTGGTATCAACCAAGGCTTTATTCTCTTTTTGTAAAACATATAGCCTATCTTCACATAAACCCCAGGCTGGAACCTGTTTTGTCTATCGATCTTGAATGCAAAAAGATGGATAAGAGAATAAAACATCCACATCATTATGTTGTGTAAATTTGCTAACCAATAATAGATTTTTAGTAACAGTAAGAGTGTCAATATTCCTAAATGAAACATGATTAATATATGTGTTGGGTAGTTAATTTAGAGATCGAACAAGAGGCTCCCTTCACATGATCGGCGACTCCCAAGTCGACATACCAGTCAGAATTAGTCGGGTTCACACGACATTGAGCATTGGAGGCATGAACAAGCTCGTCATCTTTTGAAACCGGTGCTTTTGAAGCAAGCTCGTCATCTTTTGATGTGTTGAACCTACTGATTTATGTTTTAATGAAGTAATGGGGGATTTAGATCACCGGGAGGATATGGCATAACAACATGGCTATAATGAATAACTGGATTTTTGATGAACAAAAACAGGAAACAAAATTACTCCAATAATCTCATGTAAAAATTATAAATTCCTGAACATGAAATTAGAATGAAAATGTCTGGATGCTAAATTTAATGGAGCGTGTTACATGGCAATGCCTCATCAAAAGGGTTTCAAACCAGACTAAGAAAATTGTTGCAAAGTGATCTAACTTATTCACATTTATTCTGAAGAAAAGATATTCATTGTAGCAACTCGTTACCTACCATCCAATAATTTATTATTGTGTCCCTAAAAATTCAGTATGTTATGGCTGAGATGCATCAACTCACTAGACTGAAATTTATTGAACCAAAAAATGAATCAAAATCCTATATGATCGCATCATGAATATAATATCAAACATAATACAGAAAAACCTAACAAAATTGATGGACCAAAAGCACAAAATCAATGGAGAACCAGGTTGTTGATTAAACCAGGAGACATCAATGATGGACTCGATTAAACCTGTAGAAATCAAAGGAGAACGTGATTGCAAAATCGAGTGTTGATTAAACCTGGGGAAATCACAAACCTAACTAAAAAACTGATGGAGATTAGAAATTATTTGTCGTCGTATTTGGAGGAAGGCGTTTGGGTTTCTCACGTATAATTGGTTTTCTTTTTTGGAATTGAAATGATAGAGATGTAATTTTATGTTAAAAGAGAATATAAGTAATTAATTTTTTGGTATGAGTATATATATAATTGGGGTGAGGTTATTGTGAGTATATAATTGAAAGGATTAGCAAAAAGATATATATATATATATATATATATATATATATATATATATATATAAATATTCCTTTAATACGTTGCATGGATCCCAAGTCCTAGAAGTCATTTGGTAGTGTGAACTTGATTTTTTTATTGGTAAACATTTATAATTATTTCTTTATCATTGATGGTTCCCACTTCAGTACTTGGTTGACACGTCTAGTAAATATGATTGAAGTCGTTTAACTTTATTGTTTAATGGGGTCTATGACTAACCACATATTGCATAACCAACCCCTACACTATTTAAGTTTTTCACTTTTGCCTATTTAGAATTAAAAGAAACCGGACTTTAATTATATTTTGGCTTTGATTTAGTTGACACTTCCCATTGAATTGGTATCATATTAGTCATTTCACAATCTCGACTTGTTTAGGTTTCAAAGAGCTCGAGCTTGCGCTTAGCTTGTTTATTAATATTTATTATATATATATATATATATATATATATATATAAATGAGTAAACTTCTCTTTTAGTCTTTGAGGTTTGATCTATTTAACTTTTTCAGTCCAAACTTTAAAGAAATCTGATTTTAGTGCTTGACGTTTCATTTTCATTTCAATTCCAGTCCAAACACTAACACTGTCAGATTTTTCTGTTAAGTTTATAGGAAAACTGTTCTGTAAATTTTTTATTTTTATTCGTAAATATTTTTTTAGAAAATAAAATGTTCCTTTATTTGGTAAAATATTACAATACAATGGAAAGACAATATGATCTACTCCTAATCTATTACAATATAGGGAAATGAAAACCTATATCCTAGTATTACAATATAAGGAAATAAATGAAAGAAATACAATATGTCAAATATTAGAGAAAACTTCAATTTCAATTTCAAAGAGTACACATGAAATGCTACTGTAAAAATAAATTGATGAGAGTAAAAGAAAATACAAAACTGCTATATGACAGAAAACTTTTCAAAGGATTTTTTTATGACAAATTAGTTAATTAGGAGGAGGATAAGATGTCCTTTTTAAAGATTATGAAAATAAAGAAAAGAATATGTATTTGATAACTAATTCGAATTTTTATGAAAACCTTTTGGTGAAGGATTCGGGTTAAAATCCGGGTCTCATAAAACAAATTCAGGGTCTACAGAGGAATCCGTTTTGTTTCCCAGGGTACAATTACCACAACCGATTATACGGATGGGATAACTCTAAGCCCGAAATTACCTTTGAAGACTTGAAGAACAATAACGAAGATGTAGAACTTTAAGAGAGAGTTTGAGGAAAAGAAGAGAGAAAGAATTCTTGCTGTGAATTCTGATGTATTGAGCCTCAACCATGAGGCTCTATTTATAATGGATGAGAGCTCAAATGAAACATAAAATTAAATTCGTAGTCAAACTTCACATTAAACGTCTTCAATGTGAATTCAGTTTTAGTTGACTAGAATATGTTGTTTCAGCTCGTATTAAAGTAGTCAAACAAAGCTGCCAAAAATGCGCAACAGACCTAGTAACTAGACTGCTTCAGCACTTGCAAAGCCTGTTGTGCGTGCCAGGCTCTCCACAGATACGCCACACGCGCACCCTGTCATTTACGCATCACGTAGGTGCTCAAACTCTACCCAACTTGTCCATGCGCTGCCACGTAGGCGCAGGAGGATCTGCACCGACCAGTTACTGGTCCGCTCACCTACGTACGCATCAGCATAATGCGCCCACACACACTTCCTGGAACGACCCACGCACTGGACTGTGTGTACGGGCGCCAGACACCAGTTGGGTCACACAAGGAGCATTCCAGCAGGTCCTGACTCGCGCCATCTTTATCCGCGTGCCCCACCTAAAAACCCAAAAATACAAAGGCGGCTCGCGACGATGCAAGCGTGCAAAGTGCACCGCTAAAGCGCCACATAACGCCCACGCCGCGCGCGTATACAAGTGCGAGTTAAGGGCTCTGTGACATCCGAGAATTCCAAGGTTAACTTCCGTTAGACAATCTCCGTTAGTTACGTTATGAGTGTTAACTTAGTAACTAATGCTTAACTAGGCTGAATGCGTCCACGACCTTTGGTTGATCACCGAACCCGTCCATATGTGTTATGTGTTTATTTAATTATTGCCACTATGTGGAATTATGTGCAACGTGATTTAAACCCACGATTTATTATTATTAGCATGACAAATTGCTTAATTTTGTATTTATGTGATTAATCGAGTAATTAGGGTGTATGCATTTGTTCTAATCATGGGCTAATGATGGACTAATCATTGGGGCCCAAATCCCAATGATAAGCCCAAAGGAAGCTTTAGTATTTAAGTGAAATAAACCCTAATTCTCCCCATTTGCATGCTCCACCACAAAACACACACATACACTCCCCATCTCTTCTCTCTCTCGTGAACCATCTAGCCGCCACCACCTAGCCACTTCTGGCCAGCCGTGAACCACCAAGGACCACCGTGATCTCAGCCTTGAAGATCATCCATCGAGCTTAGAAACCCACCCGTAAGTCCCATGACCATTTCTATGCTTTTCTTTGTGTTTTCTTAAAAAGAATGTGTAAACCTCCATGGAATCGTTTGATCTTCTGATATGATGTTTAGAGATGTTAGATCTAGCCTAAAGTCTGCAACTTTACGTATAAAATCATGCCATAATGTAACACCCCAAAATTTCATAACTCAAATTCTGTACGTGTACTATATATGTAAGTAGCTAAAACATATAATGATATGGTTTATGGATTGATAAATGGGTAAAGGGAAATAAATTGCAATGCTATACGTGTTTATCTTAAAAATACATATGATATATATGTTAGATAGCTAAACATGATGAAACGTATGAAAAAATACATGTTTACCTATTAACGGGTAATAAATTGGTAAAGGATAGGATTTATATGAATGATACACGTATTGATAAATGAAATAAGATAAATACATGTTTTATAAGAAGGATAATTGATATACATGATATCAAAAAGAAATTTGTGTTTAGAAGTTGGTATGATAGAAATAAATGATAACCGGAGAAAAATACGTGTACACAATTGTATTAAATTAGATATATGTGTAAATATATACATATACATATCCTAATGGCTTAAATGCATGTGAAATATTCATTTGATGAATATATATGTAGGAATACATGTTAGAATAGTTAAACATGTGAAAAATAAATAAGAACGTATCCTTACGTTGAAATAATGGTTAAAAATGAAGAAATACATAACGTATACGAGTATTATACGTATTTATACATACTTATATGAACCTGAGGCTTAGGAGTTATTATAAATGTGTCCTAAGGTGATTTGGAGCATGAAATGATAAGTATGTGAAAGTAGAAGGGCTTAAATGTAAACTGATGAAAAATATATAAATATATATATTTAAATGTACGAAAGTATATAAACCTTATCAAAGGTATCCCGAGCCCTAAAGACATTAGAATTATGTCCCATAATGTTTTGATACATAAAATGATAAAAGAATAAAAGTATGAGGGGCTAAAGTGCAAAATTGTGAAATATATACACATATAAAGAAATATATATACGTATGTATACGTATATCATCGAGCGTGTCCCGAGCCTTAAAAACCTTTATAAATATGCCCTATAATGTTTTAGTACCTAAAATAGTAGTTCCGTAGAAGTTCAGGGGCTAAAATGTAAAAATAAAGTCCAGGGACCATTTTTGTCATTATGCCAAACCTGGCAGGCGGTACGCGCGGCCCGACCCTTCCCCTTGCGCGATACGCGAGCTGTACAGTGACAGATTCATTGATTTTGGTCCGATCTAGGCCACGTTAACACCCTTGCAGCTCACGATTCTCTTCATACGCGCCGATTTGGAAAGCCTCGTCACTTGGGGACGTGTTAGGAGGTTAAGGCGCATCAAATAGTATAAATAGGGCCTTCGATTTCACTTCCAAACTCGCAAATTCACTGAAACATAACCCGAAAACCCTCTTTTGAGCCAGAAACTTCGTCGGAGCAATTCGCACAAATGGTGAGGAATCAAGAGCCGAATTTCTGCAGTCACTCTTCATTTGGTATGATCTAAAATAATCTATGTCAGTTTTTGATAATATTGCTTCTAAGTATGATTTCTAAAAATGTATAAAAACTAGGGTTCTTGAGCTTGTTTTGCCAAAATCGGATGATCGGGTGGGAATTAGGGTCTGAATTTTTGTAGGTAATCCTAATTTAATGTGTTTTAAGAAAGCCCTAAGTTTATTTCACAATTGGAAAAGGTTTGGTTAAGGTTTTGTAAACGGGTCAAAATTAGGGTTTTCATGTCGTTGTTCTGCCCAAATCGAGTAAACGGTTTTGAATTAAGCTTTAACATTTTAAGGGATATTATAAAATGTTATAATGGATAATACCCTAAGTTGGTTTGAATTAAAAATGAGTTTTGATAATAAAACGAGAAATTCCTGAAATTAGGGTTTCTAGATTTAAATATTTAATATAAAATAATCCGGAGGGTTTGGGACTTGAATTTTGATATGGTAACATGTTTATACATATAATAAGTGTATATGAAGTTAAAATGAATAAATAATGAAGTATTGAAAATACCGAGTTAATCGGATATTAGAAGTTCGTGCGGACCGGAAGGGTAGGCACCTGTACACTGGGGTTTCTGGCATAGCGGGGGTGTCGCCATCCCATCTGGGCAATGGCATCCCAACACTGGGCGACCCCGGAGTGAGTGTCTACTTATAGGAATGCACGTCTTCATAATTATCAATAAAAGCAGATAATATGCCTCCAGGGGCATTTTGGTCATTTTGACCCTTAAAAAGTATATGAACTTAATAATATACATTATTAAGCAGATAAGGTGTTAATATAAACATAAGAAGTGTTTATTATATAAAACCTTGCGTTAACATTATACAATACGCAACTAGGTTTAAATCGGAAAGCGTAAAGGAGGTTCTGACTGATTTAATTGGCTTAAGAGAGGTGAGTTCTATGAGCCCACTCTTTAAATGTTTTAAATGTTTTACTGTTTTCGGGCTGATATACATACAAATGCTGTGAAAATATCTTCAAATGGGTTATAACTGAAATATTACATGTTTTAGCTGTTAGAACCATTAAAAGGTTTTTTGATTGATATATACGTGATAGATTATGAAAATGTTATGATAATGATTTCTGATAAAATGTTTTACAGTATTAAACTGTTAAAGGATTGTTGATTTGAGGTATAAGTGAAAAGGTTATGACAGTATTTATGGGAGAAATGTCGTAAACTCCTAAATTACTTTAGAAATGTTATATATTAGAAATGTTAAGGAAATATGTTTAAATGCCTTTTACATGTTGTGTGCCGATACACATACGTGAAATGTTTTAAGGCCTAAAACTGTTTGAATGATGATTACCTGTTATAAAATGTTCACGGGAAAGTTATAATAAACGGGTAATGTAAAGGATGGAACTTTTATATAAAGTTTTAAGAAACGGAAAATGTGAATGTTTGGTCTAATCTTGCGTATGTGAATAAGTGTCGGGTAAATATGATCTTATTAGCCTTGTTATGATTATAAGATGTAATCTATACTGGAACAATCCTATATCATATCTGTTTGTATTTAAGGTGTGGTGGATACGCCGCTGGTACATCCTATATATATACACCCGTAATACAATAGGAAATGTTATAGGCCCAGTCCAGTGTAGGTTTCACTGTGATTTAACAAGACCCATAACATTATATTTATGAAACGCTTATTTCCATATTCGGGTGATGGACCAGTGTTGAAAAGGTTATGAGTCCAAATACAAAGATTGTTTAAATGGACTTTTGAAAAAGGTTGAAAAGGTTTTAATCTAAGCGGATATTGTCTAGAGAAAAGGAAGACTGTGGTTGTACAACTAGAAGCGGGGAACGACGGTTCTCCGGGGTAGCGACGACTGCTTACTTAGAAAAGGTATTCGGGTGGCGACGGTTGCCCGAGGAACTAACGTGGTTCCAATAGACAATGCTTAGTAAGTAAATGAATGACTGCTTATAATATTTCGTATAACACTGTTATGTTTTATACTTAATGATTATTTGCACAAGAGAGGGTCTGGGAGACCCAGAGTGCTTAAAGTGGTAAACGGTTTAAAGGTTATGATTTGATATAACACTGTTATGTTTATACCTGTCAAAAGGTTAATCGGTTAAAAGGTTTAACGGTTAATCGGGTAAATGGTTAACTGGAGAAATGGTTAAATGATTAACTGAATGAATGTTTTGGTATAACTCTGTTTTATGCCTGATAAATGTTTAAAGGTTATATTTCGGTATAATACTTATGTCTGATAAATGTTAATGAATAATGGTTTTAAAGTTATAGTATAATTCTGTTATGTTTTATACTTGATAAATGTTTCTTAAAAGGGGGCCGTTAGGCCAAAGCGTCAGAATAAACCTTCAAGGTAAAGGTAACGCTTTTTGAAAAAAATGTAGAACTCACCAGCGTAAGCTGACCTTTCCAAAAATATGTGTATGTCAGGTGCTGACAATGGTTAAGGTAGCAAGGAAAGGACTCTGGTGAGAACAGATTAGATGGGCAAGCTATCAGGAAAGGACTCGGTAGTAGACTGGCAATAGACATAGATAAGACCTAATTATTAGATTATGTTGTATCTTCCTTACTGTTGTACTTGGCATATATATATAAATGAAAAGTTTTTAATTTCCGCTGCTTAGTTACCTCTGTTGTACCATGTGTTCATGAGTAAATCCGACACGTGACCCCTCCTGGAACCAAGACTGGGAGTGGGCGTCACAAGTTGGTATCAGAGCCTTGGTTTAAGAGATTTAGATACTAGCACGGTATCTAGACTTAAACTAGGACTCTTGGTAAACAAAGTAAGGTAAGATAGGAAATGTAAATGCCAGTCAGGATAGTCATGCCCATAGGAAAAAGATTGCACGAGGAACATAGGAGGTAGGACTTAGGGTATGCAAGTGCGGAGACTACCCGATTGCAATTAGCTACTGCAATTTGGTATTTTACCCAAACGAACATATCATACGTTCTAACTGTTATGTGGCCTAGTGCGGGGTAGGTTAATTGACAGTGAGATACGTGGTCAATAACTTGTAAGGAATGCCTAGAGAAATGTAGTTTTAAAGGACCGGTTTTTAAATTACCGGTAAAGGATGAAAGGAAAAGAACGGACACTAGGGATGACCGTGATGAGAATAACTGGGTTTTGAACGCATCATAATTATATAAGTGCACGTATATAATTATCATGAATTCAAAATTTGGAGACTTCACGTCACATGAGTTCTGAAGTGTCAGACTATTTTTGATCATAGGATCAGAAGATTAGAAATTGTAATCATGACAAGAATGCGAATAAAACATCTGATACTAAATCTGATGTTAGTAAAAATGTAAAGACGGGTATCTTCAGCGAGAAATGAAAGCCGTTATGTTAGAAATAGTGGCAGAAGCATTAAAGGTTACGTTCTTATCAGTTGCTAATCAACTTCCGGAAACGGTACGAGGATGAAGAAGGCCTTGAAGACATGACGGTAGATTCCACAAGAAGGCTAAGGGAGCTTCTGAACAAAGAAGGCCGATATACCAGATGTGCGAGAAACGTCATCATAGGAATTACATTGAAGAACTCAGGAACCGTTGAAGATGAAAAGAGGTGTAGACAAGCCTAGAATGTCATCTTAAAGCAAGGAAACTGTAGACGTGATAGACGCTATCACGGTAAAGAAGAAATGAAAGTTGCTATGGCGAGAACAGTGGAAACGATGTTCCAAGCTATGTTGCTACCTTCAGAAGACCATCACTATAGGTGATAGGCCGGAAGGCTCAAAGCAGAAGCTAGCAGTTTAGGATGGCTCAAAGAAAGATGACGAAGGTTACCATAAGGTGGGTCAAGACTCAACAAGCTTAGGAGTATGGAAGTCCAGAGTAGGCCAAGAAAAAACTTACGTCCTAAGGGATATTGTTTCTTCAAATGGCAGGATGAAAGCACACGATGATTGGATGAGCTATACGAAGGCGAAATCCAACATAAAGATAGGAAAAGCATTGTCAAGGAATCCCGTAGTCAAGCTACCTTAGACAGCTTAGGATTACGATTTCCTTAGGACGAATGCAAAGACGTCAAGATAGATGTCCTCAGAACAAATGTTGATACGCGGATGAGCCTGACAATTCGATATTCCAGGAATTGCAAACTTAGAAGTCTGAATTCGATATTAGGAATTGTCACACAGTATATTGCACCGATGCGAGTAAATGATCAGTATTTGACAAATGTTCTTCTTAAGATCAATGCCAAGCTAGGGATAACGATAGATAAACGCTGAATGAATTGACTCGCCGGATGCTACACGCAAACTGGAAGGCTCGACTTCATATGCAAGGATCGTGATGGCTCGGCAGTAAAGATTACAAAACCTGGAAGTACATGAGTCAACAGGTAAGTCATACTCAACGTATGCCATTGACTCGGAGGCAAAACCAAGATGCTGAAGAACGTCCCAATAACGTATCAAAATTCCCAAACAAATTATTCAGAAGCAACGCCAAGAGCAACGCCAGAAGTAGAAGCACCATACTACTTATCTCCAACAGAAGCAAGAAGATTTCTTTAGACCAAATATATCGCCTTGGGATACTCCAGCATTTTCAAGGAGAAAGACGGAAGCCAAGAATATGCGTAGACTGCCAGAAGATAAAGAATCTGTCAATGAAAAGAAGATATCCTTTGGTAAGGATCAGCAAACTATCTAACTAGCTACAAGGAGCAAGATGATTCCCCAAAGATGATTTAAGATCATGTTAGCACAAACTATAGGATTAAAAGTAAGCCGATAAAAAAGAATGGCTTTTCGGAAGCAAAATAATCATTACGAGTGATTAGTAATGTTGATTGGAATGACGAACACTCCTTAAATCCCAGAAATCTCGTAACTGAAGCATACTGACAAACGACGTTCTAAAGTTCTCAAGGATAATGAAGGATGTGTGAGGCATTGGAAGGAAGTAGCAAACGGATTAACTTAGGCATCGGTAAAATCATTACCGATTAGGCCTAATGAAGAGAGAATTTGCAGCAATGTTTGCACCTAAGAGATGCAGAACATTAAATGAGGTTGTGCACTAGAATTAGTTTCGTGCAAGCAGATATTACGAGCCGCTGTGGAAAGTGAGTCAGTAGCATTCATGAATGTGTATCACTTACTAATGAGAAGGTGAGGGACGATTGGTGCCCAGAAGTAAAATCTTGCAGCAGACGGATAAATGTTTAACACACGTAGAAGGTTAAAGTAGAGTAGCAGAAACTTCACGATAAATTTTGACCTTGAGAAATTTTGAAGCATATCCCGGTAATGTTCATAATCAAGCTACCCTATATATAGCTAAAGAATTATGACAACACCCTGATAATATAAGATTGATTAAAGGAAAAGTTCTTTTATTTTGAGAAACGTATTTCTCTCAATACGTCAGTTCGATAGAAATTCTTTCCTAAAAAGAATTAGTATCTGTTATAGAAATACGGACCACCTTATAAAGTGAAACGAAATTCCGTGAATAGAATAGTTAAAATATTACCTTATAGGTAATAGAGATATATGATAGTTGTCATAGAAAGTTAGTTGCGATGTTAAATCATAACCGAGGAACCAGATGGTTCGTATGAAAAGGATGCATTAAGATGCATGAGAAAAGGTCCCGGATTAATCCAGGAAAGAAAGGTGAAAAGGTAACGGTCTCATTGTGAGTTAAATCACAGTTGAGGCAAGTTTCGAGGACGAAACCTTTTTAACAGGGGTAGAGTTGTAACACCCCAAAATTTCATAACTCAAATTCTGTACGTGTACTATATATGTAAGTAGCTAAAACATATAATGATATGGTTTATGGATTGATAAATGGGTAAAGGGAAATAAATTGCAATGCTATACGTGTTTATCTTAAAAATACATATGATATATATGTTAGATAGCTAAACATGATGAAACGTATGAAAAAATACATGTTTACCTATTAACGGGTAATAAATTGGTAAAGGATAGGATTTATATGAATGATACACGTATTGATAAATGAAATAAGATAAATACATGTTTTATAAGAAGGATAATTGATATACATGATATCAAAAAGAAATATGTGTTTAGAAGTTGGTATGATAGAAATAAATGATAACCGGAGAAAAATACGTGTACACAATTGTATTAAATTAGATATATGTGTAAATATATACATATACATATCCTAATGGCTTAAATGCATGTGAAATATTCATTTGATGTATATATATGTAGGAATACATGTTAGAATAGTTAAACATGTGAAAAATAAATAAGAACGTAACCTTACGTTGAAATAATGGTTAAAAATGAAGAAATACATAACGTATACGAGTATTATACGTATTTATACATACTTATATGAACCCGAGGCTTAGGAGTTATTATAAATGTGTCCTAAGGTGATTTGGAGCATGAAATGATAAGTATGTGAAAGTAGAAGGGCTTAAATGTAAACTGATGAAAAATATATAAATATATATATATTTAAATGTACGAAAGTATATAAACCTTATCAAAGGTATCCCGAGCCCTAAAGACATTAGAATTATGTCCCATAATGTTTTGATACATAAAATGATAAAAGAATAAAAGTATGAGGGGCTAAAGTGCAAAATTGTGAAATATATATACATATAAAGAAATATATATATACGTATGTATACGTATATCATCGAGCGTGTCCCGAGCCTTAAAAACCTTTATAAATATGCCCTATAATGTTTTAGTACCTAAAATAGTAGTTCCGTAGAAGTTCAGGGGCTAAAATGTGAAAATAAAGTCCAGGGACCATTTCTGTCATTATGCCAAACCTGGCAGGCGGTACGCGCGACCCGACCCTTCCCCTTGCGCGATACGCGAGCTGTACAGTGACAGATTCATTGATTTTGGTCCGATCTAGGCCACGTTAACACCCTTGCAGCTCACGATTCTCTTCATACGCGTCGATTTGGACAGCCTCGTCACTTGGGGACGTGTTAGGAGGTTAAGGCGCATCAAATAGTATAAATAGGGCCTTCGATTTCACTTCCAAACTCGCAAATTCACTGAAACATAACCCGAAAACCCTCTTTTGAGCCAGAAACTTCGTCGGAGCAATTCGCACAAATGGTGAGGAATCAAGAGCCGAATTTCTGCAGTCACTCTTCATTTGGTATGATCTAAAATAACCTATGTCAGTTTTTTGATAATATTGCTTCTAAGTATGATTTCTAAAAATGTATAAAAACTAGGGTTCTTGAGCTTGTTTTGCCAAAATCGGATGATCGGGTGGGAATTAGGGTCTGAATTTTTGTAGGTAATCCTAATTTAATGTGTTTTAAGAAAGCCCTAAGTTTATTTCACAATTGGAAAAGGTTTGGTTAAGGTTTTGTAAACGGGTCAAAATTAGGGTTTTCATGTCGTTGTTCTGCCCAAATCGAGTAAACGGTTTTGAATTAAGCTTTAACATTTTAAGGGATATTATAAAATGTTATAATGGATAATACCCTAAGTTGGTTTGAATTAAAAATGAGTTTTGATAATAAAACGAGAAATTCCTGAAATTAGGGTTTCTAGATTTAAATATTTAATATAGAATAATCCGGAGGGTTTGGGGACTTGAATTTTAATATGGTAACATGTTTATACATATAATAAGTGTATATGAAGTTAAAATGAATAAATAATGAAGTATTGAAAATACCGAGTTAATCGGATATTAGAAGTTCGTGCGGACCGGAAGGGTAGGCACCTGTACACTGGGGTTTCTGGCATAGCGGGGGTGTCGCCATCCCATCTGGGCAATGGCATCCCAACACTGGGCGACCCCGGAGTGAGTGTCTACTTATAGGAATGCACGTCTTCATAATTATCAATAAAAGCAGATAATATGCCTCCAGGGGCATTTTGGTCATTTTGACCCTTAAAAAGTATATGAACTTAATAATATACATTATTAAGCAGATAAGGTGTTAATATAAACATAAGAAGTGTTTATTATATAAAACCTTGCGTTAACATTATACAATACGCAACTAGGTTTAAATCGGAAAGCGTAAAGGAGGTTCTGACTGATTTAATTGGCTTAAGAGAATGAGGTGAGTTCTATGAGCCCACTCTTTAAATGTTTTAAATGTTTTACTGTTTTCGGGCTGATATACATACAAATGCTGTGAAAATATCTTCAAATGGGTTATAACTGAAATATTACATGTTTTAGCTGTTAGAACCATTAAAAGGTTTTTTGATTGATATATACGTGATAGATTATGAAAATGTTATGATAATGATTTCTGATAAAATGTTTTACAGTATTAAACTGTTAAAGGATTGTTGATTTGAGGTATAAGTGAAAAGGTTATGACAGTATTTATGGGAGAAATGTCGTAAACTCCTAAATTACTTTAGAACTGTTATATATTAGAAATGTTAAGGAAATATGTTTAAATGCCTTTTGACATGTTGTGTGCCGATACACATACGTGAAATGTTTTAAGGCCTAAAACTGTTTGAATGATGATTACCTGTTATAAAATGTTCACGGGAAAGTTATAATAAACGGGTAATGTAAAGGATGGAACTTTTATATAAAGTTTTAAGAAACGGAAAATGTGAATGTTTGGTCTAATCTTGCGTATGTGAATAAGTGTCGGGTAAATATGATCTTATTAGCCTTGTTATGATTATAAGATGTAATCTATACTGGAACAATCCTATATCATATCTGTTTGTATTTAAGGTGTGGTGGATACGCCGCTGGTACATCCTATATATATACACCCGTAATACAATAGGAAATGTTATAGGCCCAGTCCAGTGTAGGTTTCACTGTGATTTAACAAGACCCATAACATTATATTTATGAAACGCTTATTTCCATATACGGGTGATGGACCAGTGTTGAAAAGGTTATGAGTCCAAATACAAAGATTGTTTAAATGGACTTTTGAAAAAGGTTGAAAAGGTTTTAATCTAAGCGGATATTGTCTAGAGAAAAGGAAGACTGTGGTTGTACAACTAGAAGCGGGGAACGACGGTTCTCCGGGGTAGCGACGACTGCTTACTTAGAAAAGGTATTCGGGTGGCGACGGTTGCCCGAGGAACTAACGTGGTTCCAATAGACAATGCTTAGTAAGTAAATGAATGACTGCTTATAATATTTCGTATAACACTGTTATGTTTTATACTTAATGATTATTTGCACAAGAGAGGGTCTGGGAGACCCAGAGTGCTTAAAGTGGTAAACGGTTTAAAGGTTATGATTTGATATAACACTGTTATGTTTATACCTGTCAAAAGGTTAATCGGTTAAAAGGTTTAACGGTTAATCGGGTAAATGGTTAACTGGAGAAATGGTTAAATGATTAACTGAATGAATGTTTTGGTATAACTTTGTTTTATGCCTGATAAATGTTTAAAGGTTATATTTTGGTATAATACTTATGTCTGATAAATGTTAATGAATAATGGTTTTAAAGTTATAGTATAATTCTGTTATGTTTTATACTTTATAAATGTTTGTTAAAAGGGGGCCGTTAGGCCAAAGCGTCAGAATAAACCTTCAAGGTAAAGGTAACGCTTTTTGAAAAAAATGTAGAACTCACCAGCGTGAGCTGACCTTTCCAAAAATATGTGTATGTCAGGTGATGACAATGGTTAAGGTAGCAAGGAAAGGACTCTGGTGAGAACAGATTAGATGGGCAAGCTATCAGGAAAGGACTCGGTAGTAGACTGGCAATAGACATTGATAAGACCTAATTATTAGATTATGTTGTATCCTCCTTACTGTTGTACTTGGCATATATATATAAATGAAAAGTTTTTAATTTCCGCTGCTTAGTTATCTCTTTTGTACCATGTGTTCATGAGTAAATCCGACACGTGACCCCTCCTGGAACCAAGACTAGGAGTGGGCGTCACACATAATGAAGATCCATGCTAGTTAGGTCATTTTGTGCTTAAAAAGTGTTCTTGGTGATTTGATGGTGAAAACCCATGTTTAGGGTGTTAGATTTGTTTGTGTAATGTTGGTAAATGTTTATGCATGCTAGATACTGAATTATATGAAGTATGGAAGCTGTTAGATTGATTTTTGGTTAGATTTTCGGGTTTTCTGCGACTAGCGAAACTAACCGTTCATTAGGCGAAACTGTAGTTTCGCAAACTGTTTTAAAATTCTTCCAGCGACACTATACAGCGAAATTATAGTGTCGCCTGTGAAACTAAGTGTATTAATTTGAACGAAACTACCGAGCGAAACAACCATAGACTCCTTCCCTGAATGAAAGTTCAAATCAGTTTCGAGCGAACCTAGATAGCGAAACTGTGTCATCAGTTTCGAGCGAATCTATCTAGCGAAACTGTTCCTTCTATGAACGAAAGTTCAAACCAGTTTCGAGCGAATTTATGCTAGCGAAACTGTGTCATCAGTTTCGAGCGAATCTAGCTAGCGAAACTATGTCATCGGGTATACCCTAGCGAAAGTGCTGCCTGTGCATATAGCGAAACCGTGTAGCGAAAGTGCAATTTGTTTAACTGTTATGCCATATTGTGTTATGCTATGTTAAGTTAGCGAAACTGATGTACTTCCTAGCGAAACTGTCATGCTTGTTTACCCTCGTTTATGATCAACCATCGGTGTCGTGTGTCGGTATGTCGAGTCGTAGTTCCAACGTGCTATGTTATGGGCCATAGTGACGTAGTTAAATTTTAGACACAACCTAACACCTAAGACCTTAATGTGAATATTAGGTCTTCGTTAGCAATCATAATTGGATTATTTGAGGTGTAAGTTGAGCAACCTAAGGTGAGTTTCACTAACCCTTTAATTGTGAGCCCGTTTGGGTCACAACGAATTTACTTAACGGAAAACAACGCTGACATTTTGAGGTATTGCCAAATGGGATATCTGTAATGGAAGTTGGAGTGTTTTATGGGAAGCACTTGCAACTGTCCATCCTTGGGGTTTCAAATGAAATCCGCAACCAACTATTTAATATGACTAGTGTAGGTTAAAGTCTAAACCAAATGATATCACATGATTTCTAAGGATGCCTTAAAACTTAAAAGTCCTCAACAATTTAGTACCATTAATTTGCGAAGCGAGGGGATGTTGGGTAGATCTACTGAGGGTTTGACAAACCCTGCTCCGCGGTACACAAATGTGTAGCCAATCGGTTGGAGGCCGAACGGAGTTCAATATTAGCCTATTTTAGTCGTGGGTCCCATGAGGAACACAACTGGAGGCACAAACCATCGGCAAATGCCGAACTCTGTTACGTCAGCTTTGGTACGAACTTCCTTAGTGCATGGAAACCGGATTAGCTACCCGCGATATCGGTTGACCGCTTTAATATTTACTTAACTAGTGCATATTCGATAATTCAGCACTTGGCATTGTTTTGCAAAACTATTACTTATTTATATGTTGCTACATACGCTTATGAGACCGGGCCACTGCATGACATGCCCACTGTGAACTCACCAACCGTTAGGTTGACACTTGTGTGGTTTTCACTTTTGCAGATCGCTGAGGTTGGCATGGCACCCGGAGTTACTTATTTCATTTTGAACTTAAATTTGGGAATTGAACAACAATTTATGTTTTGTAATTTAAGCACGTGGTTAGTGCTAAGATACTCATGTTTTTCTTTCCGCTGCAAACTCTTAAACTGTTTTATGATGAATGTTTGGACTTTACTCTGATTTGTTTAGTATTGGTAACTAATGGTTGTGGTCCTGGTTTGCTCGCACCCCTTAACGGTATAAACTCCGTTAGTGGTTAATTTGGGGGTGTGACAGATTGGTATCAGAGCCATAAGTTGCAGAGAACTGGAAGCTTTTTTTTTTTGAAAAACGATTTGGAAACTGCAACTTGAAACCTTAGTTACAAACGAACAAACAAATTCCCAAAACAAAATTTTTACGTGCCAACCTGGGATACTCACCCTGCTGTGTA
>JBCNJP010000007.1:37148237-37193591 GCA_039602395.1 Deinandra increscens subsp. villosa | reverse complement strand
AGATACAGGTTGTTCGAATATCGAGGGTACATGGAATAAAGCATACTCATGATGCGCAAAGCCAAGGATAATCAACCTATATCTCCTAAGTTTGAAACTGGCCATCTCACTTCCGTATCGGGTAAGGCCTAAACCCAATCCTAAGGTTTGAGGACTAAGCTTCCTCCACCAGAATATGGGCTATCACGCCTCGCCTGGGACGCACGTGGTAATTTTTGCCTCGCCCGGGGACGCACGTGATCCAAGTATGAAACCCTGGGATTGTAGGATCATCCGTGTTGATAGAATTGGTGGTAACCTCCCAATCCAGGGACATATGCGGACCCCTTAAGGTTTAAAACGATTAACGCGTTTTCAAGATGGATTGGTGCTAACGTACCAACTTAAGCCTCCGAGGACATGCCCTAGTCGGTCAGTACGACCAAGAGGAAATCCCTAGTTCGCCAATACGACACCAGGCATGACCCTAGAGATAACTTAAAGACTGCCTAGTGGCCCAGGATTATTGACATAATCTAGGGTCATAACGGTTAAAACCTAAGTAAATTAACTACTTGGCTAGTTAATTCTAATTGTTATGTTCATATGACAAGAAACATTTATAAATCTACTGAAGCAACGAGGAGTCCTAAATCCTAGGGGCAACCCAGGAATACTAAGGTAAACCCTAGAATAATATTACGCATTAGCAAATATATTTCAAATATTTCAAACACAATCATGTAACTAAAAGCAGTTATATTAAAAGACCCATCCTGGGTCCGGAAAAGCTCCGGCCAACCCAGGATGGGGGCATGTCAAAACCTGGATTCCAAATCCAGGGGTGGGGCATATTGTCTTAATAAAACCGGGAAACATCAACCGGCATAACATCACAAGCATAAAATTAAAATTGTTTTCAAAAGAACCACAAAAAACGAGAAGACGACCCCCAACCTTCAAACTGCATCCTGGGTCGTCTCCTTAACTTCCACCGTACCTCCTCTGCTGCCTTGGGCTCCTGGGCTGGCGCCTCTCCTTCCTTGGGTTGGTTAATGTCCATGGCGTGATCAGCAGAACCCTTAGATGGAGTGCCCTTGCTGGTTCCAAGGTCAGCCTCAGGGTCACACCTGGCAGGGATGGTTGCGCCTAGTTTACGCACTTTACCTGCCCATTCAGGCACATCCCATTTGGGGTTTTTGAACCCCAGGTCCCTGTCCTCCTTGGCCATCTTCAACCTGCATTGGAGGAGAGAGATGCGGGCTATTAGCCTGCCTCATCGTCTTTTGCAGCCAGGGCAGCCTCATGGTTGGCCCGCTCTTCCACAGCCTTCTTCTCCAGGTCCTGCACCAGCCCCAGATTCTTGTTAGCCATCGTCTTGGTCATGCTTAACTCCTTGTTCAGAGCAGCAACTTCCCTCCTGGCCGAAGACTCAGCATCCTGGGCACGCTTCTCTGCAGCCCGGACCAGCTCGAAGAATCGCACGGCAATCTACAAATAAAGGTATTTTAATTAAATATATTAGACCCTGAATGGCTCAACTATGCAAAAAATTCAGGGGTACTCAGGATTCACTTACTTGGCGAGAGGAAGCTTCAGCATGTGTAAGCACCCCACAACATCCATGTTTTCCAAGGGTCGCATGGTCATGGCAGCAGTAGCAGTCCTAGTCTTGCGCTTCGTGCCCGAAGTCTTGGAAGAGGGAGCCTTGGGGGCAGATGAGGGCTCAGTTTTCACCGTGGGCAGGACCTGAATGTCTTGTTCAGATTCACCCAGCAGAAAGGCGTCCAGGTCCACATCTTCAAGGTTGATAGGAGTAGCAGCAGCTGAAGGACAAAAGCATAAGAGATCAACAAAATCCAAGGGTTAAGAAGCGGGGTACCAGGATACTCACAGCTAGACATACTGTGAGAAGTGGAAGAAGCAAATTGATGGGGATCAGCCTTGAATTCTCGGTCTTCCTCAGTGATGGTCAAGAAGGTCTCGAATTTTTCGAATGCCTAATGCAGGACCAATTGAACTCAAGCTGGGCACTACAAAACAGAAAAATCCAAGGTCAGTATTTGATTAATATATAATGAAAAAGAAATCCTAATCCCTAATGCAGGTGAAAACCTACCCTCCACTCTCCACCTAATTGGAAGATCCATTCCTTCTGGGATGGTTGATCTCTTGACAAAAAAGAATTTTCCCTTCCAATCCTCATGAAAAGAAACCCGAGGAATCAGTTGAATATCCTTGTGCAGAGCCTTGAACAAGAACCGATTGCTACCATGGGACTTGAGTTCATAGCCTAGGGCTAATTTAGGTAACCCAACCAGGGAATCGAACTCCCTGTTGAGACGGTTAAGGGTGCCTAGGATTCTCCATACGATGGGGAGGGTTTAGGCATAGGCAAGGCGGGTGGCTTCGAAGAACTCGGCCAAAAGACTGGTAAAAGGGTAGGACAGCCCCATGGAGAAAGGGGTGAACAGGAAGCAGACCCAGGTTTCGGAGCTGAAATCCGACCTAAGCCTCTTATCAAAAGGCCTGATTTCAGCAGACGGAGGAAGAAGGCTGGACGATGACAAGGCTGCAATGTCGGCGTCGGTAAAGTTGCAGGTTTCTAGCTCCCGGCTTTGTAAATAATTTTGATCGAGGAAGTCCTCGATTCCGGTCTTTTTGGCCATGGGTTCCGATCAGATTTTCTTGCGAGTCATGGTTGGAAAGAAAGAAAAGAAAGGGGTAACAGGAGAAGATTACCTGATCGGAGAAGGTCGGAAGCCGGAGATCCTAACGTAAACCTTTGCTCTCGAAAAAGTTAATGGGAAAGAGGGGAGAGGTTAAAGCTAGTATTTAAGGGGGATTAGAAGTTGCAGGGGTGATGGGATGTTACCCCACGACGTGGCGTCATGGATGCTCGATTAACGGACACGATCGAAATAGATGTGGATTAGACCCTAATTTAAAAATTT
Organism: Deinandra increscens subsp. villosa; assembly: GCA_039602395.1. Lineage (NCBI taxonomy): Eukaryota > Viridiplantae > Streptophyta > Magnoliopsida > Asterales > Asteraceae > Deinandra > Deinandra increscens. The sequence continues at coordinate 37,190,658 of JBCNJP010000007.1, read as the reverse complement.
TCACAGCTGTAATACTTATCTACAACTTGTGAAAATTTGGGGGCAATTGTTATACCCTGAATTTTCGGCTTTTAATCCAGGGTACAGGTATAGGCTCAGGGCAGGATCGACCCAGGAATTGTATGACCTAGAATTTGACAGGCAACGTTCAAATGACCCTGAATGTATCTGGAGTAAGGTAATGTCCCAGGATGTCACCATAATCCAGGGAAGTTCGTATTCATTTTTTTTATTGTATGTTATTATGGCCTAGGATGAGCATAATCCAGGGTCACCCTTGTTATACAAATGACCCAGCATGTGGAAATGACACTGCATGCTAGGACATTGTTACTAATGCATTGTGTGTCTATATCTGATCAAGGACAGGTTGACGAAGTCCACCAATGGTCGAATGGGATGAGCTGGAGACTTATTTCACACGTGGTCAAAAGTTTTTAGCTGAAAACTCGGTCAACCAACTGAAAGACGCGTTGAAGAGAATATCCCTGGAATATCAGACAAGTTGTTGAAGAGCTAGGAGTATAAATAGGATGCTTAGTCATTTCATTCAGCTCACTCGAGCTTTACACATTGTATTCTCGTATTCAATTCTCTGTTTACTTACTGTACTCAAATGATTTCGTGATTAATAAATTGGTAGCGTGTGTTATTGCTACCCGGGGTTTTTTATGCCGGCGGTGCCTTAGAGACATCTAAGGACTAAGGGCTTTTTCCTAGTAAAATTCTCGGTGTTCTCATTTGCATTCAAGGTTTCATTTGTGTTATTAAGTTTCTTTATCTATTTCATAAATAAACTAACATTTTTACCCAAGATTCCGGCTTTCGTCCCTGGAATTCAACTATTGTCCTAGGATTTTTGAAAACAGTTTTCCTATCTTAATCCTAGGCACCAAACCTCACAATCTTATCTGGTTCAAATCTTGCTAATTTTGCTTAAGTAATTTTTAGCCAAAACAACGTACAAATTAGGTATCAAAAAACCCCCCCTCGTCATGTGCAGTATTTGTTCACCAGTTAAAACATATTCTTCGAACAAACTCCCCCTCAACTTGATTGTAGCTTGATCTTTGAATACTTGATGATGCTCGGTTTCTTTCTTCCTTATCAACAGCTTCAGAAGACTTGAAGTTGTGATGAACTCTTTCCTTTGAGTACCTGGCCAACATAAATAATCTTGGTGCAAACTTCTCTTCGATAATCCAAGATATATGAACTGAAAATGTTTTATTTTGTATCTTGTGTTGATCAATCAAAAACAAATAAGAAGTAAAATCTTTTTGGCTTTTAGAAAGTTTATATCAAAACAAACCTAAAATATTTTTGATTTTTCAAACTTATGCTAAAACACATCAAAAGTCTTTTTGTACTTTTATGATATGAAATGTAAATGCAATACAAAATTAGACACTATTTTTGTCTTTTGCGAGAAAGATCATGATGCGAGATCATATCAGACATAACGTATCTAGCACATTTCAATTTCGGTCTTAATCAGCATGCAAGCCAAGATAATTGCAAATACAACATTGAAGTTTATTTCAGAATGCACCAATCATATTTATCGTTTTCAGATATGCTTAAAGGTAATTTTTATCATGCACTGATAACTCGGTCTTCACTCTATCAGAAATACTAGCAAATCATCATGTTTATCATATAGAAGCAAATTTTCTTTGAGATTCAATGATCCTTGATGAGTCATGCAAAAATAAAGCAGAACCTCAAATACCTAGCAATCAGGTCGGTGTGGACACGCAGAGAAAGCCCAAGTATTTGAGAAAATAAGAAAGCAAAACAAGTTGAAGTTGTATAATCCAACAACAATCAGGTCGGTTCTTACGAACGCGCAGAGAACGTCTGATGGATTATAAGAAACACCAATGAAAATAAAGCAGAACGTCAAACGAACAACAATCAGGTCGATCTTTCGAACAACAATCAGGTCGATCTTTCATCAGGATATCTCTTATTCTATTTTTGTCAGAATCATCACATAGCATTCATCAAGAAGCAAACAACCAAAGATCATCAGGCAAGCTTTATGTTTATATCTTATTTGCAGATATTAGATTAGTCATGCACATTCACAGATTATGCAAGTACCTACAGCCTTTAGACTTAATCTATCCATGGCTGATAAACGTATATGCTGATGTACTATCATTTCTCGCTTTTGTCGGATCAATTTCTCAAATTTTCATCATTTTTTTATATTTTCCAAATTTCTCCCTCTAAAATTCAAACAAATACGATTTTTTTTTGAATTTTCAAAATTTCTCACCCTAAAAATATGAACGAAAGAAAAATGAATTACAAAAAGAAAATGATCGATTAACACTTGACACATTTTTGAAAATGATATTTTTGAAAATCAAATTTTTTTTTTTCAAAAATAAGAACGATGCATTTGAACTTAAAACAAAAAGTATCTCACTGTCAGCAATCTCTCGACTACTAACAGGTCTTCCTGAAATAACATTTTGAAACAAGATGTTATTTACTATAAGAAACAGGTAGAGAAAGTTACTTAAGAAGTTCTGGAAGAGTGTCGCTTGAGACAATGTCATATAAGTGATTATAACAACTTGTCTGATAAGTACATTGCTTCGCATAAAGAGTGTGACATCCGTCACTTTAATTTTTAAATTAATTATAAAAATCTAGGATTTATTAAGATTTATTTGGAAATAATTGTGATTACGTGAATTATTTGAATATTGAAAGCCGTCACTGCGGACTGACCAACGAAACGAATAAAATATTTCGTTTGGTTTAAACTATGAGTTTAAATAAGATAAAGACTTTAGAAAAAGTCTTATGTATGATTGGTGATAAATTAGAGAAAAATTACGCAATAATGAGTTCGGATCGTATAAAAACGTCACTACTTTTGGTCTCCGACCAAGTGTGACGAAACTGAAAAAAAAATAATTATACGGTTCTGAGCGTAATTTAATTTCATGAATTTTGGTATAAATATTGGAATTAATTGGATTCGGAAAAATACCCGTAAAACACGACATACACTGTGTGTAACTAGAAAAGTTATAAAAATTAAAAGGGATTGTGTGGGTGCATATGTATGTGTCGTATATATATATATATGAGGTGGATGGAGTGTAAAAATAAATCACATTTATGTGATGTGTTGTGCATGTAATGATAAATTATAGGTTATCATTACTAGATTTTATAAAATCTACACACACACACATACACTTAAACAAATTATAAAAATTTTTCACTCTCACCCCCTCCCTCTCCTATTTACGGCCGAGACCCCCAAACCCCTCCCCTCACTTCATTTTTCTTGATCTCTCTCTTTCTCTAAACACACACACAAGCTCTTTACATCTTCAAATCTTCATCATCCATCTTCAAATCTTCATCATCTCTCAAGAACATTCAAGAACACTAGCTTCAAAGTAAGCAAATTTCTTCTACTTTCTTCTTAAAATTTCGAAACCCATCATCAAAATCCAAGAACCAACATCATATCTTGATTTGTTTGGTGGATTTGATGGATATAAGCTTCAACACATGAAGATTCATGTGAAGAACAACACTCACACACACACACAAATCGTGATGTGTGTTAGTGTGTGTTTGTGTGTGTTGAGCTTAGGGTTCAAGTTTGATCATCTAATAACCTCCATGCATGTTAAAATCCAAGCTAAAACTTGAGTTTTATGAAAGATCAAGTGACTAATCTATGATGGAAACAACAAGGTCTTGAAAGAAAACTAAAAATTAGTTACATGCATGTGTGAAATCTATGATTTTATGTGTGATTCTTATGATTTTATGTGAATCTTATGTAGTTGTTTGATCTTGATGATGATTGAACATAAAAATTAAGTTAAGAAACCCTTGGATTTTATATATAAATCCGAAAATTATATAAATACATATATATGTTTGAAATTTGAAACAAAAGGTTAAATAAAATCAACAATTAGTGTTACAATTGTGGTAAATCCGCCTCATGGTCGTCAATGACGCCTACACGGTCGGTAACAATTGTCACTAAACTAAACCCCGTGACTATTTCTCATGGTAATTCCGCCTATAATGGTCGGTTATGAGGAAACACGAGCGGTACACCATAAATATTTAATATTTGGAAAATTATGAAGTTAAATATGTGGGTATTATATAAAATAGTTGAGAATTATAAAAACTAAAATGAGATCAGAAGTATTTATTGTATAAAAAGACCAAATCTAGTCATAAAAACCTAGAGTATAGAAGTGGAGAAAAAGTAATGATTAGAAAGGGGACTTTTAAAGCTTTAAATGCTTTAAATGGGTGAAAAATGTGAAAATAGGACAAAAATCCGAAAAATCTGGTTTGGTCAGTAGGAGAACTCTAGTTATCAGTAGATATAATTTATAAAAATTTTCTAGAATTTTTAGAATTTATTTAATAATTAAAATGGAATTTATATGCTTAAAACTAGCTAAAAATGCTTAAAAATAGAATAAATTGGTGGAAAAATATAGAAAAATTCAGGAACATATTTTAGACAGTAGACAACTAATATAAGTGAAAATAATTGAAAACTTAGAAGAAAATGGCACCCGAACCTTTAAAATGATAAAATTAAGCATTAAAATAGGATAATTCGGTAAAAATTTGGTATAAAATATAAAAACAAAAGAGATCAGTAGCCGAAGGGCTTAAAACAGATTATTTATGATTAGGAAACATATAAAAATATTGGAAAAATAGAAACTAGAATATAGAAGGAATATGAGCTAAAAACCGTTACCGAAAAGACGTAAAAACAAGTTATTTGGCTAGAAATTAAGGAAATTTCGAAAACATGGTGATATAAAGTAAAGAATAATAATAATCAAGTAAATAGAATATAATGGGCCTTAGGATAAAATTTTATGACCAAAGATTGAGTTATTATGCCTTATTTGTAGAAATTAGACGGCTAAGGGCAAAATCGTCATTTTTGCCAAATACTTGAGAAATTCAGACATTGACACATTAGCTAGTTAGAAATGCCTAAACTAATTTGATATTAATGGAAATAGGACCGAGGCTTTGAAAATTCACACATAGAGACACAAATTGCACAAACCAGGCAAAAGTGAGTTTCACTAACTTAATGCCCCAATTTAATTTGATATATTTTGTTGAATATTTTGGGCTTATTATGATTGAAAATGCATTTTGAATTGAATGAATTGACTGAGAATATTATGGGTACGAAATTGAATGTGGGTGTCGGCGCATGCTCATAACAAGATGAGCCAGGCCTGAATTGAATTTGGAATTTGGAATTTGGAATTTAGAACAATGCCTTCTAGACCATTAAAGTAGCGTGAGATGTATTAGTAGATTCTACTGGTGTCACACCCCCAATTAACCACTAACGGAGTTTATACCGTTAAGGGGCGCGACTAGACCAGGACCACAACCATTAGTTACAAATACTAAACGAATCAGAGTAAAGTCCAACGTTCATAAATAAAAACAGTTTCAAAAGATACGCAGCGGAAAAGTATTTGTCTTAGCACTAACCACGTGCTTTACATAAACAAATCATTGTATATAAATTCCCAAGTTAAGTTTAATAAAATTTAAGTCTTCACGTGCCATGCCAACCTTCAGCGGATACTCTTCAACGATCTGCAAAAGTGAAAACCACACAAGTGTCAACCTAACGGTTGGTGAGTTCACGGTGGGCATGACATGCATTGGCCCGGTCTCAATAATCGTATGTATCAACATATATAAGTAGTATGGTTTTGCAAAACTTTGCCAAGAGTTTGATAACTGAATATGCACTAGTTAAGTAAAAGTTAAAGCAGTCAACCGATATCGCGGGTACCTAATCCGGTTTCCATGCACTAAGGAAGTCGTACTAGGGCTGAAAGCTGACGTAACAGAGTTCGGCATTTGCCGATGGTTCGTGCCTCCAGTTGTGTCCCAATAGGGAGGCCCACAACTAACAACAGGCTGATATTGTACTCCGTTCGGCCCCCGGCCGGTTGGTTACACATTTGTGTACCGCGGAGCAGGGTTTGTCAAACCTTCAGTAGATCTACCCAACATCCCCTCGCTTTCCAGATCATCAGTACTAAGTTGAGGTCTTTAAGTTTTTAAGCATCCTTAGAAATCATGTGATATCATTTGGTTTAGACTTTAACCTACACTAGTCACATTAAAATGTTTACTCCGGATTTCATCTGAAATCCCAAAAAGAGTTTAAGTGTCATAATAGTTGGTTCCGGATTTCATTTGAAACCCCAAGGATGGACAGTTGCAAGTGTTCCCCATAAAACACTCCAACTTCCATAACAGGTATCCCATTAGGCAATACCTCAAATTGTCAGCGTTGTTTTCCGTTTAGTATGTTCGTTGTGACCCAAATGGGCTCACAAGTAAAGGGTTTGTGAAACTCACCTTAGGTTGCTCAGCTACACTTGTTAATCCAATTTATGTTTGCTAACGAAGACCTCGTAATCACATTAAGGTCTTAAGTGTTAGGTTGTGTCTAAACTTTAACTTAACGTCACTATGGCCCATAACATAGCACGTTGCAACTAAGACTCGACATACCGACACACGATACCGATGGTTGATCATGATCAAGGGTTCACATATTACAGAAATCAAACATGTATCATCATAGCATAATCATGTAAGTCATGGCATAACATTCAAGCAAATTGCACAAGTTTGGGTTCTAGTCATAGTTTCGCTAGCAGTTTCGCTAGGTAATTTCGCTAGGTGCACGGGCAGCACTTTCGCTAGGCTGTACCCGATAACACAGTTTCGCTAGGCTAGCTTCGCCCGAAACTGTTGACACAGTTCCGCTAGCCTAGTTTCGCCCGAAACTGGTTTGAACTTTCGTTCAGGGAATTTCGCTCGGTAATTTCGCTCGAGCTGGTCTGGTTTGGTTTACCCGGCGAAACTATAATTTCGCTAGGCAGTGTCGCTCGGAGGAACTATACAGTTTCGCTGGATAGTTTCGCCCTATGAACATACAGCTTCGCTAGTCGCAAGAAAAACCCGAAAAACTAACAAAAATCTTTCTAACAGCCTCTATACTTTGTGTAAATCATTTCTAAGCACATATAAGCATTTAGGAACATCAAAGAAGCATTTTTATCATCAATAACACAGATTTACATCATCAAATCGCCAAATATGCATTTTTAACCTAAAATGACCTAATAAGCATGAATATTCATTATGTTTGGATTTTGAACGTAAAGTTGGAGACTTTATAACAGATCTAGCATCCCTAATCATAAATACCGAAGATCTAACAAGTTCATGAAGGATTGGGCATGCTTTATGAAGAAACACATAGAAAATGCATGTAAATGGGTTTTGGAGACTCACGGTTTGATCGAGGATCGATGGATGCTCTCTACCAACAGTGATGATAGCAGCAAACGGTGATATCTCAGCTGGTCCAGAAATCTCAGAGAGTGTGTGTGTGTGTTTTTGGAGAAAAGGTTGCAAATGGGAGGGCTAGGGTTTATTAAGATATTATATATCAGGGCCTAGTTTCGCTGGCAGTTTCGCTGGCTAGCGAAACTGGCTCTGATCTCGTGTAAGTCAGGCAGCTTAGCTAGCTACCGGGCGAAACTATAGTTTCGCTCGGTAGTTTCGCTGGAAACTAAAATCATACCAATTTATCACATAATCCATAATTCACAATTCGTCATGCTATTCATAATATTAAATCATGCCTTCAAATCACATTGCACATAATGACAATAAACAATCGAACACCTATCATGTATGGACGGGTTCGGTGATCAACCAAAGGACGTGGACGTATTCGGCCTAGTTAAGCATTAGTTACTAAGTTAGCACTTATAACGTAACTAACGGGGTTTGTCTAACGGAAGTTAACCTTGAAATTCTCAGATGTCACATCCTTCCCTTGTAATTGGAATTTTCGTCCCGAAAATTATTCTTGTGTCGTAGCGTTCGCAGTTTCAGCTGTCGTCGTTGCTATCGTCGCTGGGGAAAGAAAGCAAAAGTTTTAGGGTTGCCACATCCTCCTCCTGTTAAAGGAATTTTGGTCCCCAAAATTAAATCATACCTTGAGTTTCTGTGGACGTTTGTTCGAACAGGTGAGGATACTTTTTCTTCATCTGATCCTCTCGTTCCCACGTATATTCTGGTCCACGCTTTGAGTTCCATCGCACCTTGACGATCGGAATCTTGCTACGTTTGAGGGTCTTCTCCTCGCGTCCCATGATTTCTACCGGTTGCTCGATGAATCTTAGATGTTCGTCAATTACCAATTCCTCCAAAGGAATTATTTCTGTCTCTTGAGCCTGACACTTTTTCAGATTTGAGACGTGAAACACGTTGTGAACTCCATCGAGTTCGTCTGGGAGTTTCAATCGGTAGGCTACCGGGCCTACTTCCCCAATAATTTCAAACGGACCTATATAGCGAGGATTTAGTTTTCCACGCTTTCCGAAGCGTATCACTCCTTTCCAAGGAGATACCTTCAGTAATACTTTGTCGCCCACTTCGAACTTCAGCGGTTTACGGCGTTTGTCGGCATAGCTCTTCTGTCTATCGCGTGCTGCGGCTATCCGCTTTCTGATTTGGATAATGCGTTCAGTTGTATCGTGGATGATTTCCGGTCCAGTGAGTCCTTTCTCACCTGTTTCGGCCCAACACACGGGCGATCTGCATTTTCTGCCATATAATGCTTCAAAAGGTGCTGCACCGATGCTTGAATGGTAGCTGTTATTGTAGGAGAACTCCACCAACGAAAGGTGAGCTTCCCAGTCTTTCCCGAAGTCGAGAACGCAAGCTCGGAGCATGTCTTCTAGAGTCTGAATAGTTCTTTCCGTCTGACCATCGGTCTGCGGGTGATAAGCTGTGCTCATATCAAGTCTGGTCCCCAATGCTTCTTGCATAGATTGCCATAGTCGTGAAGTGAATCGTGGATCTCGATCGGAGATAATAGTCTTAGGCACTCCATGACGCGCCACAATTCGGTCGATGTACAGCTTCGTTAGCCTATCCATGTTGTCGTTTTCCTTCATCGGGATAAAATGTGCGGATTTGGTTAAGCGATCAATGATAACCCAAATCGCATCTAGTCGATTCGATCGATGAGGTAATCCCGTAACAAAGTCCATGGAGATATCCTCCCATTTCCATTCTGGGATCTTTGGTTGTTGTAGTAGTCCAGAAGGCTTTTGATACTCGATCTTTACCCTTGGGCACGTTAAACACTTAGCCACATATCGCGCGATGTCGGCTTTCATATTTGGCCACCAATACAGGTTCTTTAAGTCTTGGTACATCTTATCTGATCCTGGATGTACCGAATACCTCGACTTGTGAGCCTCGTCCATCACGAGCTCACGGAGATTTCCCAGTAGAGGAATCCAAATCCTGTCGTTGTAATACCGGAGTCCATCAGACTTAATTTCAGAATTTCCATCTACCCCTCGCAGTGCTTCAGCTGCGAAGTTTTCTTCTTTCAGAGCCTCTCTTTGAGCATCGCGGATTCGATCCGGCAGTCCCGAATGAATGGTGAGTTGTAGCGCTCGTACCCTTCGAGGCTTTTCGTACTCTTTTCTGCTTAAGGCATCAGCCACTACATTGGCTTTTCCCGGATGGTACTTAATTGCTAAGTCATAATCATTCAGTAGCTCGACCCACCGTCGTTGTCGCATGTTGAGATCCTTCTGATCAAAGATGTGCTGTAAGCTTTTGTGGTCAGTAAATATCGTGCACTTTGTTCCATAGAGGTAATGTCTCCAAATCTTGAGTGCATGAACAACGGCTCCCATTTCTAAATCATGCGTTGTATAATTCTTCTCAGTATCCTTCAGTTGCCTGGACCCATAGGCAATCACTTTGTCCCGTTGCATCAACACGCACCCGAGTCCTTGAATAGACGCATCGCAATAAACCACAAAGTCGTCAACCCCATCAGGTAACGAGAGAATTGGGGCAGAACATAACATGTCTTTGAGAGTTTGAAAGGCGCGTTCCTCTTTTTCACCCCACCTATACTGCACTCCTTTGTGCGTCAAAGCCGTTAAGGGTTGAGCCAATTGAGAGAAACCCTTGATAAACCTTCGGTAGTATCCGGCAAGTCCCAAAAATTGTCGGATTTCGGTCGGCGCTCTAGGTGTAGACCAATTCTTGATAGCTTCTACTTTAGACGGGTCGACATGGATTCCTTCTTGATTAACAATGTGTCCAAGAAACTGGACTTCGCGAATCCAAAAGTTGCACTTTGAAAATTTGGCGTAGAGTTGTTCCTTACGAAGTAATTCCAAGATAAGACGCGGATGATTCTCGTGTTCTTCCTTCGTTTTGGAGTAGATCAAAATATCATCAATGAAAACTATTACAAACTTGTCGAGGTACGGCTTGCACACTCGATTCATCAAATCCATGAATACCGCAGGTGCATTGGTTAGCCCAAACGGCATAACCAGGAACTCATAATGACCATAACGAGTTCTGAAAGCAGTCTTGGGGACATCTTCATCTCGCACACGAAGTTGGTGATATCCAGACCGTAGATCAATCTTTGAGAAGTAGCTTGAACCTTGTAGCTGATCGAAGAGATCGTCGATTCGAGGAAGTGGATATCGATTCTTGATCGTAACTTTGTTAAGCTCTCGGTAGTCGATACACATTCGGAACGTTCCATCTTTCTTTTTCACAAACAATACCGGAGCTCCCCACGGAGACGAACTTGGACGGATAAATCCCTTGTCGAGTAGTTCATGTAGTTGTGCGGAGAGTTCATTAAGTTCACTTACAGCCAAACGATACGGAGCGCGTGCGATCGGAGCGGCTCCAGGGGCTAGATCGATTCCAAACTCAACCTGTCGGAACGGAGGTAAACCAGGCAGATCTTCAGGAAACACATCCTGGAAGTCGCGGACTATCGGGTAGTCGTTGATTCTGCGCTTGGGAAGTGTCGAGTCAGTGACGTTTGCAAGAATCGCGAAGTGACCTTTACGAAGGCTCTTTTGAGCTTTGAGATACGAAATAATTCCGGTCACTGTTCCACCCTTTTCACCTTGAACCGTTAACACTTCTCCTCCTTCGAGTGGGATACGAACCACTTTTTCTTGACATAGAATTTCGGCTCGATTCTCAGATAACCAGTCCATTCCTACTATAACGTCAAAACTACCAATCGGGAAAGGCATGAGATCGATTCCTAACGTATGGCCGGCTAGTTCTAACTTACAATCCTTCACTATTTGAGTTGTATCATGAAGTTTACCATTCGCTAATTCTACCACATACTTAGCATCTAGGTCAATTGGTTTAGCCTTAATTAGTCTAGCAAACTTATTGGAAATAAAACTTCTTTCAGCACCAGAATCAAATAAAACAGTAGCAAAGAAACCATTCAATATAAATTTACCGTTGATCACGTTGGCATCGTTGCGAGCTTCTCCTTGGCCCATGACAAAAGCACGACCTCTACCATTCCCACCATTTCCATTTCCACCGTTTCCATTCCCATCATTGTTTCCCTGGTTCCCATTGTTTCCATTTCCCTGCCTGCGCAAACGCGGACAATCTTTTCTCATGTGGCCCTGCGCACCACATTCAAAACAGCCGCGGGCTCCACCATTGTTGTTGTTGTTCAGATTGTTTCCTTGCCCGTTACGGTTGTTCACATTTCCCCTGTTGTTATTTCCACCTTGGTTCTGATTGTTGTTGTTCAACCTTTGTAAGTTGGTCCAGCAGCTGTTGGCTTCATGACCCAACTTCCCACATCTTCCACATTCCAGACCCTTGCTACACATACCTCTGTGGTGCTTCTCACACTTGTTACAGAACGGAGCCTTGCCTTTGTAGTTCCCATTCCCGCCTTGGCGGTTGTTGCTCCCACTGTTGCTGTCGTAGTTGAAAGTGGACCTTGTATTGTCAGGCCGCTTGTTTTGATACTGGGAGTTCGAGGATCTCCCGGATTGGTTTACAGACATTGCAGGAGCTTCTTCTTCAGCCTTTCTTTTGCCACTTAAGGCGGTCTTTTCAGAGTTTCTGGCAGGTAGTGTACCCCTTTCAACCTCTTGATCAGTTAACTTGTGAGCCAGACGGATGGCTTGCTGTACGGTTACCGGGTTGCTAGCAGTTACCAGACTCTTGATTTGGGGTACGAGACCCTCCAGATAACGCTCAATGCGCTTGAACTCAGCGTCGACCATAGACGGACACAGTGCTGTGTACTCGTGGTATCGTGCAGTGTACGCTTCGACTTCAGACCCAATCATTTTGGAGTTCAGAAATTCTCCTTCGAGCTTCTTGACTTGATCGCGTGGACAGTATTCCTCCATAATCAGTTCTTTGAACGCTCCCCATTCCATGTTGTTAGCCGCATCATTCCCAATCATTTGAATCTCAGCGTTCCACCAAGACAGAGCTGCACCTTCGAATGTACCAGTAGCAAACTTCACTTTGTTTTCAGCCGGGCAGTTACACATGGAGAAGACTTTTTCCGACTTCTCAACCCATCTGAGGAGACCTACCGCTCCTTCTTCGCCGGAGAATGTCATCGGCTTGCAATCCATGAAAGTCTTAAAGGTACAGTGATGGACGTTTCCTGATGCAATTAATAGTTCGGGTTTCAAATTTTAAACAGGTCATAATATATATATCGCCTTGTGCCTTAACCGGCGTAATAATTACCATGGGCGGCAATTGTAGCTTGCACGGCTGCCACGGCGGCTTGCACATGCTCGTTGATCATTGCTTGCAATTGTGCAGGCGTCAAATTGATGTTGTTCCTTCCCGCTCTTCCAGACATTTTCTGGACAGTTAAGGTAGCCAGTGTTCAGTCACAGTTATAATTCATACATATCCCATTATACGTATGTTAGCCATTTCCCGTTATCCCTCTATTAGTCCCAGAAAAATTTTGTGCATAATCGAGGTGTCGTCGAAGAACGTCGGAATTCGTAAGTACTATCGTCGAAAGTCGGCTTCCCCATAAAGTCACTGTCGGCGTAGTCGTCGTAGTAGAAATCAGGACGTAGCGTATAGCATCGTTCGTTGTCGCTTTCCCCCAGAAGTAGTGCGCGTATTATCGTTCGCATTTCGTATTCGTGTGTGTAAACATCCTAAGGTTTTTCCGTTAGACTACTTAGACACGGTCTATATATATCTATATATAGGTATACATATATGAAGTATTTACTTATACAGCAGAGCGAGTATCCCAGGTTGGCACGTAAAAATTTTGTTTTGGGAATTTGTTTGTTCGTTTGTAACTAAGGTTTCAAGTTGCAGTTTCCAAATCGTTTCAAAAAAAAAATGATTCCAGTTCTCTGCAACTTATGGCTCTGATACCAATCTGTCACACCCCCAATTAACCACTAACGGAGTTTATACCGTTAAGGGGCGCGACTAGACCAGGACCACAACCATTAGTTACAAATACTAAACGAATCAGAGTAAAGTCCAACGTTCATAAATAAAAACAGTTTCAAAAGATACGCAGCGGAAAAGTATTTGTCTTAGCACTAACCACGTGCTTTACATAAACAAATCATTGTATATAAATTCCCAAGTTAAGTTTAATAAAATTTAAGTCTTCACGTGCCATGCCAACCTTCAGCGGATACTCTTCAACGATCTGCAAAAGTGAAAACCACACAAGTGTCAACCTAACGGTTGGTGAGTTCACGGTGGGCATGACATGCATTGGCCCGGTCTCAATAATCGTATGTATCAACATATATAAGTAGTATGGTTTTGCAAAACTTTGCCAAGAGTTTGATAACTGAATATGCACTAGTTAAGTAAAAGTTAAAGCAGTCAACCGATATCGCGGGTAGCTAATCCGGTTTCCATGCACTAAGGAAGTCGTACTAGGGCTGAAAGCTGACGTAACAGAGTTCGGCATTTGCCGATGGTTCGTGCCTCCAGTTGTGTCCCAATAGGGAGGCCCACAACTAACAACAGGCTGATATTGTACTCCGTTCGGCCCCCGGCCGGTTGGTTACACATTTGTGTACCGCGGAGCAGGGTTTGTCAAACCCTCAGTAGATCTACCCAATATCCCCTCGCTTTCCAGATCATCAGTACTAAGTTGAGGTCTTTAAGTTTTTAAGCATCCTTAGAAATCATGTGATATCATTTGGTTTAGACTTTAACCTACACTAGTCACATTAAAATGTTTACTCCGGATTTCATCTGAAATCCCAAAAAGTGTTTAAGTGTCATAATAGTTGGTTCCGGATTTCATTTGAAACCCCAAGGATGGACAGTTGCAAGTGTTCCCCATAAAACACTCCAACTTCCATAACAGGTATCCCATTAGGCAATACCTCAAACTGTCAGCGTTGTTTTCCGTTTAGTATGTTCGTTGTGACCCAAACGGGCTCACAAGTAAAGGGTTTGTGAAACTCACCTTAGGTTGCTCAGCTACACTTGTTAATCCAATTTATGTTTGCTAACGAAGACCTAGTAATCACATTAAGGTCTTAAGTGTTAGGTTGTGTCTAAACTTTAACTTAACGTCACTATGGCCCATAACATAGCACGTTGCAACTAAGACTCGACATACCGACACACGATACCGATGGTTGATCATGATCAAGGGTTCACATATTACAGAAATCAAACATGTATCATCATAGCATAATCATGTAAGTTATGGCATAACATTCAAGCAAATTGCACAAGTTTGGGTTCTGGTCATAGTTTCGCTAGCAGTTTCGCTAGGTAATTTCGCTAGGTGCACGGGCAGCACTTTCGCTAGGCTGTACCCGATAACACAGTTTCGCTAGGCTAGCTTCGCCCGAAACTGTTGACACAGTTCCGCTAGCCTAGTTTCGCCCGAAACTGGTTTGAACTTTCGTTCAGGGAATTTCGCTCGGTAATTTCGCTCGAGCTGGTCTGGTTTGGTTTACCCGGCGAAACTATAATTTCGCTAGGCAGTGTCGCTCGGAGGAACTATACAGTTTCGCTGGATAATTTCGCCCTATGAACATACAGCTTCGCTAGTCGTAAGAAAAACCCGAAAAACTAACAAAAATCTTTCTAACAGCCTCTATACTTTGTGTAAATCATTTCTAAGCACATATAAGCATTTAGGAACATCAAAGAAGCATTTTTATCATCAATAACACAGATTTACATCATCAAATCGCCAAATATGCATTTTTAACCTAAAATGACCTAATAAGCATGAATCTTCATTATGGTTGGATTTTGAACGTAAAGTTGGAGACTTTATAACAGATCTAGCATCCCTAATCATAAATACCGAAGATCTAACAAGTTCATGAAGGATTGGGCATGCTTTATGAAGAAACACATAGAAAATGCATGTAAATGGGTTTTGGAGACTCACGGTTTGATCGAGGATCGATGGATGCTCTCTACCAACAGTGATGATAGCAGCAAACGGTGATATCTCAGCTGGTCCAGAAATCTCAGAGAGTGTGTGTGTGTGTTTTTGGAGAAAAGGTTGCAAATGGGAGGGCTAGGGTTTATTAAGATATTATATATCAGGGCCCAGTTTCGCTGGCAGTTTCGCTGGCTAGCGAAACTGGCTCTGATCTCGTGTAAGTCAGGCAGCTTAGCTAGCTACCGGGCGAAACTATAGTTTCGCTCGGTAGTTTCGCTGGAAACTAAAATCATACCAATTTATCACATAATCCATAATTCACAATTCGTCATGCTATTCATAATATTAAATCATGCCTTCAAATCACATTGCACATAATGACAATAAACAATCGAACACCTATCATGTATGGACGGGTTCGGTGATCAACCAAAGGACGTGGACGTATTCGGCCTAGTTAAGCATTAGTTACTAAGTTAGCACTTATAACGTAACTAACGGGGTTTGTCTAACGGAAGTTAACCTTGAAATTCTCGGATGTCACAACTGGGGTTGAAAAACCCGCTCTCACTGATCAGTCGCTCTGGTCGTGAAACATGGTGAGAAATACGATCGAACATGGGTCTAGTTTTGATCTAGAGCTTACGTTCAGTTTGTACATCGTAAACCTAGCTAGTTTACGAAACCATATTATATTCTCCATTTGGATACACTCCCTAGATTCACAAAGTTGAATAAATGGGACTAAATAATGAAGTGGAAACCGAAACATTTTCATTAGTGAACTCACCAACCTAGTGTTGACATTGTGGTTTTTTACTATTTTCAGGTAAATAATGGGGTGCTTTGACGTGTGGATCTGGGTGTACGTGGGAGAGTTCGTGCTATGCTACCATGTGTTTGTTATGTTTTAGTAGTTGTGAAATGTATGGGGACCTAACTATGAGATAGTTGATCTATCTTATCTTTTGTAAAACACTTAGGGGTAATTAGTGTACCCCAATTTTGTAAATGAAAAGTGTTTTTATATAAAATATGTTTCACTTATCAAAACTGCTAAAACTATGGGTTATTTAATTAATTACTACCACGTAAGACTTCCGCAACATATTTAGAAAATAAACGAAAAATGGGATGTGACAGAAGTGGTCTCAGAGCCTCAGGTTATAGGGAACCCAAAAATATTTTATAAATTTTAAACTATAACCTAAGGACTAAGAAGTAAGATTAAAGGTAGCATGTGCAACGAAAGTACACCAATCCAAATCGCCAGACACCCTACGGTAAAGTTATTATTTATTTTAATCATTTGTTTAATTATTGCTAATTATGTGATTACTTATTTAATTTCAGATGTCGCCTTCTCGAAGAGCTATTTTCGTGATTGACAGTGACTCTGAGGACGTGCCTCAGAATGCTGTTATTGAACCGAAGCAGCCAGTATCACCATGCTTCGACTCGTTTGGAATCGAAATAGATTCGAAATGGGCCTATTCTGGAAACGGATGGGTCTACGAATCTGAAAGTGAACCAGACGAGGAAACGGATGAAGCAGGGGAAGATATGACAAAAAGGTGGGAAGTGCTGCCATCTTTACCTGAGTTACCTTCATGGAAAGAGAAGGGATTACCCCTTCTTACATATTCGCGCCGTAGTAAAGGGAAGTTAACTCGGGAAGAGAAAGGCAAGGCTCCAATGGTGGAAGAATCCCAACCTTTAGCCACGGTTCAGGAAAGCGAAAATACTCCTCGCAGTTTGACTGATCGCCGAATCGAGGAAATCAATGAAGAACTCATTGGTTTAAAAAGGAAGGTAAATCGGGCGATTGGACGACTGCTACTCATTGAAGAGATGTGCCTCTTGGACAAGGGATCCTTGGACAAGATGCATTATCGAATCAGTGACCTTGAGGAGAGTGGCAAGAAGATGAGGGAGGCGATGGGTTTCCCGTAGTTTGTGATTGCTTGTTATGTTGAATGGTTTAAGACAATTTAAGTTATGTTTAATGTATTTTGATGTGGATGTGATTCCACATAAGACAATTTGGTTTTTATTTATGAATGGTTACTAGTATCAATTTAAAATTCTTCCCTTAGTTAATATATGTATATACTTCCTTATTTTCGTTATAAGCAACCAATTAATTCGAGTTGTTATCATCAAAATGATAGATAACAAATGGCAACTGAAGCTGATCTAGGTGCGCATGATTTAGAAGCCGGATTCCCAACGACTCAAGAGGAACTGACAAGGATCATTTCCCAAAGAGTAGAAGCGGCACTAGCAGACCGCAATGTGAATGTCGGGCAAGAACATGTACCACGAGATCGAGGCTCAGGCGGCCAAACAAATGGTTGTTCCTATAAAACATTCCAAGGATGTAATCCACGTTCGTTCACCGGTTTGGAAGGACCGCTGGATATTATACATTGGATTGAGAAAATGGAATCGGTCATGGCGATTAGTGGTTGCAATGCCAACCAGAAGGTGATGTATGCTACTTGCTCGTTTCACGATGAAGCTCTCACATGGTGGAACGCCCAGGTGAAAGCACTAGGAGAAGAAGTGGCAAATAAACTCTCCTGGGAAGAATTGAAAGAGATGCTGCTGCGAGAATATTGCCCGCGACAGGAAATTCAGAAACTGGAGACTGAATTCTGGAATCACAAGATGATAGATGCTGAGATTAGAGAATACACCACTCGATTC
This sequence comes from Deinandra increscens subsp. villosa, assembly GCA_039602395.1. Lineage (NCBI taxonomy): Eukaryota > Viridiplantae > Streptophyta > Magnoliopsida > Asterales > Asteraceae > Deinandra > Deinandra increscens. The sequence continues at coordinate 37,172,609 of JBCNJP010000007.1, read as the reverse complement.
ATGGATTTAGCTAGATTGGTGCCACGTATGGTTACTCCGGAATATGCGCGTATAGAAAGATACATTTGGGGATTAGTTCCTCAAATCAGAAGCATGGTTACGTCGGCTAACCCTAGCACAATCCAGGAAGCGATATCCCTAGCCAAGTCTCTCACAGATGATGCAGTGCGGGAAGGTATTTTGGGGAAGAAAGGAGAGTCTTCTAAGACGCTTGACCCAGAATCTCGTAGAAAGAGAAGATTCAGAAGGCAAGGCAAGAATGAGAGAAATAAGAGAAATAAGGAATCAGGCCAAGTGTTTGCGGCTACTGTGGATAAGAAAGCCGAGGAAGTGAATCCGAAACCTCCATGCAAGACGTGTGGAAAGAACCACGGAGGAGTGTGTAAGAAATGCACAAGATGTCACCGCTTCGGGCATCTGCTCCAGGATTGTTTTGCTAAGATTCCAACGGAAGAGGATAGGAGGAGCGGCAAGTGCTTTAATTGCGGGGAAGTTGGACATCTCAGTAGGGATTGCACCAAACCCAGAGGTCAAAATAACAGGGGTAGAGCATTTGAGATGGGTACAGGAGCTGCCAGGGAAGACCCTACAGTTGTTACCGGTACGTTCCTAGTTAATAATCACTATGCTTATGTACTCTTCGACACTGGCGCTGATCTTAGCTTTGTTTCTAAGAAGTTTAGACCCTTGTTAGGAATTAAAGCTAGTAAATTAAATAAGAAGTATTCGATAGAATTGGCCAATGGAGATTTAATAGAAACCACTGAGGTTCTCCGAAAGTGTAGCATGACTTTAGGAGATAGAAGTTTCGATATCGATCTATTGCCCGTTAATCTAGGAAGTTTCGACATCGTAGTCGGAATGGACTGGTTATCAAAGAACGGTGCAGAGATTATATGTTCTGATAAAGTGATACGTATACCACTTTCAGAAGGCAAAATGCTAACAATTCAAGGTGACAAAGGAGGAGCTAAAGCTCAGGTCATAAGCGTTATGAAAATGCGGAAGATGTTAAGAAAGAACTATCCTGCATTTTTAGTTAACGTTATGGACACTAAGGCTAAGACACGTAAGTTAGAGGAAATCCCCGTAGTTCGGGAATACTCCGATGTATTTCCTGAAGATCTACCTGGACTACCTCCCAATAGGCAGATAGAATTTAAGATTGATCTTATTCCTGGTTCTGCACCTATAGCCAAATCTCCTTATCGTTTAGCACCCTCCAAATGCAAGAGTTGTCGACTCAACTTCAGGAGCTATTGGATAAAGGATTTATTCGACCAAGTTATTCACCTTGGGGAGCTCCAGTATTGTTCGTGAAGAAGAAAGATGGTTCATTCAGAATGTGTATAGATTACAGAGAGTTGAACAAGCTTACCATCAAGAATAGGTACCCATTACCGAGGATTGATGATTTGTTCGACCAATTGCAAGGATCCACGTATTACTCTAAGATTGACTTAAGATCTGGGTATCATCAACTCAGAGTCGCAAACGAAGACATTCCTAAAACGGCATTTAGGACGCGTTATGGTCATTACGAATTCTTAGTGATGCCATTCGGATTAACAAATGCACCAGCAATATTTATGGATCTTATGAATAGGGTTTTCAAGTCCTATCTAGATAAGTTCGTGATAGTCTTTATAGATGATATTCTCATTTATTCACGAACTAAAGAAGATCATGAAAAGCATTTGGGAATAGTCTTAGACATATTAAGGCAAGAGAAGCTTTATGCTAAGTTTTCGAAATGTGACTTTTGGATGCGAGAAGTTCATTTTCTTGGCCATGTCATAAATGAAAAAGGCATTCATGTGGACCCGTCGAAAATCGAAGCAGTGAAGAATTGGGAGACGCCAAAATCTCCAACGGAAATACGTCAATTTTTAGGATTGGCAGGATATTACAGGAGATTTATCGAGAATTTCTCCAAGATAGCTCAACCGTTGACATTGCTTACTCAGAAGGATCGGAAATATGAATGGACGCGAAAACAAGAAGACGCTTTTCAATTGTTAAAGCAAAAATTGTGTAGTGCACCCATTTTGTCCTTACCAGAAGGAATAGATGGTTTTGTAGTTTATTGTGATGCGTCTAAACTAGGTCTTGGTTGTGTGCTTATGCAACATGACAAAGTTATAGCATACGCGTCGCGACAACTAAAAGTGCATGAAAAGAATTACACAACACATGATTTGGAACTTGGAGCTGTAGTGTTTGCTCTAAAGATTTGGAGGCATTATTTGTATGGCACCAAGTGTACGATTTTCACCGATCACAAAAGTCTGCAGCATATATTCAATCAAAAGGAGCTAAATATGAGGCAGCGTCGTTGGATGGAATTACTCAATGATTATGATTGTGAGATTAAGTATCACCCCGGAAAAGCCAATGTAGTGGCAGATGCACTTAGTAGGAAGGAAAGGGCCAAACCATTGCGTGTACGTGCTTTAGGGTTAACAATACAAACGAATCTATCCGAACAGATTCGGAATGCTCAACGAGAAGCCTTAAAGGAGCATTATTTGAGAAATGAAGGACTTCGAGGCTTAGAGTGCGAGCTGGAGCCTAAAGCAGACGACATAAATTATTTTATGAATAGAATTTGATACATGCACACCTTATCGGGACTCATTGGTCCTAATTGGCCCTCATTTCCCTTAAACACACCTTATTGGGCCATCATTGGTCCTAAACATGCTTATTGGTTACATACACACCTTATCGGGACTCATTGGTCCCAACTGACCCTCATTACCCCTAAACACACCTTATTGGGCAATCATTGGTCCTATATATTCTTATTGGTTAGATACACACCTTATCGGGACTCAATGGTCCCAACAGACCCTCATTTCCTCTAAACACACCTTACTGGGCCATCATTGGTCCTAAACATGCTTATTGGTAACATACACACCTTATCATGACAGATTGGTCCCAACTGGCCCTCACTGCCCCTAAACACACCTTATTGGGCAATCATTGGTCCTAGACATGCTTATTGGTTAGATACACACCATATCGGGACTCATTGGTCCCAACTAGCCTTCATTGCCCCTAAACACACCTTATTGGGCCATCATTGGTCCTAAACATGCTTATTGGTTACATACATACCTTATCGGGACTCATTGGTCCCAACTGACCCTCATTTCCCCTATACACACCTTATCGGGACTCATTGGTCCTAAACATGCTTATTGGTTAGAAACACACATTATCGGGACTCATTGGTCCCAACTGACCCTCATTTCCTGTAAACACACCTTATTAGGACATCTTTGGTCTTAAACATGCTTATTTGTTACATGCACACCTTATCGGGACTCATTGGTCCAAACTGGCCCTCATTTCCCCTAAACACACCTTATTGGTCCATCATTGGTCCTAAAAATGCTTATTGGTTACTTACACACCTATCAGGACTCATTGGTCCCAAGTGACCCACATTGCCCCTAAACACACCTTATTGGGCAATCATTGGTCCTAAATATTCTTATTGGTTAGATACACACCTTATCGGGACTTATTGGTCCCAACAGACCCTCATTTCCCCTAATCACACCTTATTGGGCCATCATTGGTCCTAAACATGCTTATTGGTTACATACACACCTTATTCGGGACTCATTGGTACCAACTGGCCCTCATTGCCCCTAAGCACACCTTATTGCGCCATCATTGGTCCTAAACATGCTTATTGGTTACATACACACCTTATCGGGACTCATTGGTCCCAACATGCTTATTTGTTACATACACACCTTATCATGACTAATTGGTCCTAACTGACCCTCATTTCCCCTAAACACACCTTATTGGGCCGTCATTGGTCCTAAACATGCTTATTGGTAACATACACACCTTATCGGGACTCATTGGTCCCAACATGCTTATTTGTTACATACACACCTTATCATGACTAATTGGTCCTAACTGACCCTCATTTCCCCTAAACACACCTTATTGGGCAGTCATTGGTCCTAAACATGATTATTGGTTACATACACACCTTATCGGGACTCATTGGTCCCAACATGCTTATTTGTTACATACACACCTTATCGTGACTAATTGGTCCTAACTGACCCTCATTTCCCCTCAACACACCTTATTGGTCCATCATTGGTCCTAAAAATGCTTATTGGTTACTTACACACCTATCAGGACTCATTGGTCCCAAGTGACCCACATTGCCCCTAAACACACCTTATTGGGCAATCATTGGTCCTAAATATTCTTATTGGTTAGATACACACCTTATCGGGACTTATTGGTCCCAAAAGACCCTCATTTCCCCTAATCACACCTTATTAGGCCATCATTGGTCCTAAACATGCTTATTGGTTACATACACACCTTATTCGGGACTCATTGGTACCAACTGGCCCTCATTGCCCCTAAGCACACCTTATTGCGCCATCATTGGTCCTAAACATGCTTATTGGTTACATACACACCTTATCGGGACTCATTGGTCCCAACATGCTTATTTGTTACATACACACCTTATCATGACTAATTGGTCATAACTGACCCTCATTTCCCCTAAACACACCTTATTGGGCCGTCATTGGTCCTAAACATGCTTATTGGTAACATACACACCTTATCGGGACTCATTGGTCCCAACATGCTTATTTGTTACATACACACCTTATCATGACTAATTGGTCCTAACTGACCCTCATTTCCCCTAAACACACCTTATTGGGCAGTCATTGGTCCTAAACATGATTATTGGTTACATACACACCTTATCGGGACTCATTGGTCCCAACATGCTTATTTGTTACATACACACCTTATCGTGACTAATTGGTCCTAACTGACCCTCATTTCCCCTCAACACACCTTATTGGGCCGTCATTGGTCCTAAACATGCTTATTGGTAACATACACACCTTATCGTGACTCATTGGTCCCAACTGCCCCTCGTTGACCCTAAACACACCTAATTGGGCCATCATTGGTCCTAAACATTTTTATTCTATATCAATATAATGATATGATATAAAGAGCATGGTATACCTTCCGGTTAGTACGCGACTCGAGTCCGGTTAACCGTAAAATGTGAAACATGTCCACATTTAACGAGAGTATTCCATTCTGCTTAGAATTTTGCCACGAGTAATAATCCATGCTCGGTTTTCTGTTTTAACTTCGTTTGACCCTTCAAAATTGTTGACCAGCCTTTACCCACTTTGACTTTTATAGACCAAAGTCAAAATAAACCAAAACCCATCTCAACTTTATCAGTTGGACCTAAAATTTGTCAAAAACAGTTTCTTCAACCTTTCTAATTCAATAATGACTAGCATCATCCACTCATCGCCTCTAATCATGGCTGTTCGGCGGCGGAGAGCCGCCTAAGCCTCGCCTTTGGTCCAAATAACCCATCATAATCATCCACCAAGTTATCTAACAACAATAACCAACATCACCATGACTTATAATTCTCCATTCTGTTACAAATAACAAATTTTATGTCTCAATATCAAAACTTTAGCACCGAATAACCATCAACCACCACCATCGGTTTCTGTCACAGCGGCCGGAGGCCATAACCGTCGTTGATAGCCTTGTTTCCGTCAAAACACGCCAACTAACATCCCACATAATTTCTAACATCACCAACAACTTCATCTAATCCTAATCTTATACATGTAACAACCGATTAGGAATTTAGAAGAGGAAAACAAGCTGGAACTGAAAAGGGTACACTTAAAATAAGTCAATTCCGACACATTACCTTCGAATCAACACCGGAATCGCAACAAAAGGAGGTCGCCGGTCTTGCGGTTGTTGACAAGAACACCATAAAACTCCTACTGTCATGATGGGTGTTGGACCAGATGGTAGACGCCACCTTAGAGAGGGTTACCGAAGTCGCGTCGGTGGCCGTGAACCACCACTCCACACCCTAGCCGCCGCTAAGCTTGATGGCACCGAAAGAGGGCAACGGCTGTTACCGTTATTGCTCGACCACGAAGGACCAGAGACGAGTAGAAGGGAGAGGGGATGCACACCCGGAGGTCGCCGCCGCCGGCCATGGTCGGAGACCGGCCGGACTATTGCCGATGGCGGTATGGCGGAGAGAGCTTCGGCTCTCTCTCTCTCTTTTCCGATTTCCCTTAAACACACAAATGTGTGTGGTGTAGTACAGATGCTTTTTATTTATTTATTTGCCTTATGTACTTCATTTGAGAAAACAAATGTAGTACACATAAATGAATCAGTATTGTATTATACAGGTATTACACCGTGATCTCCAAACTCGTTAAATACTGATTGCTAAGTAAATAATTCTTGATATATCCTATCATGTCTAAAATGTTATAGGAGCCTTGTAAATGACCTCGGAACACTTAAAATGTCAGATTATAAATAATCTAATAAATATTCGGCTAATAGGTGATATAAAGCGCGTATCTTATGCGAATACCGTACATCTCCGTTTTGTGAACCGAGCATATTTCCACATCGTTCCGCAACGTCTTAAGTTATTTAATTATTAGTTAGAGCCCTTCTAACAATTTATCCGAACATTGTTTATAATAATTGGGCTTTTGTTGGGCCATGAATTCCTTAATGGGCCTGTTGGGCTTACTGGATCCAATTCATAACCGAAAAAATTTCCCTCAATTTTTAGCGGAATTTACAAGGTGTTACAAGTACTAAGATAACAAACAAAGGGGCAAGCACTCCTTTTCACGGTGTATCCAATGGGTAGTATTGCTTCATGGAACATAAGGGGCTTGAATCGTCCCCTGAAACAAAAAGAGGTTCGTCAAGCAATCAAAGATAATAAGTTGAGTATGTGTGCTATTCTGGAATCTCATGTTGATGTGAAGAAACTTTAGTCTGTTTGTAAGGCTACGTTTCGGTCTTGGGATTGGACTTCCAATGGTAGTGTGTGTTCCAAAGGTACTCGTATTATATTGGGTTGGGATGCTAATGTTTTCGATGTCATGATCATCCTCAAACTAATCAGGTTATGCGTGCTAAAGTCTTTTGTAAAGGTTCGAATCAGGTGTTCTTTTGTTCTTTTGCTCTTTTGTCTATGCTGATAATTATTATATTCTTAGAAGACGCTTGTGGGAGGGGCTTCCGTTACATAAAGCTTTCGTTAAGGATAGCCCGTGGGTCCTTCTTGGTGATTTCAACTAGGCCTTGAATTTGGAAGACAAGGTTGGCTCCTCCGGGAAAGATATTGGTATGGGAGAATTTAAAGACTGTATCACGGATATTGAGGGGACTGATGTTAATAGCATTGGGCTTCATTTCACATGGACTCAAAAACCTAAGAAGGGCATTGGTATTCTTAAAAAGATTGACAGGGTGATGGGGAATACGTCATTTCTGGACATGTTCCCTACGGCCTGTGCTATTTTTCAGCCCTATCGTATTTCTGATCATTGAGCTTGTGTTCTGCAGCTTAATTTTCAGCAGGCTCGCAAACCTAAACCATTTAAATTTGCGAATTTTCTCACTACTAAGCATGGTTTTCTTGAGGCGGTTTCAGCTACTTGGGGTACTACTATTAAGGGTGTTCATCAATTTTGTCTTGCTAAAAAGTTAAAGCTGCTGAAGACATTAATATTGATCCATGTGATAGGACTCTGCGCGAATTAGAGTCCAGGTGTTTGAATGATCTTAATGAGGCTTCGTTGGATGAGGAGAACTTTCTTAAGCAGTAATCTAAGGTTCATTGGCTGGTGTCTGGAGACTTTAATACTGCTTATTTTCATGCCTCCCTCAAATGCAAAAATCATAGGACCAGGATTGATGTTATTTCGGATACTAGTGGTATTAAACATGAGGGGGACGAGGTTTCGACTGCTTTTGTCAAGCACTATGATCGCTTTTTGGTAGTGTGGGTGATATCAATCTTCACTTGAATCCGGATATCCTCCATTCCTCTCTTGATCAGTCCGCTGTTGTTCATATGATTCGTAATGTTACCAAGGAAGAGGTTAAGGAGACGATTTTCGCTATGAGTGATAACAAAGCTCCGGGTCCTGATGGTTATTCAGCGGCCTTCTTCAAGAAAGCGTGGCCGATTGTTGGTAATGATGTCTGTGATGCTGTTCAGGATTTTTTTAGAACTGGGAACTTTCTTCAGGAGCTTAAGCATACTATCATTGCTTTGATCCCCAAGGTGACCACCCCTGCGGCTGTTACTGACTATCGTCTGATCTCTTGCTGGAATGTGGTGTATAAATGTATTAGCAAGATTATTGCTGATCAGATTAAATTGGATCTTTCCAGTATTGTTGATGTTAATCAGTCGGCGTTTATTCCTGGTAATCAGTCGGCATTTATTCCTGGTAGGAAAATTATGGACAACTTTCTTCTTGTTCAGGAGCTGATGCACAAGTATCACCGTTCAGTGGGGTCTCCCCGTTGTGCTTTCAAGATTGATATCCAAAAAGCATATGATACTGTGGATTGGGGTTTTCTCCAGGATGTTCTTATTGGTTTTGGATTCCATCCGACTATGGTTGGCTGGATTATGACATGTTTCCCTACCCCTTCATACTCTATATGTGTCATTGGTAACCTTTATGGTTTTTTTAGGGGTAAGAGAGGTCTCAAACAAGGTTGTACTTTATCTCCTTTCCTATTCACCTTGGTTATGGAAATTCTTACCCGTGTGCTTCATGATGTTGTGTGTACTGATCTGGCTTTCAGATTTCATTATAGATGTGATAAGCAGCGTATTATTAATATTTGCTTTGCAGATGACCTGTTTATTTTTGCTAAGGGGACGTGGCTTCTGCTACTTGCATCATCCAGTCTTTAAACAAGTTTGCCAGGATGTCTGGGTTGGTCCCAAGCCCGCAGAAGAGCACGGTGTTTTTCTGCAATGTTTCTTATCACACCAAAGTGGGCAGTTTGTCTGTCGTGAATATGGTGGAGGGTACTCTTCCGGTTCGTTATTTGGGAGTCCCTTTGATCTCTACTAGGTTGCATGCCCGTGATTGTGCTCCTCTTTTGGATGGCCTTGACAACCGTATCTTGAGTTGGAGGAATAAGATCCTCTCATTTACTGGTAGGCTTCAGCGAATTAACTCTGTTCTCTCTTCTTTACATATATATTGGGCCTCGGTCTTCATATTACCTGCCAGTATTATCTCGTTGATTGAGAAGAAGATGAGGAATTTTGTTTGGCACCATGGCACTTCTAGGAAGGGTCTGGCTAAAGTTGTGTGGAAGGATGTTTGTATTTCTAAATCTGAAGGGGGTCTTGGCATTCGTCGTGTTGTGGATGTGAACAGAGCTCTTATGGCCTCTCACATTTGGAGTATCCTGGTCAAAAGGAACTCTCTCTGGATTGCTTGGGTTCACACTTATGGGATTAAAATAGATCTTTTTGGGAATACCCGTGCCCTAAGGATTGTTGCTGGAGCTGGAGGAAACTCTGTTCCATCCGTCCTTTGATTCGACAATTCATTTGGTCTGTTATTGGTGATGGGCGGAGCACTTCTATTTGGTATGACAAATGGTCTGAATCTGGGCCATTGTGTCGTCACATTACTCATCGTACTATTTACAATGCAGGTTTCTCTACTAGTTCCTCTATGGCTGATTTTTTCAACTAGAGTGGTGGTTCGTGGCCTCCTGAATGGGATGATCAGTTTCTTGTCCTAAATGAGGTTGCAGGTACGGTTCTCATAGTTGGTGTTCAGGATAAGCTTAAATGGAAATGTGGTGACAACTGGGCTGATTTCTCCTCTTTGTTGGTGTGGGATTCGGTTAGACTTCATGCTCCCCTAGTTCCGTGGGCTAAGTTTGTCTGGTATGCCCAGTGTATTCCTCGCCATGCTTTTTCTAGTTTGGCTAATATTGCGTGAGTGGCTTCTTACGTAAGACAAGGTCCTATCATGGGATGCGAGTAGAAGAGGAAATATTAACATGATGTGCTGCTTGCTCTGCTACAGGCGCTGGGATTCTCACAGCCATTTGTTCTTTGAGTGTTCTTATTCCTCGCAGGTTTGGTGTCATGTTTGTGAGTGGACATGCCTCTCAAGTCTTCATCCGGTGTGGGCTGATGTATCTAGTTTCTTTGATGATAAGCATGTCTCTTCTTTGGAGATTATTGTGGCTAAACTTGTGGTACACGCTTCTGCTTACTACATTTGGCAGGAGAGGAATAATCGTATCTTTCAGAATCATGCAATACCTCCGGATTCTCTTAAAGCTATCATTCGGGATACTGTGCGTAGCAGGGTGATGGGTCTCAAGTTGAGGAAGACTCCTAGAGTTTGTTGCATTCTTGAGGACTGGGAGATTGGTGGCAGTTTTAGTGACCAAGACGGCGTGACGTACACTCTCTTTCTTGTTGTTTTCCTAGCGTGTGCTAGGTGGTTGTTTTTCTTTCTGGTTTTTTTTTTTTTTTGTGTTTGCTTTGTTTACATGCTCTGGGGTATGCCCCAAGCATGAACTAACAAGGGCTCTCCTTGTTACTTGTTCTTTTTGGCGGTATATATATAGAATCCCCGGGGTAACCCTTTTACCAAACAAAAAAAGAGGACATGCTTAGAGCATGTGTGAAAGATTTTGGTAACAGCTGGGAATCTCACCTACCGTTGGTGAGTTTTCCTATAACAACAGTTATCACACAACTATTGGAGCAACGTCTTTTGAGGCTTTGTATGGACGTAAGTGTAGGTCACCGATTTGTTGGGCAGAGGTGGGTGAAAGTTAGCTTACTGGTCCTAAGATTATTCACAAGAAAATCGAGAGAATCATTCAAATCCGAAATCTCTTAGCAGCAGCTTGTGATAGACAGAAAAGTTATGCAGATAAGCGTGGGAAACCATTGAAATTTCAGAAGGGGGATCGTGTTCTTCTGAAACTTTCGCCTTGGAAAGGAGTTGTTCGTTTTCGGAAACGCGGAAAGCTAATTCCGAGAGACGTTGGACTGTTCGAGATTGTCGAGTGCATTGGTCTAGTTGCTTATAGATTAAATCTTCCCGAGGAGCTAAGTTATGTGCATAAAGTATTCCATGTATCTAATCTGAAGAAATGTCTATCGGACGAATTGCTCGTAGTTTTGCATGAGGAGTTGGAGATTGACGAGCAATTGCATTTCGTAGAGGAGCCATTAGAGATAATGGATCGAGAAACTAAACAGCTTAAGCAAAGCAAAATTCCGATCATCAAGGTTCGATGGAATTCGAAGCGTGGACCAGAGTTTACCTTGGAACGCGAAGATCGGATGATGAGGAAGTATCCAAACTTGTTTAGATAACCCGTGACGATAGCCGGGGTTACTCCTTAAATTTTGGGACAAAATTTCTTTAAAGGAGGGGATAATGTGATAACCTGGAAATTTATGTAATAATCCGAAAACTTATGTGATAACTTGAAAAAAATTGTGAGAATCTGACAACTTTTATTGAGTAAACTGTTAAACCTTAGTCTTTACTGTTGAGTAAAGTCCGAAACGTTCTTTTATTGTTGAGTAAAATGCTGTAACTTGATTTCTCACTACTTGCAATGAAGTTGCAACGGTTAAACTTGTGGAACTTACACGCTTAGCAACGGGGTTGCGATCTTAATTTTCGGGACGAAAATTCTTTAACGAGGGAAGGATGTGACATTCTGACCCTTCGAGAGCGACGCGAGCGTTAAAAACGGATAAAAACTGGCAAACCGAGAGGTGCGTCCACATAGGCGTAGTATGTCAATTAATGTATTAGAAGAGTCTAGTAGCCATCAAACACTTCACAAAGAACACACACAAGTTGGAGTCTCGAAACATTAGTGACAAACTGAAAACTGCTATGTGTCCTGAAATACGTGCATACTGATGCGTGAATTTAATTGCATATTGTGAATTAGTATATGGCATGTTGATACTGGATTTTATTGGATTTGATATGATAAAAATGGTGGTGAATTAAAAATGGGATAAAACGTTGAAAACCGTGACCAAAAACGCAAAAAACGGACAAAACGGGCTACGGTCAACAAAAGTCAAAGGAGTTGCCAGACAGAAGCCTTAGGCCTATCGCCTAGAGCAACCCAAGGCTCCAAGCGATACGCTTGGAGGCCTGTTTCCAGCAAATCCCTAAAATCTCCGTACTTAAGCATCATTAGCCACCACTTGTTCATTTTAACAGCTCTAGGTGTCCCATCAACCCTTTTTACGACCTTAAACATTCTCCTACTCAATCATCAACAAGTTTCTTGCTTTTATTCAAGATTCAAGTCCCGAATTCATCCTTGATCATCCTATATAATTTGGTATGTGTTTTTCTTTGTTTTCTTGTTTAAAAGATGTCAAGATCCAAGCTTTTTGATGGATCTAGGTCTGATTTGTGTTGTTATGATGATATCAAGTGTAGATCTAGTGTTTATGATGATAACAATGCATCTTTGAAAAAAAAATGAGGCTTTTGTGCATCATATGATGATACTTGCTAGATCTTGTGTTTTGGATGAGAAAACATGCTTGCATGTGAATAAAGCTTGATGATTTGTGCTAGATCTATGTTCTAATGACTTGATAATGATAGATCTAGGGTTGTGTGCAATAAAGTTGCTAACTTTACGTGAGATCTATGATGGAAACTTGATTTCGGTAGTCATGCATGCTAGATCTTTGACACACCCCGGTCAACGGATTCGGGTGTGAACGGGAATAGAATCATAGTCGAGGATACATTGAACAACTAATTATATTCAAACGTTATAGTAAAACATCACATCATTTGGATTGCAGCGGAAAAGTGGTGAAATGATAATGTCTTACATTTGAAAATAAAAGTCTTAATTTATTGATAAAAGCATAAGGTAGTTTATTTGGGATAGGTCGGGACTATGACTCCGGCGAAGCAGTTGATGTTAAGCCCCATTTGCATGCCTTCGGTGATTGCTCAATTACCTGAGAAATCATGAGTTTGAAAATGGGTCAACATAATGTTGGTGAGGTTCACAGGTTTATGATTTATCATTTAAACATTTGTAAAACATATTTCAGTATACTTAATATTACTTCGGTTTACCGTTGTGGATGTATGATCTCACCTGAACCTTGATGTCAAATACTAACGGTTTACCCACCCAGCATCCCTTGCACAGAGATGTTAATCAGAGCAGAATAACTGACGTGTACCCCCAGACAATCCGGAGTCAGAACTGGAGCTACCAGTTAGGGTAGGGTTGTCAACCCAAATAGATCTATTCACTAGCTATCTTTTCGTACAGAACTAATTGAAATCAATTAATGGTGGGATTACGGTTGTACAAACGTTTATAACGATAATGTACCAAGTTGGGCAATCAGTAAGAGAACAAGTAGTCATACGGCTAACAGATAAACCATAATATTAAGTAAAAGCATTTATCAGATTTCATGATTTCTCCCCCAAAGTATAAATAAGTTAAAAGGAAAAGGGGCCGTGAAACTCACTGAATCAGCAGATGAATGAATGAACCGTGAAGTAGCGATAGCAAGTAACGTCCTAATTTAAATAAGACATTTGCATAAGGTCTATGATCATTTGAGTAACATAAGTTACCCAAGTGATACCGGTCAAGTCTTGACGTTTTAATCCCGTTTGTATACGTTTGAAAACCCGTTAGTTAGTACTTATCAAATAAATACATTTGTGATGTTTTATATTTATGTTCAATAAATATAATAAAAGATTAAACAATTATTTAGTTCAATCAAGTCCTGAATATTGAATTTAAAAATAATAATGTTTATTATTATTTTTACAAGTTTGTATAATTATTTTTAATTAAACCATTACGTGCTTGGTTTGTTAATTATACAAGTTATAATTATTTTCAAATAATTATGATTAACTGTATTTGGTGAATAAAACATAATTAATCGTCAAGATTAAGTATTCATTCTTAAAACATGAATCGTTTAACATCTAATCATTTAATATTTCGAAGTCGTTTAAAATATTTCTTTGACATGAAATATTTATTTATTTCTTAAACATTTTCAAAACATCGTAACGACGCTTGGATTTATATAAAGTTGTCTTTATAGAATCTTGATTAGAAATTCTATTTAAAAATCTCTAACGGTTACGTTTTCGCGTATATCGCCGTGTGGTCCCGGTTTTATTACTATGCAACGTATTTTGATCTTTGATTACTTTGATTTCATCAAGATAACAATAAAAGTTTATAAAAATAATTAATTGCTTGATTATTTTTATAATAGTCTTTTATAAATCATTTTTTTATTTTATTAAGTCTTTTTATAGAAAAACTTCCATTTATAATAAATACTTAAATGGTTAAACTTGTAATAATTCCAAGGATTTATGTCAAACCAATCATTTGACATAAATTTTATTCCTTTCATTTTTAGTAACAAAATCTATAAAAATTCTTTTTGTTCTCTTTTATTTGTTGTAGCCATTTATGTCATAAGTTACATATGTAACTTTGTTTAAATCATTACATCTTGTTTAGGAGATTTATTTGTTTAACATAGTTTTAACATGTAACATAATATGATTTGTAATTTATCAACTAACACATTGGTGTTAGGACTTTTAAATAAATTAACAATCAACTAACACATTGGTGTTAGGACTTTTAAATAAATTAACAATCAACTAACACATTGGTGTTAGGACTTTTAAATAAATTAACAATCAACTAACACATTTGTGTTAGGACAAATAAATAAAAATAACAATCACTAACAATTGGTGTTAGGACAAGAAATATAAACATGTATAGATTGTTAGTTATCATTTATGATTTAATTTATATGAAGAGGCTTGGGTTTTGTTTAAATCAACTAACTTATGAAACCAAGGTTTCATATACATAAGATTCATGGTGCACACTTGTTACTTTCATTTTGATTTCACAAATGTGTTTCACCACACTCCTTGGCGATTTTTAAGTCTCAAAGACACCAAGATGAGTGCTTGATCTTAGAAGAAAGGGGGTTAAGAAGGGAGTTGTTGTTAGTTGATCAAACAAACACAAACATTCTAGTTAACTTGGTGGATTATTGTCAAGACTTGAGGGTTCCTTGGGGTGAAAAATAGATAGAAAAGTGAGTTAGAAAAACTCACAATGGGGAAAGAAAAGTGGAACCGAGAGAAAAAAGGAGGGTGGTTCGGTGGTGTCTGGCGGCTTCTCGGCGGTCCACAGCGGCGGTGGAGGGAGGTTCGGCGAGTGGAGGCTGGCGGGGGTCGGCGGGCTGAGGTGGTGGCCGGCTGTGAGTGTTCAAGGGAGGGAGGAGAGAGTTTGAGTGGTGGAGGTGTGGATGGATGGTGAAGTGAGGGCTTGTATTTATAGGATGGTTTATGGTTAATGACCATTGGTTATTACCTCTAATCATCTCTAGACTAGGCTTGTTGTCAAGCTCTCATTCACTCTCTTTTAACCATGTGTAGGAGATTACATTTTTATAAACTTTCATGTATTTTATAAAGGTTTAGAAGCTTTTATAAAATATGAAAGGGTTAGGTGCTTATAAAAATCATAACTTTTATAAATTAACTCCTAGTATAATTAATCTAGTAAGGTGGTGGTTTTAGTAAATTGTTGGGCTAAATTTTATAAAATACTAGTGGCTAATCTTTATAAAATTTCGTGGGCCCAAACTATTTTTTTAATATTGTTTCACGGTTGGGCCGAAACCCAAACGAAAATGAGGAGGGGAGTCGGGCCGAAGCCCAAATAAATTCGGGAAGGAGAATGGGCCGAGGCCCACTCAAATTGTTTAGGGGATTGGGCCGGGTTCTCGGGTTGGGCCGCGAAAGTAACGGATCGGGCCGGTTTGGGTTTTCCGAGTGGGTCAAGTGAGAGGGGGATATTGGGTCCGGCCCAAGGCCGTTGGGCCGCGGGTCGGGCCTCCGGGTTGGGTCGGTTAGTCGGTTGGTCGAGTCAAGTCATCGGGTCGAGTTGCGGGTTTATTCGGATGATTTTGGGCTTGTTGGGCCTAACCGGGCCCAATATGGTTAACGGTTATATCGTTTGACTAAGTCTTGACAACGACAAGTTTTTGAATTTATTTTTGGTTCACATGAACGGTTTTAGTTTTGCTTGACATGATTTGTTTTTGTTTTTCTTAAGTTGATACGGTTTGGTACGCGTGAATGCAACGAAGACTGTATCGTTTGTTCGCGTCAGTTTTAAGCTCGATTACCATGAGTGATTAGAATCCCAGTTGTTTCTAGTCACGTAATCGCTTAAAATGTTCCCATGTCGATGGTGAATATCCATGACACATGTTTAAGAAATATATAAAAAGTACATTTTTATATTTGTTTTCTTATTGCAAAAGAAAATTCCATTAATTCCTTAATGGTCTTTAATGTTTATTAGGGCGCGTTTTCCAATACAAACGTGGGAATCAGTTTACGTCTGATTTTTCATTGGTTACGTACAATTACCGGTTAGTAAATCATAAACAAGATAAGCACATAAGGTCTAATCGAAAGTCAAAGTAAGGAGCGTTGACTTGACTTTTGGACGGGGTGTCACATTCTCCCCCAGTTAAAAGAATTTCGTCCCGAAATTCAGTTCTGACCACTGGTGGATGTAACGTTTTCAAAAGTCAAGGATACTTGTGACGCATTGGTTTCTTGCGTTGCCAGGTATACTTTAGACCTTGCCTAGAGTTCCATCACATCTTAATAATGGGAATGCGGCGACGCTTCAGTTCTTAATTTCTAGGTCAAGTATCTCAACATGTTCCTCGACAAAGCGCAGTGTCTCGTCCACTTGAATTTCATCAAGCAGGACAACAAGCGTTTCGTCGGACAGCCACTTAATTAAACTACTAATCATAAAAATGTCATAAACGCTACTTAGCAGGATAGGCAGGCGTAGCTGGTACGCCGCTGGGCCAATCGTTTCAATGATTGGTAGATAAATCTCAATAGTCTCATAACAGAATGAGGATTGACATACGGATGAGCGAGGTATTAAGGATGAAGGTTTCTGGACAAGTCATGATTACTCATGAATGGGCTCTACCAAGATTTTCATGTAGTTCAAATTACAATTATGAGTGCACCCACAACTGTGATTTGCCTTACATGGTCAGCCTAAGCTTTGCTCATACTTGAGTTCTCGGTTTGTCAGGAAAATGGAATGTGTCAGGGATTCCATTGGTCTTACGGAGCGGTTCAGGTTGATTAACTTTGATCAGATTCTTCCTTGAATTTCGAAAGTTCCAATGCAAACAAGGAGCTTTCATTCTTAGTTTACTAGACCTAATTATTGTCTTTCCAAGACAATACATGTTATAAGGTTTTGATTCCCCTTATAATTTCCAAAGTTTTGTGTCATGTGACAGCATAGACTTTCTAACGATTATGGCGGCTGTAAGTCTATTGCGAATTAAGGTAACTTGCTTGCAATACATAGGAGGGTACTTGAGGCTAGTAGCAACCTTAGTCCGGAAGGTAGATGGATGATGCTTCCTTCAATGACGTGACGTCAAGAGGGTGTAGTTTGATGCCTTATGCGATAACTTCTGATGTAAGAGGTTTAACTGGTGACGAATGGTTTTCCTAACCATTTCCAAGATCAACATCCAGAAAACAACATAACTTCCATTGTTGGATCAGTCCTATTTCATTTATCGTTTCATATAAAACGGGAGCACCCCATAGGGAGTGACTTGGACGGATGAAGCCTTTATCTAGCAACTCTTGTAGTTGATTAGATAACTCTTGTACTACGGACGGTGCCAGATGGTAAGGGTTGTGGCAACGAGGCGGCTCCAAGCGTTAAGTCGGTGTGAAATTTCTTTTACCGAAGGGGTAAAACTGGCAAGCCTTCGGGAAAGACTTCCGGGTATTCGAGGTTAATAGGAACATTCTTGATACGTTTATCCCTAGGTTTCCTCTAAGTGACATGAGCTAAGATAGCATGGCATCCTTTGCGAGAGAATTTTCGTGCCTTCATACTAGGTATGAGGTTTAGCTTGCCTTGCACATTTAGAGTGTTACCGTTTGCAAGTGGCACTCCTACCATTTTCTCGTGACAGATGATTTCCGCATGGTTCTTTGACAACCATTATATCCTAATGATTACGTCGAGGTTTCTGGATTCAATGGGTATTAGGTCGATGCTAAACGTATGAGCGGAGAGTCCTAGTGAATAACCTTGGTAGATTATGACGGATTTGATTAATTCTTTATTGGCTGATTCTATGGTAACTTAGTGTCTAAGGCAGAATGGTCGATTTCGAAGGATTACAAGATAAAATCGGTAGGCACAAGGTTCCTATCAGCATTAGTATCGAATAAAACAGAAGCTTAATGGTTGTTTACTATAAACGTACCCGTTTCCGTGTTCGGGTCACGACAGGCATCTCTAGTGTTGATCACAAAGACTCTTCCTCTAGCCTGGTTTGCATTTTGGTCCTTGTTATTCGGGCATTCACTCTTGAAGTGTCCAATGGTCCCGCAACCGTAGCAAGTGCGTTTTGGGCAGCTACGTGCTACATGTCCGTAAGTCTTGCAGATATTACAAAAGACATTTCCACAATCGAGAGTATTGTGGAGGTTGCATTTGTTGCACAGGGGTGCAGTACCGGTGTAACCGGTCTTACGGAGGGACTGGACAAGGGCGGTAGCAGCATAGACCTTCTCTGGTCTGGATTACTCAGCAGGGGTCTTCTAAGAGTTCTCGTTCCGATTCTTCCAAAATTCACGCTTACGTTTGCTTGACGAAGGGGTGGCACTAGCATTAGAGGACTCGTTCTCGGACGATTTCTTGTCAAAGTTCGCACCTTGACGATTAGCTTAAAGACAAGGTTGTGTGCCATGCGTACAGCATCCTGAAATGTCTGAGGATTCGAGGAAAGGACATTTCCTTGAATTTGCGGCGCAAGTCCACAGATGTACCGTTCGATCTTCTTATATGTCGGGGTGACCATAGTCGGACAGAGGTGAGCAAGCTCACGGAACCTCTTGGTGTAGCCAGTAACGTCGGCTCCACACATGGATAGGTTCCAGAATTCAGCTTCAAGTTTCTGTAGTTCCTCTCTAGGACAGTACTCATCGCTCAACAGTCGTTTGAGTTCGTCCCATGTCATGGAATAGGCCAAGTCAGTTCCCATAGCATCGGCATGGGAGTTCCACCAGGTTAGTGCACCGTCAGTGAACGTGCACGTGGAATATTTGACCATGTATTGCTCGGGACAGTTGCTTATGCGGAAAACTGACTACATTTTCTCAAACCAACGGATTAACCCGACAGCGCCTTCGGAACCCTTGAAGTTGGTGGGTTTGCAATTCATAAAGTCTTTATATGAACATTCACGAGGGCTGCATGCCCCATTGTCAGCGTGACGTTGGGTCTCGGCAGCGACGACTGCTTCAGCAACGCGCTGAGCGATCATCTCCTCGATTTCAGCAGCGCTCATCAAAGGAGGAGGAGGAGCATTTCTGGTGGTTTGGCGTCTAGGCGACATGATTTTGCTTTAAGTTGTGAATGTCAACATAAAGAAAAACTTTAGATAATATGTACATGGGGTTATAAACGTACGAAAATAACTGCCACGACATATACCAATGATACCGTGATACGCGCAAACGCAACCAAGAAATATAAGATAGAAGGGATAGAAAGGGATATAGCGTACGCGAATGATTAACATGCCATAGAGATAACCATAAGAATAATATCAATAATGATAACAACAATCATGATCATTAGCATAACCATACTACTAATTTCCATTCCCACCATATTAACTACAAAACATTCGATGATCAAAGTGAGACATGTTTGGTCTTGGGCTTGCAGCCCAGAAATACCACATACAAGATATAGATATGCTAAAATGGTGGTCCACAAAGGCTAGATTTAAGGTTATCTAGAAAGGTGGAGGTCCTGGGGGTATGGCTAGGGTAGTCGTGATCTGTGACATACGGGTCATGAAGGTCATTTACACCCAATGAGATCCTCTACGGTCGCGAGCTTCGCAGGGAGGGCCTCGTTTGACAGAAGGAGGTTAGTGACGGTTGTGTTGACACCAGTCATGTGAGCATGAAGAGTGTCCATGAAGTCCTGGATAACATTCATGTGACTAGCAATCCTGGCTATCCGGGTCTCGAGGGCCCGAAGGTCAGTCACAGTAAGGTGTCGAGCAATGTCTCTCTCAACTAATTCAAAGGCCAGCTCATGACGATGCAAACGTGCTACCAGTAGCGGTACAGTTTCCGCTATCGGCTTGTCAGTGAGCACAGAGATGCCAGACAGAGGACGGCGCGTGTCACTGCCTCTGATTGAGGGCTCGCCTCGCTGGTAAGAGCTAGGCAGTCTCTCAAGCAGTCTCCAGAAATGGAGTTGCCCAGGCATCAATGATAAATGGGGGTACTCGGAGGCGTTATGCCGCTTGGGCACTGGCTCGTCCGGGGATGGAGTATAGTCAGATACATCTCTATCGTTGTCTTCTCCGGAATCGGGAATGCAGATGACTTCTTTAGAAGTCATCTCTGCGATAATATTCCAAGAGAACGAGACAGAGTTAGTAACTATATAATAGCATTTAAACTAAATGAATAACTGTTAAGGAAATAGTAAACATGTATAGCACATAAGTGAACATAGGCCAATATGTTGGAGTAGCGACCTTGCATGCAAATGGTAGCTTCAGAGCGGGCTATAGTCCAGGTTCGGTTTTCGTTTTGGTTGTTTGTTTATCCTGGTTCGCTATAACCACGGCTCTGATACCAATCTGTCACACCCCGGTCAACGGATTCGGGTGTGAACGGGAATAGAATCATAGTCGAGGATACATTGAACAACTAATTATATTCAAACGTTATAGTAAAACATCACATCATTTGGATTGCAGCGGAAAAATGGTGAAATGATAATGTCTTACATTTGAAAATAAAAGTCTTAATTTATTGATAAAAGCATAAGTTAGTTTATTTGGGATAGGTCGGGACTATGACTCCGACGAAGCAGGTCCGATAGTTGATTTTAAGCCCCATTTGCATGCCTTCGGTGATTGCTCAATTACCTGAGAAATCATGAGTTTGAAAATGGGTCAACATAATGTTGGTGAGGTTCACAGGTTTATGATTTATCATTTAAACATTTGTAAAACATATTTCAGTATACTTAATATTACTCCGGTTTACCGTTATGAATCTATGATCTCACCTGAACCTTGATTTCAAATACTAACGGTTTACCCACCCAGCATCCCTTGCCCAGAGATGTTAATCAGAGCAGAATAACTGACGTGTACCCCCAGACAATCCGGAGTCAGACTGGAGCTACCAGTTAGGGTAGGGTTGTCAACCCAAATAGATCTATTCACTAGCTATCGTTTCGTACAGAACTAATTGAAATCAATTAATGGTGGGATTACGGTTGTACAAACGTTTATAACGATAATGTACCAAGTTGGGCAATCAGTAAGAGAACAAGTAGTCATACGGCTAACAGATAAACTATAATATGAAGTAAAAGCATTTATCAGATTTCATGATTTCTCCCCCAAAGTATAAAACAGTTAAAAGGAAAAGGGGCCGTGAAACTCACTGAATCAGCAGATGAATGAATGAACCGTGAAGTAGCGATAGCAAGTAACGTCCTAATTTAAATAAGACATTTGCATAAGGTCTATGATCATTTGAGTAACATAAGTCACCCAAGTGATACCGGTCAAGTCTTGACGTTTTAATCCCGTTTGTATACGTTTGAAAACCCGTTAGTTAGTACTTATCAAATAAATACATTTGTGATGTTTTATATTTATGTTCAATAAATATAATAAAAGATTAAACAATTATTTAGTTCAATCAAGTCCTGAATATTGAATTTAAAAATAATAATGTTTATTATTATTTTTACAAGTTTGTATAATTATTTTTAATTAAACCATTACGTGCTTGGTTTGTTAATTATACAAGTTATAATTATTTTCAAATAATTATGATTAACCGTATTTGGTGAATAAAACATAATCAATCGTCAAGATTAAGTATTCATTCTTAAAACATGAATCGTTTAACATCTAATCATTTAATATTTCGAAGTCGTTTAAAATATTTCTTTGACATGAAATATTTATTTCTTTCTTAAACATTTTCAAAACATCGTAACGACGCTTGGATTTATATAAAGTTGTCTTTATAGAATCTTGATTAGAAATTTTATTTAAAAATCTCTAACGGTTACGTTTTCACGTATATCGCCGTGTGGTCCCGGTTTTATTACTACGCAACGTATTTTGATCTTTGATTACTTTGATTTCATCAAGGTAACAATAAAAGTTTATAAAAATAATTAATTGCTTGATTATTTTTATAATAGTCTTTTATAAATCATTTTTTTTATTTTATTAAGTCTTTTTATAGAAAAACTTCCATTTATAATAAATACTTAAATGGTTAAACTTGTAATAATTCCAAGGATTTATGTCAAACCAATCATTTGACATAAATTTTATTCCTTTCATTTTTAGTAACAAAATCTATAAAAATTCTTTTTGTTCTCTTTTATTTGTTGTAGCCATTTATGTCATAAGTTACATATGTAACTTTGTTTAAATCATTACATCTTGTTTAGGAGATTTATTTGTTTAACATAGTTTTAACATGTAACATAATATGATTTGTAATTTATCAACTAACATATTGGTGTTAGGACTTTTAAATAAATTAACAATCAACTAACACATTGGTGTTAGGACTTTTAAATAAATTAACAATCAACTAACACATTGGTGTTAGGACTTTTAAATAAATTAACAATCACTAACAATTGGTGTTAGGACAAGAAATATAAACATGTATAGATTGTTAGTTATCATTTATGATTTAATTTATATGAAGAGGCTTGGGTTTTGTTTAAATCAACTAACTTATGAAACCAAGGTTTCATATACATAAGATTCATGGTGCACACTTGTTACTTTCATTTTGATTTCACAAATGTGTTTCACCACACTCCTTGGCTATTTTTAAGTCTCAAAGACACCAAGATGAGTGCTTGATCTTAGAAGAAAGGGGGTTAAAAAGGGAGTTGTTGTTAGTTGATCAAACAAACACAAACATTCTAGTTAACTTGGTGGATTATTGTCAAGACTTGAGGGTTCCTTGGGGTGAAAAATAGATAGAAAAGTGAGTTAGAAAAACTCACAATGGGGAAAGAAAAGTGGAACCGTGAGAAAAAAGGAGGGTGGTTCGGTGGTGTCTGGCGGCTTCTCGGCGGTCCACAGCGGCGGTGGGGGGAGGTTCGGCGAGTGGAGGCTGGCGGGGGTCGGCGGGCTGAGGTGGTGGCCGGCCGTGAGTGTTCAAGGGAGGGAGGAGAGAGTTTGAGTGGTGGAGGTGTGGATGGATGGTGAAGTGAGGGCTTGTATTTATAGGATGGTTTATGGTTAATGACCATTGGTTATTACCTCTAATCATCTCTAGACTAGGCTTGTTGTCAAGCTCTCATTCACCCTCTTTTAACCATGTGTAGGAGATTACATTTTTATAAACTTTCATGTATTTTATAAAGGTTTAGAAGCTTTTATAAAATATGAAAGGGTTAGGTGCTTATAAAAATCATAACTTTTATAAATTAACTCCTAGTATAATTAATCTAGTAAGGTGGTGGTTTTAGTAAAATGTTGGGCTAAATTTTATAAAATACTAGTGGCTAATCTTTATAAAATTTCGTGGGCCCAAACTATTTTTTTTATATTGTTTCACGGTTGGGCCGAAACCCAAACGAAAATGAGGAGGGGAGTCGGGCCGAAGCCCAAATAAATTCGGGAAGGAGAATGGGCCGAGGCCCACTTAAATTGGTTAGGGGATTGGGCCGGGTTCTCGGGTTGGGCCGCGAAAGTAACGGATCGGGCCGGTTTGGGTTTTCCAAGTGGGTCGAGTGAGAGGGGGATATTGGGTCCGGCCCAAGGCCGTTGGGCCGCGGGTCGGGCCTCCGGGTTGGGTCGGTTAGTCGGTTGGTCGAGTCGAGTCATCGGGTCGAGTTGCGGGTTTATTCGGATGATTTTGGGCTTGTTGGGCCTAACCGGGCCCAATATGGTTAACGGTTATATCGTTTGACTAAGTCTTGACAACGAAAAGTTTTTGAATTTATTTTTGGTTCACATGAACGGTTTTAGTTTTGCTTGATATGATTTGTTTTTTGTTTTCTTAAGTTGATACGGTTTGGTACGCGTGAATGCAACGAAGACTGTATCGTTTGTTCGCGTCAGTTTTAAGCTCGATTACCATGAGTGATTAGAATCCTAGTTGTTTCTAGTCACGTAATCGCTTAAAATGTTCCCGTGTCGATGGTGAATATCCATGACACATGTTTAAGAAATATATAAAAAGTACATTTTTATATTTGTTTTCTTATTGCAAAAAAAAAATTCCATTAATTCCTTAATGGTCTTTA
>JBCNJP010000007.1:37112574-37147737 GCA_039602395.1 Deinandra increscens subsp. villosa | reverse complement strand
GTAACCAATAAGCATGATTAGGACCTATGATGGCCCAATAAAGTGTGTTTAGAGTAAATCAGGGTCAGTTGGGACCAATGAGTCCCGATAAGGTGTGTATCTAACAAATAAGCATGTTTAGGACCAATGATGTCCCAATAAGGTGTGTTTAAGGGAAATGAGGGTCTGTTGGAACCAATGAGTCCCGATAAGGTGTGTATGTAACTAATAAACATGTTTAGGACCAATGATGGCCCAATAAGGTGTGTTTAAGGCCAATGAGGGCCAGTTGGGACCAATGAGTCACGATAAGGTGTGTTTGTTACCAATAAGCATGTTTAGGACCAATGATGGCCCAATAAGGTGTGTTTAGGGGAAATGAGGGTCAGTTGGGACCACTGAGTCACGATAAGGTGTGTATGTAACAAATAGGCATGTTTAGGACCAACGATAGCCCAATAAGGTGTGTTTAGGGGCAATGAGGTCCGGTTGGGACCAATGAGTCCCGATAAGGTGTGTATGTATCCAATAAGTATGTTTAGAACCAATGATGCCCCAATAAGGTGTGTTTAGGGGAAATGAGGATCAGTTGGGACCAATGAGTCCCGATAAGGTGTGTATGTAACCAATAAGCATGTTTAGGACCAATGATGGCCTAATAAGGTGTGTTTGGGTAATGAGGGGTAGTTGGGACCAATGAGTCCCGATAAGGTGTGTCCAATAAGCATGATTAGGATCAATGATGGCCCAATAAGGTGTGTTTAGGGTAAATGAGGGTCAGTTGGGACCAACGAGTCCCGATAAGGTGTGTATCTAACAAATAAGCATGTTTAGGACCAATGATGGCCCAATAAGGTGTGTTTAGGGGAAATGAGGGCCAATTGGGACCAATGAGTCATGATAAGGTGTGTATGTTACCAATAAGCATGTTTAGGACCAATGATGGCCCAATAAGGTATGTTTAGGGGAAATGAGGGTCAGTTGGAACCAATGAGTCACGATAAGGTATGTATGTAAGAAATAAGAATGTTAGGAGCAATGATGTCCCAATAAGGTGTGTTTAAGGGAAATGAGGGTCCGTTGGGACCAATGAGTCCCGATAAGGAGTGTATGTAACCAATAAGCATATTTAGGACCAATGATGGCCCAATAAGGTGTGTTTAGGGGAAATGATGGTCTGTTGGGACCAACGAGTCCCGATAAGGTGTGTATGTAACCAATAACCATGTTTAGGACCAATGATGGCCCAATAAGGTGTGTTTAGGGGAAATGAGGGCCAGTTGGGACCAATTAGTCCCGATAAGGTGTGCATGTATCAAATAAGCATGTTTAGGACCAATGATGTCCTAATAAGGTGTGTTTAGGGGAAATGAGGGTCAGTTGGGACCAATGAGTCCCGATAATGTGTGTATCTAACCAATAAGCATGTTTAGGACCAACGATGGCCCAATAATGTGTGTTTAGGGGAAATGAGGGTCAGTTGGGACCAATGAGTCATTATAAGGTGTGTATGTAACAAATAAGCATGTTTAGGACCAATGATGTCTCAATAAGGTGTGTTTAGGGGAAATGAGGGTCAGTTGGGACCAATGAGTCCCGATAAGGTGTGTATGTAACCAATAAGAATGTTTAGGACCAATGATGGCCCAATAAGGTGTGCTTAGGGGCAATGAGAGCCAGTTGGGATCAATAAGGCTCGATAAGATGTGTATGTAACCAATAAGCATGTTTAGGACCAATGATGGCCCAATAAGGTGTGTTTAGGGGAAATGAGGGTCTGTTGGGACCATTGAGTCCCGATACGGTGTGTATCTAACCAATAAGAATGTTTAGGACCAATGATTGCCCAATAAGGTGTGTTTATGGGAAATGAGGGTCTGTTGGGACCAATGAGTCCCGATAAGGTGTTCATGTAACCAATAAACATGTTTAGGACCAATGATGGCCCAATAAGGTGTGTTTAAGGGCAACGAGGGCCAGTTGGGACCAATGAGTCACGATAAGGTGTGTATGTTACCAATAAGCATGTTTAGGACCAATGATCGCCCAATATGGTATGTTTTGGGGAAATGAGGGTCAGTTGGGACTAATGAGTCACGATAAGGTGTGTATGTAACAAATAAGCATGTTTAGGACCAATGATGACCCAATAAGGTGTGTTTAGGGGAAATTAGGGTCAGTTGGGACCAATGAGTCCCGATAAGGTGTGTATGTAACCAATAAGCATGTTTAGGACCAATGATGGCCCAATAAGGTGTGTTTAAGGGAAATGAGGACCAGTTGGGACAATGAGTCCCGATAAGGTGTGCATGTATCAAATAAGCATGTTTAGGACCAATAATGTCCTAATAAGGTGTGTTTAGGGGAAATGAGGGTCTGTAGGGACCAATGAGTCCCGATAATGTGTGTATCTAACCAATAAGCATGTTTAGGACCAATGAGTCTCGATAAGGTGTGTTTAGAGGAAATGAGTGTCAGTTTGGACCAATGAGTCACGATAAGGTGTGTATGTAACCAATAAGCATGTTTAGGACCAATGATGGCCCAATAAGGTGTGTTTAGGGGCAATGAGGGCTAGTTGGGACAAATGAGTCCCGATATGGTGTGTATCTAACCAATAAGCATGTTTAGGACCAATGATGGCCCAATAAGGTGGGTTTAAGGGCAATGAGGTCCAGTTGGGACCAATGAGTCCCGATAATGTGTGTATATATCCGATAAGTATGTTTAGAACCAATGATGCCCCAATAAGGCGTGTTTCGGGGAAATGAGGGTCAGTTGGGATCAATGAGTCCCGATAAGGTGTGTATGTAACCATTAAGCATGTTTAGGACCAATGATGGCCCAATAAGGTGTGTTTAGGGGCAATGAGGGCTAGTTGGGACCAATGAGTCCCGATAAGGTGTGTCTAATAAGCATGATTAGGACCAATGATGGCTCAATAAGGTGTGTTTAGGGTAAATGAGGGTCAGTTAGGACCAAAGAGTCCCGATAAGGTGTGTATGTAACAAATAAGCATGTCTAGGACCAATGATGTCCCAATAAGGTGTGTTTAGGGGAAATGAGGGTCTGTTTAGGACCAATGATGGCCTAATAAGATGTGTTTGGGGGCAACGAGGGCCATTTGGGACCAATGAGTCACGATAAGGTGTGTCTGTTACCAATAAGCATGTTTAGGACCAATGATCGCCCAATAAGGTGTGTTTAGGGGAAATGAGGGTCAGTTGGGACTAATGAGTCACGATAAGGTGTGTATGTAACAAATAAGCATGTTTAGGACCAATGTTGACCCAATAAGGTGTGTTTAGGGGAAATTAGGGTCAGTTGGGACCAATGAGTCCCGATAAGGTGTGTATGTAACCAATAAGTATGTTTAGGACCAATGATGACCAAATAAGGTGTATTTAGGGGAAATGAGGGTCAGTTGGGACCAATGAGTCCCGATAAGGTGTGTATTTAACCAATAAGAATATTTAGGACCAATGATTGCCTAATAAGGTGTGTTTAGGGGCAATGAGGGTCACTTGGGACTAATGAGTCCTGATAAGGTGTGTATGTAACCAATAAGCATGTTTAGGAACAATGATGGCCCAATAAGGTGTGTTTAGGGGCAATGAGAGCTAGTTGGGACCAATGGTCCCGATAAGGTGTGTCCAATAAACATGTTTAGGACCAATGATGGCCTAATAAGGTGTGTTTAGGGGAAATGAGGGTTAGTTGGGACCAATGAGTCCCGATAAGGTGTGTATGTAACCAATAAAAATTTTTAGGACCAATGATGGCCCAATTAGGTGTGTTTAGGGTCAACGAGGGCCTGTTGGGACCAATGATTCACGATAAGGTGTGTATTTTACCAATAAGCATGTTTAGGACCAATGACGGCCCAATAAGGTGTGTTGAGGGGAAATGAGGGTCAGTTAGGACCATTTAGTCACGATAAGGTGTGTATGTAACAAATAAGCATGTTGGGACCAATGAGTCCCGATAAGGTGTGTATGTAACCAATAAGCATGTTTAGGACCAATGACGGCCCAATAAGGTGTGTTTAGGGGAAATGAGGGTCAGTTAGGACCAATTAGTCACGATAAGGTGTGTATGTAACAAATAAGCATGTTGGGACCAATGAGTCCCGATAAGGTGTGTATGTAACCAATAAGCATGTTTAGGACCAATGATGGCGCAATAAGGTGTGCTTAGGGGCAATGAGGGCCAGTTGGTACCAATGAGTTCCGATAAGGTGTGTATGTAACCAATAAGCATGTTTAGGACCAATGATGGCCCAGTAAGGTGTGTTTACAAGAAATGAGGGTCAGTTGGGACCAATGAGTCTCGATAATGTGTGTTTCTAACCAATAAGCATGTTTAGGACCAATGAGTCCCGATAAGGTGTGTATGTAACCAATAAGCATGTTTAGGACCAATGATGGCCCAATAAGGTGTGTGTAGGGGAAATGATGGTCTGTTGGGACCAACGAGTCCCGATAAGGTGTGTATGTCACCAATAAGCATGTTTAGGACCAATGATGGCCCAATAAGGTGTGTTTAGGGGAAATGAGGGCCAGTTGGGACCAATTAGTCCCGATAAGGTGTGCATGTATCGAATAAGCATGTTTAGGACCAATGATGTCCTAATAAGGTGTGTTTAGTAGAAATGAGGGTCAGTTGGGACCAATGAGTCCCGATAATGTGTGTATCTAACCAATAAGCATGTTTAGGACCAACGATGGCCCAATAATGTGTGTTTAGGGGAATTGAGGGTCAGTTGGGACCAATGAGTTACTATAAGGTGTGTATGTAACAAATAAGCATGTTTAGGACCAATGATGTCCCAATAAGGTGTGTTTGGGGGAAATTAGGGTCAGTTGGGACCAATGAGTCCCGATAAGGTGTGTATGTAACCAATAAGCATGTTTAGGACCAATGATGGCCCACTAAGGTGTGCTTAGGGGGAATGAGGGCCAGTTGGGACCAATGAGGCTCGATAAGGTGTGTATGTAACCAATAAGCATGTTTAGGACCAATGATGGCCCAATAAGGTGTGTTTAGGGGAAATGAGGGTCTGTTGGGACCATTGAGTCCCGATACGGTGTGTATCTAACCAATAAGAATGTTTAGGACCAATGATTGCCCAATAAGGTGTGTTTATGGGAAATGAGGGTCTGTTGGGACCAATGAGTCCCGATAAGGTGTTCATGTAACCAATAAACATGTTTAGGACCAATGATGACCCAATAAGGTGTGTTTAAGGGCAACGAGGGCCAGTTGGGACCAATGAGTCACGATAAGGTGTGTATGTTACCAATAAGCATGTTTAGGACCAATGATCGCCCAATAAGGTATGTTTTGGGGAAATGAGGGTCAGTTGGGACTAATGAGTCACGATAAGGTGTGTATGTAACAAATAAGCATGTTTAGGACCAATGATGACCCAATAAGGTGTGTTTAGGGGAAATTAGGGTCAGTTGGGACCAATGAGTCCCGATAAGGTGTGTATGTAACCAATAAGCATGTTTAGGACCAATGATGGCCCAATAAGGTGTGTTTAAGGGAAATGAGGACCAGTTGGGACCAATGTGTCCCGATAAGGTGTGCATGTATCAAATAAGCATGTTTAGGACCAATAATGTCCTAATAAGGTGTGTTTAGGGGAAATGAGGGTCTGTTGGGACCAATGAGTCCCGATAATGTGTGTATCTAACCAATAAGCATGTTTAGGACCAATGAGTCTCGATAAGGTGTGTTTAGAAGAAATGAGTGTCAGTTTGGACCAATGAGTCACGATAAGGTGTGTATGTAACCAATAAGCATGTTTAGGACCAATGATGGCCCAATAAGGTGTGTTTAGGGGCAATGAGGGCTAGTTGGGACAAATGAGTCCCGATATGGTATGTATCTAACCAATAAGCATGTTTAGGACCAATGATGGCCCAATAAGGTGGGTTTAAGGGCAATGAGGTCCAGTTGGGACCAATGAGTCCCGATAATGTGTGTATATATCCGATAAGTATGTTTAGAACCAATGATGCCCCAATAAGGTGTGTTTCGGGGAAATGAGGGTCAGTTGGGATCAATGAGTCCCGATAAGGTGTGTATATAACCATTAAGCATGTTTAGGACCAATGATGGCCCAATAAGGTGTGTTTAGGGGCAATGAAGGCTAGTTGGGACCAATGAGTCCCGATAAGGTGTGTCTAATAAGCATGATTAGGACCAATGATGGCTCAATAAGGTGTGTTTAGGGTAAATGAGGGTCAGTTAGGACCAAAGAGTCCCGATAAGGTGTGTATGTAACAAATAAGCATGTCTAGGACCAATGATGTCCCAATAAGGTGTGTTTAGTGGAAATGAGGGTCTGTTTAGGACCAATGATGGCCCAATAAGATGTGTTTGGGGGCAACGAGGGCCAGTTGGGACCAATGAGTCACGATAAGGTGTGTCTGTTACCAATAAGCATGTTTAGGACCAATGATCGCCCAATAAGGTGTGTTTAGGGGAAATGAGGGTCAGTTTGGACTAATGAGTCACGATAAGGTGTGTATGTAACAAATAAGCATGTTTAGGACCAATGTTGACCCAATAAGGTGTGTTTAGGGGAAATTAGGGTCAGTTGGGACCAATGCGTCCCGATAAGGTGTGTATGTAACCAATAAGTATGTTTAGGACCAATGATGACCAAATAAGGTGTATTTAGGGGAAATGAGGGTCAGTTGGGACCAATGAGTCCCGATAAGGTGTGTATTTAACCAATAAGAATATTTAGGACCAATGATTGCCTAATAAGGTGTGTTTAGGGGCAATGAGGGTCAGTTGGGACTAATGAGTCCTGATAAGGTGTGTATGTAACCAATAAGCATGTTTAGGAACAATGATGGCCCAATAAGGTGTGTTTAGGGGCAATGAGGGCTAGTTGGGACCAATGGTCCCGATAAGGTGTGTCCAATAAACATGTTTAGGACCAATGATGGCCTAATAAGGTTTGTTTAGGGGAAATGAGGGTTAGTTGGGACCAATGAGTCCCGATAAGGTGTGTATGTAACCAATAAAAATGTTTAGGACCAATGATGGCCCAATTAGGTGTGTTTAGGGTCAACGAGGGCCAGTTGGGACCAATGAGTCACGATAAGGTGTGTATTTTACCAATAAGCATGTTTAGGACCAATGACGGCCCAATAAGGTGTGTTGAGGGGAAATGAGGGTCAGTTAGGACCAATTAGTCACGATAAGGTGTGTATGTAACAAATAAGCATGTTGGGACCAATGAGTCCCGATAAGGTGTGTATGTAACCAATAAGCATGTTAAGGACCAATGACGGCCCAATAAGGTGTGTTTAGGGGAAATGAGGGTCAGTTAGGACCAATTAGTCACGATAAGGTGTGTATGTAACAAATAAGCATGTTGGGACCAATGAGTCCCGATAAGGTGTGTATGTAACCAATAAGCATGTTTAGGACCAAAGATGGCGCAATAAGGTGTGCTTAGGGGCAATGAGGGCCAGTTGGTACCAATGAGTTCCGATAATGTGTGTATGTAACCAATAAGCATGTTTAGGACCAATGATGGCCCAGTAAGGTGTGTTTACAAGAAATGAGGGTCAGTTGGGACCAATGAGTCTCGATAATGTGTGTTTCTAACCAATAAGCATGTTTAGGACCAATGAGTCCCGATAAGGTGTGTATGTAACCAATAAGCATGTTTAGGACCAATGATGGCCCAATAAGGTGTGTGTAGGGGAAATGATGGTCTGTTAGGACCAACGAGTCCCGATAAGGTGTGTATGTAACCAATAAGCATGTTTAGGACCAATGATGGCCCAATAAGGTGTGTTTAGGGGAAATGAGGGCCAGTTGGGACCAATTAGTCCCGATAAGGTGTGCATGTATCGAATAAGCATGTTTAGGACCAATGATGTCCTAATAAGGTGTGTTTAGTAGAAATGAGGGTCAGTTGGGACCAATGAGTCCCGATAATGTGTGTATCTAACCAATAAGCATGTTTAGGACCAACGATGGCCCAATAATGTGTGTTTAGGGGAATTGAGGGTCAGTTGGGACCAATGAGTTACTATAAGGTGTGTATGTAACAAATAAGCATGTTTAGGACCAATGATGTCCCAATAAGGTGTGTTTAGGGGAAATTAGGGTCAGTTGGGACCAATGAGTCCCGATAAGGTGTGTATGTAACCAATAAGCATGTTTAGGACCAATGATGGCCCACTAAGGTGTGCTTAGGGGGAATGAGGGCCAGTTGGGACCAATGAGGCTCGATAAGGTGTGTATGTAACCAATAAGCATGTTTAGGACCAATGATGGCCCAATAAGGTGTGTTTAGGGGAAATGAGGGTCTGTTGGGACCATTGAGTCCCGATAAGGTGTGTATCTAACCAATAAGAATGTTTAGGACCAATGATTGCCCAAAAAGGTGTGTTTATGGGAAATGAGGGTCTGTTGGGACCAATGAGTCCCGATAAGGTGTGTATGTAACCAATAAACATGTTTAGGACCAATGATGGCCCAATAAGGTGTGTTTAAGGGCAACGAGGGCCAGTTGGGACCAATGAGTCACGATAAGGTGTGTATGTTACCAATAAGCATGTTTAGGACCAATGATCGCCCAATAAGGTATGTTTAGGGGAAATGAGGGTCAGTTGGGACTAATGTGTCACGATAAGGTGTGTATGTAACAAATAAGCATGCTTAGGACCAATGATGACCCAATAAGGTGTTTTTAGGGGAAATTAGGGTCAGTTGGGACCAATGAGTCCCGATAAGGTGTGTATGTAACCAATAAGCATGTTTAGGACCAATGATGGCCCAATAAGGTGTGTTTAAGGGAAATGAGGGCCAGTTGGGACCAATGAGTCCCGATAAGGTGTGCATGTATCAAATAAGCATGTTTAGGACCAATAATGTCCTAATAAGGTGTGTTTTGGGGAAATGAGGGTCTGTTGGGACCAATGAGTCCCGATAATGTGTGTATCTAACCAATAAGCATGTTTAGGACCAATGAGTCTCGATAAGGTGTGTTTAGAGGAAATGAGGGTCAGTTTGGACCAATGAGTCACGATAAGGTGTGTATGTAACCAATAAGCATGTTTAGGACCAATGATGGCCCAATAAGGTGTGTTTAGGGGCAATGAGGGCTAGTTGGGACAAATGAGTCCCGATATGGTGTGTATCTAACCAATAAGCATGTTTAGGACCAATGATGGCCCAATAAGGTGTGTTTAAGGGCAATGAGGTCCAGTTAGGACCAATGAGTCCCGATAATGTGTGTATATATCCGATAAGTATGTTTAGAACCAATGATGACCCAATAAGGTGTGTTTCGGGGAAATGAGGGTCAGTTGGGATCAATGAGTCCCGATAAGGTGTGTATGTAACCATTAAGCATGTTTAGGACCAATGATGGCCCAATAAGGTGTGTTTAGGGGCAATGAGGGCTAGTTAGGACCAATGAGTCCCGATAAGGTGTGTCTAATAAGCATGATTAGGATCAATGATGGCTCAATAGGGTGTGTTTAGGGTAAATGAGGGTCAGTTAGGACCAATGAGTCCCGATAAGGTGTGTATGTAACAAATAAGCATGTCTAGGACCAATGATGTCCCAATAAGGTGTGTTTAGGGGAAATGAGGGTCTGTTTAGGACCAATGATGGCCCAATAAGATGTGTTTGGGGGCAACGAGGGCCAGTTAGGACCAATGAGTTACGATAAGGTGTGTATTTTACCAATAAGCATGTTTAGGACCAATGATCGCCCAATAAGGTGTGTTTAGGGGAAATTAGGGTCAGTTGGGACTAATGAGTCACGATAAGGTGTGTATGTAACAAATAAGCATGTTTAGGACCAATGATGACCCAATAAGGTGTGTTTAGGGGAAATTAGGGTCAGTTGGAACCAATGAGTCCCGATAAGGTGTGTATGTAACCAATAAGTATGTTTAGGAACAATGATGTCCCAATAAGGTGTGTTTAGGGGCAATGAGGGTCAGTTGGGACCAATGAGTCCCGATAAGGTGTGTATCTAACCAATAAGAATGTTTAGGACCAATGATTGCCCAATAATGTGTGTTTAGGGGTAATGAGGGTCAGGTGGGACTAATGAGTCCCGATAAGGTGTGTATGTAACCAATAAGCATGTTTAGGAACAATGATGGCCCAATAAGGTGTGTTTAGGGGCAATGAGTGCTAGTTGGGACCAATGGTCCCGATAAGGTGTGTCCAATAAACATGTTTAGGACCAATGATGGCCTAATAAGGTGTGTTTAGGGGAAATGAGGGTTAGTTGGGACCAATGAGTCCCGATAAGGTGTGTATGTAACAAATAAACATGTTTAGGACCAATGATGTCCCAATAAGGTGTGTTTAGGGGAAATGAGGGTCTCTTGGGACCAATGAGTCCCGATAAGGTGTGTATGTAACGAATAAAAATGTTTAGGACCAATGATGGCCCAATTAGGTGTGTTTAGGGTCAACGAGGGCCAGTTGGGACCAATGAGTCACGATAAGGTGTGTATGTTACCAATAAGCATGTTTAGGACCAATGACGGCCCAATAAGGTGTGTTGAGGGGAAATGAGGGTCAGTTAGGACCAATTAGTCACGATAAGGTGTGTATGTAACAAATAAGCATGTTGGGACCAATGAGTCCCGATAAGGTGTGTATGTAACCAATAAGCATGTTTAGGACCAATGACTGCCCAATAAGGTGTGTTTAGGGGAAATGAGGGTCAGTTAGGACCAATTAGTCATGATAAGGTGTGTATGTAACAAATAAGCATGTTGGGACCAATGAGTCCCGATAAGGTGTGTATGTTACCAATAAGCATGTTTAGGACCAATGACGGCCCAATAAGGTGTGTTTAGGGGAAATGAGGGTTAGTTAGGACCAATTAGTCACGATAAGGTGTGTATGTAACAAATAAGCATGTTGGGACCAATGAGTCCCGATAAGGTGTGTATGTAACCAATAAGCATGTTTAGGACCAATGATGGCGCAATAAGGTATGCTTAGGGGCAATGAGGGCCAGTTGGTACCAATGAGTCCCGAATAAGGTGTGTATGTAACCAATAAGCATGTTTAGGACCAATGATGGCCCAATAAGGTGTGATTAGGGGAAATGAGGGTCTGTTGGGACCAATAAGTCCCGATAAGGTGTGTATCTAACCAATGAGAATGTTTAGGACCAATGATTGCCCAATAAGGTGTGTTTAGGGGCAATGTGGGTCACTTGGGACCAATGAGTCCTGATAGGTGTGTAAGTAACCAATAAGCATGTTTAGGACCAATGATGGACCAATAAGGTGTGTTTAGGGGAAATGAGGGCCAGTTGGGACCAATGAGTCCCGATAAGGTGTGCATGTAACAAATAAGCATGTTTAGGACCAAAGATGTCCTAATAAGGTGTGTTTACAGGAAATGAGGGTCAGTTGGGACCAATGAGTCCCGATAATGTGTGTTTCTAACCAATAAGCATGTTTAGGACCAATGAGTCCCGATAAGGTGTGTATAGGGGAAATGAGGGTCAGTTGGGACCAATGAGTCCCGATAAGGTGTGTATGTAACCAATAAGCATGTTTAGGACCAATGATGGCCCAATAAGGTGTGTTTAGGGGCAATGAAAGCTAGTTGGGACCAATGAGTCCCGATATGGTGTGTATCTAACAAATAAGCATGTCTAGGACCAATGATTGCCCAATAAGGTGTGTTTAGGGGCAATGAGGGCCAGTTGGGACCAATCTGTCATGATAAGGTGTGTATGTTACCAATAAGCATGTTTAGGACCAATGATGGCCCAGTAAGGTGTGTTTAGAGGAAATGAGGGTCTGTTGGGACCATTGAGTCCCGATAAGGTGTGTATCTAACCAATAAGAATATATAGGACCAATGATTGCCCAATAAGGTGTGTTTAGGGGTAATGAGGGTCAGTTGGGACCAATGAGTCCCGATAAGGTGTGTATGTAACCAATAAGCATGTTTAGGACCAATGATGGCCCAATAAGGTGTGTTTAAGGGAAATGTGGGCCAATTGGGACCAATGAGTCCCGATAAGGTGTGCATGTATCAAATAAGCATGTTTAGGACCAATAATGTCCTAATAAGGTGTGTTTAGGGGAAATGAGGGTCTGTTGGGACCAATGAGTCTCGATAATGTGTGTATCTAACCAATAAGCATGTTTAGGACCAATGAGTCTCGATAAGGTTTGTTTAGAGGAAATGAGGGTCAGTTTGGACCAATGAGTCACGATAAAGTGTGTATGTAACCAATAAGCATGTTAGGACCAATGATGGCCCAATAAGGTGTGTTTACGGGCAATGAGGGCTAGTTGGGACAAATGAGTCTCGATATGGTGTGTATCTAACCAATAAGCATGTTTAGGACCAATAATGGCCCAATAAGGTGTGTTTAAGGGCAATGAGGTCCAGTTGGGGCCAATGAGTCCCGATAATGTGTGTATATATCCAATACGTATGTTTAGAACCAATGATTCCCCAATAAGGTGTGTTTCGGGGAAATGAGGGTTAGTTGGGATCAATGAGTCCCGATAAGGTGTGTATTTAACCAATAAGCATGTTTAGGACCAATGATGGCCCAATAAGGTGTGTTTAGGGGCAATGAGGGCTAGTTGGGACAAATGAGTCCCGATAAGGTGTGTCTAATAAGCATGATTAGGAACAATGATGGCCCAATAAGGTGTATTTAGGGTAAATGAGGGTCAGTTGGGACCAATGAGTCCCGATAAGGTGTGTATGTAACAAATAAGCATATTTAGGACCAATGATGTCCCAATAAGGTGTGTTTAGGGGAAATGAGGGTCTGTTGGGACCAATGAGTCCGGATAAGGTGTCTATGTAACCAATAAACATGTTTAGGACCAATGATGGGCCAATAAGGTGTGTTTAGGGGCAACGAGGGCCAGTTGGGACCAATGAGTCACGATAAGGTGTGTATGTTACCAATAAGCATGAATAGGACCATTGACGGCCCAATAAGGTGTGTTTAGGGGAAATGAGAGTCAGTTAGGACCAATTAGTCACGATAAGGTGTGTATGTAACAAATAAGCATGTTGGGACCAATGAGTCCCGATAAGGTGTGTATGTAACCAATAAGCATGTTTAGGACCAATGATGGCGCAATAAGGTGTGCTTAGGGGTAATGAGGGCCAGTTGGTACCAATGAGTCCCGATAAGGTGTGTATGTAACCAATAAGCATGTTTAGGACCAATGATGGCCCAATAAGGTGTGATTAGGGGAAATGAGGGTCTGTTGGGACCAATGAGTCCCGATAAGGTGTGTATCTAACCAATAAGAATGTTTAGGACCAATGATTGCCCAATAAGGTGTGTTTAGGGGCAATGTGGGTCACTTGGGACCAATGAGTCCCGATAAGGTGTGTAAGTAACCAATTAGCATGTTTAGGACCAATGATGGAACAATAAGGTGTGTTTAGGGGAAATGAGGGCCAGGTAGGACCAATGAGTCCCGATAAGGTGTGCATGTAACAAATAAGCATGTTTCGGACCAAAGATGTCCCAATAAGGTGTGTTTAGGGGAAATGAGGGTCAGTTGGGACCAATGGGTCCCGATAATGTGTGTTTCTAACCAATAAGCATGTTTAGGACCAATGAGTCCCGATAAGGTGTGTTTAGGGGAAATGAGGGTCAGTTGGGATCAATGAGTCCCGATAAGGTGTGTATGTAACCAATAAGCATGTTTAGGACCAACGATGGCCCAATATGGTGTGTTTAGGGGCAATGAGGGCTAGTTGGTACCAATGAGTCCCGATAAGGTGTGTATGTAACCAATAAGCATGTTTAGGACCAATGATGGCCCAATAAGGTGTGTTTAAGGGAAATGAGGGCCAGTTGGGACCAATGAGTCCCGATAAGGTGTGCATGTATCAAATAAGCATATTTAGGACCAATAATGTCCTAATAAGGTGTGTTTAGGGGAAATGAGAGTCTGT
Source organism: Deinandra increscens subsp. villosa (assembly GCA_039602395.1). NCBI lineage: Eukaryota > Viridiplantae > Streptophyta > Magnoliopsida > Asterales > Asteraceae > Deinandra > Deinandra increscens. Next base: position 37,133,792 of record JBCNJP010000007.1, on the reverse strand, counting down.
TGGAACCAATGAGTCTCGATAATGTGTGTATCTAACCAATAAGCATGTTTTGGACCAATGAGTCTCGATAAGGTGTGTTTAGAGGAAATGAGGGTCAGTTTGGACCAATGAGTCATGATAATGTGTGTATGTAACCAATAAGCATGTTTAGGACCAATGATGGCCCAATAAGGTGTGTTTAGGGGCAATGAGGGCTAGTTGGGACAAATGAGTCCCAATATGGTGTGTATCTAACAAATAAGCATTTTAAGGACCAATGATGGCGCAATAAGGTGTGTTTAAGGGCATTGAGGTCCAGTTGGGACCAATGAGTCCCGATAATGTGTGTATATATCCAATAAGTATGTTTAGAACCAATGATGCCCCAATAAGGTGTGTTTCGGGGAAATGAGGGTTAGTTGGGATCAATGAGTCCCGATAAGGTGTGTATTTAACCAATAAGCATGTTTAGGACCAATGATGGCCCAATAAGGTGTGTTTAGGGGCAATGAGTGCTAGTTGGGACCAATGGTCCCGATAAGGTGTGTCCAATAAACATGTTTAGGACCAATGATGGCCTAATAAGGTGTGTTTAGGGGAAATGAGGGTTAGTTGGGACCAATGAGTCCCGATAAGGTGTGTATGTAACAAATAAACATGTTTAGGACCAATGATGTCCCAATAAGGTGTGTTTAGGGGAAATGAGGGTCTCTTGGGACCAATGAGTCCCGATAAGGTGTGTATGTAACCAATAAAAATGTTTAGGACCAATGATGGCCCAATTAGGTGTGTTTAGGGTCAACGAGGGCCAGTTGGGACCAATGAGTCACGATAAGGTGTGTATGTTACCAATAAGCATGTTTAGGACCAATGACGGCCCAATAAGGTGTGTTGAGGGGAAATGAGGGTCAGTTAGGACCAATTAGTCACGATAAGGTGTGTATGTAACAAATAAGCATGTTGGGACCAATGAGTCCCGATAAGGTGTGTATGTAACCGATAAGCATGTTTAGGACCAATGACTGCCCAATAAGGTGTGTTTAGGGGAAATGGGGGTCAGTTAGGACCAATTAGTCATGATAAGGTGTGTATGTAACAAATAAGCATGTTGGGACCAATGAGTCCCGATAAGGTGTGTATGTAACCAATAAGCATGTTTAGGACCAATGATGGCGCAATAAGGTATGCTTAGGGGCAATGAGGGCCAGTTGGTACCAATGAGTCCCGAATAAGGTGTGTATGTAACCAATAAGCATGTTTAGGACCAATGATGGCCCAATAAGGTGTGATTAGGGGAAATGAGGGTCTGTTGGGACCAATAAGTCCCGATAAGGTGTGTATCTAACCAATGAGAATGTTTAGGACCAATGATTGCCCAATAAGGTGTGTTAAGGCAATGTGGGTCACTTGGGACCAATGAGTCCTGATAGGTGTGTAAGTAACCAATAAGCATGTTTAGGACCAATGATGGACCAATAAGGTGTGTTTAGGGGAAATGAGGGCCAGTTGGGACCAATGAGTCCCGATAAGGTGTGCATGTAACAAATAAGCATGTTTAGGACCAAAGATGTCCTAATAAGGTGTGTTTACAGGAAATGAGGGTCAGTTGGGACCAATGAGTCCCGATAATGTGTGTTTCTAACCAATAAGCATGTTTAGGACCAATGAGTCCCGATAAGGTGTGTATAGGGGAAATGAGGGTCAGTTGGGACCAATGAGTCCCGATAAGGTGTGTATGTAACCAATAAGCATGTTTAGGACCAATGATGGCCCAATAAGGTGTGTTTAGGGGCAATGAAGGCTAGTTGGGACCAATGAGTCCCGATATAGTGTGTATCTAACCAATAAGCATGTCTAGGACCAATGATTGCCCAATAAGGTGTGTTTAGGGGCAATGAGGGCCAGTTGGGACCAATCTGTCATGATAAGGTGTGTATGTTACCAATAAGCATGTTTAGGACCAATGATGGCCCAGTAAGGTGTGTTTAGAGGAAATGAGGGTCTGCTGGGACCATTGAGTCCCGATAAGTTGTGTATCTAACCAATAAGAATATATAGGACCAATGATTGCCCAATAAGGTGTGTTTAGGGCTAATGAGGGTCAGTTGGGACCAATGAGTCCCGATAAGGTGTGTATGTAACCAATAAGCATGTTTAGGACCAATGATGGCCCAATAAGGTGTGTTTAAGGGAAATGAGGGCCAATTGGGACCAATGAGTCCCGATAAGGTGTGCATGTATCAAATAAGCATGTTTAGGACCAATAATGTCCTAATAAGGTGTGTTTAGGGGAAATGAGGGTCTGTTGGGACCAATGAGTTTCGATAATGTGTGTATCTAACCAATTAGCATGTTTAGGACCAATGAGTCTCGATAAGGTTTGTTTAGAGGAAATGAGGGTCAGTTTGGACCAATGAGTCACGATAAGGTGTGTATGTAACCAATAAGCATGTTAGGACCAATGATGGCCCAATAAGGTGTGTTTAGGGGCAATGAGGGCTAGTTGGGACAAATGAGTCCCGATATGGTGTGTATCTAACCAATAAGCATGTTTAGGACCAATGATGGCCCAATAAGGTGTGTTTAAGGGCAATGAGGTCCAGTTGGGGCCAATAAGTCCCGATAATGTGTGTATATATCCAATACGTATGTTTAGAACCAATGATTCCCCAATAAGGTGTGTTTCGGGGAAATGAGGGTTAGTTGGGATCAATGAGTCCCGATAAGGTGTGTATTTAACCAATAAGCATGTTTAGGACCAATGATGGCCCAATAAGGTGTGTTTAGGGGCAATGAGGGCTAGTTGGGACCAATGAGTCCCGATAAGGTGTGTCTAATAAGCATGATTAGGAACAATGATGGCCCAATAAGGTGTATTTAGGGTAAATGAGGGTCAGTTGGGACCCATGAGTCCCGATAAGGTGTGTATGTAACAAATAAGCATGTTTAGGACCAATGATGTCCCAATAAGGTGTGTTTAGGGGAAATGAGGGTCTGTTGGGACCAATGAGTCCGGATAAGGTGTCTATGTAACCAATAAACATGTTTAGGACCAATGATGGCCCAATAAGGTGTGTTTAGGGGCAACGAGGGCCAGTTGGGACCAATGAGTCACGATAAGGTGTGTATGTTACCAATAAGCATGTTTAGGACCAATGACGGCCCAATAAGGTGTGTTTAGGGGAAATGAGAGTCAGTTAGGACCAATTAGTCACGATAAGGTGTGTATGTAACAAATAAGCATGTTGGGACCAATGAGTCCCGATAAGGTGTGTATGTAACCAATAAGCATGTTTAGGACCAATGATGGCGCAATAAGGTGTGCTTAGGGGTAATGAGGGCCAGTTGGTACCAATGAGTCCCGATAAGGTGTGTATGTAACCAATAAGCATGTTTAGGACCAATGATGGCCCAATAAGGTGTGATTAGGGGAAATGAGGGTCTGTTGGGACCAATGAGTCCCGATAAGGTGTGTATCTAACCAATAAGAATGTTTAGGACCAATGATTGCCCAATAAGGTGTATTTAGGGGCAATGTGGGTCACTTGGGACCAATGAGTCCCGATAAGGTGTGTAAGTAACCAATTAGCATGTTTAGGACCAATGATGGACCAATCAGGTGTGTTTAGGGGAAATGAGGGCCAGGTAGGACCAATGAGTCCCGATAAGGTGTGCATGTAACAAATAAGCATGTTTAGGACCAAAGATGTCCCAATAAGGTGTGTTTACGGGAAATGAGGGTCAGTTGGGACCAATGGGTCCCGATAATGTGTGTTTCTAACCAATAAGCATGTTTAGGACCAATGAGTCCCGATAAGGTGTGTTTAGGGGAAATGAGGGTCAGTTGGGATCAATGAGTCCCGATAAGGTGTGTATGTAACCAATAAGCATGTTTAGGACCAACGATGGCCCAATAAGGTGTGTTTAGGGGCAATGAGGGCTAGTTGGTACCAATGAGTCCCGATAAGGTGTGTATGTAACCAATAAGCATGTTTAGGACCAATGATGGCCCAATAAGGTGTGTTTAGGGGCAATGAGGGCTAGTTGGGACAAACGAGTCCCAATATGGTGTGTATCTAACAAATAAGCATTTTAAGGACCAATGATGGCGCAATAAGGTGTGTTTAAGGGCATTGAGGTCCAGTTGGGACCAATGAGTCCCGATAATGTGTGTATATATCCAATAAGTATGTTTAGAACCAATGATGCCCCAATAAGGTGTGTTTCGGGGAAATGAGGGTTAGTTTGGATCAATGAGTCCCGATAAGGTGTGTATTTAACCAATAAGCATGTTTAGGACCAATGATGGCCCAATAAGGTGTGTTTAGGGGCAATGAGGGCTAGTTGGGACCAATGAGTCCCGATAAGGTGTGTCTAATAAGCATGATTAGGACCAATGATGGCCCAATAAGGTGTATTTGGGGTAAATGAGGGTCAGTTGGGACCAATGAGTCCCGATAATGTGTGTTTCTAACCAATAAGCATGTTTAGGACCAATGATGTCCCAATAAAATGTGTTTAGGGGAAATGAGGGTCTGTTGGGACCAATGAGTTAAGGTGTCTATGTAACCAATAAACATGTTTAGGACCAATGATGGCCCAATAAGGTGTATTTAGGGGCAACGAGGGCCAGTTGGGACCAATGAGTCACAATAAGGTGTGTATGTAACCAATAAGAATGTTTAGGACCGATGATTGCCCAATAAGGTGTATTTAGGGGCAATGAGGGTCTGTTGGGACCAATGAGCCCCGATAAGGTGTGTATGTAACCAATAAGCATGTTTAGGACCAATGATGACCCAATAAGGTGTATTTAGGGGAAATTAGGGTCTGTTGGGACCAATGAGTCCCGATAAGGTGTGTATCTAACCAGTAAGAATGTTTAGGACCAATGATTGCCCAATAAGGTGTGTTTAGGGGCAATGAGGGTCAGTTGGGACCAATGAGTCCCGATAAGGTGTGTATGTAACCAATAAGCATGTTTAGGAACAATGATGGCCCAATAAGGTGTGTTTAGGGACAATGAGGGCCAGTTGGGACCAATGAGTCACGATAAGGTGTCTATGTTACCAATAAGCATGTTTAGGACCAATGATGGCCCAATAAGGTGTGTTTAGGGGAAATGAGGGTCAGTTAGGACCAATTAGTCACGATAAGGTGTGTATGTAACAAATAAGCATGTTGGGACCAATGAGTCCCGATAAGTTGTGTATGTAACCAATAAGCATGTTTAGGACCAATGATGGCGCAATAAGGTGTGCTTAGGGGCAATGAGGGCCAGTTGGTACCAATGAGTCCCGATAAGGTGTGTATGTAACCAATAAGCATGTTTAGGACCAATGATGGCCCAATAAGGTGTGTTTAGGGGCAATGAGGGCTAGTTGGGACAAACGAGTCCCGATATGGTGTGTATCTAACAAATAAGCATTTTAAGGACCAATGATGGCGCAATAAGGTGTGTTTAAGGGCATTGAGGTCCAGTTGGGACCAATGAGTCCCGATAATGTGTGTATGTATCCAATAAGTATGTTTAGAACCAATGATGCCCCAATAAGGTGTGTTTCGGGGAAATGAGGGTTAGTTTGGATCAATGAGTCCCGATAAGGTGTGTATTTAACCAATAAGAATGTTTAGGACCAATGATGGCCCAATAAGGTGTGTTTAGGGGCAATGAGGGTTAGTTGGGACCAATGAGTCCCGATAAGGTGTGTCTAATAAGCATGATTAGGACCAATGATGGCCCAATAAGGTGTATTTGGGGTAAATGAGGGTCAGTTGGGACCAATGAGTCCCGATAATGTGTGTATCTAACCAATAAGCATGTTTAGGACCAATGATGTCCCAATAAAATGTGTTTAGGGGAAATGAGGGTCTGTTGGGACCAATGAGTCCCGATAAGGTGTCTATGTAACCAATAAACATGTTTAGGACCAATGATGGCCCAATAAGGTGTATTTAGGGGCAACGAGGGCCAGTTGGGACCAATGAGTCACGATAAGGTGTGTATGTAACCAATAAGAATGTTTAGGACCGATGATTGCCCAATAAGGTGTATTTAGGGGCAATGAGGGTCTGTTGGGACCAATGAGCCCCGATAAGGTGTGTATGTAACCAATAAGCATGTTTAGGACCAATGATGACCCAATAAGGTGTATTTAGGGGAAATGAGGGTCTGTTGGGACCAATGAGTCCCGATAAGGTGTGTATCTAACCAGTAAGAATGTTTAGGACCAATGATTGCCCAATAAGGTGTGTTTAGGGGCAATGAGGGTCAGTTGGGACCAATGAGTCCCGATAAGGTGTGTATGTAACCAATAAGCATGTTTAGGAACAATGATGGCCCAATAAGGTGTGTTTAGGGGCAATGAGGGCCAGTTGGGACCAATGAGTCACGATAAGGTGTCTATGTTACCAATAAGCATGTTTAGGACCAATGATGGCCCAATAAGGTGTGTTTAGGGGAAATGAGGGTCAGTTAGGACCAATTAGTCACGATAAGGTGTGTATGTAACAAATAAGCATGTTGGGACCAATGAGTCCCGATAAGTTGTGTATGTAACCAATAAGCATGTTTAGGACCAATGATGGCGCAATAAGGTGTGCTTAGGGGCAATGAGGGCCAGTTGGTACCAATGAGTCCCGATAAGGTGTGTATGTAACCAATAAGCATGTTTAGGACCAATGATGGCCCAATAAGGTGTGATTAGGGGAAATGAGGGTCTGTTGGGACCAATGAGTCCCGATAAGGTGTGTATCTAACCAATAAGAATGTTTAGGACCAATGATTGCCCAATAAGGTGTGTTTAGGGGCAATGTGGTTCACTTGGGAGCAATGAGTCCCGATAAGGTGTACAAGTAACCAATAAGCATGTTTAGGACCAATGATGGCCCAATAAGGTGTCTTTAGGGTAAATGAGGGCCAGTTGGGACCAATGAGTCATGATAAGGTGTGCATGTAACAAATAAGCATGTTTAGGACCAAAGATGTCTTAATAAGGTGTGTTTAGGGGAAATGAGGGTCAGTTGGGACCAATGAGTCCCGATAATGTGTGTTTCTAACCAATAAGCATGTTTAGGACCAATGAGTCCCGATAAGGTGTGTTTAGGGGAAATGAGGGTCAGTTGTGACCAATGAGTCCTGATAAGGTGTGTATGTAACCAATAAGCATGTTTAGGACCAATGATGGCCCAATAAGGTGTGTTTAGGGGCAATGAGCGCTAGTTGGGAGCAATGAGTCCCAAAATAGTGTGTATCCAACCAATATGCATGTTTAAGACCAATGATGGCCCAATAAGGTGTGTTTAGGGGCAATGAGGTCCAGTTGGGACCAATGAGTCCCGATAAGGTGTGTATGTATCCAATAAGTATGTTTAGAACCAATGATGCCCCAATAAGGTGTGTTTAGGGAAATGAGGCTCAGTTGGGACCAATGAGTCCCAATAAGGTGTGTATGTAACCAATAAGCATGTTTAGGACAAATGATGGCCTAATAAGGTGTGTTTAGGGGCAGTGAGGGCTAGTTGGGACCAATGAGTCCCTATAAGGTGTGTCTAATAAGCATGATTAGGACCAATGATGGCCCAATAAGGTGTGTTTAAGGCAAATGAGGGTCAGTTGGGACCAATGACTCCTTATAAGGTGTGTATATAACAAATAAGCATGATTACGACTAATGATGTCCCAATAAGGTGTGTTTAGGGGAAATGAGGGTCTGTTGGGACCAATGAGTCCCGATAAGGTGTGTATGTAACCAATAAACATGTTTAGGACCAATGATGGCCCAATAAGGTGTGTTTAGGGGCAATGAGGGCCAGTTGGGACCAATGAGTCACGATAAGGTGTCTATGTTACCAATAAGCATGTTTAGGACCAATGATGGCCCAATAAGGTGTGTTTAGGGGAAATGAGGGTCAGTTAGGACCAATTAGTCACGATAAGGTGTGTATGTAACAAATAAGCATGTTGGGACCAATGAGTCCCGATAAGTTGTGTATGTAACCAATAAGCATGTTTAGGACCAATGATGGCGCAATAAGGTGTGCTTAGGGGCAATGAGGACCAGTTGGTACCAATGAGTCCCGATAAGGTGTGTATGTAACCAATAAGCATGTTTAGGACCAATGATGGCCCAATAAGGTGTGTTTAGGGGCAATGAGCGCTAGTTGGGAGCAATGAGTCCCAAAATAGTGTGTATCCAACCAATATGCATGTTTAAGACCAATGATGGCCCAATAAGGTGTGTTTAGGGGCAATGAGGTCCAGTTGGGACCAATGAGTCCCGATAAGGTGTGTATGTATCCAATAAGTATGTTTAGAACCAATGATGCCCCAATAAGGTGTGTTTAGGGAAATGAGGCTCAGTTGGGACCAATGAGTCCCAATAAGGTGTGTATGTAACCAATAAGCATGTTTAGGACAAATGATGGCCTAATAAGGTGTGTTTAGGGGCAATGAGGGCTAGTTGGGACCAATGAGTCCCGATAAGGTGTGTCTAATAAGCATGATTAGGACCAATGATGGCCCAATAAGGTGTGTTTAAGGCAAATGAGGGTCAGTTGGGACCAATGACTCCTGATAAGGTGTGTATATAACAAATAAGCATGATTACGACTAATGATGTCCCAATAAGGTGTGTTTAGGGGAAATGAGGGTCTGTTGGGACCAATGAGTCCCGATAAGGTGTGTATGTAACCAATAAGCATGTTTAGGAACAATGATGGCCCAATAAGGTGTGTTTAGGGGCAATGAGGGCCAGTTGGGACCAATGAGTCACGATAAGGCGTCTATGTTACCAATAAGCATGTTTAGGACCAATGATGGCCCAATAAGGTGTGTTTAGGGGAAATGAGGGTCAGTTAGGACCAATTAGTCACGATAAGGTGTGTATGTAACAAATAGGCATGTTGGGACCAATGAGTCCCGATAAGTTGTGTATGTAACCAATAAGCATGTTTAGGACCAATGATGGCGCAATAAGGTGTGCTTAGGGGCAATGAGGGCCAGTTGGTACCAATGAGTCCCGATAAGGTGTGTATGTAACCAATAAGCATGTTTAGGACCAATGATGGCCCAATAAGGTGTGATTAGGGGAAATGAGGGTCTGTTGGGACCAATGAGTCCCGATAAGGTGTGTATCTAACCAATAAGAATGTTTAGGACCAATGATTGCCCAATAAGGTGTGTTTAGGGGCAATGTGGTTCACTTGGGAGCAATGAGTCCCGATAAGGTGTACAAGTAACCAATAAGCATGTTTAGGACCAATGATGGCCCAATAAGGTGTCTTTAGGGTAAATGAGGGCCAGTTGGGACCAATGAGTCATGATAAGGTGTGCATGTAACAAATAAGCATGTTTAGGACCAAAGATGTCTTAACAAGGTGTGTTTAGGGGAAATGAGGGTCAGTTGGGACCAATGAGTCCCGATAATGTGTGTTTCTAACCAATAAGCATGTTTAGGACCAATGAGTCCCGATAAGGTGTGTTTAGGGGAAATGAGGGTCAGTTGTGACCAATGAGTCCTGATAAGGTGTGTATGTAACCAATAAGCATGTTTAGGACCAATGATGGCCCAATAAGGTGTGTTTAGGGGCAATGAGCGCTAGTTGGGAGCAATGAGTCCCAAAATAGTGTGTATCCAACCAATATGCATGTTTAAGACCAATGATGGCCCAATAAGGTGTGTTTAGGGGCAATGAGGTCCAGTTGGGACCAATGAGTCCCGATAAGGTGTGTATGTATCCAATAAGTATGTTTAGAACCAATGATGCCCCAATGCCCCAATAAGGTGTGTTTAGGGAAATGAGGGTCAGTTGGGACCAATGAGTCCCAATAAAGTGTGTATGTAACCAATAAGCATGTTTAGGACAAATGATGGCCTAATAAGGTGTGTTTAGGGGGAATGAGGGCTAGTTGAGACCAATGAGTCCCGATAAGGTGTGTCTAATAAGCATGATTAGGACCAATGATGGCCCAATAAGGTGTGTTTAAGGCAAATGAGGGTCAGTTGGGACCAATGACTCCTGATAAGGTGTGTATATAACAAATAAGCATGATTACGACTAATGATGTCCCAATAAGGTGTGTTTAGGGGAAATGAGGGTCTGTTGGGACCAATGAGTCAAGATAAGGTGTGCATGTTACCAATAAGCATATTTAGGACCAATGATGGCCCAATAAGGTGTGTTTAGGGGAAATGAGGGTCAATTGAGACCAATGAGTCACGGTAAGGTGTGTGTGTAACAAATAAGCATGTTTAGGACCAATGATGTCCCAATAAGGTGTGTTTAGGGGAAATTAGGGTCAGTTGGGACCAATGAGTCCCGATAAGGTGTGTATGTAACCAATAAGCATGTTTAGGACCAATGAAGGCCCAATAATGTGTGCTTAGGGGCAATGAGGGCAAGTTGGGACCAATGAGTCCCGATAAGGTGTGTATGTAACTAATAAGCATGTTTAGGACTAATGATGGCCTAATAAGGTGTGTGTAGGGGAAATGAGGGTCTGTTGGGACCAATGAGTCCCCATAAGGTGTGTATCTAACCAATAAGAATGTTTAGGACCAATGATTGCCAAATAAGGTTTGGTTAGGGGCAATGAAGGTCAGTTGGGACCAATGAGTCCTGATAAGGTGTGTATGTAACCAATAAGCATGATTAGGAACAATGATGGCCCAATAAGGTGTGTTTAGGGGCAATCAGGGCTAGTTGGGACCAATGGGTCCCGATAAGGTGTGTCAAATAAGCATGTTTAGGACCAATGATGGCCCAATAAGGTGTGTTTAGGGGAATGAGGGTTAGTTGGGACCAATGAGTCCCGATAAGGTGTGTATGTAATGAATAAAAATGTTTAGGATCAATGATGGCCCAATAAGGTGTGTTTAGGGGCAATGAGGGCCAGTTGGGACCAATGTGTCACGATAAGGTATGTATGTTACCAATAAGCATGTTTAGGACCAATGATGGCCCAAAAAGGTGTGTTTAGGGTAAATGAGGGTCAGTTGGGACCAATGAGTCACGATAAGGTGTGTATGTAACAAATAAGCATGTTGGGACCAATGAGTCCCGATAAGTTGTGTATGTAACCAATAAGCATGTTTAGGACCAATGATGGCGCAATAAGGTGTGCTTAGGGGCAATGAGGGCCAGTTGGTACCAATGAGTCCCGATAAGGTGTGTATGTAACCAATAAGCATGTTTAGGACCAATGATGGCCCAATAAGGTGTGTTTAGGGGCAATGAGCGCTAGTTGGGAGCAATGAGTCCCAAAATAGTGTGTATCCAACCAATATGCATGTTTAAGACCAATGATGGCCCAATAAGGTGTGTTTAGGGGCAATGAGGTCCAGTTGGGACCAATGAGTCCCGATAAGGTGTGTATGTATCCAATAAGTATGTTTAGAACCAATGATGCCCCAATAAGGTGTGTTTAGGGAAATGAGGCTCAGTTGGGACCAATGAGTCCCAATAAGGTGTGTATGTAACCAATAAGCATGTTTAGGACAAATGATGGCCTAATAAGGTGTGTTTAGGGGCAATGAGGGCTAGTTGGGACCAATGAGTCCCGATAAGGTGTGTCTAATAAGCATGATTTGGACCAATGATGGCCCAATAAGGTGTGTTTAAGGCAAATGAGGGTCAGTTGGGACCAATGACTCCTGATAAGGTGTGTATATAACAAATAAGCATGATTACGACTAATGATGTCCCAATAAGGTGTGTTTAGGGGAAATGAGGGTCTGTTGGGACCAATGAGTCCCGATAAGGTGTGTATGTAACCAATAAGCATGTTTAGGAACAATGATGGCCCAATAAGGTGTGTTTAGGGGCAATGAGGGCCAGTTGGGACCAATGAGTCACGATAAGGCGTCTATGTTACCAATAAGCATGTTTAGGACCAATGATGGCCCAATAAGGTGTGTTTAGGGGAAATGAGGGTCAGTTAGGACCAATTAGTCACGATAAGGTGTGTATGTAACAAATAAGCATGTTGGGACCAATGAGTCCCGATAAGTTGTGTATGTAACCAATAAGCATGTTTAGGACCAATGATGGCGCAATAAGGTGTGCTTAGGGGCAATGAGGGCCAGTTGGTACCAATGAGTCCCGATAAGGTGTGTATGTAACCAATAAGCATGTTTAGGACCAATGATGGCCCAATAAGGTGTGATTAGGGGAAATGAGGGTCTGTTGGGACCAATGAGTCCCGATAAGGTGTGTATCTAACCAATAAGAATGTTTAGGACCAATGATTGCCCAATAAGGTGTGTTTAGGGGCAATGTGGTTCACTTGGGAGCAATGAGTCCCGATAAGGTGTACAAGTAACCAATAAGCATGTTTAGGACCAATGATGGCCCAATAAGGTGTCTTTAGGGTAAATGAGGGCCAGTTGGGACCAATGAGTCATGATAAGGTGTGCATGTAACAAATAAGCATGTTTAGGACCAAAGATGTCTTAATAAGGTGTGTTTAGGGGAAATGAGGGTCAGTTGGGACCAATGAGTCCCGATAATGTGTGTTTCTAACCAATAAGCATGTTTAGGACCAATGAGTCCCGATAAGGTGTGTTTAGGGGAAATGAGGGTCAGTTGTGACCAATGAGTCCTGATAAGGTGTGTATGTGACCAATAAGCATGTTTAGGACCAATGATGGCCCAATAAGGTGTGTTTAGGGGCAATGAGCGCTAGTTGGGAGCAATGAGTCCCAAAATAGTGTGTATCCAACCAATATGCATGTTTAAGACCAATGATGGCCCAATAAGGTGTGTTTAGGGGCAATGAGGTCCAGTTGGGACCAATGAGTCCCGATAAGGTGTGTATGTATCCAATAAGTATGTTTAGAACCAATGATGCCCCAATAAGGTGTGTTTAGGGAAATGAGGCTCAGTTGGGACCAATGAGTCCCAATAAAGTGTGTATGTAACCAATAAGCATGTTTAGGACAAATGATGGCCTAATAAGGTGTGTTTAGGGGCAATGAGGGCTAGTTGAGACCAATGAGTCCCGATAAGGTGTGTCTAATAAGCATGATTAGGACCAATGATGGCCCAATAAGGTGTGTTTAAGGCAAATGAGGGTCAGTTGGGACCAATGACTCCTGATAAGGTGTGTATATAACAAATAAGCATGATTACGACTAATGATGTCCCAATAAGGTGTGTTTAGGGGAAATGAGGGTCTGTTGGGACCAATGAGTCAAGATAAGGTGTGCATGTTACCAATAAGCATATTTAGGACCAATGATGGCCCAATAAGGTGTGTTTAGGGGAAATGAGGGTCAATTGAGACCAATGAGTCACGGTAAGGTGTGTGTGTAACAAATAAGCATGTTTAGGACCAATGATGTCCCAATAAGGTGTGTTTAGGGGAAATTAGGGTCAGTTGGGACCAATGAGTCCCGATAAGGTGTGTATGTAACCAATAAGAATGTTTAGGACCAATGAAGGCCCAATAATGTGTGCTTAGGGGCAATGAGGGCAAGTTGGGACCAATGAGTCCCGATAAGGTGTGTATGTAACTAATAAGCATGTTTAGGACTAATGATGGCCCAATAAGGTGTGTGTAGGGGAAATGAGGGTCTGTTGGGACCAATGAGTCCCGATAAGGTGTGTATCTAACCAATAAGAATGTTTAGGACCAATGATTGCCAAATAAGGTTTGGTTAGGGGCAATGAAGGTCAGTTGGGACCAATGAGTCCTGATAAGGTGTGTATGTAACCAATAAGCATGATTAGGAACAATGATGGCCCAATAAGGTGTGTTTAGGGGCAATCAGGGCTAGTTGGGACCAATGGGTCCCGATAAGGTGTGTCCAATAAGCATGTTTAGGACCAATGATGGCCCAATAAGGTGTGTTTAGGGGAATGAGGGTTAGTTGGGAACAATGAGTCCCGATAAGGTGTGTATGTAATGAATAAAAATGTTTAGGATCAATGATGGCCCAATAAGGTGTGTTTAGGGGCAATGAGGGCCAGTTGGGACCAATGTGTCACGATAAGGTGTGTATGTTACCAATAAGCATGTTTAGGACCAATGATGGCCCAAAAAGGTGTGTTTAGGGTAAATGAGGGTCAGTTGGGACCAATGAGTCACGATAAGGTGTGTATGTAACAAATAAGCATGTTGGGACCAATGCGTCCTGATAAGGTGTGTATGTAACCAATAATCATGTTTAGGACTAATGTTGGCCCAATAAGGTGTGATTAGTGGCAATGAAGGCCAGTTGGTACCAATGAGTCCCGATAAGGTGTGTATGTAGCCAATAAACATGTTTAGGACCAATGATGGCCCAATAAGGTGTAATTAGGGGAAATGAGGGTCTGTTGGGACCAATGAGTCCCGATAAGGTGTGTATCTAACCAATAAGAATGTTTAGGACCAATGATTTCCCAATAAGGTGTGTTTAGGGGCAATGAGGGTCACTTGGGACCAATGAGTCCCGATAAGGTGTGTAAGTAACCAATAAGCATGTTTAGGATCAATGATGGCCCAATAAGTTGTGTTTAGGGGAATTGAGGGCCAGTTGGGACCAATGAGTCCCGATAAGGTGTGCATGTAACAAATAAGCATGTTTAGGACCAATGATGTCCTAATAAGGTGTGTTTAAGGGAAATGAGGGTCAGTTGGGACCAATGAGTCCTGATAATGTGTGTTTCTAACCAATAAGCATGTTTAGGACCAATGAGTCCCGATAAGTTGTGTTTATGGGAAATGAGGGTCAGTTAGGACCAAGGAGTCTCGATAAGGTGTGTATGTAACCAATAAGCATGTTTAAGACCAATGATGGCCCAATAAGGTGTGTTTAGGGGCAATGAGGGCTAGTTGGGACCAATGAGTCCCGAGAAGGTGTGTCAAATAAGCATGTTTATGACCAATGATGGCCTAATAAGGTGTGTTTAGGGGAAATGAGGGTCAGTTGGGACCAATGAGTCCCGAAAAGGTGTGTATGTAACCAATAAGCATGTTTAGGACCAATGATGGCCCAATAAGGTGTGTCTAGGGGAAATGAGGGTCTGTTAGGACCAATGAGTCCCGATAAGGTGTGTATGTAACCAATAAGCATGTTTAGGACCAATGATGGCCCAATAAGGTGTGTTTAGGGGAAATGAGTGTCAGTTGGGAACCAATGAGTCCCGATAAGGTGTGTATGTAACAAATAAGCATGTTTAGGACCAATGATGTCCCAATATGGTGTGCATTGCTTGCTCGAAGTCAACCAGAGCAAATCTGTTGTATATTTTCTTTCCTGCTTTTCTAAGTTGATGTATTGCTCTTCTGTTTTGAATACTTGTTGAGCCATGCGAGAAACAGGTTTTGAGAAGAGATAGAATGTGCATTTCACTGAGTAGGTCTTAGTCTGCATCAGTGAAGGTGTATGGCTGACGATTGTTGGTAGTGGTAGTTATGGTATACGAGTTGAAGTAATGAGTAAACTGGCTTCGTTTTTGTTGTTTTTCTTTGACTTCCATGATTTCTAAGATCTCAGCTTCTGAGTGCAGCCAGCTTCTTTCAAAAGGTGTATTGTTGATAATTTCTTCTAATATGTTTTTGCTCATTGGGCTCATTAGAGGAGCTTGTTCTGTTTCCTGGAGAAACATGTTTCCACATCGTCTCTTGTCATGCCAGAGTTCCTCTTCAACTTGCTTCTCTTTACTGTAGATATCTTTACATAAGGATTGAGAGGCAATTGACACATAGAGGGTGAAGAAGGCTCCCCCTGGATTTGTGGTCTTCTCCTTTCCCTTTTTAGATTCTTTTGTGGATCTTGAGGCTTCTGCAATGTGAGTCCTAGAAGCAGTACCTGATGAGGGTGGAACTGGAGGCTTGTTTGACTTTTGAGCCGGTTGCCTTGGTGGTGGGGGTGGCATTGATTGCTCAGGAGTTGGATTAGGTTTTCATTGATATGGTTTCTTTCTTTTGGGGGAAGATCTATGTTCATCAGGACCTGTTTTTCGTTTTGAGCTAGGAGGTGAAGGTGATTCATCAAGAATGATGACCAGAGGAGTTGATACTTCTGTTTTTGAAGGCTTCTTGGTTGAGGAGAGTAGATTAGCTTTAGTTACCTGTTTGGATAGATTTATCATCCTTTTCTCAAGAAGCATCTGATCAGTGTTTATTTTTTTCAGATTTAATCTTTCTTCTAGTACTTCTTTATTGAGAAGGAGGTGAAGGTGATTCATCAAGATTGATGACCGGAGGAGTTGATACTTCTGTTTCTGAAGGCTTCTTGGTTGAGGAGAGTGGATTCGCTTCAGTTATCTGTTTGGATAGGTTTATCATCCTTTTCTTAAGAAGCATCTGATCAATGTTTGTTTTTCTTAGATTTGATCTTTCTTCTAGTACTTCTTTGTTGAGAAGCCTGAATTTGTTCTTGATCTTATTGAGCTTTTTTCCTACTTTGGCTTCAAATGATTCTATGGTCTTTTAAACCAGGTCACTTAGCTGCTTTATTTGATCTTCCGTAGATTCTTGTCTTCCTCCCTTCGGTTGCCACTCCTTTTCTTGCAGCGCTTTCAGTTGATCAGAAATCAGGTGTAAATGTTGTTTGCTGTTTCTCTTTATTGTCTTTATCTCTTCTTCTAGTTCTGAGATTCTCAATTTGTTCTTTTCTGACTGTCTTGATAGTTCTTCCATTCTTACAGAACTACTACAGAAATTTTGATGTAGTTATGTAGTCTATTGTTGCTGTTGTTCTTTCATGAAGTTAGTGAGCATGGAAGATAGAGACTTGGAGAATTCTTTGAAGTCAGACTTCGAGGAAGCTTCAGGGGGTAACAAACCAGAAGACAACTCATGTCTTTCTCTTGGATAAAGTGGATTCCCTTTGAGGAATTCATCAGTGCCTGCTAACTCAACTAGGCTGAGTGAGTACAGGGCTTCCACATTCCTTGATGAATCCAAAATTAGATTCACCTCCTGTGTTTTTAAAGAATCCTGAGACAGGATTTTTATTTGTTTCTGAGAGGATGTCTCAGATGAGCTGGCAGTGAACACATCCCTGTTGCTCACTTCCAAGTTTCCTTGACTTCTAGAGTCTCCACTTGTTGTTACATCATCTTCACTAACAGAATTAGAAAAGATATTTTGATGTGTGGCTATGATGGGAATGTTAAAGGAAGGTGGGTTGGTTACTTGAGTTTGGAAATGGGCAAAGGCTTCTTGGTAAGATGTTTGAGGTGATGATTACTGGCTTTTGGTTTGAGTTGGTGAGATTGCTTTTTCTGGAGTGCATGGGACAGAGATTGATGGTTAATTGAAGTGATATGATATGAGGGGTTGATGGTGATGACTTGGTGTGGTCTCTTGTTGATGGTGTGGTGAGGTTTGTGATTATGGAGAATGATGGGGAGAGGAAGGGTTGTGATCAACCATTTCTTCTGAAGGGTTTGCTGTAGTGTTGGTTGAGGTTAGTGACTAGTCAGGGTTGGCCGTGAATTTGTTGGCTTTGGTAAGGTGCTTATTTAGGAATGGGTTATTATACCCTAGCTTAGCTTTTAATCCCCATGGGATATCACAAAAATGAATCCGTGTACCTGATTTGTAGATGCCTTTGATGTGGTACAACTCAGTGGTGTATGTTTCCTCATTTTCTATGATACCTACTTTCTTTTGAAGCATTTGAGCTATAAATCTGATATAGGGTACGAAGTCTGTTCTCTTTCTTTAAGACTTTTCTTTGACTCTCTTCTCCATGTCTTTATAGATTAGTAGAGCCACATCTATTTCCTCATTGAAGTATAAGCTGTATAGGATTATGAGAGTGTTTTTGTATGTTTGATCCATAGATCCCTTTCTGGATGTCATGGTGTGGTTGAGAAGATCAATTGTGAATCTCTATACAGGCTCTAATTGACTTACCCTGAGATTTGAAATTTGGTCATTTTCTACAAAGCTTCCTCCAGTGATTTCATTAATCATTTTCCTTAGAGCGGGATCTTCCGGGTTTGGTGAGAAGGATGTGAAATTTGTTGGGTAAAGGAAAGATTTCTCTTAGATCTAAAAGTTGAAGAATGATTTCCTTCTCTGTACTCACTTTTCCTTTCATATATCCGTTTGCCATTTTCATACTTGCCCAAAAGTTGAGGATGGATGATTTGGGGCATGGTTCATTGATGGTTAGGGCTGTGGCGAGTTGAGGGAATGCTTTAGGGCTTCTATGATTAACTGAAGATTTGAGGATTAGGCAGAGGGATTGAGGTCGCACGATTGGTTAACTGTGTCTAGGGTAAAATTTGCACCAGGGTGGTGAATCAAAGGATGAAAAATCTAGGTTTAGGGTTGGAGCAGAGGAGGATTGAGAGAATTTGCCTTTTGATCGTGTGTTCATTGCAGGAGTTCCGGATGGAGAAGCAATTAGAGAGCTTTGAGAATTATGATATGAACAGTGAGATTCAGGTGAGGGAGCGTTGTTCCTTTTATAGGTATCTCTTGATGCCGTTTCGTATTTCTTAGAGACTTGGTTTTTCCATAACGGCTATATTCCTTTATAGGTTGTTCCTTTTATAGGTATCTCTTGATGCCGTTTCGTATTTCGAAAGGTAATAAAAGATTACCGTTGGCAAATTATGAATAATTGGAAAATTAATTATCACATTATCCGAGCGAATTTCATTTATTGTTCAGCCGTATTGGACAATTGTGACTACAAGGAATTTCCTGCCAAATTTCTGATAAAAGAAATGAAATTTTATTGATCAAGAAATTTATACAGACAATTTGAGGCATGTGCAGATATTTGCACATGAGCATCTATTCTGTGTTATGTTTTGATCATGAGTTTTAAGTACTCTGAATTTTGCTTCCATTTGCAGAGATATATATATAGATGCAGAGTAGTTTGTCTTCCTGTGGAAGGTAGAAAATACCCATTAGAGTCTGCCCATTAGAGTCTGGAAGCCCAGAATTGGTAGCCCTCCAGGAGATATTCCTCTTTGTGATACTACTTTGCTGGTTCTGATTCCT
Organism: Deinandra increscens subsp. villosa; assembly: GCA_039602395.1. Lineage (NCBI taxonomy): Eukaryota > Viridiplantae > Streptophyta > Magnoliopsida > Asterales > Asteraceae > Deinandra > Deinandra increscens. The sequence continues at coordinate 37,114,855 of JBCNJP010000007.1, read as the reverse complement.
CTTGGTATTGTTTCCTAGTTTAATGCTTCATAAGATACAGGGAGAAGTTCATGTTGTTGCCTTAGACGAGAGCATGCATGGCATATTGAGTATTCTCATCTGAGAGGTGATGGTCAAAGTATTTTGAAGAGAAACAAACTTAAATCTGAGAGAAAAAGTATTTCCATAGGTGTGGTAGATGAGCTCTATCAGCCTTTCCTTCATATAGACTTCCCATGTATCCCATATCAAGAAGTGTTTTGATCACATCATCCGTCTCAAAATGGGTGGGAGCAGATTGGCTGTCTTTGATTTGAAGTGCTTTCCTAATCATGTGTTGATTAAAGACAAACAGTACTCCACAGACAGATGTCATGATGGATGTGTTTTCACCATCTTTTGTGATGAAGACAGCATTCCTCCAGAACTCTTTAAGAAGAGAGTAGTTAATAGGAATGTCAAGAGTTAGAGCATAACCAATGACACAGTTTTTGAGAAATTTCATCATTTGTTGATATGACCAGAATCTGGTTCCACATGGTGTATATAGGACAAGATTGTGATGGTGAGGACTAGGGAATGTGGTCTTTTCAAGAAGTGGGGGAGAAATCTCTTTGAAAGACATTGACGAAATTTTTGAGACAAAGAAGGATTTTGAACTTTTTGGGTTATTTTGTTCCCCTTTTTAAAGGGAAAAAGGCATAATGAGAGGATGAAGGGTACATATGAAATATCAGAGGGATTTGACAGTCTATATGATTATAGGTCATAATTGATGTTTTGGGTTCTTGAGAATTGAGCCTTTTTGTTCAAAAAAGTCAGCTTTTCAGAAGAGTTTCTAGGCTATGGAGTACATGAAGTAAATGATAGGTAGTTATTAGACTGGCTTCTATAAATTTGATGGGGAGACAAAGGGACCCCCTTTTTTTTTAATTTGCAGTCATGTTTAGCATCCCCAGCTTGCTTAGTAGAAATGAGAATCTCTTCTCATCAATGGTTTAGTAAAAATGTCTACAAGCTGGAGTTTAGTTGGGACGAAGTACATTTCAATGTGTCCTTTTTCAACATGATCTTTGATAAAGTGATACCTAACATCAATGTGTTTTGTCCTTGAGTGATGAACATGATTGGATGTGACTGCAATTGCACTTTTTGAATCACAGAGAATTGGTATTTTAGAGAGATTTATCTCATAGTCTTTAAGTTGGGTTTGCACCCATATCACTTGGGAGCAAGAGCAGGCAGCAGTAACATATTCAGCTTCAGCAGATGAAGTTAAGACACAATTTTGTTTCTTGGATATCCAGCATACTAACTTTCCTCCTAGCATTTGACAGCTTCCTCATATTCTTTTTCTGTCTAGTCTACATCCTGTATGATCAGCATCTGAGTAGGTTGTTAGTGAAAAACTAGTTTCTTTTCTTTGGGATACCAAAGACCTAGGTCAGCTGACCCCTTTAGATATCTAAAGACTCTTTTAACAGCTGATAGGGGAGACTTCTTAGGTTTACATTGATATCTGACAAGAAAGCATGTGGAGAACATAATGTCAGGCCTACTTGTTGTGAGATACAGAAGTGAGCCTATCATTCCTCTGTATGTATGTTCATCCACAGACTTACCATCCTTATCAGCATCGATTTTGATATTTGTATCCATGGGTGTTTTGAAAGGAGAAGAATTTTAAAGAGAGTACTTAGAAGGAGATTTTTGATGTATTTTTCTTGATTTATGAAAATTCCTTCTGGAGTTTGTTTAACTTGGATACCTAGAAAGTAGTTCAGTTCTCCCATCATGCTCATTTTAAAGTTGGTTATCATGAGTTCCTGGAACTCTTTATAGAAAGATGGACATGTGGATCCAAAGATGATGTCATCTACATAGATTTGTACTACCAAGAGATGACCTTTTCTTTCTTTTAAAAAAACGTAGTGTCAATGGACCCCTTTTTTCAAATTTGCTGATAAGAGAAAATAAGCTAAGGTATCATACCAGGCTCTGGGTGCTTGTTTTAAACCATACAGGGCTCTTTTAAGTTTGCACACATGATTTGGAAACTTTTCACTTTCAAATCCTGGTGGTTGTTCAATGTAAACTTCTTGATCACTTTTTCCATTTAAAAGGCACATTGAACATCCATTTGATAGATTTTGAAACCTTTCAAAGCTGCAAAGGCTAGAAATATCCTTACAGCTTCAAGTCTTGCAACTAGATCAAAGGTTTCATCATAGTCTAGTCCTTCATATAAACAAATAATCAATCAAGAAGCAAACAATTTAAACGGTACCTTGTTGTTTTTTTA
>JBCNJP010000007.1:36908657-37112074 GCA_039602395.1 Deinandra increscens subsp. villosa | reverse complement strand
ATGAAAATGATTCTGGAAATGATGTTTAACAAAAGTTGAAGGATATAGTTGCTGATTGGTTTGGAGATTCTATGAACATTGCTCAGATTGAAGAAGTTGATGATGATGATGACAAAGCAAGTTTAGGATACATATCTGAAGATTGCAGTGATAAGGGTTATTGAAATATATATATATATATATATATATATATATATATATAGTGTGTGTGTGTGTGTGTGTGTGTGTGTGTTCAAATGAGAATTTTTTTTTAAGAACTTTTGAGAACCAAATCTCAACCACTAATTTCAGGTGGGGACCACTATAATTCATGGGAGGGTTTTCAATATATATAAACTAGTAGCTTATAAAGGTTCTCAAAAGTTCTCAAAAGTTCTCAAAACCAATTGGTTCTCAAATTATACTCTCCCTTATATATATATATATATATATATATATATATATATATATATATATATATATATACATAGGGTAAGGATCCTGTGAAAACAACTTATATTGCGAAAACACGAAAACAAATATTAAAACCTCCTCTCTCATCTCATGCATCAGTAGCATGCGTCGCCGCCCGGTAAGTCACTGATCTCTTCGAATAATTTTTTGCTTCTCTCTAACTTGTTTCAGTGTTTTAGGCTTTTGATTGTTTCCCAGTTTGTGATATTTTGGTTAATTTAGGGCTCTTTGTGTGTGAATCGTGTATGGACTTATCTAGGTTGCTGTTCTTGGCTGCTCTGATTTCTAGAAACAGATTGAAGGAAGTATCATTGAATCAAGCTATAATATGTAAGAATATGATTAAAAGGGAGCATATGAATGTGGTATTTTGATCCATTGCCTCAAACAGATGTGATTTCTTTCAACTTCGAAATTGAATTGTGTATTGGATTATATGAATTGCAACTGTTTTGTGTGAGATAAATTATATGTTTCTGAATGTTAGGTCAATCATATATGTTGCTTGTTTAGAAGGACCTGATCTCGATATGGCTGTTTGAGAAGGGAATGAATGCCATAAGAGGTTAGTATATGTTAGTGATCTATGAACATTATTTAATTGATATTTTGTAAACTCACCATTAATTGTGTTTGGTTCATGTGTTGATGATGCCAACAACTGTAAATGGCTCCACAAATTCCTGTAGCTGTTATATAAATGTATTTTTTCCTTCACATTTTGGTAAGTACCTCTTTTGCTCCAAATACCAATGGGACCTTACACTTTTGGGCTATTACATGACATTTAGTTTGTATCAGTGATAATGCATGTGTTTACATGACATTTGCAAGGGATTAACTGGAACTAATATTCATTTACTTTAGTTAACTGGTTTTTTTCCTCAATGTCTTCAACTATTATAGTTAATGTTGATGATCATTGGTATTAGATAAAACTCAGATTAGATGGATTGACAACCTATTACATAATTCTTTGCTGGATATAAAACTCGGTTTAAGATAATGACACCTGACTGAGTTCACCCTATGTTTTCGTTGATGGAAGTCAGATTAAGAGATGTTTAGTCACAACAAAATTGAATCAATGAGTCTATAACAGTTTGATGTTTAGTGGTTGATGGAAGTCAGATTAAGAGATGTTGGAGCTGCAAGTATTTAAGCTTTCGTCTACTTATGTTATTTGATTTTTAGAAGCTGATCTGCTTTTGAAATTTATGACTTTTAGAAGTTGTTTTCCTTTTCAGGCTAAGATGCGTCACAGAGTTCCATTTTAAGATGAGTGCCAAAACTCATGTCCCTGATCGAGACCAACTTGGCAACTTGTATCGTTATATCAGCATAATGCTCGAGGTTAAGGTATATATAATTCATTTTTCATGGTTTTGGATACCTAATCTGTGCGTCATGTGAAGTATCCAGTTACATCAAGTCAAGAACAAGTTCAAGACAAAGTGTGACTGGCCAAACCTGGAGTTCGGATTAGGGAGAACCTCAGGTTCGGCTGAGGTTCGGCGGGTCAGTATATATACATGGTTGTTCTTTGTATGAGGGAGGTTCTGAGCATGAGAGATATTCTTAAGTGTGGGTTTCTGTGGTGTATTCTCTGTGTCAGTTCTTTGTGTTTCTGATTATAGTTGTTCTTCTCTAGATCATTAAAACAATCATTATAATTACTTATTTCGTATCCGAATAGCTAGATTGAGTAGACGATCCGATGCTTATGACTTTGCATGTGGTATCAGAGCTTTCATGTTCATTCTACTGATCTGTGGTTGCTATTTTTGGATTTTTTAAACTTTTTGGTGTTTTTTTGAGTGTGTTTTCGTGAGTTCAATCAAATCGGACAAGTTTTATGTGTCTATTTTGTTACTAAATCGTTCCTTATCACTCTTTCTGATCAACTACTGTGAATCTCATCAAAATTCGTCCAAATTCGAACTGTTTGAGAAAACAATGTTGATGTTTGGACTAACCGTCGTCTAAACTTGAGGTTCGGAAGAATAACTACTCCGAACTTAGAGTTCGTCTAGGGTTCTTGAGAGTTTGGAGTATTTTCTGGTTCGTTTAAGGTTCGTTCGAAGTTCGACGTATTTTCTTGTTCGGTGAGAGTTCGTTGAGAGTTTGGTGATATTTCTTTCGGAAAGAGTTTGTTCGAGGTTCGGTACACTGTTAAGGTTCGGGAAGAGTTCGGCCAATCAGAGTTTTTTGAAATTTTCTACGATGTCGGAATTTCAAGCTTTTGCCACAATGTAGAGTGCGATGCAGACTATGATGAATTTTGATAACGAAATTGGAACAAGTCAGAAAGTTCCCAAGTTATTAAAATTGGAAGAATATCAGAATTGGAAGCAACGATTTTCTGCTTACATAAGCACGAATGATATCGATTTGTGGATTCCAATCAAGAAGCTTTATCAACATCCGACTGATCAAGGAGATTTCAAGGAAGTTCATACCTTCGACATTGCTGAAAGGAAATCATATGAGCTTGAACAAAAAGCTTTCGGTTATCTTACGATGGCATTACCCACTGAGTTGTTACATCAATTTAGTATGTGCAAGAAATCAAAACAATTGTGGGATGCTTTATCGGCTAGATGTGAAGGTAATGATGACTACAAGAAGAGTCGGAAAAAGGTGTTGAATAAAGAATTTGATAACTTTCAACATTATGACAATGAGAACATTACTGCTCTTGTTTCACAGTTTTCACATCTAATTAGTGAATTAAGGTAGTTGGAATTGAGAAAACCGATGCAGATTTGAAGGAAAAGATTATGGAACCTTTGCCTGAAAAGTGGAAAAACTATGCTTTGTTACTCACTCATGATAAAGAATATTCTACATTGACATTTCATGAGCTTACTGGAAAACTTCATGCTCGGGAAATGGAAATGTTAAATTCCAAGAAGTCAACTGTAACATTACAAAATCCTGAGTTGTATCATGGAGAGAATACTGCTAGCATGAATGCTAAAGCTAAACCAAATCTGAGTTCTGCACCAAGTGTTGCTTTTATGGCTGGAGTTTCTGGAAATTCTGATTCATCAAAAGGTTGCGCTTTTACAATTCCCGATTCATCAAGTCAAAGTGTGTTTTCGGTTCAATCGGTGGATGAATGTGCCAAACTAATTGCTGCTCTTATTACTTCATCCTTTGGAATAATTATTAATGATGTTGGGAAGGCACAATTGACTAAAGAATATTTGAATGAGCTTGATGATGACCAATTGAATGAGTTAGATATGGCCTGGAAACTTGCTATGTTAACTCAAAGGTCACAGCGATATTATAAGAAGACTTGAAAACAAGCTTTTAGTGGGAAATTGGGTTTTACTCAAATGTCAAGTGTTACAAGTGTTCGAAGTTTGGACATTTTGCTAGAGAATGTCAAGAAGCTCATGTTAGCAAACCTGGTTTTACTCAACCATCGTCAAGTAATGCACACAAGACAGCTTTAACAAGTCAGAATGATGGTGTTTATGATTGGGGTAAGCATTTTGATTCATCTGCTTTGATTGTCACTCATGATCAACAAGCATGTTATTGTTCAGATACAAGTTCAGCACCGAGTTCCTATGAATCTGCTGAAAACTTGGAAAGTTTGTTGAAAGAAAATGCTTCATTATTGAATAAATGAATCTGCTGAAAACTTGGAAAGTTTGTTGAAAGAAAATGCTTCATTATTGAATAAATGAATCTGCTGAAAACTTGGAAAGTTTGTTGAAAGAAAATGCTTCATTATTGAATAAAATTCAAAAGCTTTCTGAGGAATTCAAGTTGGTTAATTCATATTTGGAGGTGTCTAGGGAACATGAGAAGTAATTAGTTTTGAAAAATGAATGTTTGATTATAGAGATCAAGTTGCTGAATAAAGTTTTAGTGCTATCAAAACAAAATAAAAAGAATGTTGAAGCTACAAATGTAAAGATTTGTGAAGAAAAGGATGAGTTGATTAATGAAGTCAAGAAATGGAAGGCTGAAGCAGAGGATGCTGCTAATGATTTTCAAAATTTGTTTGAAAAGTAAAATATCAAGCTTGATTTGCTTACAAAGAATGCTGAAGAATTTGCCGCTAAGATTGAAAGTTTCAAGTTGTTATGGAAAAGTATTTGGATGAGAAGCGGGAGTTAGTTAGTGTTAATAAAATTCAAACTGCAAATTTGGAGATTCAAAAACGGAATGAAGATAAGTTGAGGAAAGAATTGTTTGAAGGGCTGGAAAATCTTTGAATGCATAGATTTGAAACGCATAAGATTGCAACAAGGTTGATAGCTACTTAGAAGTAATTGTCTGAAGCTCAACAGCAAATTTCAGATTTAAAGATTCAAGTAACTGATGCCAATCGATTGCTAAATAATGTTTCCAATTCTCAATTGTTCACAAGCTTTCTAGCTAAAGATGAGAATTTTGAAAAGATGTTTGATAAGACAGCTTCACCTCCTGCTCATATCAAGGAAGTTTTCAAAGAAGTGAAAGAAAAGATTGAAGAAGTTGATTATTCAAATTTTTCTTCTACTAGTGAAGAAGAAAAGATTGTGAAAAAGAAGAAAAACAAGAAGACTAAGAAGAAGAAGGGAATGAAATCTGAGATTCCTCCAGCTCCAAAGTTTATTTCTGGTTCACCTTCTGCTGATAATGAGAAATCATCTACTTCAAGTGAAAAGATTCATTCTCAACCTGAATTTAATGAGACGATCTTCTTTGAACAGAAAAATATTAAAGATATCAAAGCTGAGTTTTCAAAGTTAGCAAAGGTTGGACACCAGAATTCAAATTCTGAGGAAAAAGTTTCTGGAAAAACTGTTGGTTTGGGCTTTAAAGCACAGAATGTCAAAGCTGATGAGGAAGTTCCAGCATCTTCGACATCACAATATTTGAAGAAGCTTAAAATGAAGCAAGTGAAGAAGGAAGTTTTCAAGGCTGAGAAGGTTCAACCTAAGAGGTTTTACAAACTCAAGGGTTCAGAACAGATATTCTCCGACAGAGAGTTTTCTCTTCATTGCGTGGATGCTAGGACAATTTCTGAAATTTTTGCAAAGAAGGATGCATCAAGAACCTTGAAGAATCAAACATCAAAATTTTCTTCTGATGGTTCTCATTCTCGAAGCCCAACATCTAAATGGGTTCATGATCACCGCCGACATGTATATGATTCTTTTTCTGATCATGTTCGAGATATTCATGTTTGTGATTCTGTGCAGGCACCTAAAAGGTGGGACAAATCTGAACCTATATGGTATGTTTGCTTCCAAAAAGGGCATATGGAAAAAAATTGTCCACTTCCTGCTAAATCAAACCAAAGATTACAACAGAAACCAATTTTTGGTAAATCTGCCAAACCAAAGTTTTTTGATAAACATGGCAGAGTTTTTAATGAATGTGAATCTACATTCTTTCTAAAACAAAAACGTTTTGTTCCTATGTTTCAAAAGGTTCAAAATGTAGGTTCTTCATCACTGTCACATGTGATTGATTCATCAAAAACTAAATTACAAAAACAATCACAATTCTGGAAACCAAAGGTGGTTTCAAAGCAAAATCAGGACACTAGTCGACCAGAAGCAGTCGCTTCGGGTCAAGTTAAAAACTAATGAGTTTGACCAGTGTGCAGTTACTTCTAGAAGACCTATCGACGGTCGCAAAGTTGTTGATGGAGGAGTATTCTAAAATTCTTAAACTGCAAGGTATCAGTGTTGATTGATCAATTTTTCTTTTTTTATGCATTTTAAATTGCTTAAAAATCCAAAAATAGAGTCTTGTGTAAAGTGAAAATCTACAAATAGATTTTTCATTTTAAGGGGGAGAAATTATGCAAATGCATGTTATGGGAAGAAGGTGAATACATGCACAATATATACGGAAGGTGAATACATGCACAATATATAAAATTTTGTGAAATTGATCATTGGGAAATGATGGTACATTGGCTTACGTATCTGACTCATGGATAGAGTATATGAAAGAGACAAAAATCATTGTTGGATATGTTTGGTAGGCTCGGAAAATCAGAAAGTATTCAGATGTGATATACAATAAATACTATTACTTGACCATGTGGATAACATCTTGATGCGTATTTCATGATAAAAAAGAAAAATAAGTGTGAAAAAGAAAATGAGAAGTCACACTGTATACATGTGTTTGTTTTGGCAAACATTTAAACTTGTTTGATTTTCTTTATTTTGTCAAACGATCGGACTTTCTCTGCGTGCTCACAAGGCCAACCTGATTGTTGTTCGTTTAATATTCTGCTTTATTTTCGTTGGTGTTTCGTATAACTCATCGGACTTTCTCTGCGTGTACGGGAGTACCGACCTGATTGTTGTTGGGTTATACAATTTCAACTTGTTTTATTTTTCTTATTTTGTTAAATCCGAGGCCTTATCTGCGTATCGAATGATCGACCTTAAGGGAGACGATTTAACGTTCTTATTTCTTTTTGCATGGAACACAGTTGACGATATCATGAAAATATTATACTTTGTGAAAATTTACAAGTGTAATCACACAAAAAAGAAAAAGCAAAAGAAAAGGAAAAAGAAAAAGAAAATGTTTGAGTATGTCTGATAGTGTGGGATACACTGGTCAAAGCAAAATCTAATCAATACCTTAACATATCTAGATGTTATGAGTATGATTCTACCTAAGTTTAAGATGGACAAATTATACCAGCAATCAGCATGACTTATGTGCTTCAATTAGTTGAAATTGATGTGTAGTTCAGTGCGTTATGTTCAAAATGATCCCATATAGTGATCTTTCTCATACCAAAAATAGAGTTTGATTCTGTATTGCAATTTCATTTCATTTTCAAGAAAAGTACAAAAAGATTTTTGGTGTGTTTTAGCATAAGTTTGAAAAATCAAAAAGATTTTAAGTTTGTTTTGATATAGAATTTTCTAAAAGCCAAAAAGATGTTGTTTCTGCTTTATTTTTTATCTGATCAACACGTGATACAAAATCAAATTTTCAAAATCATATCTTGGAATCTCGAAGAGACGTTTTGCGCCAAAATTATTTAAATTTTGAGCAGGTTTCTAAAGTGAAAGAAATCACAACTTCAAGTCTTTCTGAAGTTGTTGATAAAGACCAGAGAATCACCAGACATTGTCAAGTATGGAAATCAAGCTACGATCAAGTTGAAGAGGAGTTTGTTCGAAGATTCATTTCATTTGACGACCGGATTCTACACTTGAGGGGTAGTTTGATTGAAGATACTATTGTGATGGTGTTGAAGAGATACTGCACACGACGAGAGGGAGTTTGTTGATACCTGATATGTGCGTCGTGTGAAGTATCCAGTTACATCAAGTCAATAACAAGTTCAAGCCAAAGTGTGACCGGCCGAACCTGGTCCGAACCTGAAGCTCGGATCAGGGCGAACCTCAGGTTCGGCTGAGGTTCGGCGGGTCAGTATATATACATGGTTGTTCTTTGTATGAGAGAGGTTCTGAGCGTAAGAGATATTCTTAAGTGTGGGTTTCTGTGGTGTATTCTCTATGTCAGTTCTTTGTGTTTCTGATTGTAATTGTTCTTCTCTAGATCAATAAAACAATCATTATAATTACTTGTTTCGTATCCGAATAGCTAGATTGAGTAGACGGTCCGATGCTCATGACTTTTTAATGGTTTTAAGCAAGTTTGTATACAACACTGATCTTGAATTTAAAGCTTAATGGTATATGATTACAGGTACAAAGATCTCAAAATCCCAAGATCACTAACAGAGAAAAAATTGATTGTTTCAGAACTTCTGAAAGCCAATTCAACTGAAAACATGTCTTTAACCCACTGTGATCCTGTTGGTTTCACTCTTAGTATAACCTTCAGCCTGTTTCAACCAGCTGAATGGTTATTTATCGCCAAACACTCAACCAAAATGTGTCATTTGGGTTGTTTCAAAAGAATCTGGTAGATATTGCGAGGTCCACTCATAACAGTACATTCTTTGTTTTTCTGTGACCAATAGGGTTTATGTATTTAGCTATATATATATATATATATCAAGAAAAAACTTCATGTGAAGAAAACAAATTAGGTAATTTTAATGTGATCGAGTAGCAAGGGACTTGATGTTGGCAAAACAGTCTAACTGTCTAAGGAAGTAGGTTAGGTAAATTAAACACTCTAACCGAAGTTTAACATTTTATTTTAAAATCAATTATGTAAGTTTATACATATTTCATTGGTATTTGTGTTCATTTGGTAATAAAAAAAACACATATTTCCACAAAATTATTTTGTGGGGCAAAGTGAGTCAAAGTTTTGATTTCGTGTTTTTAGTTCTAATTTTGATTCCAACTTGATTAAAATGTCTGGAGTTCTTTGTAGGCTTGACAATTGTTGATGTCTTATGTGGTTATGTGGTTGGTGTAGAGGTAAGTGTCTACAATCTTGTATATGCTCTTACGCTTTTCTAAATGCCAATTGCTTTGTGAAAATCATAATTTTTTCTTCCCTTATTAGTCCAATGGATGATGAAATTTTTTTTAATTGTTATCTACATAAATAAAATAAATAACTTGTAGCAGGCCACGTAGAAATTACATTATATGTATATATATTTAGGAAAAGTTAACGAAGTGATTAAATTATTGTTCAAACTTTACTTTTTTTAAAGCAATTTGATTTTAGTGGGTTTAATTGTTTAAGGTGCATTGAATGATTTATTGACTACTTTGGTGCTTTTAGATGCAACATCCTCTGCTTCAGATCGTGTTGTGGTTTCATCTCAAAACACCAATCATATGTGTGATGTGGCACAATAAAATGGGTTAAAGTGGGAGTAAGCATCCCAAAATATTTTTCCTCTTTAACTAATTCGGCTCTTGCATGTGGCTTATGGCGAACATGCTTTATTATTGAGTAAAATTTGAATTTTGGGAATGACTTTGCACGGGTAATTAAAACGTGGTTAAGACAAGAAATATTTGCAAAAAATATATAGAAATTATAAGATTGGATCATGTTGACCCAACACGTCACAAAATTTAAAACTTTTAAATATATTTAGTAAGTGTATCAAATATGATACACAAAGTTTCTTACACTTTTTGAAAGTGACCCGCTTTGATCTCTTCTGTTTCGAACCATTATTTTATGAGTCGCTATATCTGAAATTGGTATATATGGAATCACTTGACACCAATTATTTTGTAAGTTCATCATCAACTTTATTAGAAGTAACACCACTTTGTTTATCTGTTTGTTTACATGCCAAATTGAAAAAACAGGTACCTTTTTATGCAATTTTAAGGTTTCGTTGATCTATCAGTTGTTCCTGCATGTTTGAGCAGGGCATGGATGCTTGTTAGTTTTTGCTTTGTCGACTACATCCGTCATTTTGAAACGACTGAGGCTCCAACATGTATTTTTGGGTTAAATGGGTCATAAACAGTTTTCGTAACAGGATCATAAAAACCAATACTTCTAAGTTTTCTTTTGGAGTATACAACCAAACAAGGAGTTATATCTGCACATAGGAGGCCTAAGCTAAGCACTTATGAGTTTGGTTTTCGTTTGGGTAGTAAGGCGCATGACCCCACTGCTTTTGGTATGAGAAGGTATATTTACATCTTTAATTTGACCAAATTGCTATAATTGCATCTTTATTTTTACATGCATATAAGCATGTGTGGGTTGAATATGTTATAAGGGGGACTTCATTTTAAAAATGAACCAATTGAATTTGTCATATTTTAAGATTCAAGTTGCAGCTTGAATCTGACTTCATTTGCTCAATACAAATATACAAAAATATATTTGTTATAAAAATAAGTGAATAGATCCAAATTTCAGCATATTATACCCCTACTTATTTAGGTGACTCAATCTTGTAACTTTTGTTAGGGTGGGCGGTATGGGTTTTTTTTTTCGGCATGGGCTTTTCGGCAAGGGGCAAAAAAATCGGCATGGATAAGTAGTATACCATGCTATGCGGCAACACAATTTTCGGCAACCTTGGAAGAATAATCGTGAGTAAATGTCGAGGGATACCGAATTTTTTTTTAAAAAAATGTAACCGTTGAACGGTCACATGACCGTTTCAACCCTTTATTTTTTTTTTCCAACTCTTTCTCTATATATACACACAATTTTTATAAACACTCTTCACACTACCTCACTTTATCATTCTACTCTTTTATTCAACATGATTCCAATCATCCTTCCCGAGTTAATGACATCGTCTAGTAGTTCTAGTGACTCGGACACGGAGGCGCTGATGTTTATGAAAACTTGTTACGAAGCCATAATTTTAGAAGAAGAAGGGGATACGACACCTTCAAAGAAAAGGAAAAGTATACGTCGAGATCGTGAGGCAGGGCATGAACGTTTGGTGGAACTCTATTTTGCCGATCATCCTCGTTTCAACGAAGGTATTTTTAAAGAGCAAGAAATAAACCAACAGTTCTAGCTTTGAAATAAAAATGTTGTCGTTTGTTTTATTTAATGTAAACGTCATGTTTTATTTAATGAAAAATTTAGTTTTATGTTTATGAAATATAAAGTTTTCCTTTAAATATAATATATAAAAATTAAAATAAAAAAAATAAATCAAAAAAACTATCCAACTTATCTCACTCATACTCATCCCACCATACCATTCAAAAAACACAAAAGACATATATTTTTTTCTCTCTCCTGGTGTCACTCTCCTATTGGTCAAAAAACTTATCTCATTTTACTCATCCTAAAAAATTTATCCCCCACACCGCCCACCCTTATAAACTTTGTGATAAATTCAGTCTTTAAATTTCAAGAACAAAATGTGTAAATTCTTGGTGAGTAAGATATTGTGATGCAAATGTGAATGTAGACAATTAAAAAGGTCATCCTATTCCTCTATTTATACAAACTAACGAATTCTCCAGCAAAGGATAAAGGAAGTCGAGTTGGAGTTATGAGCCGCCAAACATGAATCGGCTACTTACACAGGCCACATCAGGAGCACCAGCCAAGTTGTTGTTTTTAAATAAAATATGCTCAAAATTGATGAGTTTTTGTTTGCCAATTTTTTCAAAGAGCAGGTAACTTATCCAAGCGGCTGGAATTACTTGCCACAACAAGACATTTATAAAATTTATGACACATGAAGATGCACGATGAATGCAGTGTTCAGTTTGAATCTTTTGATCTCAAATTGTTGGGATTTTGTTTGCCAAATTTTTTTTTATACGTGTTATAAATTTTATTCATGCTCATGCTTAAAAATGCAAATCAGGGACGGATCTACAGGAGGGTTCGGAGGGTCCGTTGACCCTCCGGCGAACATAGTTTTCTTAACGAGGAGATCGATCATCCGGTTGATTTGTATACTTTGACTCTCTAGATTGTTAGTACAAAAGTAATTTAGTGGTTGAATTAAACTAAGATAAGTGAAAGAAAGTTCATCTCATTTTTTTTTCGACATGTGCGCGAGAGCGAGAGTTGCAGAGATTTGGAGAAGAAGATGAATAAATAAACCTATGGGTATTTTGGTAATTAACTAATAAAAAAGGTCATCGCTAAGCAACAAAAAAGTCATGTCTTCCTGACTTTTCTTATCTTGTTTTTGTTTTTTATGTTTTATTTAACGGCAATATAGCCTTTTCTATTAAACGGTAATAATAAAACTTATTACGTTTTATCTTCTATTATATTTACCTTATGAGTCTGTTTAGTTGAGTTTAAAGAATATTCAGATTATTATGTTTTGTTTATTTTTTTCTTTTGTGTAGTTATTTTATTAGAATCATATATGTAAAAATTTAGTTTTTTCTTTGATAAGTTATATAATTTTTTTATAGTTATATACATTGTAAAAAAACTAAAAACTTTTTTAAAAAATTTCCGCTTGTTTGTTTACCAAGCTAGTTCCAAACCATATGCCGAACTGTAAAACCCGGTTTTTTAAACTGTAAAACCCGATTTTTTAAACTGTAAAACCTGCTGTAAACTAAATTGGAAAACTCGTTTATCGTAAACCGAGTTGTAAAACCCATTTTTTTTAAACTGCAAAAAATATAATTGACCCCCCGATCAAAATTTTCTGGTTCCGCCACTAATGTGAATAGTTATTTTCCATACGTGTTACCAAAGTTTATTCTCCAAAGATGTGTATTTGACAAATATGTTGAAGTGAAAGAAGAATACCGTAAAGTGTAAAGGAGCCGAATCGCCACTGAAACAAGTACTGTATTGGTTGATTGTCGTCGTCGCGTCGCGTGAGTTTGAGTGTTTCTTGAAAGCATGGACTATTCTAAACTTTCACAATAACTTTGTAATTTTATATTGTGAAGTATGAATAAAGTTTTATATTTATATATTACATCGCTACGGTTCGGTTTTTTCGGTTAATGGAATATGAAAAATAGAAAACGAACCAAAAATGTTGGTTTCATATATTTATTTTTAAATTAATATGTTTATGGTCAGTTACCCAACCTTATTTGTATGCTAATTAGAGATCTACAAGGCTCATGACATAGATAGATTGCACTGATATTACGAATGAGAAAACTATCAGACATACAATACAATATGCGGATTGATAAACAAACAAAAAATAAGTATCGTGTTGGTTGTGTGTCACTGCCGCTCCATAGCACAAATAGAAAAACGAATGTGCCGCATCACACACATAAATAGACCGTGTTGTAAATTTCACCGCACCGCACTAACAAAACGAATATCGTGTTGTAAATTGTCATGCCGTTGCAATGCACGAACAAAAGGCGAATAACGCGTTATAAACTGTCGCTGCCGCAACGCGCGGGCACCATACTAGTATATATATATATATATATATATATATTTATATATATATATATATAGGGTTAGGATCCTGCGAAAACACATTTTTTTGTGAAAACTGCAAAAACACATATTAAAACTCACGTAACTTTTTCATACATTAACGAATTTTCATAAAACTTACGCCAAAAGTCTTAGAAATATGTTATCTTTAGTTCTGGAGCAAAATATTAAAAAAAACATAACTTTTATTTTTCGTGTGATGCACATGTGCATCATATAATTAAAAAAAGTTATAAAATATTATTTTTTTTCTTTAAATCCAAAGATAACACAACTATAAGATTTAAAATGCAATTTCTTTTTAAACCTATTAATTTATATCACATGTACAAGGTTTTTTTGGTGTGATGCAAATGTGCATCATTCAATAAAAACGCAAAAAATGATGGAAATATATGACATATGGTGCGACTAACAAACAAAAAATATTAACTCATACTAAAAGTATGAGTTTTTTTTGTGATACACATGTGCACCACACAAAAAAAAAACAAAAACAAGCGTTAGATTTTTTAATTTTTTATAGGATTAATGATAACATAATTTTAAGACTTTTGTTGCAAATTTAAAAAAAAAAATTATTCGCCGGATCCTTCCCCTATATATATGTATATATATAGGGTAATGATCAAGTAAAAACCACATCTTTTTGCGAAAACCTAAAAACTAATACTAAAACACTTATAACTTTTTCATACGTTCATATATTTTTTTTTAATTTGCACCAAAAACCTTAAATTTATTAGTTCTTTAATTTTGGAAAAAAATTAAAAAACTTTAACGTCTCGTCGTTTTTTTTTATTAGTGCACAGGTGCACTAATAACAAAACTCATACATATAGTACGCGTTAATATTTTTTTAGAAAATTCACACCAAATACATTATAATTTTGTTAGTTTTTCGTGGTTTTTTAATAATGCACATGTGCACTAATAAAAAACACTTTATACGTGTCGTATACATTAATATTTTAAAAAAAAGAAATTGCACCATAAATCTTATAATTGTGTTATCTTTAACTATGAAAATAGCTTTAACGTTTTAATTTTTTTAAAATTTTATGCTACACATGTGCACTATAACAAATAGTTATAGTGCATATGTAGAATTATCATTAGTTCTATAAATATTTTAGTGTTTTTAAATGTTTTTAACTTAAACAATATTTTTTCGCATGACAATTCTCTTTGTATAGTACTAATGAAAATGGTGCAAATGTGGACTAATAAAAAAAATTCGAAATATCATTTTCTTTTCTAGAATACAAAACAATGGAATTTTAAGATTCTTGGTGCAAGTTTCATAGAAAAGTATTAACGTATGTAAAAGTTATGAAGGTTTTAGTGTTAGTTTTTAGGTTTTCGCAAAAAAAAAAAAAAAAAAGAGTTTCGCAGGATCCTTACCCTATAAATATAAATAAATAAATAAATATATATATATATATATATATATATATATATATATAGGGTAAGGATCATGTGAAAACAACTTTTATTGCGAAAACACGAAAACAAATATTAAAACCTCTATAACTTTTTCATACGTTAATATTTTTATAAAAATTTTGCACCAAAATCCTTAAAATTATGTTATCTTTAGTTATGGGAAATTTTTTTAAAAATAATCAAATTTTTTTAAGCCTGTGCAATAATTTTTATTATTATTATTATTGCACATATGCAATAATATTAAAACCTTTATAACTTTTTTCATATGTTAAAATTTTTTATAAAAAATTGCACCATAAATCTTATAATTCTGTTATCTTTAATTCTGGAGAAAATTAAAAAAAAATTCAACGTTTTTTTTATTTTTTTATTATTGCACATGTGCAATAAAAATTTATTATTGCACATGTGCAATAATATTAAAACCTCTATAACTTTTTCATACGTTAATATTTTTGATAAAAAATTGTACCATAGATCTTATAATTCTGTTATCTTTAATTCTAGAAAAAATTAAAAAAAAAATTAACTTTTTTTGTTAATATTGCACATGTGTAATATAATTAATACGTATTATTGCACATGTGCAATAATAAAAAAATCACGAAATTTTATATTTTTAATTTTTTTTCCCAGAATTAAATGTGACATAATTTTAAGACTTTTGGTGCAAATTTTTTTAAAAAATATTATCGTATGAGGAAGTTATAGAGGTTTTAATATTTGTTTTCTTGTTTTCGCAATAACATCTTGTTTTTATTTGATCCTTCCCCTATATATATATATATATATATATATATATATATATATATATATATAGAGAGAGAGAGAGGAAGGATAAAATGAAAACCACTTTGAGTTTGGAAAACCGTGAAAACCAAGCTAAAAATTTCGTTTTTTGTTCCGATTTTTTTATGGTGACTCTCTAAGTTAAAAAAAAACCCATTTATGCAAAAAAGTAAAAAAAAAAGCCTAGTATATTTTTTAAAAATAATTTACTAGGCGTTTTTTTACTTTTTTGCATAAAGAGAGTTTTTTTAACTTAGAGAGTCACCATAAAAACAATCGGAACAAAAAACGAATTTTTTAGCTTGGTTTTCACGTTTTTCCAAACTCGGAGAGGTTTTCATCATATATCCCTCCCCTATATTATATTATATATATATATATATATATATATATATATATATATATATATATATATATACTATATAATGCATATTGGAGAGAGAAAATGTGAATGTCTTAATTTTAAGACGCGTACAAGTCAATAAGCAGCATATACAACACCTTGATGCATCACACCTCTTAAAACCTTAGATATAAAAGGCACTTTTCTCATTTTGCCTACGTTTTCACAAACCCTAGCTCTGATTATCCCTCGCCGTCTCTCTCTCGCTCCACCATGACAAAGATGTTGCCGCCTCATTACCACCACGTCGCCGCCAGCATTCTCGGCTGCCCTGTTATCTCTAGATTGACCTACCGCCAACTCTCCAAAATCCAGATGTGAGTGGTGACGAGAAATCAGATCTTTAGGCTAAGACGAAGATGAGGGTGCGTTAAACTTCTAACAAAGCTGCTGTTCATCTGCGATGTATGTTCATCGGCGATGTATGTTCATCGTTAGATTCTAATATCACGCCTTTTGAATCTCTTTCTGTCTCTATGATCTCAGCTGTTGAGGAAGATAACTCCGCCGTAGAAGCTCTATCCCGAGCAGCAACTCCCGAGACCACCACATCTGGCTGCTAGGGTTTGTTTGCGACAGCTCTGTTTGGGGAAATAACCGAAGGTTAGTAAAATTTCCGTCCGTATCTATTCGCCCCTTTCAATCCCTTATGATGCTCTTCAATATATCTCACCCCATTATCTCTGCGATGCTTCTACCCATTGATCCCGAGAGGTCAATGAAACCATTGTTGTCTGGTATGAGCTCAAATCACTTCCTCTACCTTCATCAGGTTCAATTTTATCTTTGGTTTTGCAGGTATTTGGTAACCCACCGCAAGAGGCGTAAGGCTGCATCATAAATTTGCCCTAACGACGATATGTTTCTTATTTAATTAGGTACTATGTTTGTTCGATGGCTTCCTCCCAATTTCTGCCTTTCTTCTGGTTCGTCTTCTCCCTGCTTTATGTTCATCTGATCTGCGTCTGGTACAGTGCTTCCCATGACCTAATTTCTACTGATTTTTTTTTAACTTTCCCTCCTGTTCATCTTTGATTTTTTCCTAATTCGCTAATTCTTATCTTCATTGTCACCTTTTATTCCCTTTCTTTTAACAAATGGCTCCATGTAAGAATGTTTACCAAGTTTTTTGTATTATGTAGGAAGTTACTGCTATAGAGTTTGATGGAAGCGATGGCTATCACATGGCTGTTGCAAGTGCGGTGGAAAGGTATGCTTCAAATATTGTTCTGTATTTTGCTGTATGTTTTATTAAGTCAAAATAAATTATGTATCAGGTTAGTTTGTTTATCAATTTAATAGTTTTACAAGGTTTTATTTTTTCTAATGTATAGGTAATGATATATGATATATGCTCATCAGCTCCTCTTTAAGTAAAAGATCACATGTAAGTTGCTAATTTTGGTTTTTACATCATTGCTATGATTTTATTTAAACTGAAATTTGGCAATGAAAAGGATGTTGAAGTAGAATAGGGCTGGCTTATATCGGGTACGTTTCTTTGATGTTTAAATCGAGTTTTAGGGTTTCGATTTCTGGTCCGGGTATGTTGTATAGGGCTGGTTCAGGTTTATTTAAATCAGCAGCATGCTCTTTATGTTTATGTCATTATGTGTAAATTCTATTTCCCAAATGGTTATATGAGTACCAAGTCAAGAGAGTACATACATAATTTTTGTTTTATATATGTTTTGTTTGAAGGACGCTTGCAAGGGATATATGAAACTTTTA
The DNA here is from genome assembly GCA_039602395.1 of Deinandra increscens subsp. villosa. Classification (NCBI taxonomy): domain Eukaryota; kingdom Viridiplantae; phylum Streptophyta; class Magnoliopsida; order Asterales; family Asteraceae; genus Deinandra; species Deinandra increscens. The sequence continues at coordinate 37,094,448 of JBCNJP010000007.1, read as the reverse complement.
TGTCTGACTGCTAATGGAGGCAATGGGGAAGGAATTCAAATGTTACTTTGGTATTTTCTATGATTTTAAACTGATATTTGGGAAAATAAATATTGAAGCTAATGATGTAATTGCGTAATTGTTTCAGCAATCGAGACCTTTCTATGATCCTCGATGCACTCCTGAGTTCTATATATTGGAACACTTGACTGTAAACACTGACCAAAGATTGGATCATCTATGAGTTCTATACACAGACCAAACCGAACCTGTTCTCACGTTTTCTGGGTGCCTTCTCGGCCTTTTAAATTTGGTGTTCTATACATATGTAATATAATTGTAATAATAAGGCTTCTACTTTATTTGATATATTAGTTTGGTGTGCAGGGCTTTAGAGAAACTTATGTTAAAGATGGTTTCATGGTGCTTTTTCTTCAATATCTTCAAATATTAAGTTCATCACTAGGATGGTAAGCTATTTAATCTTCAGTCATTTCCACTCAAGAGATAAAACATAACCCAAATTACACACTTTTTTTTTCTTTTGGTCATAAACGATAAACAACCAGGTAAAGGAACCATAAAACTATAAAACATATAAGGTCAATTTAAACTCAAATGCTTCTACTATTTAAATACAACTGCTTTGCAGGTGGGGTATGTGGAAGATGATCTGGAAATGGAGGTAACTAACTAATTACCTTATTTTATTGTGCCCCAATTAATCAAGCTAACATACACGCCTTGGGTTGAAGATGAGTGAGGAAAGTTCACGTTGGGAAGATTTGATTTTCATTCCCCTGTGGAAAAATTCACTCCCAACACCTGCAGGAAGTTGTAAACGCGTAAAACATAAAATTGATGATAACCACAAACAGGCTCAAATGTAGCATTTTCGGTCGTCTTGTAAAACTACAGGTAAGTTTTTAATATGAGTTAAGCTTTTAGATTAAAAATTACATAAAAACATGTATATTGATGTAAACTTACCTGTATGGTATTTTACCATTCAATTCAGTATTGTGATATTGGTGACGAATTACCATCTATATTCTAGAGGATAATGAGATAACTGTGAAAAAATTATGGTCTTTTGGATCTTGGATCCTTGATTATCAAACAACATTTGAGGTCAGATTGTTATTTGTAGACACCTGAACCAAACAGGTCTATAGTCTCTATTTTTATTATATTTTTTAGTCTTCTATTACACGGAATCGTGTAAAAAATTTTTTTTTTTGGTATTCTAAAGCATTCGAGTATTTGTATTCGTAATTTTTCTGTTAACTTATGGATCTTCTAATGTTTTGCGGCTGGTCCATTGCTTTTTTTTTTATCTTAGTTCACTGATTATCTAAAACAGTTGGAGATTAGAAATCATATTCTTTGTGGTGATAGTGTAAGTTTATAGCTAATACTTTGATAATAACATTGATAGATTTAAGAATTGGTACATCTTTCTTGCAGCACTAAGCGACCTTTTGCTCACAGGTCAGTCTAACCGACATTTCTTTTAAATATTTAGACGTTGGAGGTTCCTTAAGTTAGGGTTGGATCGGGTTGACCCACCAACGTGTTGTCTTGATTTATTTGAACACATGACTAAAAAAAATATGATAGTTAAAAACTCTATTATTAAGTTTTGGGTCTTGATGGAGAAGTTACAAGGCAAAAAGTTGCTTCTGCTAAAGACAGGTCAGAGGTTATGGATAACACAGATCCTGATCAATAGCTTGAGGTATTCTATGTTTTATTAGATATATCTATGTACCACTCTATTTTAGCACATGGTTAAGTAAATTTGTCTTGCCAATATTTTTGTTACTAAACTTTTATTACACCGAGGGCTTTTGTTTAGAAAGTTTTAGTGATGTTGATTAATTATAATAAAAAAATGAGCTGTTATAAAACATGTTTTGGAAGATCAATAGGTGCTTTTCTTTCTTGAAGTTATAATAATTAGATGATTAGAATGAGATGGTTGAGTGTTTAGGCAATTTATGATTACTTGTGTTTTTCTTCTCTTCTCTTTTTTTTTCTTTTTGAATCACAGAAAGAAGAAATGATACCGGGGGTAACTGGCCTCTCTCAAATGCTTTGTATTTCATGTCTAAATTAGTTTTTTTGAGGTAAAATGTTTTGTATCTGCATTAGCATTAGTCCAAGCTACATGTTGGTACCTTACGTGATATGTTGGTAAATCATTTTATATGCTTAAGTCTTCTTTCCTTTTATTATGTACATGTATCGCTCCTTGTGTCTCTAATACTTCAGGTGAATATGAACATAACAATACTGCCCATGTCAAAGGAGTTTGATTGGAACAGTGCTACTGGTTGGTCTTATTCAATCTTCTTTCTTCTGGGGCTATATACTCAGCCAGGTTAGTCGTAATCATATGATAGTTATCTAACACTATAAACAGGGCTGCTTGTCAAACCTCTTGCTACTTACAGCTATGCCTTGTAGTTAACTTATTACTTGTACTTTTCAAATGTTGAGAGTAGCATTTGTCAAAATTAAGCTAAAGAGAATAAGAGATGATGAATTGGTTATAACAAGGTTGGATAAATTGGTTGTTCTTTTTTTTATTGGGTATTTCTAAAATTTGAAAGTGTTTTTCTAAGTACTTTGTTAGATGAATAAATATTCTTGCTAGAAATCACATGTTCTATTAATGCTTTCATCATTTTTTAACCCAAAAGGAGTTGAAGGCTACTCGTGAGGACTGCATTTGGGGTGGCTTGGGGTTCTATTGGGGTCAAAGTCATCAACAAAGGGTGGGCTTGCGGATGCTCATCCAGGAACGGATCTTTTGGGACATGGGGTTTTGTAAATGTTTTTTATTTCGTCGAGTTTGTTTTGTTGTATTTTATGCTTTTATGGCATATGTTTGTTTCTTCTAGCGTCTTGCTAGCTTTTATATTAATCAATGGTTGTTTAAAATTTACTAATCCATGTTTGGTTAAGCTACAGAGATATAACTTTTGTATTAATCAATGGTTGTTTAAAATTTATTAATCCATGTTTGGTTACGCTACAGAGATATACGATGATAGCGGGCGTATAATAAGGGGGGCATATTATGGTATAGAATAAAAATTTGAAACATGGTCTGCAATGGATGAGAACCCGAAAAAAACAGCAGTGTCCTTTATCTGCGAATGTAATAGAGGGGCAAGTTTTTAGAATTTTTGCATTTGGTAAAGAAGGCTTGGAGTTTAGCTCACTTGAAGTTTTTCGTGGCCTCATGTTTGGTTTTTTTAGTGCATGTTTAGTATAGTTGTTTTAAAGCAAAATATAAAAAAGGTTTTATCAAACTTTGAAAAAGACCGATGTTTTTTTAGGTTTTCAATATTTTTGTTATATAGTTATAAGTTTATTAGTGGGTTAGGTTTGTTTTATTTGAGATTTTATATTCTTTTATGGTGTGAATGAAACAAGTGAGAAGAAACATGCGTTAACATACGACAATGAATACATACCGGCTTAATTACAAAGATCAAAATGGGTAATATGGAAAATCTTAATTTACGTTTTTGGATCATTGTAATTAGATGTAATAGATGATGTTATACCAATTTGTAATACAAGACTCGGTGGTTCTTTGAGAGATGTAGATCCTTCATAATTGAGTTTATGTTCATAGATGCTTCATAATGTAAGAAGCTAACAAGGCCTTGATTGTAGATGCTTCACTATTTAGTTAAAGTTGTGAGGATGAGTTTAATGGAGTTGTAATAAACTTGAAGTGAAAAACAAGAGTATGTGGAAATCAATTGCTTCTATAGTTTTAGCAAAATAAATTTTGATCACATTCGTATGAAATGATGCCACGATGTCAATTGTCGTGAAAATCAACCGGTTGTTTCCGTAGAAACGAATATCGCGATGTAAATTGTCGTGCCACCATAACGCGCGAACAATATCGAATAACTCACTATTAACTGATATTACCCTTTATCCACTGATTTGGCATGTCTAAGTTTTAGAAAAATTGTTATGTTCAGTAAACATACATACATATATACATGTCTATAGAGTAAACATAACAAGCGAACAGAAGACGAATACCGCATTGTAGTTTGTTGTGCCGCTGCAACGCGCGAACAGAAGATGAATAACACGCTATACACTGTCGCCGCCGCAACGCGCGGGCACACGGCTAGTATATATATATATATATAGGGAGAGGATCATTTGAGAACCAATTTGATTTGAGAACTAAAAAAACTAATTTGAGTCACAAGTTTATTTACATGTATCCCCCTCACATGAATTGTAGTGGTCCCCCTTGAAATTTATGGTTGAGAGTTAGTTTTCAAAAGTTCTCATTTGAACCTAACCAATTCTATATATATATATATATATATATATATATATATATATATATATATATATATATATATATATATAGGAGAAGGATAAAATGAAAACCTCTCCGAGTTGGAAAAACTGTGAAAACTAAGCTAAAAAATTCGTTTTTTGTTCCGAATTTTTTTATGGTGACCATCTAACTTAAAAAAAACACCCTTTATGGAAAAAAAAATATAAAAAACGCCTAGTAATTTTTTAAAAAAAAAATATTTAAGAACCGATTTTTTTGCAAAAAGAAGTTAACCTGCCAAAAAAGACGTTCAAAATTTCTTACTTTTTTAGATGTATTTTTTTATAGATTCTACATTCATTTTTAATGGTTTTGGTGAAAAAAAAATAAAAAAGCGCCTAGAGATTTTTTTTAAAAAAAATTATTTACAGATTTTGTTACATATGTAACAAGGCATTTTACATATGTAACATGCAAATGTAACATGACGTAACGTCAGATTTCGGAAATTTTTTTTAAAAAAAACTACTAGGCGTTTTTTTGATTTTTTTTCACCATAGGGCTTGTATTAACGCATATAATCACTACAAAAAATTTGAAGAAAAAAAATCGTTTTGTGATAGTTTCCACGGTTTTTCCAACTCAAAGTGGTTTTCATTATATATAGGGTTAGGTTCAAATGAGAACTTTTTCTTTTGAGAACTTTTGAGAACCAATTTGGGCCACTAATTTTCAAGGGGGGAGCATTCAAATTCATGGGGGGGTTTTCCATATATATAAACTAGTGGCTAAAATTAGTTCTTTTTAGTTCTCAAACCCAATTAGTTCTCAAATGATCTTCTCCCCAATTCCACCAGCACAGCCAGCACAGACCAGCATGACCAGCACAGCACTGACCAGCATAGACCAGCACAGTGTGCAAAAAAAGAACTAAAAAATTAAAAAAAAATGCCTACACTTCGAATTAAGGTCTGAAAATTTGCAGGGTCATAAATCGCTACTAGGAGATTCAAAAAAAAAAAAAAAAAAAACGTTCTAAAAAACGTCGTAAAAAACGTGAATTTTTTTTTCTCCAAATCGAACAAACCTAGTCTCAAATTAAAGATAAAATCACGACTAGAATTATGGTGAAATTCGTTTTCGAAAATAATGTCGTATGAAAAAGTTATGGTCGTTTAAAAATTGGGGGAACTTGAATAAATATGTTTTTCCACATTTACCCTTCCAGCTTTAAGATTCCCTCCACTCCTTCTCTCTCTCATCTCTTTCAATCTTATCCATCCATCCACTTGATCTAAAGGCCTAGAATGTGCCGCACTGGACTTAGGGAAAACCAAGTGTCGCATTTGATCCGAACTCTATATATATATATATATATATATATATATATATATATATATATATATATATATATATATCTAAAACGCGGTATTTGTTGATTTGTTCGCTTGTTATGGCGGCACGACAATTTACATCGAAGTAATTGTTTTTTTAGAACTCAAACAATTTATCAATTCTCTCGTGATATTATGCATTGGACTTCTCATTTATAACTGGAGTCACTTGGAAAACTGTGGTTTGCATACGGTTTGGTGGCTATTTTTTTTATTTATTTAACCTTGTAGTCTTTTATTTTAACTTGAAAAGCTGTGGTTTGCATACGGTTTGGTGGCTATTTTTTAAGATAAATAACCTTGTAGTCTTTTATTTTCATGACTCAAATTTATGTTTGTTGATGTACACACAGGAGCTAGGATTAATGCTAAAAGAATGCAAATGGTTATCCCTTCTCCCATCTGTTTTGGTGAATCTTTTTTTTGAAAATTACTACAAGCAAAAAAAAAAAGAATAACTAAAAAGCAAAACTTGCTAAATTATACATTCATCTTTTATGAAAACATAAAGAAAGATTTTTTAAAATGTAATCCTCAACAATTTTTCGATAACAAAAAGAATGATTTTTGTAAATCTAGTCCTTACATTCAAAAATAGCAAGATGGGAAAAGCCTGTTATACGCAACAATTTGCTTAGTTATACATTCATTTTCTGATGTAGATATACAATCACAACTTGCTCATAAATTGTTGTTAAACATATATCTGAGCATTCATTTTCTTATATACCCAAGTTGCTACATCACTGTATTGATAGTGCAAAAATCTATTTGAAAAGTTTTACTTGTAAAAGTCAAACCGTGTGAAAGTATTTTTGTTGGAGATTAGATGAAACATTCTCTTGCGTAATCACAAACTTTCATTGATGTCATTCCCCACCTTCACACAATCTATATATATTCCAGTTCTGTGTAACAATTTAGCATTAAAAATCAAAGTAACGATTGAGCCAACAAATAGAAAGAATCCAAAAAATACTGAATGCAAAATATAAGATCCGTGCAAATGTCCAGAGATGAATCTGACTCAACAAACATGAAGAAATTATTACATGTGCTACTCAGTTGTCCACCATTAGCCACCATTTGAAACAGATGAAGCAAAGATGGAATATATAAAATCTCATACCACAATATGAAGGAGAAATCAAGTGAAGGCCTTTCTTAGCGACTTTCGCTATCTCATACCACAATATGAAGGAGAAATCAAGTGAAGGCCTTTCTTAGCGACTTTCGCTGGTGTTTTTTTTATCCAGGAAGGCCTTTCTAACTTTAAAGTGTTTAATAAAAAACCAACCAACCTAAATGGCAAAAGGGTGCATTTTTTATTTTGAATGTATGACAATTTTATTTTTGACATGCAAACCCAACCTAACAGAAATTTATATCCCTTCATCAATAAAGCATGAGGTTTAAAGCCTCAATCGATATGGAGGCTCTTATCTTAAGTAGTATTAATGTTTTATATTAAATTTGTAATCATATTCATAGATAACATCAAAGCCTTACCTTCTGCCTGCAAGAATTTTCACCATGTTCCCGTTATTGTTGGTGACTAAAACATCACTTTCGTTACAAACCATGTAGTCAAAGGCAGCAAGCCGAGAAGAATTTGGAAGAAAAGGTTTGAGTTCTTCATTTGCAAGGCTCTTTGGTGTTTAAATTTGGAAATAGTTCCCTAAGAAGCTTCAAAGTTTCTTCCCCGCCATATATTTCACCAGATGCAACTTAAAGATACGTGTTATTATCGGAACCAAGTGCCCAAAGCATTAAACCTACTTCATGAGGTGTAAGAGGACATTTTCCTTGCTTCTGCTCTTCATCAGGACTTGTTTCTAATCAAGAAACAATATGGTTTAGAACAGAAGTCCATAAAAGGCAAATTTTATGCATAAAAATGTTTACAACAATCTCACAGGTAATGTTGTCCATCTTTTCCTGATTTCACCAAGGTCGTTTCTTTCTTTATCTCCCCCACCATAGTAACAACCAAAAAACGCAAGCATATCGGGCTCAAACCTGTAAATCATACTCCAGTTGATCATCAATCACAAAACTATAATGTATGGATCTCGAAACACATAAAATTACCCATTGCATTAAAGTAACAAATCTCATGTGAATTGCAATGAAGCGGGGAAAAATTAATAGCCGGATTAGCCACCTCATTTTACCATCTGATTTTAGTTAGTTATAAATGTTCAGCCAATATCAACCTGTTAATTCAACATTCAAAACTTTCACATAGAAACCATGACTTTTAATTAAACCATCAAGAATCCAAAAAGCAACCGCAACCTTTTGAGTTTTTGTCATTTTTTCTGCAATAAACAATCCCTTAGTATATAGTTAGACAGTTAGTTAGCGTTTTTTTAGAAGATATGAAAAACCTAAAATAGAGAAAATGGCCATATGGACAGTTGATGGTGAATATTGAATCAGGTGTTAATGATGAAGAATTGCTATAAAAGAATATAAGGAAAACGAACATTATATCTCACATGCCTAGTTCTTTTGTCCAGTTTTGCAAAAAAAACTCAACCCATATCAGTAGGGAAAGTTAATAGCATATCAGTTTTAGCTTTTTTCAAACTAATATAAATCATCAGTTTTGATACTTTAAATGCAGCTAGTTGTGAAAACAACATACTTATAAGTAAAAGCTGGTTTAACAGCCTCATTTGATAGCTGATTTAAAAGCAATGTTCTTTATAGATACTATAGTAATATATTGGCAAATAATAATAGTAATAATAATAATAATCCATTCTTTTTGCAATACCTAGGGATTCTTAAAACCATTCCTTTTGCAATACACAAACAAAAAAAAAAGTATGATTTTGGGACCTAAATACATTTAGAAATTTAATATTTGTATAATAAACATCCTAATAGAACCTGGGACAATCTTTAAAAGATGTTGCAGGTTCAAATATTTAATTTATAAGTAACATATTAAAAAAAGAAGACATCTAATGTGAGATGGCACCTAAGTAGACAAAGGTATGTAAATATATAAGAGCATTAGAGAGATGAAAAACCATGACTATGATAAGAACCTTCATAACATTTAGACGCGTGGTACTAATTTAGGGAACTATTATGTTCTATTCTATAGATAGGTTAATAAATACTCATGGTCACTTTATCACTTTAAGAAACCTTCACATTGATATGCTGTCATCTTAATAACAGCAGTGATTTTCTTAAAAAAAAACTCATTTAGGGAACTCTTATGTTTTGTTCTATAGGGAACTTTAAGGAGTACCAATTGTGAAGGTTTCTTAAATTTAGAAACATGATTTGCAGTCATCATGACATTATGACCCATTTTATTGATAATTGAAGCTTATCAATGCCTTGTTTTATAACAATCCAAGGTTTCAAACTTTAGAACGATGTAAGGATGTACCTCAAAAACAAACGCAGATTCAAACTTTAGAACGATGTCTTAGCAACTGAAATGGCACTGCAACTTTAGAACAATGCCTTAGCAACTGAAATGTACCTCAATAACAAGAACAATTCAACGCATATTCAAACTTCTAGAACGATGCCGCAGGACAAAACATAACATAAAGTAGACTTGGGACAGAATCAATAAAATAAGAAATGAAATCAGATTCTATGAAATCAAAAAGTTAACTAATAAAGCAGATTAAGATATAGAAAATGCTTAAGACATACCTAATTACACTTTATAGCAAAAGTGTAATCCGATTGCTGCTGCCTCTTCTTGCTCATAACATATTCTTGCTGCTGCCTCTTCTTGCTCAGAACACCTTCGAATGAACAGATTCAAAATCAGATTCTATGAAATAGGTTTTTCGAATGAACATATTAAAGAACTGATATAGCACCAAAATTAGGAACCAAAAATCAAGAACAGATTCAGAAACACATATAAAATTATAGGACCCGAATGCCAATGTACATGAACCTGAACTTATAGGACCCAAATGCCAATGTATAACCTGAACTTAAACACATATATGAAACAAAATGCCAATGTACTCACCAAGTTGTATAAAGTCTAATAGACCAATAAATTTTGATCTTTAATTATGACCACAATGTACTCAACAGAAATGGATATCTATAATTTAGCCTAATCTAATTCAACATACTAACAAAAACTAAATATCATGAACCAGTCCTGCAATTGAAAACAAGCAACAAAGATGAACAAATATATGCTTACACCAACCGTTTTTGGTCTAACATTCACAAAGGATTCAACAACTAATATTTTCCATGCTTTTTCTTGCTATTGACCAGATCGGGAACATAAAAAAAGTTTATACGAATAATGTATAAGAAAATATGAAGGTATTGATTCAACAAGTAAGAAAAAACACCTGGATGAAGCATGAAAGCGGAAAATCTGTCACTTGATGACCTAATAACCCACAGAATCCATCTAAGTTAATTACATTCGAACAAATAGGTGCATTTGGAGGGAATGAAACTGAAAAAACAAAATCGAATGAAGATAGAACATATATTTAACCCCTGTTAAACTTATTGCAAGTAATTGATTGGAAATACAAATCTACATAAATTTATTAGAGCTTACCTCTGAGAAAATTATATAAAAGAAAAATTGGTGCCTTAATCTGCAACCAAAATGGAAGCACGTCCCTGTTTCTCCTCTGATTTAGATTTTTGGTTGTATGAGAGAAATGGCGAGGTACGGGTTTTAAAATTTGAATGTCTGATTGAATCGAGAGAGCGTCCAATTTAATTGAATTGAGAGTTTGATTCACCGTCCGATTTGTGTTTCAAACCACACAGAATCAAATCGATAAGCAATCCACCGTTCGATTTGTTTTTGATTCACAATCTGTGTGAAGGAATGACATATTAGGACACTGTGTAAAGGTAAAGGGAGAAAGACGCCTGGAATGATACCGAAAATGGGGAGGGAGGCGTCTGTGTTAAAGAAAATGGAGAAAGGGATGATGCCGGAAATGGGGAGGGAGGCATCTGTGTTAAAGAAAATGGAGAAAGGCGCTTGAAATCATACCGAAAATAGGGAAGGAGCAAGGAGCGGTGCCAGGAATTGCATAATTTGGGGGAGCTTTTCTCTGAGATCGGAATTTTCAACTGATTCACTTTCCCTTAGCCAGATCGAACTCAACCTTCTTTCAACCTAAACTTTAAGATTTTGTGCTTAAAGCACTTGTACACTATGCTTTCAAACTTGTAAAATCTTAAAAATTCAACACATAAACTTTCTCTCTCCAATATATATATATATTAAGATAGTATATATATATATATATATGTTTATCTTATGAACAAATTCTTATATGTTTATCTTCTTATGATATTATTAGGATTGAATATTTGATACTTTTATATAACTATTTTGATTTTTTGTCAATCATGTTTAATTATCTTGTGATATGATTAAGATCCAATATATGGCCACTTATATTAAAAAAAATTTGCGTGGCAAATTATGACAAATGGTCGGTGGCGCTTCTAATCTACATTACCATTATTACTTCATTTACTTTATCGGTCTAATCTCCATCTACCACAACCCTCGAGTATCGATATATAATTAACCCTGTATCAGTTTTCATCATCATCTCCACCATGCGCCTTTTCTCCCAGTCTCTCTCTCTGTTTTTTGTCCATAATCGCCGGCTAAAAATGTGGCATTGGCATCCTCCGAATGTGGAATACGGTAAGTTATCATCTTCAACACTAAAATTCGATTGAAATTTGCATCTCGAATTTGGTAATTTTCTCTCGTGCAGGGGAAGATTGCACTCTGTCTCTCATGGGAGCAGGTTTTAAGTTATTGTGGAAACCATGGAGACGAGGAGTCTCTAATGGTTCATACAAATGCTTTACTGAGAGCATGTTTTAAGTTACTGTATAATTTTAGAACAGTCAATGGCAAGGGCCACATGTTGAGGTTTATAGCGCTTGTATAATTTTCTTCAGGTGATTCTATCCCTTCTTCTCCCTTTTCACTTGATCAGGAACAAGTAGCCGATATGATGATTCAGGCAATCTCTCTAGTGCACGTGAGAAAGCAAAGAGTGATTTGTCACATCTTTTGGCCCACAAACCTGATTTATCTTCAGGTATTTCTCTCCCTTTTGGCCCCATGATCCCGGTTTTTCACCGCCGCTTCTTCATCTTTTTCAGTTGATTAGAAGCAAGTGCATGTGAGAAAACAAAAAGGGACTATTTTTCTCTCTTTTTACTTGATCAGCAGCAAGTAGCTGATATGATGATTCAGACAATCTCTCTAGTGCACCATGTGAGAAAGCAAAGAGAGATTTGTCTTCAGCCGCTTCTTCTCCCTTTTAAGTTAGTAGCTTTTAAGTTATAACTTTATAGATCTATGTATTAATGGAATCATACCTTTTGGATTATATATGTAATTGTGTGTGTTAAAGCAGCAGTTGATTTTGTTTACTTAATTTTGACTTTTATTGACTCTGGTTTGATCAAAGAGAGGAGACCTGGCACAATAAAAACAAGCGAAACACTTGACTCAAAATTAAGGTCCATAACATTCCCAAATACATAAAGAATAAACCAAATATTGTTGAGACTTTAATTTGCCAAAATTCAAAAACATTACGATGATCAATTAATCGGTATTACGTAAAATCATTCAAGTACAGCCAACTCTATAGTAAACATTGTCATGTGGATCTACGGGTGGCAATACATTATCGTTGTGAGGAAAAACTACCGTACTAAATTCCTCATTGCCAGCTCTGGCAAGTGTCATAAAGACAATAGACAGTTTTTTATCCAGCTGGTCTTTGAAGTAAAACAATTTTCGTGCTTGTGACGCAAAAATGAGCAGGTCCACATTGTGACCTAGTCTTTTAAGGTTGACCAAAGTTTAACCAAGACTATCTTTTTTACCCCATGTGTATTCTCAACCTAGTCGCACATAAACAGAGGGATGCTTTTAATATGGTAATCTAGTAGCCATATCTCTTTTTAAACCCCATAGTAAGGTTTTTGTCCATAGGTTAATACATCTTTAGAGATGTGCATGTCAGTTCCCTCTTCACCAACCCCGCTATTCGGGTAAACCCTACCGCCTCGTGATCTTGTACGAAATGAATAGCCATTGATGTCATATACTTCATATTTCATCACGCTTCTGTGTGGACCATGTGAAATCCACCTCACGGTCTCTGATATAGTTTCTGGGGACTCCGCCATCTCCTTTTCAACCTAAAATTCGTAGTTCATTAGAAGAGTTCATTAGGAAGGTTATAGTTCTTTCGAAAAGTAAATAAAGTTGTTCTAGAAAACTCAGGTAAGTTATTCCAAAAAGTTTCAGTTTATTTGGATTTTTTTTTAAAAAAGAAGCAAATAGTTTCAGTTCACCAATAAGGTTATAGTTCATCCTGATACCAGGTAGAGTTGTTCCGGACAACTCAGGTAAGTTGTTCCGAAAAGTTACATCTCATCCAGAATTAAGACAATAAGAAAATAGTTTGAGTTGACTAGGAAGGTTATAGTTCATCCGGATAGAAAATAGAGTTGTTCCGGACAACTCAAGTAAGTTGTTCCGGACAACTCAGGTAAGTTGTTCCGGACAACTCAGGTAAGTTGTTCCGGAAAGTTACAGTACATCTGGAATTAAAACAATAAGTAAATTAAGCTGACCTTGTTGCGTAACCATTTACCAAATGTTGTGTTATGCTTCTTTGTCAGCTCATTTAGTCTACTACCAGGATGTTCTTTTTCCAAAAATTTCATGTGTTCTCTGCAAGTACATGAATTGTAAGTTATCTACAAAGAGTTTATAAACAGTTAAAAAAAGGTTAATAATCAAAATTACTTACTCGATATAAGGCTTAATCTCAGGCGTATTGTAACACCCCGAACGACGGTGGAATTTACGTCGGGGCACTAAGATTGCTTAGATGCTCACAACTCTATTAAAGTTGTTATATATTTAACCATGCCATTTTCATTCAACAACTAAACATAGTCAAAGTTAACATGCAACAAAACATGAAGTTCATACGACTCATAAAAGATCTAGTTTTATTTAAAAAGTCTACTAAGTCCCATGCATAATCCTATGGCGTTGATAACAATCATCAAACAACAACACCTGCAACATGTAGAAAATAAGGTCAACTACCAGAGTTGGTGAGTAACCACAGGTTTGAATATTTATATAATTTGAATAAAAGCGATTCATGCGTCAAGTGTAAATTTCTAAATCATGATCAACATGTATAAGTGATGTGCACCAAACCTAGACAAGTAAGGGAGCAATCACCCAGCGCCACACGCGAGGCAGGCCAGGTGGGTTATTAGCCAATAGATCTATCATTATTGTCACGGCTCAACAGTTAATGGTACACATGCGATTAGAGACTAGCAACTAGCGATTAGAGAATACAACAAACAAATCATAAGTATCACATAATCGGAGAATCACACATAGAGCACATAGAATCGCATGTTTGATTTTTGTAATAAAGCGATTAGAGATTTGAATATCGATGCATGTTGCACCCTAAAACATTAAAATAAAAGAGGGGCTATGATCACTCACCTGATCGGTGAAGCAAACAAGAGAGAAACTGAAATAGCGGCGCGAAGTCAACCCGGAGATCACCTTAACGATTGAATGTGGTAGTGGAAACCGACAAAAATCTATAATAAATATATAAGTAAATAAATAGATAAGACGAGCAACTCAAGACAACATGATGGACACGATCGGATTCATGACTTGTTGGTGATTTATTTAAGAGACAACATGAGGGTTTAGATAATTATATGGGTCAAACCTAAATCTAGGTTAAACAATTGGGAAATTAATTGTCTATTTAACTTGAAAATTTTACAACGTCTCAAATATTGCTTATGTTCTATAAAATCATCCAAATCATATTTAGTCTCCAAAATTTAATTATGGGCTGCCCTAAACATATATAAACACCATATAAAATTCCAAGTCATAATCCAACGTTAACCCAATAATTTACATAAATTGAATTATTTTATTTTAGACTTAATCTAAGGAAATTTTTATTAGCACAAGCGCTAATTTCAAGGTTAACCTATCAAGTAAGCCCATAACGACATTATTTCCATGGAAAATATTCTAGATCTAATACTAGGTTAGAGACAAAATAGAAATCTAGTAAAAATAATCATACAAAAGACATTATTTTCCATGGAAACCTATGAGGCTACCACCAATACATAACAACACCTAGATCTATGGTAAAAAATATGGTATTTTTATTAGGATTCAAACATTAAGGTTTATTGTTTTTCAAGATCTAACAAGATCTAATCATGAAGATTGAGAAAAACTCCATTTTTAAGCATAAAAATCAATTTTTTAACAAACAAAATTCTAGATCTAAGATTAGGATGGTGATTCCACACGATCAAAACCCTAGATCTACATCAAGATGACATCTTTATGAAGGGAAAATCACAAAAACTCATGTATGGACTAGATCTAGTATTTTCCAACATAAAAATAAAGAAAAATACAAACTTTGGCTATAAAAATCATATTTTTGAACATAAAAACCACTAGATCTAGTATGCATGACAAGATCTAAGCTTGGAAGAGAAGAAAGATTCAATCTTGATGGTGTAGAAGCATGGATCTAAAAAGATGGAAGCTCGGTTTGAGGAAACTAACCTTTTTGGATCAAAACCGACATGAAAAAGACTTGAAATTGCTAAACTTTAAGCTCCAAATCTTCTAGGATCTTGATATGGGGTGCGACCAGTCGTCCTAGGGTTTATATGGTGTTTAGAATGGTGAAAATGGAGGCTGGAACGGAATAGGTAGCTTAAATACCCATGGGCGGTACGCGCCGCACCACCTTAAACCCGTCGCGATACGGCGCCCACCAGGGGTGACCGCGTATCGTTTTGCTTCCCGATTTTGCGTCTTGGCTCCGTTTTGACCCCCGTTTTCACCCAATTTCATCATTTTAAGTCTATTATCATGTTAACCACAATCAATACACTCAATTTGATATATTATATGACCCATAATGATTATCGTTTGATAAATTAACACTCGAAATGCATTTTTGGTCGATTTTGTCGTTTTTAAGCAATTCACCAATGTTTTACGATCCGATCAAGTCTGTGATGACTCATGATATGTTTTGTGATTATAAAACTCATAAAAATAATAAAATTGATATCCATAACTCGAAACGTAATCTCCTGGTTAAAATCAAAATCGCGCGGGATTTACCGAACTTTCACCGATTGCGTTCTAGACCTTGAATTCCCACCAATCTTTGCTTGTATTTCCTTGTGTGCTTAACTAGTATCACACCCAAGTGTCATACATGCTTAGATTGATCGAACTCTCGGTTAAGACGTAATTAGTGACACGTTCATGTAAAATCCAAAATAAGGACGAATCGACTCAATAAACATAATAACGGATCAAATCACATTAAGTGAGGTATAAAACAACATAGAAAACATAACTCTTCATTTATTATCGATCACGGGATTGATTACATGGATTCGGGTCGGATCTGACAAATCGGAAAACCCGAAATGTTACAGTCTCCCCTACTTTTGGAAATTTCGCCCCGAAATTAAGAAACAACACAAGACTAAGCAAACAACTAAGGATATTTAGCTTTCATATGGTCCTCACGCTCCCAAGTGAACTCAGGTCCACGCTTGGATTCCCATCGAACCTTTTTGATTGGAAAACGGCTGTGCTTGAGTTTCTTGACGGTCCATGACCTCAACAGGTCTCTTAACAAAGTGCAAGGATTCGTTGATCTGAATATCCCTAAGTGGAACTCGAAGATTCTCATCAGGCAAACATTTGCGAAGGTTCGAAACATGGAATGTAGGGTGGACATTAGCCAACTCATGAAGAAGATCAAGCACATAGGCCATTTTGTCGACCTTCTGAAGAATTTTGAACGGACCGATATCGAGGTGTTAGTTTCCCCTTTTTGCCAAATCTGAAGACGCCTTTCCAAGGAGATACTTTTAGGAAGACAAGGTCGCCCTTTTCAAACTCAAGGGGTCTTCGTCATTTATCAGCATTACTTTTCTGAAGACTTCTAGCAGCGAGTAGATGATCACGAATCTGGGAGATTTTATCTGTCGTTTCACGAATCAACTCAGGACCGGTGATTTGAGATTCACCGATCTCGGACCAACAAATAGGGGAACGACATTTGTGACCATAAAGGGCCTCAATTGGAGCCATCCCGATACTTGAATGATAACTATAATTATAGGAGAACTCGATCAAGGGAAAAAAAGAACTCCAACTCCCATCATAATCAATGACACACACTCGAAGCATATCCTCAAGAGTCTGAATGGTGCGTTCAGATTGACCATTAGTCTGAGGATGGTAGGCAGTGCTGAAATCTAGCTGAGTCCCTAAAGAAGCATGAAGGGACTGCCAGAAATGCAGCATAAAACGACTGTCACGATCAGATATGATACTTAAAAAGTGCCATGGCGGCACACAATCTCCTTAAGGAAAATTTAAGCCAATATCGGGGCTCCATCGGTCTCTATGATTGGGAGGAAATGAGCAGATTTGGTTAAACGGTCAACCATAACCAAAATGGTATCACATCCCTTGGAAGTTCGCGGGAGTTATGTAACGAAGTCCATTGCGATGTTCTCCCACTTCCAAATGCGAATCAGTGGCTGCTCGAGCAAGCCGGCAGGACGCTGGTGCTCGGCCTTGACTTTGGAGCAAGTAAGGCACTTCGCCACATAATATGCTATGTCCTTCTTCATACCGGGCCACCAATAGAGTTTACGGAGATCAAGATACATCTTATCAGATCCAGGATGGATGGAATAACGAGACTTATGTGCCTTGTTCATGATAATAGCCCGAAGATCATCTCGATCGGGAATCCAGAGACGATTCAAGAAATAAAGGAGACCATCAGACTTGGTCTCAAATTGAAGCTCAGCACCACAAGATTATTCATTATGAAAGTTTCCCTCATCAACAGATGCACGCTGAGCTGCCAGAATGTGAGCTTTGAGATCGGTCATATGATGAGAACTGTAAAATAGGACAAGCTTGAGATGCTCTTTTCTACTCAAGGCATCGGCCACAACATTCGCCTTCCCAAGATGATAGCGAATCTCGTAATCATAGTCGTTTAAGAGCTCGATCCAACGACGCTGGCGCATATTGAGATCTCTCTGATTGAAGATGTGACGAAGGCTTTTGTGATCGGTATAAAGTACACACTCTATACCGTAAAGGTAATGCCTCCAGATTTTTAGAGCAAACACTACCGCACCAAGCTCAAGATCATGCGTCGTGTAATTCTTTTCGTGCTTCTTAAGCTGCCACGATCCGTATGCGATTACTTTTCCCCGTTGCATGAGAACACAACCAAGGCCTTGATGAGATGCGTTGCAATACACCACAAAATCATTCATCCCATCAGGAAGTTAATGGGAGCCTCCCCACAACATTTGTTTAAGTGTCTAAAAAGCGTTTTCCTGAGCAGGACCCCACTCGAATGGTTGACTTTTCTGAGTCAAAGCAGTAAGAGGCACAACTATGCGAGAGAAATTAGCAATGAAACGCCGATAAGAGCCCGCTAACCCAAGAAACGAGCGGACTTCAGTTGGTGAAGTAGGGGTGCACCAACTCTTAACGACTCGATCTTAGCAGGATCGCCGTGAATACCCTTATCGTTTATGATATGGCCTAAAAATTACACCTCATTTAGCCAAAATTCACATTTAGAGAATTTGGCATAAAGCTGTTCTTTCTTTAGAAGCTCCAGCATAAGACGCATGTGAGTTTAGTGTTCTTCCTTTGACTTGGAATAGACCAGAATATCATCGATGAATACAATCATGAATTTATCAAGATAGGGGTTGCAATCGCGATTCATGAGGTCGATGAATATAGCAGGAGCGTTTGTCAAACCGAAGGGCATCACGGTGCACTCGAAATGGCCATAACGGGTGTAGAAGGCGTTTTTATGAACATCCTCCTCCGTGACCTGAAGCTGATGATAACCGGAAAGAATGTCGATCTTTGAAAAACAAGAAGCACCCTGAAGCTGATCAAAAAGATCATCAAGGCGAGGCATAGGATAACGATTCTTTATCATAAGTTTATTAAGCTCGCGATAATTAATGCACATGCGGAGAGAGCCATCCTTTTTCTTCACAAACAGAATAGGTGCTCCCCAAGGAGATGACTCGAACGAATGAACCCCTTATCAGAAAGCTCCTGGAGTTGTTTAGCCAACTCTTCCATTTCCGAGGGTACGAGGCGATAAGGCGACTTCGCAAGAGGAGTGGCAGCCGGAACGAGATCAATACAGAAGTCCACTTGGTGAACGGGAGGAAGACCCGCTATATCATCGGGAAACACTTCAGGAAAGTCTCGCACGACCCGGATGTCTTCAATTCCCCTTTCTTTATCTCGAACCTCCATAATATGTGTCAGGAATGCCGGATAGTCCTTGCGTAAGTACTTATGGGCTTTGGTGCATGACATTAGCTTAAGCCCACCAGATGGTTTATCACCATGGATCAACAAAAACTAACCATCTGGTCGAGGGATACGGATGACTTTATCAAAGCAAACAAGCGCGACACTTTTTTTAGATAACCAATCCATACCAATGATGACGTCAAAGCTCCCGAGGGGCATAGGAATGAGGTCGATAGGAGAAATTTGACCCTTAAAGTCCAACTTGCAGTCGCAAATCACCGAATCGAGATCAACCGGTTTAGCGTCCGCAATTTCAACAGATAATGGAGAATCAGGCATAATACGGGGAGAAGCAAGAAAGGGCTCAAACTCTAATGATACAAAGCTACGGTCCGCACCAGAATCAAACAATATAGATGTATAACAATTATTTATAAGGAACGTACCATTGACCACCTCCTGGTTCGCCTGCGCCTGATAGTATTGACCAACCAAGTTAGTGTCAATGGTAATAAATGATAGAGATCAATAAGATAAAAAAAGGAGTAAATCAAATTCGAACCTGATTTGCATTGATGTTGAAGGCACGAGCAGGGGCACCTCGAGCAGCATTAGCAGCAGGCTGATTAATGCGTTGCGAAGGTGGGTAGTAGACCCATAGTTGTAGCAAGCCCTAAATTGAACTTGGACATTTGGGGCTTGGGCTATCATGGGCTAAGCAGGGTATTGGGCCATAGGTTGGGCCATTATAGGTTGAGCTCGGATGGGCTGACGACAGACATTCATGAGATGCCCAAATCACCCACAATTGGTGCAACGCCTACAAGGGTTAGTAGCTGGGTGATGATAATTGCAAATGTTGCACAACGGGTGAGCGCCAGTATAGGGCTTTTTGGCAGGTGGCCCACCCTGAACCCATTGGGCCATAAGAGCAGTAGGTGCACCGGGTGCTGCAGAAGTAGCAGTAACAACAAAGTTTTGGCCCTTACGTTTCTTTTTGTTAAATTTGCCAGCAGAGGACTCGAATTTGGACTTCTTTTCAGCCATAGGCTCGACCTCTTCATTACCCGACCCTTTCTTTGGACCCCTCCTTTATAGAGTACCCGCTTTGACATGATTATCGGTTAGACAAGCAGCGAGGCGAATAATGCTGTCAAGTGCCACAGGATTACTGGCCCAGATGGAATCCGGTATCTGCTCAGGTAACCCACCAGCGTAAGCTTCAATAGCCCGAATTTCAGGAGTGACAATTTCAGGCACCAAGGTTTTTAGTTCATAGAAGCAGTCGGTATACTCATGATTTTCCCCACTGTATTGCTTCAATGCCCGGAATTCATCATTAAGTTTCTTCAATTCACTTCGAGGACAATATTTTTCCCTCATGATTTCCATGAATTCATCCCAGGACATGGATAGGGCTTCGTCATACCCACGAGTCCTCTTCTCTCCGTTCCACCAAGTAAGGGTTTTTCGATCCGGGTGCCGGTGGCACGAGTGACTTTCAGCTCCTCAGGACAATCACTGTTAATGAAAGTATTTTCCATCCCCTCAAACCATTGAAGTAAACCAATAGGACCCTCAGTGCCTTTGAATTTAGGAGGGTTGCATGAATTGAAGTGTTTGAAGGTATAAGCAGAAGTAGCAGCAGCATTGGCAGGGTTGGCATTTAAGCCCTGCTGGATCTGAACCACGATATTAGGAAGAACCTCGTTTCGTGATAATAGAGGCCATTTTCCGGCCACTATCGCCCTTACGGCGCCCTTTGAATGGATTGACATACTGAGAAGGAAAGAAAATAGAGATTAGAAAACAATTGCAATGATGTGATCGATAATCAACTTTAGAGTTCATGATGTTTTAAGTGCAAGTACATATGTGTTAGTGAATCGTGTTGTGGTGTGACTCGAATCGACATAGTTCCCGAAATCATTTTAAACATAAACGCTCGAAAATCACAAAATCGAGTAATTGAGATAAATCATACCAGAGTGGTTCTCATCTCCCGATTGAGAGGCTACAACCGTGACTAATCAGTTTCAAGCCACAGTGGTAAAACATGCTTTGGCCTAATAGGTTTCAACGTTCTCGTCGGGGTGTCCCAGGTGAGCGTCCGGGCCCAGTGGTTGATTGGCTTTATACGCAACGCTTTTCTAGACAGAGACCTCGACTACCGGTGTATCCACCCTTCAAGTTACTACATGTTTACCACCAAAACCCTAATTCTTACGAGAGTTGAAAATCGAGAAAACACATTTTTCCTAAATGGTACGTAAGGCACCATTTTCTAAGGAAGAGGCTAGGAAGCCTTAGTGATTTGTGTATGTGTGTGTTGACCAACGAGATACGAGGCTTTGGTTGAAAATAGGCACAATTAAGAGCATAAAATGGACAAATAATTTTAACTAAGCATGCAAGGCATAAGGTTCTCATGCAAGACGCCTAAGGAAATAATCTAGGTCAAACCATTTCTAATAACCTAGATCCCTATAGCCGTGGCTCTGATACCAATCTCTAACACCCCGACCGACGGTGGAAGTTACGTCGGGGCACTAAGATTGTCCAGATGCTCACAACTCTATTAAAGTTGTTATATATTTAACCATGCCATTTTCATTCAACAACCAAACATAGTCAAAGTTAACATGCAAAAAAACATGAAGTTCATACGACTCATAAAAGTTCTAGTTTTATTTAAAAAGTCTATTAAGTCCCAAGCATAATCCTATCGCGTCGATAACAATCATCAAACAGCAACACCTGCAACATGTAGAAAATAAGGTCAACTACAAGAGTTGGCGAGTAACCACATGTTTGAATATCTTTATAATTTAAATAAAAGCGATTCATGCCTCAAGTGTAAATTTCTAAATCATGATCAACATGTATAAGTGATGTGCCCCAAACCTAAAGAAGTAAGGGAGCAATCACTCGGCGCCACACGCGAGGCAGGCCAGGTGGGTTGTCAGCAAATAGATCTATCATTGTTGCCACGACTTGATGGTTAAGGGTACACATGCGATTAGAGACTAGCGACTAGCGATTAGAGAATACAACAAACAAATCACAAGTATCACATAATCAGAGAATCACACATAGAGCACATAGAATCGCATGTTTGATTTTTGAATATCGGTACATGTTGCACCCCAAAATGTTAAAATAAAAGAGGGTTATGATCACTCACCTGATCGGTGAAGCAAACGAGAGAGAAACTGAAATAGCGGCGCGAAGTTAAACCCCGGAGATCACCTCAACGATTGAACGTGGTAGTGGAAACCGACAAAAATCAATAATAAATAAATAAGTAAATAAATAGATAAGACGAGCGACCCAAGACGACACGATGGACACAATCGGATTCACGACTTGTTGGTGATTTATTTAAGCGACAACATGAGGGTTTAGATAATTAAATGGGGCAAACCTAAATCTAGGTTAAACAATTGGGAAATTAATTGTCTATTTAACTTGAAAGTTTTACGATGTCTCAAATATTGCTTATTTTCTATAAAATCATCCAAATCATATTTAATCTCCAAAAAATAATTATGGGCTGCCCTATACATATATAAGCACCATATAAAATTCCAAGTCATAAATCCAACGTTAACCCAATAATTTACATAAATTGAATTATTCTATTTTAGACTTAATCTAAGGAAATTTTTATTAGCACAAGCCCTAGTTTCAAGGTTAACCTATTAAGTAAACCCATAATGACATTTCCCTGGCAAATATTCTAGATCTAATACTAGGTTAGAGACAAAATAGAGATCTAGTGAAAATAATCATACAAAAGACATTATATTCCATGGAAACCTAGATCTAAGCATGAGGCTACCACCAACACATAACAACTCCTAGATCTATGGTAAAAATATGGTATTTTTATGAGGATTCAAACATATAGGTTTATTATTTTTCTAGATCTAATATGTAGGATCGTTATTAGTTATGAATAAACTAAAACTAAGCCATTTACTTGCAAATATAACCCTGCGGAATTAAAGTTATATTTCACTTTACTTAAGCGATATTAAGCTCTTGTATAATGTAAATGCTTGATTTGCAGAATAGTAAAAACAACGATATATCGAATATTCGGCACTATTTGCATTAACTCAAAGCTACACTATTACAAGTGATGACCGTGTGTGTAAACTAAGAGATTACATGCTATATATAGTGCTGATGAGATCAATGACAGCCATTGATCTCATGCGATCTAATCTAGACCGTAAACATAAAAGTCAAATACAAACTACCAAAAGAATAAACATCGACAATCGGAATAACTTGCGTGTTGGCAGCAACAATCTACTTTAGGAGAGCGGCTTGAATCTGATTTAGAAGCATACGAGAAGCTTTTGCCGGATTGGACTTCTGAAAAGACTTCTCAGGAAAAGTCAGGTTGAACTCTTTATCTGGTGGATAATCGAGTTCACCCGGAATATTCGCTAAGTAACAAAACTGCTTCTTTCCGCTTGAACTGCCTGTTCCGATTGAAGTGTGAATTCCGCTTCAACTTCAACTTCAGCCGGAACTAGTAAAATTGGCATTTCAGCCGGAAATCTTCCAAGCTCTATTTTTCCTTACAATCTCCCCCTAAGCTGATGCTGTCAAATTATTCATTTTCTTCAATGTTTATCTTCAAAACTGACTTGTACCCAAAAATTTTCTTCTCCACAACCTACTTGTCAGAAGATCCGATGCTGGCATCAAGATTTTGAGAAAGCTCTCTGGTGTTTGTTTTGGTTACCTTCACAAACTCAAAAGACTTCCAATCATTTTCACTCCATTCAGATTGAACTGAAATAGATTCATGGGGAGTGAAAGTGCCATCGGCTCTGTGTACGTAGTACAGCTTCTCATCTTCTTCCCAAATGATGAATTTAATCTCACTGGTAGGCTCTTCTTCTTCTCCAGCTGATTCATCATCTTCACCTCTTCTGCTGAGCACCCCACATTCTATCACTTTTGGCTCTATGTGAAGCCTTAATAAGTGCTCAGCTCTAGAAGGACTTAGAATTTCTCTAAGTTTCAGAATGATGTCTCCCATTTGTAGTGCAGTGAGAAGTGAAGTGGCCTTGTGAGCATTAATCACCTGAGTTGTGCCATTTTCCAGTTGGAAAGTGAAGTCAAAGGTATCTTCATTTGCTGTCCACCCAACAATTTTGTTCTTTCTGGGTGGCCCTTTCCTTCTCTTGCTCTGATCTCTTTTATTTCTGGCATGCATCAACTTTCTCTTCTTAATTTCCCTATCTTCATCAGAATTACCAGCAGATTCTTGCACAATAGGTCTTTTGCCTTTGGCAGAGGATGAAGAGGGACCTGGTTGAGTTTCAGTAGGTTTGGTGGTGGTGGAAGAAGGTTCTCTTATGGTGAGTGGAGGCAGGGTGGTTTTTGGAGGTGGTTCATTGGTTTCAGGAGTTGGGCTTGATGGTGGAGTAGGTGGAAAGATGTCAGAGAAGTCCATAGTTGGTGGAGGCTTCTTCTTGAAGGGAGTGATAGGTGTGAAGTTGACTGATCTAAACTTAGGATTGGCAAGTTTAGCAGCAAGCTTCTTGGGGATATGTGGAGGTTTGTAAGGTATGATTGGAAGTGACTGTAGAATGGATGAAGTTGTTGTAGGCATTGGGTTTGGATTGTAGATAAATGAAGGTGGAGGTGGTATATCTGCAATATCATCAATTTCAGGTTTAACATTAGCAGTTATAGTACCTGAGACCAGCTCTGATGGTGAAGGCATCACCAGGTTAGGATTGACAGCATCAATTTCTCCTTTTAGCTCATAAAATACTTTGTCAATCAAGCTGCAAAGTCCTTTAACCTGCATCTGAGCTAGCTCTTCCTCTTTCTTCAAATTTCTGATCACAAGAGCCCTCTTAATCTTTTTCAACAGATGGTAATTTTCATCATTCTTTACCAGCTTGGTAGGCAAATGAGAGGCAATAGCAATTAACCTCTGCCTATTAGCTTCAGACATTGTATCCAAATCATAATCCTTTAACCTCCAGTTGAAAGACCTGGTCTTTGCTTCTTCAAGAAGGTTTTCAAACACATTGTTTTGCATGTATAGATCAAATTCTTCTTGGAGCTCTCTGGCTATTCTCTCATCTTCAGCAACCCTTCTGGCATCTTCAACCATTTTCACTATAGCTTCAGCTTCAGGAGTTTGAGTTGCCTGTTGAAGGGTTCTAGCTATATCAGCTTGAACAGGTTCCTCAGTTAGAACTGTCTCTGAACTCCTTAAGGCTATCAGTGATCTAGCCACATCCTCAGCTTCTTCATTTCTTTGCTCTTCCGGTTGAACCACAGGTGTTTCAACAGTCCCAAATATTGAGGAGCTAGGACCTTGAACATCCACCTGGGTTGGCATTTGTTGTTCCGGTTGAACATTCAGATCTCCTTCACCTGGAACTACCGGTTGAACTTCCGGTTGAAGTTCCGCTTGAACTAGTAATTGACCATCAGTCACCACCTGAGGTTGGGTGACTTCAGGTTCTTTATCAGTTATCTCCAGTACCTCAGTTCCTTCATCTTCACCAATCAAACTTTCTCCTTCTCCTTCAGTCATAGTACCAACTGCTGCAGTTGCAGTACTTTCTTCCATATCAACTGCTGCCTTGCTGGTGGAGGCAATGTTACCTACAACATGATCACTGGCTCTTTCAGCCGGAAAAATAACATCTGTCAAAAGTGTTGTGATCATGTTGATATGCTCAGGGAGAGCACCAACAATCAGCATGGACGACTGAACAAGCTCGGTGAGGTTGGGGTCCTTAAAAGGAGAAATAGCAACCAGTTGACTGCACTTCATATTCACCCAACTCTCTTCAACAGAAAAAGGCTCAATGCCAATCTTTTGGCAAGCTGTGGCTCTTACTTCAGCCGGTATCCTTTCTACCTCTTCGATTTCAGTGATAACAGGTTTTGACAGTAACTTCTCCCCCAATTTGACAGTATCAGCTTCATCAGTTGCAATAACTTCTTCAGCATCTCTGGTAGGGTTTGAAGGACCTGCTTCAGTTGGAGTAGGATCAGCTTGAACCAATTTGGCAACAGTTGAGTTGAGAGCTTCAACCTGTGCTTGCAGAGAAAGGTACAGTTTCGTCAATTCAGGTAGTGTAAGACTATCCTCAACTGGCTTTTTGCCAGTATCCTTGGAAATAACCAAACTATCAATCCTAGATTGATCAGCATTGGTACCCATGGCTTCTTGGCACCTGGGATTCTCTTCTGCTGTTTTAACAACCCTTGGTTCCAATGAAGGACTTCCGGGTGCTGATTCAGAGAAGATTGCCGCAGATTGGGTCTTATTGATGTTACTGCTGACACCAAGCTCCAGTTGGGATACTTGGGCAGCAGCAGCCCTTTCTGCATGAATCTCTTCAGAACCACTGAGATTCACCTCCGATGAGGAGTGGGGTTGCAGTGCTACAGTGTCCTGGCTTATCAGGATGTTCTCATGTAATATGGCAGGTGAGTTAATAACACCTTCATTTAAGCCAAGATTGAGAGCACTGTCACTCCTAGGTGACAGGGGTTGTAGGGATGAAAGATTTTCAGATGGGGAAGCTACATCTGCTTCTAATGACTCCCCCTCAACAGAAGGTTCATCCCTAAGAGAGAATCCCAAATTTACCAGTTTCCGTTTAGGCTTTTTGCTTCGAACGGGGTTTGAAGCTTCAGGTTGGTTGGTGGTGCTAGGTGGAGGAGACCTAGTAACCACTTTTCGCTGTCTCTTGAAAATGACAGGAGGTGAGTTTGATGAGGAGGTGGCAGTGGAAGTGTTTGTGGAAGCTTTCCTCTTTTTGGTTTGAAAAACTATAAGTGAAGAGGAAGCTGGGACAGATGTGGGACCAGAAACTGTTAGGTCTACAGCTCTGTCATCTTGAGCAGGGAGCTCAGTTACTCCTACAATTTCCGGTTGAACCTCTACTGTAGCAGGTTCATCAGGAAATTACATTGGAATTGGTAAGGGGTGGTCAGTATCCCTTCCAAGAAATGGAGATTTGTTTAAAGCAAGATTTGAAAATGTTTTCTCATTCAGAAGTTTTTGGTGCAAAATTGTACCAAGCCATACTATATGGGGGTACTCTTCTTTGAGAATATATGTCAAAAATCTGGGATACAAGTATACATATTCAGAATGAACATTGGATTTTAGGGCTTGAAAAATTTGTTTGGAAAAATTAAAGTTCTCACCCTTGACCACAGCGTAGAAGGCAGAGGCTTGCTCACCGGAGAGCTCATCAAAACCTCCCTTCTTTAGAGATAAACACACCAGAAGTGTGTGTGCGAGAAATCTCCACTTGTATGGTAACTGCCCCTTTTTGATAGTTTTGCTTTGCAGGGAGCCACCATAACCAATGCTTCTGAATAGGCGGAGATATCTTTTCTGATCCATCTCTCCGTAACCATCTTCATCCCTCAGTTTCAACAGCCTTCGAACCGTTGCTTCATCAATTTCAACTTCCTTCCCTTGGACAGTTGACACAATTTTACCACTTCCGCTAGCCTCATCAGTAACCCTAGCGTGAACCCAAAAGTCTTCCATCACCTCTTCAAAGATTTCGGCTTCGACAGTAAGCGCATGATGGAGGTGAGAGCTTTTGATGAACTCGATCATTCCATTGTAGATATCAGTCTTGGATGGTGGTTCAAGATATGCCATCAGGTTGTGTTCTACCGGAAATTTTGAGTCACCAACTGGCTTCTTGCCACTGGCCTTTCCCTTCGGAGCCATTGTTGACGGAATTTGAGAATGTCGACGGTTTTGTGGGAGTTAATCGGAGATGGTTTGAGAGGGTTTTGGGAGTAATTTCTGAGTTGTGTTGCGAGAAATGGGGAAAATGACGGTAATTTAGGGCTTTTTACCTTTTCGGAGATGACGTGGAGGAGAGAGGTTGTAAATCGACGGTTCATTGACGGATGGGACAGGTGCTTTAGGGGTTATACATTACAACTGGTTAAAGCATGCCCTTATCCAAAAATTAATTTACTGAAACCTCGGAATTGAACAGTTAAAAATTCAATGGGTAAAATAAATGAATATCCGCTTAGAAAATTGTGCATTCCGGGTAATTAAATGATTCCTTGACTTTGTTGACCCGGAAGTTCAATCGGAACTCATTTTCTCCTTTATATTAAAAAAAAACCAAATTTCTTCCGTTTGAACTTCAAGCGGACAAGTTTTTCGCTTGGAAGAATTGTTTTTAAAAAGAAGTTTCCACGTCAAATTTAAAGCATTTTTCCGGTTGAAGTTCACCCGGTGAATTTCAAAAGTTGTTCTTTCAGGTTGAACCTGAACTTGAACCGGAAAATCCAAAACACATAAATTTTGAAAATTTGTGTCGATTTTTCATAGTTTTATCAACAGTTATTGACTATGAACTGAAATATTCTTCAATTAACACAAGAGATTTTCCTTTTCTTTTTCTTTTTGTATCAAGGGACGGACTTTTTGCGCACATCTCTTTCTTTTATTAAAGTTGTAATAAAATTTTTTCAAAGTTCATCATCCCAATGGCTGTGAGGAGGTAGAAAAATCTTGCCTCATCGAAAGCTTTTGTAAACAAATCTGCCAGTTGATGATCAGTGTGAACTTTAAATAATTTGATTAAATTCTTTTCAGCACAATCTCTAATAAAGTGATACCTTATGTCAATGTGTTTGGTCTTGGAGTGCTTTACTGGATTGTTAACGATGGAAATGGCACTATTGTTATCTGCAAGAATAGGAGTTTCCATGAATGTGATCCCATAATCAAGCATCTGATTTTGGATCCAAAGTACTTGGCTGCAACAACTTGAGGCAGCAATGTACTCAGCCTCTGCAGTTGAAGTAGAAACACATGTTTGCTTCTTGCATTGCCAAGAGACAAGCCTTTCTCCTAGAAATTGACATCCTCCTGATGTTGATTTCTTATCTATATCACATCCTCTATAATCACTGTCTGTGTATGCTTTGAAAGAGAAGTCAGAGTTCTTGGGATACCACAAACCCAGTTTGGGTTGCCCCTTTAGGTACTTGAAAATTCTCTTAACAGCGAGCATGTGTGACTCTTTTGGAGAAGATTGATATCTAGCATATAAGCAAACACTGAACATGATGTCAGGTCTACTAGCTGTGAGATACATCAGGGAGCCTATCATTGCTCTATACATGTGCACATCCACTGGCTTTCCACTTAAGTCATTAGTTAACTTGTGGGAAGTGGAGATTGGAGTCTTGGCACTTGAGCATGATAACATGTCGAATCTCTTCAGCATGTCTTGGATGTACTTTGATTGATTCAGAAAGATTCCATCTGCAGTTTGCTTTACTTGAAGCCCTAGGAAGAAGGTTAGTTCTCCCATGGAGCTCATTTCAAATTTTGACTGCATCAAAGTTTCAAACTCCTTGCACAACAAAGTGTTAGATGAACCAAAAATAATATCATCAACATAAATTTGTACCATTAGCATGTCATTACCAACAGTTTTAACAAAAAGAGTTTTGTCAATTGCTCCTCTCTTGTAGCCATTCACTAGAAGGTAATTAGAAAGAGTTTCATACCAGGTTCTAGGGGCTTGTTTGAGACCATACAAAGCTTTGATTAGCTTGCATACCTTGTTCGGATGGTGAGGGTCTTCAAAACCAGGAGGTTGATTGACATAAACTTCTTGTTCCAGGAGGCCATACAGGAAAGCACTTTTCACATCCATTTGATATACTTGGAAGTCTTTAAATGCAGCATAGGCTAGGAAGATTTTGATTGCTTCCAACCTGGCTACTGGTGCAAAGACTTCATCATAATCAATGCCTTCTTCCTGTACATAGCCTTGCACAACCAGTCGTGCTTTATTCTTGATAACGATTCCCCTGTCATCTTTCTTGTTTCTGAACACCCATTTTGTTCCAATTGGTTCTGCTCCATCAGGCAGATCCACCAATTCCCAAACCTTTTGCTTGTTTATCTTAAATAGTTCTTCTTGCATTGCCTCTACCCAGCTGTTGTCTTCTAAGGCATCTGCTACCTTCTTAGGTACTTCTTGAGACAAAAATGCAGCATGCAAACAGATATTTGCATTTGCAGATCTACTTCTGGTCAGCACTGGAGCTGAAGCTTCTCCAATAATATTTCCCGCTGGATGATCTCTGTTGATTCTTCTATCAATGAACATAGGAAATTCATGGCTTCTTCCATTTGAGGGTATGTTGAGCTGAGGAAGTCTGTGATCAAGCTCAACATTTTCAAATTGTGACATAAGATCTGAAACTCCAACTGATTCAAGAGAATTGGTATCTGAATTGTAGATCAGATGATCTAAATTGAGCTCATTTGATGTGTTATCATGTGAGTTTCCAGCTTCATTTGACTCTGATTCAGTATTCTCTTCAGTTTCTGAAATTTGATTTTCCGGTTGAACTTGAACCGGAGAAATATGTTCAGCTTGACTTTCAAGCGGAACAATTTCTTCTTCAATTTGAATTATTTCAGTCAGTTTCTTGTCATTCCTTGGGAAAACAGGTTGAGAACTCATTGAAGAGAAGAAGATTGACTTCTCACTATCAGTTTGATTTTTCTTCCAATGCTCATCAGCAGACCTGTTAAAGTTTTGTTCCTGCACTAGAGAGCTCACAGGCTTATCAACAGTCATGTTGAAAGCAGTAGTTAGTGCATCAATATCAAATAACCAGCTTGGCTGAGACTTAAAATTGTTGGCAGATTTTTCATTGAAAGATACGTTTATGGTTTCCTCAACAATTTTAGTTCTCTTGTTGTATACTCTAAATGCCTTTGACACACCAGAGTAGCCAACAAAATAACCTTCATCTGCCTTTTCAGCAAACTTAGGCAAAGATTCACTGGTTATTAAAATAGTGACAGGACAACCAAATGGCTTAAAGAAATAAATATTTGGCTTCATTTTTCTCCAAAGCTCATAAGGTGTTTTATTCTTTCCCTTGACAATTAAGATCCTGTTTTGGACATAGCAGGCAGTGTTCACTGCTTCAGCCCAAAATATCACAGGGAGCTTAGAGTCTGCCAACATTGACCTGGCAGCTTCAATCAATGTCCTATTTCTCCTTTCAGCAACACCGTTTTGCTGTGGAGTTCTAGGAGCACTAAATTGCCTCAAAATTCCCTTTTCCTCACAAAATGAATTCAGAACATGATTTTTGAATTCTGTGCCATTGTCACATCTGATTGTTTTGACTTTAAGATTGGATTGATTTTCTAAATTAATGACAAGAGTTTTCAACAATTCAGCAGTTTCATCTTTTGTTTTGAGAAAGAAAACCCAAGTATATCTAGAAAAATCATCAATTATAACAAAGCAGTATGACCTTTTTCCTAGACTCATTACTCTAGTTGGACCAAATAAGTCCATGTGCAAAAGCTCTAGAGGTTGTGAAATTGAAGATTCAACTTTTGGCTTAAAAGAGGTTCTGTGTTGCTTGCCCTTGAGACATGGCACACAGTTTTCAGAACAAATAAAGTGCTTGTTAGGAAGACCCTTAACCAAGCCTAAATTTACAATTCTGTTCATGTTCTTGTAGTTCACATGACCTAACCTCCTATGCCAAAGATCAGATTCGTCAACTGAGGCTTTGGATACAAAGCAAGCAGTGCCACATGAAGGTGTAGCTACTGACATATCCAAAATGTATAGTCCATCTCTCCTTGGTGCCTTAAGCATTATCAATTCATCAGGAATTTTAACACCAGGTTTGAGAACTATTGCCTCTTTCTCATTAAACATTAAATTTAAGTTCTTGTCACACATTTGTGAGACACTGAGCAAATTAAAATTCAATGTATCAACAAAATTGACTTTGTCAAATTTTACCAGTCCATTTGTCACATCACCTTGTGCTGTGATATGGCCTTTTGTGCTTCCAAAGGCAACTGGTCCTCCATTGATTCTTTTTGTATTTTCCAGAATGTGCTTATTCCCTGTCATGTGGCAAGTGCAACCACTGTCAACTACCCATAGGCTATTCTGGCCTTTATTTTGCACCTGCACATATCAGAAATGATTAATTTCTATGGGGGACCCAAGCCTGAGTGGTCTTGGGTCTGCCATAAGCATCATTATACTTGTACTCTTTGAGTACTAGAGTATTAACTACTGGAGCTTCATTTAACAGATCATCATTGTCCAAACTAAAGTTCTCATACTGAGCACTTGTTTGACTAGACCTTTCATCTTTGGTGTTCCTTTTTGCAGCAATTTTTCTATCCCTATATTCTTTAAACTTTCTTTGCTTGTTGGTTAGTTTCTTAAGTTTTTCACTTTCTTGATTAACCAACTTAGTTCTTTCAGGTGATTTTGAAAATCTTTGAGGAAAATGTTTGCTTTGATTTAAACTCCCCCCTGAAGTGGAACATAATGATTTCCACTTGAACCATTTGCAAATACAGTTTCAAATTGATTGGGTTTGCTGTTTCTTGAAAAATTTTCTCTAGAGGTGACTTTTCCTCTGGAGGGGTTTCTTCTTCCTTGAGCTTCAAAATGTTCAAACCCATCAGCAAAATGAACTTGAGGTCTCTGCTTTGGAGCAGTAGCTGATCTGGGTTGAAATTTATTTTCCGGTTGAACATGAGTTCGAGCGGAAAAATGTTCCGCTTGAACTTCAGCCGGAAAATGATTTTGCTTTAAAACAGTGAAACTACCATTTCTATCATTACCAACTAAAACTCTGTTGGATTCAGATCCAAAATGCTTCAAAGTGTGGTTTTTCACAGGTGAGATTCTTCCTGTGAGCTTCTTTTGAAAATCAGCCTTTGGTTTCAAAACAGGTTTTGGTTTTTGAAATGGTCTAACTTTACTCATTGGGTTAAACTGACAGACAGCAGCTAGGTGACCTTGTTCACCACAGCACATGCACTCAACAATTTTGGTTTCAAATTTTCTGGGAGACTCAATTTTGGTTACTTGATTAAAATTTACTTGACCAAACCTTTGAGTTTGACTTCCCTTTGGTTGCTCAGGTTGCTTTCCTCCAACTTTTGAATCCTTAGGTTCATAAACAGTTGGTGGAGGAACAACAATTGATGGTTTCAAAATGTTTAATTGGTCAGCTGAAGCAGATGTGCTAGCAGCAGTGACATCATTTTTATTAGACTCAACAGTGTTTTCAGAACTGGATTGTGATGAAATGTCATCAACTGTGAGACTAACTTTGCATTCTGATTTTAAAGCTTCAATTGGTTTGATTGCAGGTGAGTATTCAATTGGTGGCTCAACAGAGTTATAGCCAACACCTGCTTTACCATACATCCCTCCCATCCACAGTTTTTCAGCCTTTTTGTTTGCTGTTTGAAATTTATCACAAGTAAACAAAGCATCTTTCAGCTTGATCTCAAGAACATCAACCTCAGCCTTAGCATCTTTGGTTTCATTTCTTGATTTTTCAAGTTTTGACAGCAAGTCATCAAGCTGTGTTTCAAGCACTGAGTTGGTTTGTTTTAACTGTTCATACTCTTTGGTTAAGTTTTCAATTTTTGAAATGTATGATGATTCAGTTTTCTTAAAACATTCCTTTAACTCATTTAAGTTTGAAACTTCATCAATCAAATCAGTGTTGTGATTTCGATATTTTGCCACTTGTTCTATGCAGGCAGGACTACATAGATTCTCTAAGACTTTCTCAGGGATAGAATTAACCTGATCTGTGATGGAGTCCTGTTTGGCCATTAAAGCATAGTTGATGGGTTCAAACTCAGCAACGAAATCTTCCCATTCAACACATGATGTTTGATTTGCAACGGCAGCTACCACGTTCTGATGGTTTTGACTTCCGGTTGGCTTTGGTGGGGTGGGGTGTGCACCTGAGTTGTTTCCAGAATTGTTGTTGTTTGAGTTGGTTCCTCCATGATTTTTCCCTTGAGCATGGTTCTGATTCTGTCCTTCTCTTCTTGGTTGAGAGCATTCTCTTGCAAAGTGACCAAGTTGGTGACAGTTGTAGCATTTGACTTTGCTTTTGTCAAGGCCTATGTGAGCACCTTTTGCTCCCCTGTAGGTTCTACCTGTCCTCTTGTAAAACCTTTGAGCTCTTACAGAAACCATGGCAAGTTGAGTCATTATATCCATTTCCTCTAAATCATCAGCACCTATGCACTCAAGATCTTCAGGTATGAAACCTTGATAAGAGTTAGCTGCTACATGAGCATTGTGAGAACTTTCAAAAGAGTTTGAAAAGTTCTCTTGACACCTTGGTGTCTCAGGGAAACTGACTATAGGTGAGGAATATGATGATGAGTTAGATGACCTTTGACTGTTAAAATCAGTGGTTACTAGTGCAGATGAGAACAGCTGAGTTGATTCAGAAGATGAGCTTTGTTTAAGATCTAGTTCCATTTCATAAGCACTTAGTATGCCATGAAGTTCACTGAGTCTCATCTTTTTCAAATTCTTGCATTCCCTGATGCTTACTGTGTAAA
Organism: Deinandra increscens subsp. villosa; assembly: GCA_039602395.1. NCBI lineage: Eukaryota > Viridiplantae > Streptophyta > Magnoliopsida > Asterales > Asteraceae > Deinandra > Deinandra increscens. The sequence goes on along the minus strand of JBCNJP010000007.1, from coordinate 37,059,859 downwards.
TTGTCCACACAGAAGGCAGGGAACGTAGGAATTTTCTGTTCACATCTACTTGTTCTAGTTTAACATCCACTTTTTGGAGTTCATCAAGCAATGAGACAAATCTCAAGTACTGGTTTGTCATTGTTTCACCAGATTTAAAAGTAAAGTTTTCATACTTTTGTTTTAAAACATCTTTCTTGTTTTCTTTTACTTCACTGGTTCCTTCATACATTTCACTTAAGGCATTCCACAGGTCAAATGCAGTTTTATATCCTTTAAACCCACTTAAAATGGAATTAGGAAGTGCAGCATGTAGAGTCCAGTATGCCTTATGGTCAAATTCAAGAGCAGTGTAGTCAGATTCAACATATTTATCTAATGGCTTAGGTATTTTGACTTCTGCATCATCAGCAGATGAAACCATTGGTGAGTAGGGTCCTTCAGTGAAAGATTTCCAAATACGACGGTCCAAAATCCTAACAAAACCTTCCATCCTGAGTTTCCAGGTACCAAAGTCATCAGGAGTGAACATTGGTGGTTTGTTGGAGGAGCCATTTGGGCAACTTAAACTGAAATCACTCATTTTGAAAAACCTTTTAGAAAGATAAAACAACGAAGCTTGTAAAGTAAGCAAGTAAAGTATCGACTTTGAAGCACAGAAAGTCTTCAAAGTGAGAGCCAAAGCTCTGATACCACTTGTAGGATCGTTATTAGTTATGAATAAACTAAAACTAAGCCCTTTACTTGCAAATATAACCCTGCGGAATTAAAGTTATATTTCACTTTACTTAAGCGATATTAAGCTCTTGTATAATGTAAATGCTTGATTTGCAGAATAGTAAAAACAACGATATATCGAATATTCGGCACTATTTGCATTAACTCAAAGCTACACTATTACAAGTGATTGACCGTGTGTGTAAACTAAGAGATTACATGCTATATATAGTGCTGATGAGATCAATGACAGCCATTGATCTCATGCGATCTAATCTAGACCGTAAACATAAAAGTCAAATACAAACTACCAAAAGAATAAACATCGACAATCGGAATGACTTGCGTGTTGGCAGCAACAATCTACTTTAGGAGAGCGGCTTGAATCTGATTTAGAAGCATACGAGAAGCTTTTGCAGGATTGGACTTCTGAAAAGACTTCTCAGGAAAAGTCAGGTTGAACTCTTTATCTGGTGGATAATCGAGTTCACCCGGAATATTCGCTAAGTAACAAAACTGCTTCTTTCCGCTTGAACTGCCTGTTCCGCTTGAAGTGTGAATTCCGCTTCAACTTCAACTTCAGCCGGAACTAGTAAAATTGGCATTTCAGCCGGAAATCTTCCAAGCTCTATTTTTCCTTACATCTTCCAATATTGTGGCTTCTCTTTGTTGTTACTTTTTCTCTTATTAATCTTCCCCCTCTTCCGCTTGAGGTCTCTAGGATTTCTGAATTAGTACACCTTAATCACTTTCCCCATTCATTCCTGATATGTCGAACTTCGTCGTATATTTGTTCCCCGGTCATAGGATCTGTAGCAACTTCCAACTCTCGTTTACCATCAAAGGCCTCTGTTTTCCTTTGGAAGGCATGTGTAGGTGGTAGATATCTTCTGTGACCAGCATAATGATGCTTGGCTGAGAAAAGAAGCCTACAGAATTTAGTTTGTTTCCGACATACCACACAACCATTGAATCCACTGTACGGGCAACCACAAAGTGTACCAAATGCAGGGTATCATTAATCGTCCATAAAACAACTACACGCATAGTAAACCGTTCATGCGCATACGCATCATATGTATCCACACCTACCTCAAATAATAGATCTAAGTCATCAATCAATTGTTCCAAAAACACATCAATATCATTTCCAGGCGCTCCCGATATTAATAATGAAAGCATGATGAACTTTCTTTTCATACACAACCATGGTTGAAGGTTGTAAATGACAGATAAAACCGGCCACACACTATGATTTTTGTTGCCTCTATTTACATCGACCCCATTAGTTGAAATGCCAAGACGAAGACTTCTAGGATTGTTAGTGATTTCGGGATATCTGTCATCTATGGCTTTCCATGCCAGTCAATCGGATGGGTGGCGTAACACACCGGGTATTTTGGAACTGGTGGCATGCCATCTTAGATCTTCTGTTATGGTTTTCACTTAAAAATAGTCGTTTTAATCTTGGAATGATGGGGAAATACCACATTACCTTTTCAGGAGTATTGTAGCATAGTTTTTAGTCCTCTCATCCACCTTTCACATGGATTTACCACAATTTAGACATACAGTTAGGTCATTGTTCTCCTTCCTGTAAAGAATACAATCAATTATACACACATGTATCTTGGTGTACCCTGAACCCATTGACTTCATAATCTTTTTGGCCTCATATGTATTTTTCACAATTTCATTACATTCAGGTAGCATCTCTTTCAGCAAAACTAAAAGTTCATTAAAAAAAACTTATCTTATGCTCCATGCTTAGTCTTCAAGTTCAGTAGTTGAACCAAGGCAGATAAATTTATGAAGGTATGACATCCTTCATACAGGGGCTTCTCAGCATCCATGATTAGTTCTTGAAACTTCTCATGGTCCTCAGTGAAATTTCTTCAGTAGCTCTGACCATTTCTATTGTTTATGATGCATCAAATGGAATTCCAGAATCGAAAAGTGACTCCGTGTGAAGCTCCTCTCTCACGGGCCCGTGTTTCTCTCCATGTTTAGTTCACCTTGTATAAGTCAGATCAAATCCCTTAGAGTACAAATTCATTTCTACATCGGAATATGATTTCGTGATTCTATCGGTTGTCATCCATGACTTATCCATGTTAGCGTTATCTAACAAATACACAGATAAATTTAGAGAAAACCCATAGAAGGTTAGAAATAACGGATAAGTTATCAGGGAGGTAGGACGGAGTGATAATTCGGTCGATTAATGAGCGATGGAAAAATGGGGAGCGGGTAATTGGGGAAATTAATTGTGTGATTTGGAAGTTTTTTAATGAATTCACTCAATAACCCATCAGTTTTAGAATTTATGGGCCCAGTTAAAACTATATTTTAATAAATTGTGCAATATTGTATATTTTGGTATGTTTTTTCGGATTGTTAACATTCATCCGTAATGGATGTTCTTCCAGAAATAAAACAGTTGAGACCCTTTAATTTCAAAAACCCAAACGGTTTAATGAGTTTTACTTTAGGGGTAATTTAGACCCTCAACCACTCTAACTGCTAGTTTCCCTTTTCCGTTGTTTATTTGAAAATTTCAAACCTTAAACCACTCGATATAAACAAATTAAGATATATTAATAGTTAATTTCGACCACCAATTTTGTTAGAGCATATTCCTATGCAACAATGTGTCTCGTGTATTGTATCTAGATCAGAGCGTATGTGTGAGTCTTAGGGACATCCTACCAAGCTCCATACCAATGGTGCGCTGACCAACGTACCAATGGTACGTTGGATGGTACGCTAGTTAGTGAGTATTACATATAAATAGTTTGACTCTTGTATAGAATGTAGCTGATCATTTTGATTCTTCCCTAAGTGTGTATTTCTGTGTGTGTGTTCTAGAGAGAGAAACCAGAGAGTCTTTATTGTAATCTTCAAGTGATTTAATAAGAAAACTCTTATTTACCTCCTTGTGTACTAGATCGTTTGTATCTATCAGCAGTAAGATCATTCCGTGTACTTACAAGTGGTATTAGAGCAATTCCAGGTTGCTCTGCTGATTAGAAATGATCATCTTCAGATTTCTAGTGAGAGAAAGTTTGGGTTTCATTGGTTTTTCATCAATTTTCTTCAATTCTGAGTGTTTCTGATGTCAAACTTGATTTTAAAATATTCCTAGTGTGTTTCGTTGCCTACTGCTGCAAATTACAGTCCAAAACGTCCAAATTCTAAAAAAATCAGTCGAAAATGTGTTGGTATGCCGGTTGAATGTTGTGGTGCGCTGGATGAACTGTTGGTACGCTGACTAGTACGTTCGCTGGTACGCAAGGCAATCTTCAACGGTGGTCTGGAGCAGTTACGCCGTACCTAGTTTGGCACGCTAAGTTCACTGGTCCGCTGAGTACACTGGTACGTTGATGTTTGTGGTACGCTGAGTGTTTGGTCTGGTCAAAGTTTTGGTACGTTGGTCAAAGGTTTGGTCCGTTGAGAGTGCGATTGGTACGCTGACATAAAAGTGGCGTTCTAAAAGTGACGTAATTTGAGTTCCTTTACGAATTACGGGAGCTAATACCAGCCAAAACGACCGTCTCGACGAGATCTACACTTTTACTCGCCTAACGGCCAGTACCCTTCGGTTTGACCCCCAAAATCCGTCTCTAAAACCTTCGTTTTTTGCATCCGAAGTTTTCGATACTGAAAGTTTATCACAAGATGTATGATTTTCAAGCGTTTGCGGTTATGCAAAACACGATGCAAGCTATGATTAACTTTGATAAAGAAATTGGAACAAGCCAGAAAGTTCCCAAGTTGTTGAAATTGGAAGATTGTTACAATTGGAAACAAAGATTTTCTGCTTACATTAGCACGAATGATATCGATTTTATGAATTCCAATTCGATAGTTTTACATGCATCTAACTGATCAAAAAGATTATAAAGAAATTCACAATTTTGATGCTGCTGAGAGAAAAAGTTATGAGCTTGAACAAAAAGTGTATGGTTATCTTATGATAGCTCTACCTACTGAATTGTTGCATCAGTTTAGTACTTGCAAAAAGTCAAAACAGTTATGGGATGCTTTGTCTGCAAGATGCGAAGACAATGATCAATACAAAAAGAGTAGACGAAAAGTGCTGAATAAAGAATTTGAAAACTTTCAACACTATGAGAGAGAAAACATCATTGCTCTTGTATCCAGATTATCACATCTAACCAGTGAAATGAAAGTGGTTAACATTGAGAAGACTGAGGAGGAATTGAAAAAGAAACTGCTGGAAGCATTACCATAGAAGTGGGAAAATTATGTTATGTTACTTACTCATGATAAAGAGTATTCAACATTATCGTTTCATGATTTGACAGGAAAGCTTCATGCTAAAGAAATGGAAATGATGACTTCACATAAATCAACTGCTCAACTGCAAAATCCTGAGTTATATCATGGTCAAAATTTTGCAGGTATCAATGCAAAATCTAAGACATTTAGTTTTGATTCATCAAATCCAACTCCAACCGCATTTGTTGCTAGCCATGGAACAGGAAATTCTGAAAATTCATCAAGAGGGTGTAATTTCACTATTCCAAATCATTCAAGTCAAAATTCATTTTCTGCAAAAACATCTGATGAACATTTGGCATTGATATCAGCTTTATTATCTTCATACTATGGATTGTTGAATGGTGGTATGCCAACAGCTAACCTGATTGAAGAAGATTTTGCTCAGATCGATCCAGATAAACTTGAACAAATGGATATCAATTGGCAACTTGCTATGTTAGCCCAAAGAGCTAAAAGGTTCGGGAAGAAAACAAGATTCAAAAGTTAAAATCCAGATGGTAAAGTTGGGTTAGACAAATCAAAGGTAAAATGTTTCAAATGTTTTAATTTTTGATATTTTGCTCGTGAATGTTCAAAGTCAAATGCTTCTTCATCAAAGTCTTCGAAAAATAATTCAGAGTCAAAGGCATTAGTCTCATAATTTGATAAAGGATATGACTAGTCGAAAGAATTTGAAACTCCTATTGCTTTGACTGCAATTCATGATAATTCTGCAGATTCTTTTAATGCTGAGCTAGTAGAACTTGAATATCTTCATGGTCAGCATGCATGTGTGGTTAAAGTTGACCAGAGTGATTCTGAATCTCAAACAAGTGGTTCTAAAACTAGTGGTTATGAACCAGTTTGTGAATTTTGTTCACAAAAGGATAAAAGAATTCAAAGTTTGGTAAAGGAGAATGAATTGTTAGTTGCTGATTATGAAAGGAAGATGGAAGAACTGGGTGATGAACAAAAAAGGTTGGAAGGTCAAATTCAAGAATTGTCATCTCAAAAAGAAAAGGTTTTAGAGTTTCAAGCAGAAGTTGTTGAGAAAGTTTTAAAGTTTCAATGTGTTGAAAAGGATTTTGAACAAAAATTTACAGAATTATCTGAGAAAAATGGAGAATTAGTTAAGAAAGTTGAAAAATGGAAGGCTGAAGCTGAGGATGCTGCCGATGATTTCAATAATTTGTTTGAAAAGTCAAAGGTTAAGCTTGATATGCTCTACAAGACTTCTGATGAACAAGTTGCTCAAGTTTTTCAATATCAGATAGATATGGAAAAGTTGCTAGATGAAAAGAGGAAGTTAGCGAGGGTGAATAAATTGCAAAATGCAAATCTTGATATTCAGAAAAGGAATGAAGATAAGTTGAAGAAAGAGTTATTTGCTGAGCTTAATAATTTGAGATTGCAAAAATATGAAACACACAAGGTTGCTAAGAGATTGATTGCAACAGAGAATGAATTGGCTGAAGCTCAACAAAAGATTTCCGATTTGAAGATCCAAGTGATTGATGCAAATCGTCTTTAAAACAATGTCACCAATTCACAATCTTTCACAAGCTTCTTAGCAAATGATGAAAATTTTGAAAGAATGTTCGACAAGACAGTGTTGCCTCCAGCTAATATCAAAGAAGTTGTCAACATTGTCAAAGAAACAGTTGAAGAATGTGATTACTCAAAGTTTTCTGATTCTAAATCTGAAGAAAAGAAGAAAACAAAGAATCAAAAGAATGGAAAGAAAGCTGAACAGAAATCAGAAATTCCTAAGATTTCAAAGTTTGTGTCTAGGTCTTCGTCCACTAAAGAAGAGAAATTAGCTAGTTCAACTAACAAGATTCGTTCTGATACTGACATTGATGAAACAATCTTCTATGCTAAAAAAGATGTCAACAAAGTCAAAGTTGAGTTTTCTCGTCTTGCAAAGAATGGGCATCAATCATCTACTTCGGAAGAAAAGATTTCGGGAAAACATGTTGGTTTGGGTTTCAAGCAGAAACTTGCTAAAGTTGATGATTCTAAGGTTCAAAAGCACCAGAAATTGAAGAAGATTAATATGAAACAAGTTCAAAAGGATTCTTTAAAGCTGAAAAAGTTCAACCTGAGAGGTTTTACGAACTCAAAGGTTCGGAAAAAATATTTTCTGACAAAGAATTCTCGCTTCATTACGTGGATACTCAGAAAATATCAGAAGTTTTTGTCAAGAATGCTGATCCGAAGAACAAGAAGCAGCAGACTGCTAAATTTTCTTCTGGAGGATCTAATTCTACTCCTAAGAGCCCGACATCCAAATGGGTTCATGGTCATTTTGGAGATGCTCATTTTTGTGAAGCTTTGCAGGGACAAAAGAGGACAAATGTACACAATTGTTTGTGTTACTATTGCCGACAAAAAAGGGCATATGACACAAGATTGTCCTGTCACGACTGCTTCTAATCAAAGAAAAGGAAAGGTTCCTTTTGTTGGTAAATCTGCCAAATACAAATTTATTGATGAATATGGCAGAGTATTTGATGAATTTCAACCGGCATTTTTTAAACGTCAAGGAAGGTTTTTACCTAAATTTCAAAATGATCCATCTGTCGGTTGTTCGTCACAATCAACTGTGACTGGTTCATCAGATATACTAATTTACTAACACAACAAATCTGGAAACCTAAAATGGTTTCAAAAGGAAATCAGGACACTGGTCGATCATAAGCGATTCTCTTCGGGTCATTTATAAACTGACGTGTTTAACCAGTGTGCATGTACTTCTATATGACCTATTGGTGATTGAAAAGTTGCTGATGGAGGAGTATCCCGCTGATTTACTTTAAATACAAGTGATACCACATTTCAAAAACTGGAATCTTTTGAAAGCTAAAACTGAAAGGTATTCATGTCGAAATGTCAATTTTCATTCTTTAATGCATTTTTGTTTGTAGTTTAGGGGGAGAAAATTGAAAAAGCCAAAAATAGTGTCTTTGTATTTTGTTAAAATGAAAAATCAAAAAATAGAGTTTTCATTTTAAGGAGAAGAACAAAAAAAAATACAAAAACATTAAAAAATGAGAAATTGTATCCGACATATTTGGGAAATGATGGTACATTGGCTTACGTGTCTGACTCATGGATAAATTAGATGAAAAATCCATAAGATCATTGTTTGATGTGCTTTCAAAAAGTATTCAGATGTGATATACATTAAATACTAATGCTTGACCAAATGGACGACATCTTGATGCACATCTCAAGATATTGAAAAGATATGTGAAAAAGAAAATGAGAAGTCATTGCAAAGATTTAAACTTGTTTGATTTTCTTTATTTTCTTAAATGATCGGAGTATCTCTGCGTATCCACAAGATCGACCTGATAGTTATTCATTTAAGGTTCTGCTTTATTTTCTTTGGTGTTTCGTATAATTAATCGAACTTTCTCTGCGTGGACATAAGACCGGCCTGATTGTTGTTGAATTATACAATTTCAACTTATTTTATTTTCTTATTTTGTTTCCGAGGTCTTATCTGTGTATCAAAAGTCGACCTTAAGGTAGACGATTTAATGTTTATATTTCTTTTTGCATGGAACACAGTTGACTATATCATGAATACAATCATTATGTGTTAAATCACAAGTGAAGTCACAAAGTGTGATATAAAAAACATATCTGAATATGTCTGATAGTGTGGGGTACACTGGTCTAAGCAAATCTAATCAAAACCTTAACATATCCAGATGTTATGAGTATGATTATGCCACAGTTTAAGATGGACACGTTATACCAGCAATCGACATGACTTGTGTGCTGAAGTAACTGAAATTGAAGTGTAGTTCAGCGTGTTATATTCAATATGATCCCAAATTGTGATCTTTCTCGCAAAAGAAAAAAATAGTGTCTGATTCTGTATTACATTTATGTTTCATATCTGAAAAATCCAAAAAGATTTTAGGTGTGTTTTAGCATAAATTTAGAAAAATCAAAAAGATTTTCGGTGTGTTTTTATGTAAAGTTTAAAATAAAACCAAAAAGATTTTGTTTCTTATTTGTTTTCGACTGATCGACATGTGATACGAAATCAAATTTTCAAAAATTTTCAAGTTTTGAGGTATCTTTTACAAATGGATATTGAAGTTCAAAGATTATTCAAGAGTGATCCAGCCATGCAAGCTCTATTTCTGACAAGATTTCAAGTTGAAGATCGGATGCAGTAATGCTAAAGATTGAAGACTCGAGATTTAGTTAGAATAGACATAGTACACGTTAAGGGGGAGTTTGTTAGAGCATATTCTTATGCTACAATGTATGTCATTTATTGTATCTAGATCAGAGCGTATGTGCGAGTCTTAGGGGCAGCGTACCAAGCTCCATACCAATGGTGCGCAGACCGACGTACCAATGGTACGTTGGATGGTACACTAGTTAGTGAGTGTTAACTATAAATAGGTTGACTCTTGTATAGAATGTAGCTGGTCATTTTGAGTCTTCCCTAAGTGTGTGTTTCTGTGTGTGTGTTCTAGAGAGAGAAAGCAGAGAGTCTTCATTGTAATCTTGAAGTGGTTCAATAAGAAAACTCTTATTTATCTTCTCGTGTACTAGATCGATTGGTTCTATCAGCAGTAAGATCATTCCGTGTACTTATAAATTTTATACTCTTTGATCAAGAAGACTACCGAGAAGGAAAAAATAGAGTTGTACGGAGCCTGGATGGAGGTGAAGTATAGATACTATATGTTGCCTACAAGCCCTCCCCTAACTAGTACATGTCTTTCTCTTTAGTTAATTATTAACAATTATTTGATGTTTGCCAATCAATTATTAATTGATTCGATGTTTACCAATCACTTAGGTGACAACGATGAAAACACAATACTCTTTTAGGTTGATGTTAGCATAAAGTTTCATATTGCTATGAGCCGCTATGAGGTGTACCGTGACATGGGCGTCCTAAGATCGAAATAGATAGACATGGACCAGAAAATCAAAACATTCGACAAGATATACAAAGAGAATGAAGAAGTGTGATGCAAGCGGGACCGGTTGAACAATGCACTGGACCAATACCGACGTTAAACTAGATATGATTTCAAGCTTTTGCCGGTCTGGCATTTGATTACCGACCTTTTTAGAATAATTGTGCGGATACAAACCTAGTCAATGAAACAATGTTTAATTTTGAATTTCAAACTATATTTAAATTTACTATTGAATTTATTGTATTTTATTTGTATTTTCATCCGGAATGAATGTTCTGTCCATGTTTAAAATAGTTGATACCCATTTACTATATCTGAATGAATGTTCTTCTAGAAATATGTAGTTTTGGTAAGTTGTTTCGGACTGTTAACATTCATCCGGAATGAATGTTCTTCTGGAAATAACACAGTTGAGACTCATTTACTATGTCTGACCAACATTAAATATCCATGCATTAACTGTCTTTGACCTCTCCCACTTACACCGCAACATTTCTCTATGAATTTAAGCTCCTCTCTCCCAGCAACATCACACCAAATTCAGCCTTCTTCTCCCAACTACATTAATCACACCAAGATGGAGGTTGTTACCGCAAGAATTGATGCACAGATCAACGAGTTTACCCGTCAATTACGAGAAGATCTCAATTAATTGGATGATATTCTTTCCCGCCAACCAACCCAGGCACTAACTGAGGAAGCAAACCTGGTAAATCACAAAGTTGATTTACATAGAGCCAGTCTTCAGACACTTAACAAGCTTAAGGCTAATGTTCTCAAATAGGCGGTTATTATCGCCCATAGGGCCGCTAAATACAATGGAACTCCTTGAAGAGGGGGTTGTGAGGGTCAAGTGTTTAAACAAAATATTTGGTTTTTGTTTGTTTCTGTAATATGTTTAACATTTATATTAATTTCACTTACTTGTTTTTTTAATTCCAATCAATTGAGATCGTGTAACACTAATTTTAGTTTTATTTTCTGAATGTGTGGAACTAATTGCATTTTAACTTTGAGACGTGTGAAAGTAATTATTTCACTTCAATCTTGAAAAATGGGTGAAAGAAAATCAAACCTTTGGCATACTCAAATGCACTCTAATAGTGATTACACATAAGACCTTTGGCATACCCTATGATCTAGTATATAATCATGATCATCTACTATTGCTCACCACCATCCTTATCAAAAACTATTTCTCACTACCATCCTTATAAAAAATTATCAAAAAAATGACAGCTTTCAGAACTATGATCGAAAACTACATGCAACTGAAGATTTTCGGGTTGCTAGACCAGTACAACTTAATGTTGACGGCGGAGAGGAATTCTATGACTCAAGGTAGGACTCTCCTAAGGAAAGTGCTTTCCGCGCCACCAAGTCCATTTCACTGCCAGATGGCGACTTTTCTTCTTAAATAACTTGAGAAATGCAATGCCAGGTCTGCAAAGCTGGCACATTTGAGGAGGGATGCAGTTGAAAGACATTTAGAATTAATGGCGGAGATGGAAACAAGGTTTCCTTAAAGATCGTCCGGCTGCATTTGCTCTGTTTTAGAATTAGAGATGTAAATCTGTTGGAATTTTTGTGTATGAAATCTTAGTATATATATATTATATATGAAATCTTTTGAATGGAAATTAATACATGTTTGCACAATCGATCTTTTGAATAACAAAAACCCCAAACCAAGAAAACAGAGCGGATCAACAAAAGCCCTAAATGCACAAAACAGAGACAATGAACATAAACCCTAAGCCTAGTAAACTGTTTGCACAATCTACACTCCGATCAAAAACAGATAATTTTAATTTTGCTAAACCTTAATCTGTTTGCACAATCATCATTGCGATCATCAAAATCCCTAAACCAAAAAATCAAAGCGGATCAGGTCAACATAAACCTTAAAAAAGGGTCTAATAACCCGTTTATCCAGTTTATCTAATTTCTTTAACTTATTTTGAAATATGTTTTTTTTTTGTCATAAATGAAGTTGGTTTTCAAATCTTCTCAGTTTAAAAATTAAATAAAAAAACTGCACAAGATTTTGTGATTTCAAATATTTGTTAAAAAATTAGATACTTTGCGGTCAAACGGTTAGTTAGGACCAATGGAGGGTTAATTAAGACCTCTGATGGTTAGTTATAAACTATGATGGTCGGTTAGCATAAACGAGGCCCAATAAGGGTCAATTAGGACCAAATAGTCCCAATAAGGTGTGTATAGGACTAATGATGGTTAGTTGGGACCAATTAGCATTAGTTGACACCAACAAGGCCCACTAAGGTGTATACAGGACCAATGAGGGTTAGTTAGGACCAACGAGGCCCAATAAGGTGTGTTTAGGGGCAATGACGGTCAGTTAGGACCAAAGAGTCCTAATATGGTGTGTATATAACCAATAAGGTGTGTATAGGACCAATAAGGTGTACATAGGACCAATAAGGTGTGTTTAGGACCAATGAGGCCCAATAAGGTGTGTTTAGGACCAATGAGGCCCAATAAGGTGTGTTTAGGGGCAATGAGGCTCAGTTAGGACCAAAGAGTCCCAATATGTAACACCCACGTACAATTCGATGTCAAACATAACAGTTTATAACATTAAAATTTGGTCCCATAAGTTTTCTTTACAAAACGTGTGATTTATCAATCATGAAATACCACTATTGTGACTAAACTTTTACAAAATACTATAACTAGTTTGACATTCATATTAGTTAACATAATTTATAGGTTCATAAACCCCAAAATACGGAACGGTTTAGCAATCTTCTCGTGAGTCGGTTTTTGTAGCCTTGATGAACATCCTTCAAGCTTTCGCCTTACCTGCACATACTCACTTTCAATAGTGAGTTTCTAGTGCATAAAAAATATAGTCAACAATTAACAATGAAGAAAAACCACAAAAATCAGGATTTACCTTCCAGGCGTATCGCTTAGAGGATCTAAGGCTCCAAGCAATACGCTTGATCCTCTAGGCGTATCGCATGCTACTCCAGTTGATCCAGGCGATACGCTTGGAGAAACATTTTCAAGGATCTAGCCAAATCCGGCCAATTCTATACTTAGCCAAATTTTTACCTATTTACCCTCTTATGCACCAGCTTTCTCCCAACCGGTTTTCTACCATTCCCCAAGTGTTTCAACACTCATAACTCACCTCTAAAACATATTTTAGACTTATAAACATACCTTGTTTGAATTCAAGTCATGATTTGCACCAACGGGACTCTATGATCCGTTTGACCCATTAAGGGATATCTTTGTGGCAACCCCAAAGATTACCATCCAGAATTGACCAAGCACACATGTTTTACAACTATGAACATAAATTCGGGCAATATGACATCATAACATATGTATGCATACACCCAAATCAGTAATACGCTTTCATTATATGTATAGCTTATCTCATTATCATTATGCTTGAGTTTTAGTCACAATCACATAATTTCGTTCTACTTATCCTTGATTCACCTAATCAATTTAATTGATATCCAAATGACTAGTTTTTCTTATTTGACCCGTTAAAACGAGTCCTTGCCCTTGGTTTACCCCAATGCCTATTTTGACCACATATAAGCCTTAGAATCTATGGTTCTATAACCATTTATGATTCCTTTTCTCTTGTTACCTGGCATAGGCTCTCTAAGTCCATTTCTGCCCATTGTAACATTCATTCGTTTTAAGATTCCTCCGAATCTTTCATATGGTCAAATTGGGTCATTAGAGAACCTTTTGGCATTGGGCTTCACGGTTTCTAGAACCGTTCGTCACCCTTTCATATAATTCATAGTTTGTTCCATTTGTATGTAATTACACATTTACATATCTAATACACGTAACATAAATAATGTTACCTTTAAAGCTTGATCCTTCGCTTCCACCAACTCCGGAGTTACTTCCTTGATCACCTTGATTGCCTAATGGGTCACTACCAATGTTAGGACCTTAATCATGGTAGCATTTTACCACATTTTTAATAACATGATTTCTATGCTACACATACACAATTACACATAGATGGCATTCAAGCATTCTAACAAGTTTTTGCATCAAGTGTTCATCTAGTTACATGGTTCCATAACATTGCTCTATAATTTAAAGCATTTATCATCAAATATTGTCTTGGTTCATAATTTCATCAATGATGGGTCATTTTTGAACATAGTGTTCTCCTAGACCATTCAAGCTTAAAATCGAACAATTTGCTTGTTTTATGATCAATTAGTTTCTCTTAGGCATTTTATCAAACACCTTGTGTGCATACATATGTGCACACATATAACCCCCATCCCATGAACCTTCAAGTAACCATTTAACATGGAGTTTGTGGAATTCACTTACAACCCATTGTCATTTAACTATATTTATCAATAATCAACCTATTTATGCAAGAATTCCATCAATGAAACTTATTTCTTGACTAACTTAAGTATTCATCTAACATGAAGGTTTAAGTAGGTGAGATTGGTGACTACTTCACCAATTGTTAATCAATTTAGAAATTTATGCAACATATAAGTTCTCCAACATCATAGGATTCACATAACAACAACAAATTCGTAGATTTGTAGTCTCAAATTTCGAGACCTAGCATGCAACCAAATGGGGTTTCACTTACTTGATGAGAAATTGAGTTTGGGAAGATGGAAGCTCTTCCAATTTGTGTTTGATTATGAAAATTGCAGCTCAAGGCCTCCTATTTGCAGAATTTCGATTTTTAGTGATGAAGAGGGGGCTGGGTCGATCTCCTGGTCATGAAATACGACCTCCCTTCTTCCCCTACCTTTTTGTTTAATTCAAGTTTAGACTATTAGCAATTCTTGTCCCTCCATTTTAGTTCTTTGTTTTTATTTCAACCAAAACTTGAATTTACCCATTAAACCCCATAGTTTCCACCAAATTAAATTTTTATTAACATAAGGAGGGGTCATTTTTAGCTATATGATGGAATTTGACTAGACGTTGACGGGAATTTTAATTATTAAAATTTTTGGGATGTTACAACTCCACCCCCCTTAAAGGGGTTTCGTCCCCAAAACGATTTTACGTACCGAATAAATGAGGGTAGTAGTGTTGCATTTCATCCTCAACTTCCCACGTTAAGTCGGAGCTCTTTCTATGCTCCCATTGAACCAATACTTGGTTCACTACTTTGTTTCGTAGCTTCTTTACCTTGCGATCAAGAATCACAATAGGCCTTTCCACATAGTTTAGCTTTTTATCCATAACCAAATCGTCCAATGGCACATAGGCACTCTCATCCGCCAAGCACTTTCTTAGATCGGACACATGGAATGTGTTGGGGATTCCACTCAATCTTCCGATAATTCCAACTGGTAAGCGTTATCACCCACTCGGGCCAATACTTTGAAAGGTCCAATAAACCTAGGACTTAGCTTACCCCGCTTTCGGAAACGGATCACATCCTTCCAAGGGGATACTTTTAACAACACCATATCACCCTTTTTGAATTCTATAGGCCTTCGTCTTTTATCGCATAGGACTTTTGTCTATCTTGGGCCACTTTCAACTGAGCCCTTATCATGTTAAGCTTTTCTGCTGCTAGTTTGACCACCTTCTTACTAGCTAGCTCGCGTTACCCTACTTCACCCCAACACACGGGTGTTCGGCATTTCCTACCATATAGTATTTTGTAGGGCGGCATCCTAATGCTCGAATGGTAGCTATTATTGTAAGAAAATTCAAAAAGTGGAAAGTAATGATCCCGACTCCCATCAAAGTCAATGGCACATGCCCGTAACATGTCTTCAAGTGTTTGGATGGTTCTTTCACTTTGTCCATCCGTTTGTGGGTGGTAGGCGGTACTAAGTAGAAGTTTTGTACCCAACCACTTCTGAAATTCACTCCAAAACTAGAAGGTGAACCGGGTATCCCGGTCGGACACAATCGAGACGGGTACTCCATGGCGTGATATAATCTCGTTTATGTACACATCCGCCATTCTTTCTGAAGAGTAAGTCTCCCAGATCGGTATGCAATGAGCACTTTTGGTCAATCTATCAACCAGCACCCATATAGCATCATAACCCTTGGGTGTTTTGGGTAGTTTGGTTAATTAATCCATAGTCACGTGCTCCCATTTCCACGTTGGAATTTATAATGGTTGGAGCTTGTCATAAGGCTTTTGATGCTCCGCCTTGACTTGTGAACAAGTCAAACATTTTCTCACGTACTTGACTATATCCCGCTTCATACCGGGCCACCAATAGTCACGTTTCAAGTCGTGGTACATTTTTGTCGCCCCCAGATGGATAGAGTACCGCGACTTGTGGGCTTCATCTAGCAACAATTTCTTCACTTCACAAGTGTTTGGAACCCAAGTTCTCCCGAATCAGGTTTTAAGCCCACTTTCTTCTTCTACCAAGTTTTTCACTTGGCCCACGATTCGCTCTTTCTTTTGGTTCTCAGTTTTCATAGCTTCCACTTGAGCTTCTTTGATTTTGGTCATCAAATCGGATGTCAACACCAATTTCATTGATCGCAGTTTAGGCGCATAATCCCCCTTCTGACTAAGGGCATCCGCCACCACATTGGCCTTGCCCGGGTGGTAGTGAATTTCACAATCATAGTCCTTTATGGTCTCGAGCCATCTTCTTTGCCTCAAGTTTAGCTCTTTTTGTTCAAAGACATATTTGAGACTTTTATGGTCGGTGAAAATGGTGCATTTCACCCCATAAAGATAGTGTCGCCATATTTTCAAGGCGAACACCACCGCCGCCAACTCCAAATCATGAGTTGGGTAGTTTTGCTCAGTCACTTTTAATTTCCTTGAAGCATAGGCAATCACCTTGCCCAGTTGCATTAAGACACAACCAAGGCCCAATTTTGACGCATCCGAGTAAACCACCATATCTTCTGTTCCCTCCGGGAGGGTTAAAACTGGTGCTTCCGTCAATTTCTGCTTAAGGCTTTGAAAAGCCTTCTCTTGCTCAACACCCCACACAAACTTGGTGTCTTTTCGGGATAATTTAGTCATAGGTAGGGCTATCTTCGAGAAGTCTTGTATAAATCTCCGATAGTAGCCCGCTAACCCTAGAAAACTCCGCACCTCCGTCGGATTCTTTGGGGGTTCCCATTTTGTGACGGCTTCAATCTTTTCCGGATCCACCATAACCCTTTCTGCACCAATTACATAGCCTAGGAATTGCACTTCCTTTAGCCAGAAGGCACATTTGGAGAATTTCGCGTATAGCTTTTCCTCCCTTAACCTTTCTAGTACCTCCCTTAAGTGTTTAGCGTGTTCCACTTCATCACGGGAGTATACCAAAATGTCATCGATGAACACAATCACCGACTTATCTAACATAGGCTTACACACCCAATTCATTAGATCCATGAAGGCTGCGGGTGCATTAGTGAGCCCGAAGCACATCACTAAAAATTCATAATGCCCATATCTTGTTCTGAAGGCCGTTTTGGGAACATCTTCCTCGTTCACCTTTAGTTGATGGTACCCCGAACGTAGGTCTATCTTTGAGAACCATTTTGTCCCTTGAATTTGATCAAATAAGTCATCAATTCTGGGCAACGGGTACCTATTCTTCACTGTGAGTTTGTTCAACTCCCGGTAGTCTATCCACATCCGCATGCTACCATCCTTCTTTTTCACAAATAACACCGGTGCTCCCCACAGAGAGACACTCGGTCGTATGAACCCCTTATCCAATAACTCCTGAATTTGGGTCATCAATTCTTGTAATTCCGTCGGTACCAATCTATATGGAGCTTTGGCCACCGGATTAGCATTTGGCACTAAGTCGATTTTGAATTCCACCTCCTGATCGGGTGGTAACCCTGGTAAGTCATCCGGAAATACGTCTTTAAATTCTTGCACCACGGGTAAGTCATCTATTGTGGGGCTTTGAATTCTAGTATCCGCCACCATAGCCAAGTAGGCTTGGCACCCGTGCAACATGAGCTTTCTAGCTTCCATCATCGTGCAAAGAATTGGAGCATTTTGTTTCTCACCATAAATGGTGACTTTGCTCCCCTTTGGCGAAGATATCTCTATCACCTTCTGGTCACAAATGACCTTTGCGTGGTTGCGGGATAGCCAATCCATCCCCACCAACACCTTGAATTCTCTCATTGTCGTTGGAATGAGATCTATTAAGTATTCGTCGTTATCGATGGAGATTTTGCATCCGCGACGTACATCAAAAACAAGAATAATTTTGTTATTAGCTATTTCTACCTCTAGGGGTACATGCAATTTTTCAATTATAAACGAAGGATTCTTAATAAAATCATATGAAACGAATGATCTATTAGCTCCCGTATCAAATAATACGTGAGCAGGTATCTAATTAACAAGAAATGTACCTGCCACCACGTTGGGATCCGATTTGGCTTCTTTGGCCGTGAGTTGGAATGCCCAGCCCGTATCTTTTGGCATTTCCACTTTTACCCCACTTCTTGCCCCCTCCTTCTTGAGTTTTGGGCATTCAGATTTCCTATGCCCCGTCTGGTAACAGTTGAAGCATCATGGCTCTATAGACGGGCAATTGGAAATGACGTGGCCCTCTTTGCCACAATTTAGGCAAGGGCGATCTTTAAATATGCACTCCCCCGAGTGCCCTTTTCCGTAAACCTTGCATCTGGAGCTACCACCTCTTGCGTCCTTTTTCTTGGACGAGTCACCCACCTTTGTCTTTTTAGGGGGATTCAGATTTCCCCCGGTAGGTTTTCTTGCCTCCCGGGCTTCTTCCCGGTTGATATCATTTTCTCGTGCCCGAGCGGCGTTAATCATTTGTTCCACCGTGGTGAACCGGTCTAGAGGCATGAAATTCTTTATCTTCGCCTTCAACATGTTCCGGTAAAAGAACATTCGTGCCCCATCAGTAGGTAGCACATCTAAGCAGAATTTTACCCAATCCAGGTAAATACCGGGGATCTCATCAACCGGTTTGAGTCTCCCCTTGCTCTAACTTGAGGAACTCTTGCTTCAGTTCATTGACCGTAGAGGTGGGTAGTGATGTTCAAGAAACAGTTCTTTAAATTCCGCCCAAGTTAGGGCATCTGTCACTGCCTGCCCTTTTTCTAGGACTTTTGAGTCCCACCAATCTTTTGCCCTATCTACTAGTAGACCTGTAGCAAAGATAACTTGATCTACAGCCTCATAATGGCTTCTTTTGATTACCCCCTCCACATTGGTCACCCATCGGTGACTGGCTATTGGGTTAGGATCACCCATGTATTGCGAGGGTTTACACGCCATAAAGTCCTTAAAGGAACTCCCCTTCTTCTTTGGCGCACTCACCTCCCCTTTGTTCAGGAGGGCATTCTTTAGTTCCTCGAACTTTTCGTTCAAGGTACTCAGTAGATCCTCCTGGATCTTATGCACATACTCGGGAATAGCTGCCTGAATGGCATTTCCCACTTCTTCAGAGATTTGGGCTCTCATGGCCTGCCTTCTCTGTTCCTCTGTAAGACCATCGCCATCATGGTCCATTGATCTACAGGTACAAAGTTCACATTAGCTTAATAGCTTTTATTTACCCTTGCCGCAACAAGGTTTTTATACATAATATTGGTCGTGGCCAATATTCTCTCACAGGTTTATATGAGGTTTCTAGCCTTAGCATTACCACGTTTCTACCTGGGACACTTCATTCACGCCTACAATATATTGGTCATGGCCAATATCCTCCCACAGGTTTATACGAGGTTTCTAGCCTTAGCATTACCCCGTTTCTACCTGGGACACTTCACTCACGCACTTCCTATTTCAGGTGTAAAAACCCCCGTGCGTTTCCCCGAGTGATCGCTAATAATTCTGCCTTTACCGGCATATAGGAACTATTATTCCAATTAAACACAATATGAACAATTCAATTTATGGTTACGTACCTTACCCGGACGCTTTATCAAGCTCGAACTAATCACTTTTCCCGTTCACCTGAGCTCAAGGTTCGAGTTCACGTACTCCCCGAGTACTTAATTCTCTCAAACCATGGCTCTGATACCAAATTATAACACCCACATACAATTCGATGTCAAACATAACAGTTTATAACATTAAAAGTTGGTCCCAGAAATTTTCTTTACAAAACGTGTGATTTATCAATCATGAAATGCCACTATTGTGACTAAAATTTTACAAAATACAATAACTAGTTTGACATTCATATCAGTAAACATCATTTATAGGTTCATAAACCCCAAAATACGGAACAGTTTAGCAATCTTCTTGTGAGTCGGTTCTTGTAGCCTTGATGAGCATCCTTCAAGCTTTCTCCTTACATGCACATAATCACTTTCAATAGTGAGTTTCTAGAGTATAACAAATATAGTCAACAATTAACAATGAAGAAAAACCACAAAAATCAGGATTTACATTCCAGGCGTGTATCGCCTAGAGGATCTGAGGCTCCAAGCGATACACTTGATCCTCTAGGCGTATCGCCTGCTACTCCAGTTGCTCCAAGCGATATGCTTGGAGCAACATTTCCAGGGATCTGGCCAAATCCAGCCAATTCTATACTTAGCCAAATTAGGGGCTATTTACCCTGTTATGCACCAGCTTTCTCCCAACCAGTTTTCTACCATTCCCCAAGTGTTTCAGCACTCATATTTCACCTCTAAAACATATTTTAGACTTATAAACTTACCTTGTTTGAATTCAAGTCATGATATGCACCAACGGGACTCTATGACCCGTTTGACCCATTAAGGGATATCTTTGTGGCAACCCCAAAGATTACCATCCAGAATTGACCAAACACACATGTTTTACAACTATGAACATAAATGTGGGACATATGACATCATAACGTCTGTATGCATACACCCAAATCAATAATACGCTTTCGTTATGTGTCTAGCTTATCTCATTATCATTATGCTTGACTTTTAGTCACAATTCACATAATTTCGATCTACTTATCCTTGGTTCACCTAATCATTTTAATTGATATCCAGATGACTAGTTTTTCTTATTTGAACCGTTAAAACGTGTCTTTGCCCTTGGTTTACCCTAATGCCTATTTTGACCACATATAAGCCTTAGAATCCATGGTTCTATAACCATTTATGATTCCTTTTCTCTTGTTACCTGGCATAGGCTCTATAAGTCCATTTTGCCCATTGTAACTTTCATTCGTTTTATGATTCCTCCGAATCTTTCCTACGGTCAAATTGGGTCATTGGAGAACCTTCTGGCATTGGGCTTCACGGTTCCTAGAACCGTTCGTCACCCTTTCATATAATTCATAGTTTGTTCCATTTGTATGTAATTACACATTTACATATATAATACATGTAACATAAATAATGTTACCTTTAAAGCTTGATTCTCCGCTTCCACCAACTCCGGAGTTACTTCCTTGATCACCTTGATTGCCTAATGGGTCACTAACAATGTTAGGACCTTAATCATGGTAGCAATTTTACCATAATTTTAATAACAAGATTTCTGTGCTACACATACACAATTACACATAGATGGCATTCAATCATTCTAACAAGTTTTTGCATCAAGTGTTCATCTAGTTACATGTTTCCATAACATTGCCCTACAATTTAAAGCATTTATCATCATATATTATCTTGGTTCATAATTTCATCAATGATGGGTCATTTTGTGAACATAGTGTTCTCCTAGACCATTTAATCTTAATATCTAACAATTTGTGTGCATAAACATATGCACACATATAACCCCCATCCCATGAACCTTCAAGTAACCATTTAACATGGAGTTTGTGGAATTCACTTACAACCCATTATCAATTAACCAAATTTATCAATAATCAACATATTTATGCAAGAATTCCATCAATGAAACTTATTTCTTGTCTAAATTAAGTAGTCATCTAACATGACTACTTCACCAATTGTTAATCAATTTAGAAATTTATGCAACATATAAGTTCTCTAACATCATAGGATTCACATAACAACAACAAATTCGTAGATTTATAGTCTCAAATTTCTAGACCTAGCATACAACCTAATGGGGTGTCACTTACTTGATGAGAAATTGAGTTTGGGAAGATGGAAGCTCTTCCAATTCGTGTTTGATTACGAAAATTGCAGCTCAAGGCCTCCAATTTGTAGAATTTCGATTATTGGTGATGAAGAGGGGGCTGGGTCGATCTCCTGGTCGTAAAATACGACCTCCCCTTCTTCCCCTACCTTTATGTTTAATTCAAGTTTAGAATATTAACAATTCTGGTCCCTCCATTTTAGTTCTTTGTTTTTATTTCAACCAAAACTTGAATTTACCCATTAAACCCCATAGTTTCCACCAAATAAAATTTTTATTAACATAAGGAGGGGTCATTTTTAGCTATGTGATTGAATTTGACTAGACGTTGACGGGAATTTTAATTATTAAAATTTTTGGGATGTTACACAATATGGTGTGTATATAACCAATAAGTTATGTATGGGACCAATAAGGTGTACATTAGACCAATGTAGGACCAAAGAGGCTAAATAAGGTGTGTTTAGGGGAAATGAGGGTAGCTAGGACCAATGAGTCCCAATATGGTGTGTATATAACCAATAAGGTGTGTATAGGACCAATAAGGTGTACATAGGACCAATGATGGTTAATTGGGACCAACGAGACCCACTAAGGTGTATATAGGCCCAATAAGGGTCAGTTAAGACCAACGAGGCCCAATAAGGTGTGTTTAGGGGAAATGAAGGTCAGTTAGGAGCAATGAGTCCCAATAAGGTGTGTATATAACCAATAAGGTGTGTATAGGACCAATAAGGTCTGTTTAGGACCAACGAGGCTCAATAAGATGTGTTTAGGGGAAATGATGGTCAGTTAGGACCAATGAGTCCCAATAAGGTGTGAATATAACGAATAAGGTGTGTAGAGGACCAATAAGGTGTATTTAGGACCAATGATGGTTAGGTGGGTCCAACAAGGCCACTAAGGTAAATATAGGACCAATGAGGGTCAGTTAGGACCAACGAGGCTCACTAAGGTGTATAAAGGACCAATGAGGGTATGTTAGGACTAACGAGGCCCAATAAGGTGTGTTTAGGACCAATGAGGGTTAATTAGGATCAAAGAGTCCCAATAAGGTGTGTATAGGACTAATAAGGTGTATTTAGGACCAATAATGGTTAGTTGGGACCAACGAGGGCCACTAAGGTGTATATAGGACCAATGAAGGAGTTAGGACCAACGAGGCCCACTAAGGTGTATATAGGACCAATGAGGGTTTGTTAGGACAAACGAGGCCCAATAAGGTGTATTTAGGACCAATGAGGGTAAGTCAGGATCAAAGAGTCCCAATAAGGTGTGTTTATGACCAATTATGGTTAGTTGGGACCAATGAGTGTCATTTAGGACCTATGACGAAGAATTAGGACCAACGACGTTCACTAAGGTCTACATAGGAACAATAAGGTGTATTTAGGAGTAATGAGGGTTAGTTGGGACCAATAAGCTAGCAGGGTCAGTTAGGACCAATTATGATGAGTTAGGACCTGTGATTATAAGTAAGGGCCAACCAGTGCCCTTAAGGTGTATTTAGGACCGATGAGGGTCAGTTAAGACCAAGGAGGCCCAATAAGGTGTATATAGGACCAATAAGGTGCAATAAGGTGTGTTTAGGACCATTGAAGGTTATGACCGACGAGTGATGGTGAGCTGTTAGGACCAGTTAATGAGGGTCACTTAAGACCAATGATGTTGGTTAGGAGGAATAAGGCCCAATATAGTGTAATTAGGACCAATGAGGATACAACTATACCCGATAGAGTTTAATTACAAGACCGAAGAGGGTTACTTGGGACTTCGATAATTTATTACAACGCATTGCGAAAGATATATATATATATATATATATATATATATACATACATATATAGGGTTAGGTTCAAATGAGAACTTTTTGTTTTGAGAACTTTTGAGAACTAAATCTCAACCACAAATTTCAGGGGGGGGGGGGGGACCACTACAATTCATGGGAGGGGGGATACATGTAAATAACTTGTGGCTCAAATTAGTTCTTTTTAGTTCTCAAATCAAATTGATTCTCAATATATACCTCTACTATATATATATATATATATATATATATATACAAGGGAGATCAAATGCAGACGGGCTTTTTGCCTACGATCCGTGTGCACCAAGAACATGCTGCCACGTATTATGTCAATGAATTCAAGCGGAAGGGTATATACGTTATTTTGCTTGAATAGTTTGTTATGGCAACTCCTGTTATACCGGGAAGCTTTGCCTTCGATAAGTAGTTCACCAAATTCAAATTTCCACAAGTCGTATAGGGTTTAACGCAATTCGAATTTTGTCGATCAATCAATTTTCCACAAATTATCGACCAATTCCCTTTTTTAATGGATTCTGCAGTGGAGGCTTCTTCTCTAGATTCGAGCGAAAGTTCGAATGATAATGTTCATATTGAAGGTAACTTTTTTATCTTAGCGATCGGATAGTAGTTTGAGGTTATGAATTTGAATTTGATAATCCGGCTAGTATGAGTTCTATATGATGCTGGTCTGGTATCGACATATAGTATGCTTTTCTGCGATTTTAGCAATCGGATAGCAGTTTTGATTTTATGAATTTGAATTTGATGATCCGGCTAGTATGATTTTCTATAGGATGCTGGTCCGGTATCAAAGTTTTCTTTAGTTGATTTTTATTGAATGATCTATCGAATATGAGTTTCCAGTTGCTTTTTTATAAATTTTGATTTGAATTATCTGGGTAATATGATTTTTATATCATGCTGGTTTGATATCAACGAGTTTTCAGTTTTGTTTCTATGCTGGTAGTTTATGCTGGTTTGTATTTCATTTAATGCTGGTATTTTACTGTTGTTATTTTTTTTTAGATGATGCTGATTTCTGTGCTAACGATTGGCAACCAATTCCTAATTACTCTGTAAATAGAGTTGAACGTGTATCTCCAACAACTGGGTAGAAATTTTATTCACCTGTTGTGGCACAGTCTGCTAAACCTGAGATTGGTATGGTTTTTGATACTGTAGATGAAGCATTTGATTTTTAAAAAATTATGCAAAGTTAGGAGGTATTGAAGTCCGTATAGGAGGTGATAGAAAGGTAAAAGGAATTGTTATATCAAAGTATTGTATACTCTAAAGACGATCATAAAAAGTTCCACCCCATTGATAGTTATATCGATAGATCTGGTGCGGAAAAGAAATCCAAAGTTAAACGAAAACAACCTTCAAAAAGGACGTGAGGCCGTGCCCAATTGAACTTGAAACTTACAGATTCTAGAAGATACAAAGTTCATTCGTTTGTTGAGGAGCATAACCACAATTTTTTAGATGAAAGTGATATTTACTTGCTAAATTCCTCAAGGAATTTGACTTTTAGCCAACAGAAAACATTATATGATTTATTAAAGTTGAACATTGGTCTAGTTAGGGGGTTTCATATAATGCGTAAGATGTATGGTGGATTTGAGGATGTAGGTGTAACATCTGTTGATTGTAAGAATTTTAAAAGGGATATGAATTCATTCATTAGAGAGTTTGATGCTGATATGGTTGTCAAACGTCTGATGAGGAAGAAAGAATTTTGCTCTGGATTTTCATGTGACTACACTGTTGATGATGACGGTAATCTCACTGGTTTGTTTTGGGCTGATGAGGAAATGAAAAGAAATTTCCTTGTTTTTGGGGATGTAGTTTCTTTTGATGCGACGTTTCGTTCAAACAGGTATTTTATATATACATATATATTTTATTCTGCCATAGTTATTGCAATTTTTTTTAACTATATTACAACAATGAGCAATTACATTTTACTTGTAGATATCAGATGGTATTTATTCCATTTACCGGCATTGACAATCATAACTGCAATATCACTTTTGCTGATGCTCTGTTGGGATCAGAGATAACTGAAAGCTACAGTTGGCTTCCTTGAAATTTCCAGAGCAGCATGGGGTCTGATCCTAAAGTAATTATTACTGATCAGGATGTTGGCATGAAAGGTGCCATCACTCAGGTTTTTCCAAACGTTAGGCACAGGTTGTGCATGTGGCATATTATGAAGAAGCTTGCATCTAAGGTTGCTATATCTTCTATTTTCTTATGCTGAACTTGTGAGTATTGTTTTTCTTCTGTTTTTTTTGAACTTTTTTCTATGTTTTTGCAGGTTAGTAAACGATTGTTCCATAGTAAAAAATTCAAACGCAAGCTTTGTAACATAGTGTGGACTGATGCAATCAATATCACTGAATTTAAGGCAGGATGGCATAATATAATGGATAGGTTCAAACTGATGGGGAACCGGTGGTTTATTGACATGTTTTACATGCGGGAAGATTGGATTCCTGCATTTTACTGTCACGAGCACATGTCAGGGTTGATGCGAACAACATCTAGATATGAAAGCGAGAATCATTTCTATGGTACGTTTACCAATGTGAATAACACACTTGTAGAATTTTTAAGCAGTTTTGAAACTGCAATTGAGTGTCAGAGATATCAACATACGAAGAATGATCATGATACTCGTTATACAACACCAGATTTTAGGACGGGTTGAATTTTTGAAAGGCAAGCTGATAAGATATTTTCTAGAGAAAATTTTTATGATGTTCAAGAACATATAAGAGTCGGTGTCAATGACTATTTAGGTTTGAATGCAACAACAGTTAAGGATTTCTTGAAATTTACAATAAAGGAGCTTAAGTCACCATACAAAGGATTGTCTGAGGTACATCTCTTTTTTTTAAGTTTTTTTGCTGGAATTTTTATTATGCTGTAGGACTTTGCTTATGCTAGAATAATTTATTTTATTCTGGTGTACTTTATTTTATATTGGTTAATCAACCTGCTGTCATATTGATAAGTTTTAGTTATTTTCCCTTTCTTTTTTAGGTTGTTTTCAGACAAAGTGACATGACATTAGAATGCACATGTAATCGTTATGAACAGTATGGGCTTCTCTATTGGCATATTTTTTATGTTTTAACTATATATGGGGTTGAGAGATTTCCAAAGAAATATATCATGCGTAGGTGGACCAGAGATGCAGTTCCAAATGTGTCTACTAGTCCTACACTTGAACGGGAGGGGGCTGATCCCATTAGTGAGAATGTTAAAGGTCTTGTCAAAGAAATTATGATGTCTACGGAGTTATGTTTGTAAATCGTTATTGTAAGTAATATGGAAGAACTGACACTGTTCTGTGATCAAGTCAAAGAAGTTGTGAGCAAGGCTGATGGGTGTCGATTTAAAGTTGACCTAACAAAACAGAAGGAGAGATATGCTAGTATATTAGGTCATGATCAAACTAAAGATGTGCCCATAGGCAGACCTATTAAAGTGAAGACAAAGGGGTCGGGATATCACAAACGCTTCAAGTCTGCAGAAGAAAAGGGATATAAGAGCAAAGGTAAAAAGAAGCGTAGATATCAAAATTGTGGTCGTACTAGGCACTATAGACGTACTTGCCACAAACAAGCTTCTGATCCGATGGATGACAGAGATGAAGATTCGGGTGATGAGGCTAATCATGAACAAGACGAAGATGATGACAATGATGGAGATGATGAAGGATATGGAGAAGATGAAATTGTGAGTGATGATGAAGATGATTAAGAATACGTAGGCGATGATGATTTGATTTGTTACTTTTTTTTCAAATACAAATGCTAGTAAAATCATAGGATTGGTCTATGCTGGTTCAATTATATTGCTTAGTTTAATAATGTTCTCATGTATCTCTGTTGTTACATCAATACGTGTAATATACCAAATGCTGCAATTTTTTTCTTATGCTGGTTCATTTTATTATATTCCATTTTATGTTAGGCTGGGTGATTTATCTTGCTCAATTAATAGCTTTTATGTTATGCTGGTTCATTTTCACATATACCTCTGCTGGTATATCATTATGAACAATACCAATTGAAGATATTTTCAACTTCCAAATATAAACTAGATATCATTTTATATTTATCAAAATCTGCTAAAAAGTGCTTACATATATCTAGTAACAAAAAAATAAAAAAATTAAAAAAAACCCAAATAAACCCATCATCAGGGTTTTTAATTTTGCTGATGATTGTCACATTACATAAACCCATCAACACGGTATGTCCACTTGTAGTCCTTAGAGTCCTGAGCAGTGTCTTTTTCTTTGCTAATCGCTTGAATAAGCTTCCTGTCAATGTTTTCTTGTGCAGCACAGTATTTTCTTGTTAATTCTACCCATTTTATGTTGTTAGCCCTAGGCAAGCCATCTCTTATGTTCATTGTTGTCCTGTGATTTTCGCACACAGACTTACTTACCTACATAAGAGCATTTACCGTTTTCATGTCGATTAACTTTGATTCTGGAATGCATTTCTTCACTTTTTCCACCCATATCCTTTCATCTTGGGACACCATCTTTCCATGATTGATGAGTTTTTTTTTACTGTGTTTTTACTGTGTGTATTTATGTGAAGACTATGCGGGATTACTTTTGCGGTTTATTGGTTGTCTATATATATAGTAAGGATGATGATGATAATTAGTCATGTATGTTAGGGGTTGATTTTTAGGATGCTCACCCGGAAGCTCAGACAGCTCAGGAATCCTGAAATGACTTGGGAATCCTATCAGCTTAGGTATCCTGAATGAATATTGTACGCTAATCCCTATTTTTGCCTCGTGCTTATTTGTTTGCAGGTGGTAATCGACTCTCAACCAACTCCTAATGACACGGTCTAAACTTTGAAAGTCGTGGAACAATGGATGAAATGGATTCTAACGGCCAAGATAGTTGTAGACTAGGATCCCAGGGATCCCAGAAAGTTTGTTACTCTTGTAACCGTTATATAATAGAGGTTATGATCGATATAGGGACACAACACAACTCACTCACAATAGAACTCTGATAGCATACAGTCATTATAACACTTAGCTTGATCGATCAAGCCTCCACAACAATTGTAATCTTCATTTTCATATCAATAAAAGTGCTAGGTAGCAGGCTCTTTAGGCCGGCTCCCGAGGTTTTTTGCCAGGATTCCTAGAGGAAACTCGAAAGATTCTGGATTTCCCTCGTTACATCCTTGTGCCGATACCTATACTTTGATATATTATTGTTCTCATTTCAAAGCACACTACCTCACTTACAAAGTTTGGTTCACTTATCGGGGTGTTACACAATGCATCAAGCTTCCTACACCATGGGGAGTTGTAAGGATAGAGAGCGACCAGCAGGAAGCCAAGAACTGCTACTCAACTTCAATGAAGAGTACAACGAAATTGACGAAAGCATAGCAATTACAGAAATAGGCACTCGACGTTCAGGAGGACAGGGAGCTCGATGTGAAAGAAATGCAATTGGACCCTGAGAATCCGAAGTCAAGGTGCTGATAGGGACTAGCATCCCATGGGATACCGAGCAGGAGCGCATTCAGCTTCTGAAAACCAGAACCTCAACTTTTTCTTGGAAGCATGAGGATATGACAGGTATCCCTAAACATATTATTACTCACAAACTTGGTTTAGATCATTCTTTCAGGCCTATATAGCAAAAGAGAAGAAAGTTCGCTCCCGAAAAGAATGAAATCATCCAGGAGGAAGTTGACAAACTTCTCAAAACAAAGATGATTAGAGAGGTCAAGTATCCTAAATGGTTAGCCAATGTAGTCATGGTACAGAAGAAAAAATGGAAGGAGAGTTTGTGTAGATTACACAGACTTGAACAAAGCTTGTCCCAAGGATCCTTTTCCGCTTCTTCATATTGATGCAATGGTAGACGCAATGGCTGGCCATGAGATGCTCACCTTCATGGATGCCTCATCAGGATTCTAGCAAATTCAAATGGAACCCTCTGACCAATAGCACATGGCATTTATGACTCCAACAGGTATATATTGTTATACTGCTATGCCATTTGGTTTAAGAAATGCATGTGCCACGTACTAGCGACTGGTCAACATGATGTTTAAGGAGCACCTGGGGGACACAATGGAGGTCTATATAGACGACATGGTGGTGAAATCAAAAAAGCTAAGGATCTTGTCCAGGATCTCTAGACTACTTTCAATATTCTCGTTCAGTATAATATGAAATTGAACCCTTCCAAGTGCCACTTTGGGGTGCAAGCAGGAAAATTCCTAGGATATATGGTTACTGAAAGAGGGATAGAAGCAAGCCCAGAGCAGATCAAGGATATTTTGAATCTGAAATCTCCATCAAATGTTAAAGAGGTACAGAGGTTAACAGGGAGGATAAGGGCACTCAACAAGTTCATTTTAAGATCCTCATAGAAAAGTAAAGATTTTTATGATATTCTGAGGAAAAACGAAAGGTTTTAGTGGAATGAAAAGCATGAAGAAGCCCTGAATTGCCTGAAAGAATACTTGTCAACAACTACACTTCTTATGAAACCAGAGAATACGGAGCCGTTATCTTTGTACCTTGCAATATCTGGAAGCTCAGTTAGCGCTGTATTAGTAAAAGATCATGAAGGCCAGCAGCATCCGGTGTATTATGTAAGTAAGACTCTGCTAGACGCAGAAGCTAGGTATTCCTATCTTGAGAAACTAATTTTAGCTCTTATAATGGCTTTCACTAAGCTAAGACATTACTTTGAAACTCATGTTATTTTTGTGAAATCTAACTACCTTATTAAGGCAGTTCTTAGGAAGCCGGAAATGTCAGGTAGGATGGCTAAGTGGGCAGTCAAATTAAGTGCCTATGATATCAGATATGAGCCAAGAACAGCAATTAAATCCTGTAGGACCGATGATTACTCGGAGAAATAATCAAAACAAGAACTCTTTACTTGAAGATCACAACCATGCGGAATAAAGTTGTATCATACTTGTTTTTACTTAAGCTTTGTTTTACTTATACTTGTAGTTTGATTGTATTGATTGCATAAACTAGTGAACACAAGATAATAAATTTCTCGGTACTATTTGCATTAACTCAAGTTCAAACTGTTACAAGTGTAAGCACTAAATCTGGTACTTGTGAATGAACTAGCTAACAACTGTAAATAGTACTAAGGAGATCAACTACAGCCGTTGATCTCATACGGGCTAATCTAACCGTACATGAAAGTCAAACAATAAACTTACTAAAAGAACATTAGTAAACATACAAAAGTGGAAATGTGCAAAATGCATTTATCTAAAAGTAGGAGACGGCTAGGATGTGACTTTGGAAGAATAGAAGCAGTTGCAGGTCTGAATTCTGCAAAAGTAATCTTTCAGTACTTTTCCGGTTGAACTCTTTATACTGTTGGATAAAAGAGTTCATCCGGAAATGTTCTTCCGGTTGATCTTCCGGTTGACAAATCTTCCGCTTAAGCGTTCTTCCGCTTGAACATGTCTTCAACCGGAAATCTTCATCTTGAACCGGTTGACTCAGAAATTCATTTCCTTACAAATCCCAGGTCTTGGCTGACTTTGTGGCGGATTTCAACAGGGACATTGAACCGGAAGCTGATAAGGAATTCCAGAAGCTTGAGAGGCTCGATGATAATTGGATTCTCTATATGGATGGATCCTCGAATGTCAAAAGGAACAGGGTTGGGCATCCTGCTGAAATCACCACAGGGGGACATAATACCATTATCCATATCTTGTGAGTTTCAAGCTACCAACAACGAAGCTGAATATGAGGCTTTGATTGATGGGTTACAACTCGCCAAGGATATGGGAATCCGGTCTATTCAAGTATTTATTGATTCTCTCTTATTGACTAACCAATTTAATGGCTCTTATGCAGTGAGAGGGGGAAATCTAATTAAGTATTTGGATATTGTTAAGAAATTAGCTTTATGCTTTGAAATTTTTAACATAACACAGGTACCAAGAGAAGAGAATTCAGAAGCTAACGCCTTAGCAAATCTGGCATCGTCACTCAGGATGCCGGAAGATGTCAGGATCCCAATAACACACATCCTGACTCCTGCAATAGCCGAACAAGAAGCTTATGCGGTTGAAAGTAACGGAGACATGGATGTTGAGGATCCCAAAGATGTTCAGGAGTCCCGGACGCATCTGATCAAGAAATATCTATAAGATGGGAAGATTCCTAAGGGAGAAAATCCAGGGCTTTTCGCGCCAAGGTAGTACCCTATCTCATCTTAAATAACATATTATATAGAAAATCTCTTGCAGGTGTCTACATGAGATGCTTAGAAAGTCAGAAGCTCTTGAAGTGCTCGAAGACATTCATGGAGGAGATTATGGAAATCACACAAGGGCTAGAGCACTTTTTTCCAAGATTCTCAAATTTGGGTATTATTGGCCCACAATGAAGAAGGATGCCATGAGCTTCTCCCAGAAATGCAATGCCTGCCAAAGGCACGACAATATTTTGTATCAACCTGCTGAGCATCTGCACTCTATAGTCTCTCCTTGGCCATTTATGAAGTGGGGCATGGACATTGTGGGAAAGCTGCCCAAGGCTCCTGCGGATTGAAGCAGAAGCCTATGTTAAAGTTAAAGAGAAGGAGGTGATATCATTCATCAAGAGGAACATCATAACCAGATTGAGGATTCCGACAGAAATTACTTGTGATAATAGCTCCCAGTTTATTGGCAAGATAACTACCAACTTTTGTGCAAGTTGGGGAATCAAGATGATCACTTTAACACCAGTTCACCCTCAGGCCAATGGTCAAGCGGAATCCAGTAACAAAATCATCATTAACAACCTCAATAAAAAAAATTGGTTTCCAAGAAAGGCAGATGGGCTGAGGAGCTGCCATTCGTACTCTGGGCAGATAGAACGACACCCAAGAACGCAATGGGTCAAACTCCACTCTCCTTAGTTTTTGGAACTGAGGTTGTGATCCCTACAGAGATGGTGATACCTACAGCAAGAATCAGCTGCCAGGATCCTCAAACTAACAATCAGAATCTGATTCATGATCTTGAAACAGTTGAAGAACTTAGAGACTTGGGCAAAATCCGGATGGCACCTACCAACAAAGAGTGGCCAAATCTTATAACAATAATACGAGACTATGAAGGTTCCAAATAAGAGACATAGTTCTTAGGAAAGCATTCCAAAAAACAACCTATCCTGCTGACGGGAAGTTGGCACCCAAGTGGGAAGGTCCATACTTGATAGATTCCGAGGAAGGAAAAGGAGCATATCGTTTAGTTAACATGGAAGGAGAACCTTTGCCAAGGGCTTGGAATGCTATTCATCTTAAGGCTTATTTCATGTGAGAATCCTGCTGGGATTCCCAAGGCTCTTCTTTACCTCAACATAAACGGGTATGTCTACTATTCCAATTTCAATTTATCCTTATTATTTTTATCTCACGTTACTAACCTAAGCATCGGAGTGGTGTTAGCAAGGCTAACACCCACCCCTCATCAAGTTTTGAGTGGTTTGCATATGTTGAGAATCCTGTTAAGTTACTTTGGGTATATCCCTAGTTAGGGGCTGGCTACCTCTCTTTCGCTTAAGGTATCCTGCATACCTTCTAAGGTTTGAGAGGCTGTCTCCTCTCCTACGTTTGGGTAATTTCCAGTAGTGCATGACCCCTCGCTAGGAGCGCACGTTATCCACCGGTATGCTCAAGGTGGCCGGACCAGTTCATCTTAAAGGGTGGTTGATAATCTTGTCACTGTAGGCTGCCGAGTGGATCCTCAAGGTTTATAACACTGACGTGTATCTAAGGTTTTGACATTTACATGTCTCTTACATTGTCTTTGTCCCAAGAATTCGGGTATATCCCCAGGTTGGCTTAGTCCCAAGAATCTGGGCTTATCCCTAGAATTGGCTTTGTCCCAAGCATCTTGGATTTATCCCCAGTTTGATTATATTTCTTAACTTATTTTGAGTTCGTGAATCCTACAGATGATACGCCTAGGTGAATTGCCACTTTTCCAAAAGATATTCTCCTAAGGATCCTGAATGAGATACCGAGGAGAATGCTAAAGAAGAATGAATTTGGAAATTGCCTAAGTTGAAACTTAATGATCACGTATTTAGTTTTTTCAAACTATACGTTATTAAACTCTAATCGGTGGCCTTATGTCTTTCCCATTTTATTTTGTTACAAGTTCTAAGTATTCTAAATCGATCTGTGAAGCTATGGTTACACTTTAAATATTCTTATAAGTTCTAATGCTCAAAATAATTTTTGCAAACAAGATTGGAAATCAAAATACACCATAACAAGTCAAAAGCCATACCATTATATTATAAACAAAAAAGGGGTACGGTTGAGCTCCCTAAGTTTCATCCTTAAAACCTCAGGATCCCTCCGCTTGGGAAGCTCAGAGGTCATTGTTCGTTCGGGATTCCGGGCTTCATCTTGTAAAACACAAGATCCCTTCACCCGGATCCCTACCATTTATTGTTTGTTACTTGTTTGAAACAGGAAACCAAAAAAAATGAGTTAATTGTTTCTACAATCACCACCACTCAAACATAAAGACAAAAAAAAAATTGGGCTTAGACCGTTACTTTATCTTCATCGCTCGTCACCTTCCCATCCTTCTCAAGCTTCTCTCCCTCGCCAAGCTTCACCGTGAACACCCCTGTCTTTGCTTCTGGAGATTCTGGAACCACCTTCGAGGAGCAGCCTTTGTTCCCATCCTTCCTAGTCTCTTCCACGACACTGTCGCCTCCCCCCAGGGATTCCAGAATCAATCTCCAAGCTTCAGCATCCTAGCTATGAACCTTAAAACCAGCCTCTTCAGCTTCGCGCGCCATTTTATTTCGGCTTTCCAGGACGCTCTGGGCAGCTGAGAGTTTGCCAATTTCGGCATCCGAAGCCTTCTCAGCCTCAAAGGCCAGACGTTGTTTAGTGAGCGTGTGCTTGTAATAGCGGGTCTTGCCTTTGGCGATTTCAGCTTGGGCTTGGATCTTCTCCTTGGCTTCTGCTAGCTTCCGCTCCATCTCCATAATGGAGGTGCTGAGCTTCTAGATGCCCTGTACAGGAAAATGGAAATCCTAAGCAGCAGTTGCAACATGTATGAAACTAATATATATTTTTTGAGCTTCTTACCAGGTTCATCATCGTCTGCATCGAGAGCAATTTGTTTCTCACCTCGGAGGGAGCCAAGCCTTCGAAGTTGTCCAGGTACACGAGGGCATCAGTACCCTTCCTCTTCTTGGAGGCAGAAAACTTGGGCCGACTGGCATGAGGTTTGGAAACAGCGAGGGGCTCCCATTGTTCTTTCTTGATCTTGAGCATGGTATCGAGATCCTTGAGGGAGAATGAGGAGCTAGACTTGGGAACTGAAACAAAGAAACAGGTTATCAACGTTTGGGATTCTCACATATAAGCATAATGTTCAGAATCCTGCAAAGCTTACCAGACATATCCGGAGTGTGGTCGGCTGAATAACTCTGCTCGCTGGCTGCTACTTCGATGGCGATGTCCCTGTCAGCGGCCAGAATCTCAAGGAATCTTGTAAGCTTCTCAACAGATTCTTCACCCACAGAAACAAGCTTCTCGAATTTGGGAGCTGTAAGACAGGGAAAAACAATCAATATCAGCAAAATTCAGAATCCTAATCAAGACTAAACGACGTTATCCTACTCTTTTCAACCCATTTCAACGCCAAATCAGCACCCCCAGAAATAGAATCGCGCTTGATAAAGAAAAACTTATTCTTCCAATCATGGTCGTTGTGGGAATATCGAGGAATCCGTTGGGTTTTGGATGAACGAGCTTGGAGAACGAATTGGCTACTTCCATGGGTTCTCAGATTATAAGTAGAACAGAGCTCTGGAATCCCCATGTCCAGACCTCTGGAATGATTCAAGCTGTCAAGCGAGAACAGGATCCTCCAAACCATTGGCATGGTTTGGGAATTGGAGAGACCGGTGGTTTTGAATAAATTGTTCACAATGTCGGGAAAAGGGTATGACATTCCAAGAGAAAAAGGGTAAAACAAGAAACAGACCCATGTTTTCGACACAGAAGTAGCTTTGAGATGAGCGTCATATTTACGTATGACGACAGAGCGAGGAAACAAACCGGAATCTTGGAATGATCGGATGTCTAAGTCGGTGAAAGTACAAGCTTCTTCTTCGGAATTCCCCATAATGCCTTGATCGACGTAATCCTCGATTACATGCATGGTGGTGGAGGGGGTTGATTGAGTGGTTTTCTTGGCCATGGTAAAAAACGGGGAGGAAAGCAGAAAAAGATGAGAAGAACAATGACCTAGATTGCAGAGAAGCCCTAGAGTTTTTTCGGAAGAAGATGGAAGTAAAAAGGGTTAAGGTGCTTGTATTTAAAAGCAATGATGATGGTTGTCAAATCGCAAGGGAAGCCGTAAAAATCATCCATTCTTAACAGATTTTACCGTTAAGACGCTGTGATGACGGGATATTCGAATTTCGCCAGCTGTTGATCTTATCGACTGTGACTGAGACACGGCCCAGACTCCTACGGGAGGCAGCAGTGGGGAATTTTCCATAATGGGCGAAAGCCTGACGGAGCAATGCTGCGTGGAGGTAGACACCTCCCTAAATTCAGGGACAATTGTTAGGGGATGATTATTAGAATGCTCACCCTGAAGCTCAGATAGCTCAGGAATCCTGAAATGACTTGGGAATACTATCAGCTCAGGTATCCTAAATGAATATTGTACGCTAATCCCTACTTTTGCCTCATGCTTATTTGATTGCAGGTGGTAATCGACTCTCAACCAACTCCTGAAGACTCGGTCTAAACTTTGAAAGTCGCAACAAGTGGACGACATGGATTCTAACGGTCAAGATAGTTGTAGACTAGGATCCCGGGGATCCCGGAAAGTTTGTTACTCTTGTAACCGTTATATAATATAGGTTATGATTGATATAGGGACACAACATAATTCACTCACACTAGAACTCTGATAGCATACAGTCATTATAACACTTAGCTTGATCGATCAAACCTCCATAACAATTGTAATCTTCATTTTCGTATCAATAGAAGTGCTAGGTAGCAGGCTCTTCAGGCCGGCTCCCGAGGTGTTTTGCCACGATTCCTAAAGGAAACTTGAAGGATTCTAGATTTTCCCTCGTTACATCTTGTGCCGATACTTATACTTTGATATATTATTTTTCTCATTTCAAAGCAAACTACCTCACTTACAAAGTTTGGTTCACTTAATCATCTTTGTGATTTTTAACCAAAACAATGTATGTTAATTTCTATTTTAATAAACCCGCGGGAATGCGAATCATTTTGGACGCAGTGTAATGATTAAAGTTAATGGTTAATTTATTTTTGTACACTGTAATACGAAAGGTTTTGCATTTTCCAAAGTAAACACTTGATTACCTTTTGCTGGTGGCAATTAATATTTTTTATTTTCCCATGATACCCCCTATAAATAATAGATCTTTTTTCACATTTTACATCTACACTTTCTTACTACTTTTTAAATCAATTCTTCTATGGCTTCATCATCCAAGAAGTTCGAGAATCTATCAAAAGAAGAGGTGAAGGATTTGATTGAAGGACATATCAACAATGAGAGTTTTTTAAAGGATGTGTTACTCATCAACATGAATAGAATCCATGCTGGTGTCATTGAGTTCTCTGCCATTGAGAATGAAATTATGCGACTACCGATTTCCCGAGGTTCGTGCTGCTGCCATGTATTATTTACTTGACATGGACAAGAAGGATCTGAAGACAGTGAAGCAAATTATGGAGGCTATATCAGTTGTTGAAGAATCGTTGAGTTTGGAGAAAAAGTTTATTAGGCAACTTGAGTAGTATTTTCTTTTTAACTATTTCCATTTTGTTTTCATTTGTGTAATCCTATGATGTATCTTTTTTATTAACGTGTAATATATTTCGAACATTTAATATTTAGCACGCTATTTAAGAGTAGTTAGAATTTATAATACTAAAGATATAAAAGAAATAATTTTTCCAGCAACATTGTTATAAGACCCAAACAAACAAA
This sequence comes from Deinandra increscens subsp. villosa, assembly GCA_039602395.1. Classification (NCBI taxonomy): domain Eukaryota; kingdom Viridiplantae; phylum Streptophyta; class Magnoliopsida; order Asterales; family Asteraceae; genus Deinandra; species Deinandra increscens. The sequence goes on along the minus strand of JBCNJP010000007.1, from coordinate 37,022,038 downwards.
CCAAGTTATGCCGGTCCACATCCTAATCGTTTTCACCCCCTACAGTGGCTTCAAGCCTTTCCTTAATCCTTTCACCCACATTCTTTTTCATTTTTTTGTTTTTCTTCATCTGAAACCTTCATAAATTGTTTAAGTAACTCGATAAGTTTATCCTTCACACAGTTAATAGGTGACCATAAAATCTTCATGACATACTAGCACCTCAACTCATATATCTGCTCTTTTTATTTTTTTTACTCATCCGAGAGTCCAATAGCCCAGTCCTTATCATAGCCACTTTGGTATGTTTGCATGTGTAACATTGCAAACAAACCACAATCATTAATGTTGTGTTTTGTCCGCCAAGAAATCTCTACCAAATTCAGCTTTAAATGTTGAACCCTGGCCATCTTAAAAGGGGATACCAAAGATAGGTATCTAACCATTGTCTCATGCTACATAAAAAGAAGATACAAAGAAAAATTAGTGGTTTTTTTAGATATTATTTTGACAATTGTATAAATAAACAACTTAATATATGTAAGTACCACCACGGTAGGTCGTGTGCCATATCTAACATCGATCTCCATTGTATGATAGAGGTTATCAATTATCTCTACTGATAGCTTCAAGAAGTTGTAACAAATCACATAGAAATGATTTGATGCAAGCAACAGAATGAAAAGAAAGTCACCATCATCAATCTTAACAAAAGGTGATGAAATCAACATTTGTTTAATATTCACTGATAGTTCTTCAGCACGCTCATCAATTGGAGTTTCACCAAGAAAAAACTTGTCTGCCTGTTTTGGACAGCATATTTACAACCGGCATAAAAAATTTTCTTAAAAACATAGGTACATATTGGCTAGCATAACTACGTAAACATAGGTACATATTGGCCAGCATAACTACGTATGTATACAAACAAAACTTATGTCTACTTATGCCAGCAGAACTCTTATATACCAGCTTAAGTAGAAGAATACCAAACTTATGTCTACTTATGTTGTCGTATACAACTGTCCAACAACAATATCATAGGTCATCATAATTGTTTTATTGTAAGGTAGATGCACTAACCAACACATGACAGGTTAGGAACAGCCTGGAAGGGTCTTCATCATTCCTTTGTCCTGGGCCTTTTCTGCTGTCATACTTTGTGAGTCTTGACTGCCACTGACAAATTACTTCTCTGATTGACTCACTACCTGGGTAAACCTCTAGTGATTATTCAATTACCTTATCAACTTCTTCAACAAATTTGTCAAGCTCATTTGTTTTCTTTCTCAGTAAATAAACTCATTCCTGTTTTCTTTTTTTCTTTTTTGTTAATTATACAAATTTAGCCAATAAACCTTGCACCATTTATAATAAATTAAGAACATAACTTACAAGTTCATTTCTAGGATGTGTTGGCTCTGATAAAAGTCAAATTGAAGAAAATACAGATAAATCTTTAGTGGTGTCTTTAAAATATGAATTATCATCAACATCATTTGAATGAAGTTTCTTGTTCCTTGACAGCTCCATTTCACTTTCTTCATCTACATCTACATCTGCATCCGATTCATCTGATTCTGCTGGTCTTTGCTCAGCAGAATCAGAATCTTTACTACTGCTTGTCGATGCCACTTCATATTCTTCCTTTTTCTACTTCTTTGTTGTTGATCTTGTAATTATTCTTACACTATCATCATGACTAGATTCTTCTTCATCTCCTTCACTCACAATTTTTTCTTTCTTTACTTCCTGTTTTGATGGTTTACCTTCCGTCACCCTCTTTCTCTTGTTATATTTCACCACTTCCACTTTCTGAAATCTCCTAATAAGATCCAACTCTAATTCTTTCAGTGTTTCAGTAGTGTACCTTTCTATTGCTAGTTTCTTATCACCCTTTTTATGTGTCTTATTCAGCATATGATTAGCATACCATAACTGTTTTCATATTCAAGCAATTGTAATTTTAGAGTAATCAGCATAACACAATATATAAATATAGTAAAAACTATTTGTAAATTTACATGTGTACTTACAGCAAGAAAGATGATTGGACCATTGTAGTACTCCTTGCCATTCCAAGATTATTTGGTCCTATTGAGGCAAGTTACCACATAAATGCACCAATTGTATTCTGTACAAACTGCATCCTTTGTAATTGGTTTTAGAAACCGCATGTTAACAGTAGACTGCTTTGTTAATTCAACAAGTGTTGAAATTATTGCTACTAACACATTCTGTTTAAACTGTCTTCCAGAATTGGTTGTCTCCTTGATTCTAGTTAATACATTTTTCACTGTTTTCAGGCTGGATTTCGCACCCCATTGACACCTCCACTCTAGAATAACAAGGTCCATATATGCACCCTTATCAACTTCATCAACTTTAATTTTCCCCAATGGTATCCCAAGGATTCTATGAACAATTTATGCAATCAGCTTTAATTTTTTAGTTCCTAGATTCAACATGCTGGATTTATGGTCATAATTGACAGCAACCAGTATCCTAGTTTAGTTGGTACTAAGCTCATGGAAAGTGAAGCCATACTGCCAAATCCAATAGATTTAATTGCATCAAGTCTTTCTTTACTAAAACAACCTTCAAATATACTGCATAGGTTTTCAGCCTTGCTTCTCATATTCAACCTTTCACCAGTGAATGGAACATATTCATGTGTTTCACATGTTTTTTTCTTTGCTGGCTTTGGAATCTCAAAATCATCATCAATGTCAATTTCAATATTAGATTTGATGTTTTACCTATGTGTAGGAGAAATGATTCTTTAGTAACTGGTGTACCTACTTTTGTACACATAGAAGGGCAGGGCATAAATCAACATTAATATAAAGAGCAACAAACAAATGTTGTAAGGACAAACAAAGCGATACTGGTTCATTAGATATACAGCAGCATAGCAAATGTTGTTAGCACATATCATGTCATATTTTGTTCATTAGGTAACCAGTAGCATAGCAAAGTAGGGCATTCAGAAGTATAACCATAAAATAAAATACAGTAATGTTTGTAACAAAACAAGTCATCTCATATTGGTTCATTAGATATATAGCAGCATAGTAGTGCATCCATCATCGTTATTAAACTAAATGCCAGCAGACAAATGTTTGTAGGTACAAGTCATGACATATTTAGCATTAGATATACAACAACAAAACAGTGCATGTCGCAATATGTCATCAAATTAAACACAATGACTCAAATACATGAATGTCAGTAGAGCAATACCTCTATCTCCAGCAGCCTTCATCTCACCCTTGCTGGTTTTTAACTTTGTCTGCTTTCTCTCCCTAAGTTTCTTCCCTGAAATAAAAAAATAAAAAAACGATTGTTTCGTGGCTTAATTTGTTCCTACTCGTATGAATCAAACGTATACAAACGGAATTGTAAATTTTTCACAAACTTACTATTGAACGTCAATGTCGGTTGTGTATTCTACGATTGCATTGCAGTTGTCTCTTATGTTTTTCAGTACGAGGTTTCAGGGTTTTTGGCGTAGCGGAATGATCATGTTTTCTAATTAAGCTTAATTAAGGAGGTTTATTTTTGGACAAAAATACCCTTCCGTGTTTGTAATCTATTTAGTTGTGAAGCTTTTTACATCGATCCGCATAAGAACCGTTAGATGGATGATCTGACAGTTGATTTCTATCCGCACGGAACTTAGGCAAAATGCCTGTCCGTACGGGATCTTGGCTCTCTCTCTCTCTCTCTCTCTCTCTATATATATATATATATATATATATATATATATATATATATATATAGGGGAAAGTTATTATACAAAGGACGATTTGCATGTAGCGTGCGAAGGGATATCATCCGCTCATCTCCGCGTTTTTTTATATGACAGCGCTAAATTGTTTCCCATCTTCAGTGTTATTTTAGACGTTTAATTAATAAAGAAAAAAGACACGGAGTCTTTAACAGGGGTATTAACGTCCTTTTACCATTAAATAAAAGACGCATAGACAACATTAAATACGCATCAACAAAATACACGCATACCTCAACCTTTACACACAAAATAACGCATAAGTTCATCGTTTTCATGCAGTTTAATAAAAACCCACTAAGCTGAACATAATATAATTACGCATCAACAAAAAAACACGCATACCTCAAACTTTACACGCAAAATAACGCATATGTTCATCGTTTTCACGCAACTTAATAAAATACCACTAAGATGAACATAATCTAATAACTCAAACTTTATATAAAAATCACGCATATGCTCCACTTTTTCACGCAATTTAAACGCGGAACTTAAAAAAAATGTCATAATCACGCATTAACTTGTTTCTCATCGTAAAATCATTGACTAACATAGGAACAACAAATATAACGCATGCTCATTATGATAATAACGCAAACATAAAAAATAAAATCATTCTTCATTAAAAACCACTTCATAAAATAAAAGACAGCATCATCTAAATTACATCAAAAAATATCTAGACAAAAGATGCAAGAAAATCCATCTTCAAATCAATAGAAACTTTAATCAGCTGCATGATCTTCCAAATAGCTTGAACCTGGTCCTCATCAGCTATAGCCAGGTCAGCCAAAAACAAAACAAAAATATCACGCAATGACGAAGAAGGCATAGCAAGCAACTGATCCATCATTTTGTCACGATCAGACACACCAGCTCTTAAAACATCCAGGTGTTGCTTGAGATCATCACTAAAAACAACATCCTTATTGAAATGCTTCATAACTTTATCACGGACTTTCTGCTTCAGCATATCAGAAGAAGGTGGTGTCGTTGATGACGAGGACGAAGAGGCCATCTTCACAGAATCTCGTATTCTAAATTTCACTCAACTCACAACACAAAAACTGTAAAAAACGCAAAGACACCATATAAAGAGGTAGAAAACCCTAGTTCTAAAATCGGACGGTCTAGAATGAAAACATTAAAATTATTTTAAAAAAATACATTTAAAAAAAGTAAATAAATAATAAAATAATGCACTGGGTATATAAAACAGAAAAAATGAAAAGGTAAACCCTAAAACCACCATTTCTATACCGTAAACACAAAAACCACCAAAACACAAAACGATGGCTTCTTCTTCATCTCCATCACAAGCAGAGAAGATCATGAAGACTCTTCTCAAAAACAAAATTGAAGATGAAAAGCTAATGGATCATATATAAAGGAACTCCCTAGGGATGCTAACAATCCTGACTTCAAATAACGTCAGGGATGATATGAACCTCATTAGCGAGCTCATTCCAGAAGATACAACAGACTTCATTGACAATACTGCTACCTACATTTCAGAACAAATTAGGCTGGACACTGAGATAGCTGAGAAGGTCAAGGAACTGCTGCATCAAACACTGGAAAAAAACAAATGCAAGCAAAAGGGATTGAAAGGGATCGACAATTTCTAGTGTAATGCATGTTTAGTTTCCATTTCCTTTATTTTCAAAAAATGTAATGCCTACTTCTCTAATGAAATATATTGATAACGCTGTACTTTCAAGAAATAACTCCTGTTGAAAATTACGTAAAAAAAAAAACCATACCAAAAACATACACCAAATTCTCTAAGAAAAAAGACAAAACGTAAAAAACCAAAAAAATAATGCAACTATTTCACAATTACGCATTTTGTTATTACACATGCGGTATACAAAAAACGCAACTTGTAAAAAAGCATAATTGAATATTCACTATCATTAAAAAAAATAACGCATGTTGATTACAAAATTATGCAACTGGAAAAAAAACAATGTTATTTACAAAATAATGCATTGTATCTACTGTTCATCATTCCCATCATCTGAACCAACTTTTTTAGCTTTACATGTCCTTCTATCATGACCAGGGAGCCCACAAATCTAGCATTTCCTTCTCCTTTTACCAGCGCGGCTACTCGCTTGTTCCTTCTCTGATTTAATTCTTTTATGAGAGCCACGTCCTTTGTTTTTAATACCACCAAGAATTTTTGTGCTTCCATCAACAGGCTCATTGGCTCTTAAAATCTCAGCAAACCTATATGTGCGATGTTTAGGAACAACTGGTCGATTCTCCTCATCAACCTTCTTCGCCATTTCTTTCATTTTATCCCTCATAGAGCACAAAGCCTCAAGGTCTGGAGATAGGCGATTAATTATATATTCATAGGAAGACATAATATCACGCAACACCTTGTCTACTTCATGAGCATTAGCAAAATTAGAATAACTGTTCAGGGGCATTGCTTTTTTGACTTTATTAGGTGCAGCTTCCTTGGTCCAACACTTCATGATGTACTTTTGAGGGATTTCAGGTACCTCAAACATCGTCATTACATAAAACACATGAGAGCACAACAAACCATAACGCTCAAAACGTTTACAGCTACAGGTACATGTAATATCACCATCAATCCTTGTAAAGTCAACCTAAAAAAATGAAAAAGGACAACACATAAACACGCATAAAACACGTAGTCTTCATTTTATAAAATAACGCAAACATATATTACAAACTCACGCAAAGCTATAATATTACTTACTTCCAGCAAACCAGGGCCAATTGTAGCATGATCTTTAATAAGAACCTTTGTAGTGTTATCACCAGTTACGGTTTTCATGCCAAAACAGTTCCTGGTGCTGCAATATATCTCATCTTGGACGTCATTAAACATAGCCCTCGTGTATATGCGTGCAGCTTGTTCCTCAATGGAAAATTCAGTCCACAGGTCAGGAAAAGTGTATCTGGAGTCATGATCATTCTTCTGATGGGTGTGTCTTTGAATCTCAAGTGAAGATTCATAATGTTTAAAAAATTCCAAAAGCGTCATTTGGGAATTTGTAACTTGAGAGAAAAACTGATTCTCACTCTCTAATCTAGAGGTCGTGCGCATGAGACCAGACATCCACTCATCTCGAAAATACGCAGGAATCCACATTCCTCTCATCTCAAACATCTCATACAACCACTTGTTAGAAATCAGGTCCAACCTTTCACTGAGACATAAAAAAAACACAACACATGAAAATGTAAATACGCATGAACTGAACATAAAAATCATGCAACAGTTAAATTAATTACGCATGACATTATAAAATCACATCAAAAGTAAAGAATTATGCAAAAAAAAATCAAACATTATCAACAACTTTCCTCATTATGTGACACATGCACAGTCTATGACGACACTGGTCAAAAACATTTTCAATTGCAATCTTTATCGCATGATCTTGGTCTGTAACTACAACCTTGGGTTGACATCCAAAAGCCTTCAGAAACTTTTCAAGAAGCCACATGTATGACTCTGTTGTTTCGGATGACAACAGACCAGCACCGAAAGAAACATTACAAAAATGGTTATCAATTTCAGTGAAAGGAACAAAAACCATCTTGTACCTGTGGTATAAATCATATTCAACTTATCACGCATTTGATTAATTATAATCACGCATTATATAATAATAAATAACGCATGCAGTATTCATTATCACGTAAAGTAACAATAAATGAAAACCATACTTGTTTGTGTTGAAGGTTGCATCAAAAGAAACAATCTCTCTAAATGCTTGATAGTTTGCCTTACATTCACCATCAGCCCAGAACATTGCAGTAAGTTTACCCTCATCGTCAACCGTGTACTCAAATGAATAATCAGGAAGGACATCTTTCTTGTTCAGCATCCTTCTAACAACAATCTCAGCATCATACTCACCAATATAGCAATTCAGGTCCCTTTTAAAGTTCTTGCATTCGACAACAGTTGCTCCAACTTTCTCAAAACCTCCATATTTTGTCCTCATCACATTAAACGCTTTAACAGGACCAAGGTTAACAAAATATAATTTATAAATCTGAGATTCCTGAACTCTTGTCAGATGCCTGTTTGAGCGAAGAAAATGCATGTCTTCTTGACCAACAAGGTAGTGGTTGTGCCCCTCGACGAATTTATGCACTTTGTAAGATAAACCATCCCTCGAAGTGTACACAATATGTGCAAGGCAACCAGTACGGGTAGAATACTTCTTCCTATTTTTACTTTGTTTTTCCCCTTTCCAGACACGCTACTCGAATCATATTTCTTGAAGGGTTTGTTACCTTCTTTGGAACAAACAAAATGCCTCCCCTTAATGACACCAGACACCTCATAAACAGATCCTTTCCTAACTGTAAATCCAGATTGTTTAGCATATTCATAGTAGAATGCCTCAGCTTCCTCCAAAGAAGTAAATATCATGCCCTCTTTAGGTTTAACTGACATCGGAACGGATGGAACGTGACATTCTTCACTTCTCAATTCTGTAAAAATAGCGTAAACAAATAATAGGTGATCACGCAAACAATATTCATCAAAAAGTGTATTTTTGGTAAATCACGCAACAATACAATATAACAAAAATAACGCAACTTGTGAATAGTAATAACGCAAACTATTTCTCTATAAAACTTTGCAATAAATTTAAATAAAATAATAACGCAATTTAATTAACAGAAACGCATGCAAAAACATACACCCGATACAAAAATCACATAAAAACTAAATTTACTTCAATAAACTGGATCTAGGAAACAACTACACCAGTTAAACATGTATTGTAACGATTACAAACATGCAAACAATAACTAATCTAAAAAATCACGAGAAAATAACTTCAAAAACGACTTCGGCAAAATCAAATCACGTAAACCAGCTTCGAGCATCATTACAACAGGATTTCGCATAAAAATAACTTCAAAACCGACTTCGATCAAAATCAAATCACGTAAACCAGATTCGAGCATCATTATAATAGAATTACACAATAACGAAACACAAAAACTAAGATACGAAATACAAATCATACAAAACGGACGTTGTTCATATTCAGGTTCCATGATCCCTTAGAAAACGCAAAATCAAACTATCGCAAATTTAGAATGTCGTTTACGAGATCTGAATCTCTTAATGAATTAATATATATCGCAAAGGATATTCTACGTATATATATGAGGAAGATAACTGCTTCCGGATTATTAGCGCGCATGAAATCACGCGGGAATATCATTTAAACATGTAAAATGACGGAAAAGCCCATCCGCGTAAAACTTAAAACATTCCACGTGTCGGCCTCCCCTTCCTTCGCAGGCTTCGCACGGAAAAAAGCCTTTGTATTTGAACTTTCACCTATATATATATATATATATATATATATATATATATAGTATGTATGTATTTGACATTTTTTTTTCACTTTACGTATATAAGTTCATTAGGATACAATTATCATTAAATTTATTGCTTAATATTCCATTTTCCATTTAAAGATCATTTTAAAGGTTTGTTTAAAATACTATTATCTAGGTTTAGAATAATTGAGTTTTTAATTATACTAAATCTGATAAATGTTGTAACGTCCTTATTGGCTGAGATACTTTCACCCGGATCGATTTAATCCCTAAATTACTTCCCACCATTTTTCAACTTTCCCTAAAAAAAATTCACTAACCCAAATTCATAGATCAGTTCTATTCCCTCTCACCAAAATGATTTGTCACTCTCTTCTTCCCTCTCACTAAAAATTACTCTACGGGATTCATCACACTGTCATCTTCAGAAGATCACTACCTAATTCCATCAATATTAATTTCACTGTCATCATCAGGAGATCATTTGTTTCATCTCTATTATTTCATCTCAATTATTCCATCGCATTTATGTCATTCTCTATTTATTTCATTTCAGGATTCATCTCAATTACAATGGATCATGAAGGTGAAGCATTGAAGGATCTTAATGATTATTCAAATAATAGGGAAGGTGAATACAATGATAATTATTATTCACAAGACAGTGAAGGGGAACCAGCTGATGATTATTCAGAAGAAGAGGAAATGGATAACGATGATGCCCAAGTCAATGACCTTCCCTATAGTTATTGAGATCCCCAAGAAAAAAGGAGGGGGTTGATGCGGTTGGCAAACTTGCGTGCCAAATTTAGAAAAATGGTGGGGAAAATGACAACTAATATTTGATGCGGTGGGAAGGATTAGCGGCGAGCATAGACCAAAATTTTCAAGTTTTATCAAAGACATTGTAAGGTCAGAGGTTGGACTGAGGTATCTTCAATGGAGGAAGGTGCTAAAAGAGGACAAGGACAAGATATGGGTAGGGATTCAGGTTATGAAACAGATTAAACATTTTCTCATATTAAGTTTGTTATTGAATTCCATGTGACTAAAAAATATTTCCATGTGTTATTTTTTCAGCAATTATTCAACAGATGACTGTCAAAGGGGTGCTATAATGGTACGGCTTGGTGGGTTACTAAGGAGTTTTAGAAGAATGATGTTTGAAAAACACATTCGTCCCAACCAAGCAAAACCCAACGTGCTTGAGAAAGTTCCAAAGATGTATCGCACTATTGTGGATAAAGAGGATTGGGACAGATTTACAACTAATACAAAATCTGAAGAATTCAAGGTTTTTATACAATTCAAATTGCAATTTTCTTTAATTAAGCTAAGTGTCTACTGTTCTGTTGGAAATGTTATGTCAAAGACTGCAAAACATGTGCGAGCACAATATGCTTATGATCATAGAATGGGACGGGGATGATATGTCTATCTGAAAGAAAAATTGGTAATAAGCTAAGTGTGTTACACCCAGTCATGGTTGAGAAACCTGCAATGTATGTTTCAAGTCTGATATATATTATTATTGTTATTATTATTATAATAGGTACAAAACAAAGAACTTGCAGTTGATGATGTCCCCTCTCAAGCGTTTATGTGGAGGAAAGCAAGGGTAAATAAAGAGGGGGAATACATGACGCCTGTGGTGAAGGGCGTAGCAAATGAAATAGTAAGTTTAACTGCTATATATATATATATATATATATATATATATATATATATATATATATATATATATATATATAGGGGAAAGTTATTGTACAAAGGACGTTTTCTGTGCGAAGTGTGCGAAGGGATCTCCGCCACTCATATGCGGGCTTTTTCTAATCTGACGACGATAAAATAAAACACGCTTAATTAATTTATAAAAAAGGACGCGGAGTCATAAAAAGGGTATTAAAGTCTTTTCAACTTTAAATGAAAACATGCATACGCAAAAAATATTCATGCATTAACACAAAAATACAACGCAAACCTTTAACCTTTAAACAAATAACGCATATTTGAAATAAAAATCACGCATATACTTTTAAAAACTCACAAAAACACAAACCTAACTAAAAATGTCTTACACTTTAATAACAAAAACGCATGTATTCAAAATAAATAGCGCACACTTTACGTTTTATACATAAAATAACGCATATTTAATATAAAAATAACGCATACACTCTAAAACTCACAAAACACAACCTACCTGTATTACACTAAAAACGCATGTTGTTTATAAAAATAATGCAAACACACAGAACATAATCGCACATGTTAAAAAATCACGCGTTAATAGCCTAAGATACTTAAAAATTCACGCATTATATTTAAAAATCACGCACGTTGTTCTAAAAAAACACGCATACACTCTAGAAAACTCACAAAAACCACCTTTTTCACACTTAAATAAAATAACGCATGTTGTTCGAATAAAATAACGCAAACAATATAATACAAAAAGCATATGATAGATTAACAAGAAAAGAGTGACATATTTTAATCTTTATGAAAGTTTACAAGTTGAATATACTACTAAAGATCAAAAAACAACATAAAATCATCAAAAAAAACCCCAAAAAACAATAGGTGCCTAAACCTTCTTAAATATTTCAGTAGCCTCCACCATGTCCTTACCCTTCTTAATGGTGTTGTCGACAACACCACTAAGGAGGGTATGCATCTCCTCCTTCAGCTACAGCTGCTGAGTAATATACTCAGCAATAGCCTCTTTTATCGTGGACTTCGGCTCATCCACAAGCTCATGATGCATCCTGATGTGGCCTTGGATGCTGTTGACAGTAAGACCCCTGATCATGGCAAACGAATTACGCATTATGCAATCATCCTTCAATTCTTTCGCATGCATTTGTTTAACAATTTGCATGACTGCGTTTTTTGACACAGAGTTAGGGTTAGATGACGAAGAAGCCATTTTTTATGTTAAAAGGATGAGAAGAATGAATTTAGGTCTGGGATATATGGGGGATTTGAGGACTTTGTGTGTTGAGTAAGGAATATGCATGAAGAAAGACAAAATATATATATACAGAAACAAAAAAATGGAGGGAAAATGAATACGTCGGATAAAAAAAATTAGATAATAAACTCAAAAAATAAAAAAACTTAAATCGCTTCCATTTCACCTCCCCCCAACTGTCCCTATTAATACGGTAATAAATAAAAATGCAGGTGACGCATTTAATACCAAGCGATTCTCATCATCCACCGTCAATAAAACTAGGCACTCGATTGCATTTTGAAATCATGCAACACAGTTCATTAAATTACACATCAAATCACGAAACCACAAATAAACGAAAAAAAATATCTTCATCTTCCTCCAACACCACAGAATCCAACAATAACGCTCTCAAGGAGAAACTAACTAGGCAAATAATGCTGGAGTACAACAAGAAGAAACAGCTGATAGACGTCCTCGAACAAAATTTCGAAAGCCTCCAAAAATGCACGCAAGCCAGAGAAGAAATTGCGCAGAAGATAAGCAGTCTGCCAAAGAATTTCATTCAAGACATTGTCCGTTTGTTCATGTTAGACCAGGACAAAACGGATATGGAGTAGATGGAAATAATAAGCAAAATACTCGAGGCTATGAGTGCCTCTCTTGAGTTAAAAAAGTCTTTATTTTTACAAGCCTATCAGTATAATGTATCCCTGTTATCAATAATAATAATTTTTGTATTTCTTCATTTCATTATTCATTTATGTTGGTTTATGTTTACTTTAATTTATGCAAATTATTAAAAATCAAAAACACATAAAAAAACTAACCAGTATATAAAAAAACAATTCGAACTTAGAATTACGGAAACTACAACTAATCACGCAAACGATTAAATTACGCACATATTAAAATAAATCATGCAAACACAGAAAACTCTAGTAAAAAAAGTAAAACAAAACTACTTAAACTTTATCAATGATTCTGCAAAAAACAAAATCAACTTTAAAAATTACGCAAGTGTAACAATAAAATACAGCAATTTTACGCACACTATAAATGTGTATGACTCCCGCTAAAAATACATGAACATATGTTCAAAAAAAAATTGAGATTCTATTATCACGCATTTTACTTGTAATTTCACGCATGAAGTAACTCACAAAATTAAGGTTACAACAAACCACGCAACGACATATAATTAAAACACAAAAAATATAATATTCACGCAAAACAATAAAGACAAAAATATACAAATAATAAAATTACGCAATTATTAAATAAAAAAAGCAAACAGAAAAACTCTTACAAAAATAAATAAAACATGAACATAAGTTAAAAAAGTTAATTAATTGACTTTCACCTAATCACGCATGTTGTTTTAATTTTGACGCATGAAGAAACTCGATATAAAACACCTTACAACAAATCACGCAAAACGCGTGAAGAAACGCTATGAAGTAATCTACCGTCTATTTTAATTAATAACTTTAAATTGATAAAAATGCCCCTCCGCGTCAAGAAAGAAACGCAACGCGTCGGCCTCTCCTTCCTTCGCACGCTTCGCACGAAAAAAAACCTTTGTATTTGAACTTTCACCTATATATATATATGGGAAGGGTCAAATAAAAACAAGATGATATTGCGAAAACACCGAAACAAATATTAAAACCTCAATAACTTCTTCTTACTTTAATATTTTTTTTAAAAATTTGCACCAAAAGTCTTAAATTATGTCACCTTTAATTATGGAAAAATAAATTAAACAATTAACATTTCGTGATTTTTTTATTATTGCACATGTGCAATAATAAGTATTAATTATATTACACATGTGCAATATTAAGAAAAAACATTACTTTTTTATTTTTATTTTTTCCAGAATTAAAGATAACAGAAATATAAGATTTATGGTGTAATTTTGTATTGATAATATTAACGTATGAAAAGTTATATAGGTTTTAATATTATTGCACATGTGCAATAATAAAAATAATAAAAAAAGTTGATTTTTTTTTAATTTTCTCCGGAATTAAAGATAACAGAATTATAAGATTTATGGTACACATGTGCAATAATAGTAATAAAAAAATTATTGCACATGTGCAATAATAAAAAATAAAATAAAAACTTGATTTTTTATAATTTTTTTTCAGAACTAAAGATAACATAATTGTAAGGATTTTGGTGCAAATTTTTTTAAAAAATATTAACGCATGAAAAAGTTATGGAGGTTTTAATATTTGTTTTCGTGTTTTCACAATAAAAGTTGTTTTCACAAGATCTTATTATTCTGGAGGTTCTTCATCTTAATTCAAGAGTTATTCGCGGAGTAAATCTCCGAGGTATAATTCTTATGATGATTTCTTTAATCATTTTGGTTCTGATAATTCTTCAACGTTTATACATGCAAACCATTTTTCAAATTTACCTAAATTTTTAGAAAGAATTTGTTACGCATGTTGTCAACCTGGATATCTTGCTGCAAATTGTCCAACGACTGCATATGTCCACAACAATGCAAAATATATCGATGAAAATGGTAAAATTTTGTGATGAACCATGGTCGCCAAAGTTCAAAACAACTAGTAAGTCGTTGGGTCAAAGACGCCAGTTGAAAAAATTTCAGGTTCTGATAAAAATATTTATCATTGTTGATATGGAAACCAAAGGTTGTTTCCAAGACCAACAAAGACTATGTGGAAGATACCAGGCGACCCGATGTTGTTCAATCGGGTCGATCCCAAAGAAATTAATGTCTTATTTGGTGTTAGCAGTTATTTTATGAAAACCTATCGGTAGTTGAAAGATTGATGATGGAATATCCTGTTTTTTTTTTGTTTACTTAAACTGAATTTCCAAACCAAATTTGTGTTCTCAAAATGATAAAACACAAGTATCCGTGTTGGTTAATCAATTTTCTTTTATTTTTCACTCCGTCTCATTTTAAGGGGGAGATGGTTTGTTTGATAGAAAATTGAAACATACAAAAATAGTATGTTGTTTTTTCAAATGGTAAAAATGAAAATCTTAAAATAGAGTTTGCCATTTTTAGGGGGAGAAAGTTATTTGGAACAGATAAAAAATTTGAAAAATGCAAAAGGTACAAAACATTGAAAATGAGAAATTGTATCCGACATAATTGGGAAATGATGGTACATTGGCTAACATTATCTGACTCATGGATAGAGTAAGTGAAAAAGCATAAGATCATTGTTCGATGTGTTAGGTAGGCTTGGCAAATCAGAAAGTATACAAATGTGATATACATTAATTCTGATGCTTGACCTAGTGGGCAACATCTTGACGCATATTTCAAGATATCAAGAAAAAGATATGTGAAAGGAAAAATAAGAAGTCACTGTGTATACATGTGTTTATTTTGCAAAGATTTAAACTTGTTTGGTTTTCTTTATTTTCTTAAATGATCGGACTCTCTCTGCGTATACGGGAGTATCGACCCGATAGTTGTTCATTTAAGGTTCCGCTTTATTTTCTTTGGTGTTTCGTATAATTCATCGGACTTTCTCTACGTGTACAGGAGTACCGACCTGATTGTTGCTGAATTATACACTTTCAACTTGTTTTTATTTTCTTATTTTGTTAAATCCGAGGCCTTATCTATGTATCGAAAGATCGACCTTAAGGTAACATGTTTCATCTATAAAACGGCTCTCAAAAGATACTAGGTCACATCTACCTAGAATGTTGATGGGGGTGGTGGAGGTCCAGGAGGCATGAAAAAGATGACCGGTTCCTGAGTCATGGCCTGGAGGGTGGCGAGGAGTCGTCCAGAAACAAACTCCAAGGCTGAGACCCTCCTCTGCAAGCTCTCGTGTGAGAGGAGAATATCAGTAGTGGCCAGCTGACCCCTGTCATGTGGGCATGGAGGGACCCCATGGCGCCATCAGTAGCGCTCATGCGTCCGATCAGCTCGGACATCTGGTTCCTCAGGACGGTCACCTCAAGGGTGGTCGGCAGCTGGCGGACATCAGCATCCACCTCCCCCAGATCGGTCTCGATGCGCCTCAGACGAGCCACTAGTAATGGTACAGTGTCAGAGATGGGCTCGTCAGTGAAAGGTGAAATACCCATAGGCACACGGCGGGGGGGGGGGGGGTCGGGGAGTGAGGATTCCCCACGAGCATAACAGCTCGGGAACTCCTCGATCATACGCCAGTGCTGTACCTGGCTCGGCATCCACGCTAGGTGGGGCAACTGAAATACATAGCGCCTCTTGGGCGCAGGCTCATCAGGGGTGCGTCCAACCTCCCGAGTCCGGGATGGGCCAGGTGCCCGCCCCGGGGTGAATCCCCGTCTGCCGCCACCAGGTGTGGCGACATAGGTCTTCACAGACCGATCTCGGCTTGCGAAGGGGTCGATGGAGCTGGAAGCATCCATAGGGGCCGCACCGCCAGCAGTGGCGGTGGGAGCATGGTGGTCTAGGGAATCATCAGAGGTCCTACGCCTGATGGGACTCAGGAAACCAGGGGGTATGGGGGTCTGGCGAATGGTGCCAACAGTGGCTCCCTTGGTCTCAGGGCTAGACGGTATGTGGTCCTCCTGTGAAGGAGTGTAGTCCACTGGTGCGGGGTCCTCTGGAGATGGGGTGTACTCCACACTTGGTTCTTCCTCGGAATCAGCAACGCAAATGACTTCCCTGGAAGCCATCTCTGCGAAAATATTCCAACAGGAACAGTGGTCAATAACATCATGATTGTATAGTAACTAAAGCAAGAAAGCAATGCATACGTAACACTTAAACTAGCATAGTAAACATATCGAGGATGAGACCTTGCATGCAAATGGTAGCTTCGGAGTGGGTTATAGTCCAGGTTTGGTTTTTGTTTTGTTTTGTTTGTTTATCCTGGTTCGCTATAACCACGGCTCTGATACCAATCTGTCACACCCCGGTCAACGGTTTCGGGTGTGAACGAGAATGGAATCATAGTCGAGGATATATAGAACAACTTCTAATAAATTAAAACTTCATAAAACATTACTTCATTTCATTGCAGCGGAAAAGATAGTGGAAATGATAATGTCTTACAATTTGAAAACATAAAGTCTTAAACTAATATTAAAAGCATGAGACGGTTTATTTGGATAGTCGGGACTATGACTCCGAAAGCAGGTCCGATAGCATATATAAGCCCCATTTGCATGTCTTCAGGAAGTTGCGTCAATTACCTAAGAAATCATGAGTTTAAAAGGGTCAACATAAAGTTGGTGAGGTTCACAGGTTTAAGACTCACAGTTAAAGTTTGTAAAACAGTTTTCAGTATACTTAAATATTACGTTGGTTTATTGTTGTGGTTGTATGATCTCACCTGAACCTTGATTTCAAATACTAACGGTTTATCCACCCAAGCATCTCTTGCCCAGAGATGTTAAACAGAGCAGAATAACTGACGTATACCCCCAGACAAATCCGGAGTTAGAACTGGAGCTACCAGTTAGGGTAGGGTTGTCAACCCAAATAGATCTATTTACTAGCTATCGTTTCGTACAGAACTAATTGAAATCAATTAATGGTGGGATACGGTTGTACAAACGTTTATAACGATAATGTACCAAGTTGGGCAATCAGTAAGAGAACAAGTAGTCATACGGCTAACAGATAAACCATAATATTAAGTAAAAACAGTTATCAGATTTCATGATTTCTCCCCCGAAGTATAAAACAGTTAAAAGGAAAATGGGCCGTGAAACTCACTGATTCAGCAGATAAGCGGTAAAAAGTGGCGAAGGAACGGTAGCACATAACGTCCTAGATAATTTAATTAAACATATGCATAAGGTCAATGATCATTTGAGTAGTATAAGTCACCCAAGCGATACCGGTCAAGTCTTGACATTGTTTCATTTATAATTGTTAGGAAAGACTTATTAGTTAGCACAAACATGTTTACGACAGTTTATATTTATGTCAAATAAATGTAACGTAAACGAAATAGGTAATCAGTTTAACCAAGTTTTAAACATCGAGCTAAAATAATAATGTCTATTATTATTTTCATGATTTAGGATAATTATTTCAATAAATTTTACGAAGACTAAAATCTTGTAAATAATTAAATAATTAAATAAATTTTACGAAGACTAAAATCTTGAAAAATGATGCAAAGTTTACTCATATTGTTCAGTATATGATAACCATATATCAACATCATTCGTTTTTTCCTACATATGCCTCAAATCGTTTAACCCAACTATGATAATCTTCCAACTTGAGTAATTTGGGAACTTTCTGACTTATTCCAATTTCATTTTCATAATTAAGTAAACTTTGCATCATGGTTTTCATCGACGTTTTCATTGCAGCAAAGGCTTGAAAATCATTCATCTTTTACCAAAATATGATACTCCAAAAACTTCAAATGCAAAAACAGAGGTCTTAGAAGTTCAATTTGGGTGTTGAAACAAAGGGTACTAGCCGTAAGGCGGTTAAAAGTGTAGATCTCTTTGAGATGGCCGTTTTGGCTAGTATTAGCTCCCCTAACTCTTAACGGAACTCAAGTTATGTCAGTTTTAGTGAAACAACCAAAACATTCTCGATCTAAGAATTGAGTTGCGAACTGATGCACGAACTGGGCTAAGAACCGAGTCACGAACTAATGCACGAACTATGCTAAGAAACAGTTCATTAACTGAATACGAAGTGATTCCATGAACTGAGTTGCGAACTGAGGTACAAAGTGACACTTTATGGGTAACAAACTAAGTACTGGATGCGAAGTGACACGAACTGCATTGCAAACTCAGACACGAACTGAGTTGCACAGTAAAAAAAATTTGACACAAACTGAACACGAACTGGCACTTTGTGTTAGTTATTAACGCGAACTGTCACTTCGTGATGGTTATTTGCACGAACTGAGTGATCTAGACATGAACTGAACCATTTTTGCTCAAATCTTCACGATTTTGGATGTTTTTAATGAAATTTTCAGCAGTAGATCAAATATAATCAAAAGGACAGATTTAGGATTGAAATTTGCACCAAAAACTCAACTGATTTTATCAAACGAAAGCAAAAACACCTCGATTTGTTAAAAACTGACACTTTTAGATCAAAAACTTGAAAAGCAGCAATGAGATGATCAGTAGATTGAACCGATAGCTCTTATAGCACTTGAAAGTGCGTGAGCAGTGGATCGTCTACTCGATCATAATAAGAACGGTGTAATTCGAATACAAATGCTGAACATAAAGAGGTGAATACAATGAAGATCGTATTGATAAGCTTCAGAGAAAACACACACAGAAACACATAGTAGAATCTTTAAGAATTTCTGAATCTATACAAGGAAAATCTATTTATACTAAACATCAGTGCCACGAACTGGAGAACCCACGAAATGCTAGTTCGTGGGGTCACTATGACAATTGCCAAATTCCCAGGTTAACGCCGTTAACTTTTTCCGTTAGTTCCGTTAGCAAATCTGTAGCCTGTTACCTAAATGTTTATATATTTATTTATATTTAAGTTACTAATTAATTTTAGTAATTTATTTCGTGACTTCATTTCGTGACTGTATGTGTTTCTTGAAAATTTGCATTTCGTGAGCAACCGGATTTCGGGCGCAATTTGGATTTTATATGTGTAAATGATAATTAGACTTTTCCCGACTAAACACTTCATGTTATATGAGCTAAAACCATTTAGAAACATTTCCGGTAATTTTATTTTACAAGTTCTAAGTTAAAAACCCATTTATTTGTGTTTTGGGTGTTATATGCTTAAAATAGAACTTTGAGGGACTAAAATTGTAACTTTCCCTTAATGAAATTTTGCCCAAACCTCTTCCTCCACCCTCATTCACGCATCATCTTCTCCCTCTCCTCTCCTCTTCACGGTCACGCACACACACACACCCACACCCACACTTGTAAAAATCATGAAATCAAGCCTCAAGAATCAAGAAGTTGAAGTTTTAAGCTTCCATAAGCTTCAAGAACACCAAAGTAAGCTTTCCCTCCATCTCATCTTCTCCATCTCGCCATTTTCTTCCAAGCTTGTAAGCCCTAGAATTTCAAAATTCAAAATTAGTTAAATGCATGTGTTAATGTAGTGGTTATGTGTGCTTTGGTGTGCTAAAATGCTCATAGAACATGATTTATGTTAGATTATGATGATTGTGATTTGGGGTTGTTTTAAGGGCGGGTTAAGGTCTGCAAATTTGAGCAAAAATCTGCTATATAGTGTTCTTGATGTTTGTTTGTTGTGTTGAACATAAATTTTAGGTGAAATTGCTATGTGCAAGTGCTATGCTCGATTTTTGCTATGATCTTGGTATGATTGTGTTTAGGACTGAAAATCCATGATGAAGTGTTGGTTATGATGTTACAAGGAGTTTGATGACCAAATTGTTAACCAAAACTTTTGCAAATTCCCGTTTTTGATAGATTCTGTCCAAATTTTTGGCCATCTTGCACAGGTCATATCTTGCTCAATTTTTATCGAAATCGGTTGATTTTTTTCGTAGTAAAGTTCCATGTCTTAGCTTTAAGTTGGCTACTCGCACGCATTCTAAATCCTCCGTTTGGTCCCAAAAGGCTGCTGCAAGTTAGGTGTGCATGGCTGTATTTTTCAGTTAAATGTAAACTTTGCATTTTGGTTGGACATGATTCTTGTGTTTTATTGGAGGGATTATTGAATGAAATTTTTTTTATATATTAAAACTAAGATCTGGAAGTTTTGGTATACAAACTCTAAGTCTTGATCAAGTTATCCAATTATTAAGCCTACTTTGACTATTTGGTAAAAAGCTGATTTTGTCAACTTCCGACGCACGTAACTTTCTTAATACTTAACTTTTTGAGTTGATTCTTTACCCAAAAACAATGTCGAGTGGTCGTGAAGCTCTTGAAGAAACTGTTTGCTAGGTTTGGAATGTCCAAGGCAATAAGCGATCGAGGAACCCACTTTTGCATTTCTCAAATGGAGAAGGCATTACAACACTATGGGGTCACCCATAGGTTAGCAACGCCTTATCACCCTCAGACAATTGGGTAGGTCAAAGTATCGAATCGCGGGATAAGAAGAATACTAGAAAGGACGGTGGGGAAACACCAAAATTACTGGTCAGACAAATTGGATGACGCACAGTGGGCATTCCGTACGGCTTACAAGACACTTATTAGCACCACGCCGTTTACATTGATTTACGAGAAGGCGTGTCATCTGCCAGTCAAGATCGAGCATAAAGCATACTTGGCATTGAAGACAATTAACATGGATTTGGACGAGACAGGCAAGGAGAGGTTCTTTTAATTGAATGAATTAGAAGAATCGCGTGATTACGCTTATGGCAACTCGACCTTCTACAAGGAAAGAACCAAGAGAATTCACGATGGCAGAATTAAGGTGAAAGAATTTTATGTGGGAGATCATGTACTTCTCTACAACTTGAGGTTGAGGTTGTTTCCAAGCAAACATAGGTCAAGGTGGTTAGGGTCGTACAAAGTTATTCAAGCATATCCATACGGTTCTGCTAAAATCAAGAACGCTGAAGGGGAAACATTCAAAGTCAATGGGCAAAGATTGAAGATTTACCTTGGTGGCCTGGTTGACACAATTGAGAAGGAGGTGGTGGACCTCTAAGTCCCAGATACCTGATTGCGGGATCGAGTCTGGCTTAAGAGTCGTAAATAAACTTACCGCTTTTGGGAGGCAACCCGAGTTGTGTGTTTGTTCATTTTTCTTTTATTTTATATTTTATTTTATTTTTAGTGTGTTTCACATCTTCGACCAAGTGTGCAAAAATGATAACCAATGCTCCAGAAATCAGATAAACAATTCGGGATTGGCTAGAGCGGAAGCTACATCATCAAAGAATGCAATCACCAAACCAGGGAAGTTTTCAGTTTCTTTCATTCTTATATTTGTTTTTCTTTCTTGCACATTGAGGACAATGCACAAATCAAGTGTGGGGAGGGAAAGTTCGAAAAGCTGAAATTAAAACAACTGAATATATTAAAATTTTTGAGAAATGTCCCTGATTGCTTGTAGCTAAAATGGAAAATGATAGATAAAACTGGAAATTTGAAGCAAAAAATAGGATAGAAAGCGTGTGTAGCTAGATAAATAAATAAATAATAAATCAGGATATCTTGTGGGTTTCGCCTTGGGAGGATTGGTAAATCCGAAACTATCTACTAGGTTGGTAGGTACCACTTTAGGTAAATATGTTTTTGTCTTGAGAATTTATGGCACGCTATGATCTTTTTATGAAAATAAATCCAAGAAATAGCGACGCCACACCTTTCATCATCCATCTGAGCTTTTTAGATAAATAGATTAAATAATAATAATAATAAAAGGGTCGAAGCCTACATGCTACCCTCCGGGGATGGCATCCTTGTTTCTACATCCATGGGCCAGGTTCATAAAAAAATTGAAAAAAAAAAGAGAAAAAGAACTAAATACCCTATGTGCTGGACATTGGGATGGCGACTTGATGAAGGCACCTCTAGGTAAAATAGCAAAAAGAAAAAAATAATAAATAAATAAATAAGCGTATAAAGCTCAAACAATCCATTCATCCATCATCCACTATTCTCTTGACATATATGTTTTTGTTTATTATGGTGGGTCAAATCTGGAATGATTTAGCCTAGGCCTTGATTTCCTTGAGATGGGATTAGGACGAGCTGAGAATCATGAGTGTGAGACACATGGATAGAATGATAATATAGGGAAATGAAGATTAAATGCATGATCGGGGGTGTCACTTGACGGTGGTTGGGTTTAGTCGGATAGCTATAACCGGTGATTGTTGCTAGCGCGTAACTATATCGGAAAAAAAAACATTAGATATTAGAGTAGATTATAGAAAAAAAATTATCTTTCCAGTTGTGATTCCATTGGATTTTTTTCGGGACGAAAAAAGACTAAGTGTGGGAATATTTGATGTGTTGCAAAATACATCTATTTTCTATAATGTTTTCCTTCACTATTTCATTATTTTCAGTATTTATTTAGTTATTTTTACTTGTTTTTGGTTCATATTTACTTTTAAGTGCTTTTGTAGGTTCATGATGCTAAAGGAAGGAAGAAAGAAGCCAAAATCGAAGACGGATCATGATAAAACCAATGCGTTCAGTTAAGAAAATTGGAATCTAAACCCTCATTTCCTATCCTTGTAAGTATGTGAAACCTATGGGAGGTCATAGAGTATGGAATATGATGAATGTGGGCGAAAACGGGGGTCAATTCCGAGTTGTAACAAAGAAGTTATGATGGTTTTAAGGCAAATGTTCACGGCAGAAGATGATTTTTGACGACTAGGAGCACTGTGGAGCGATAGTGGAGCATTCTTGGAAGTTTCGGGATCAAGATTGCAGATCGGAAGCATTCGTTTGTGTTCTATACATTAATCATTAGTTTCTATCATTCGATTATTGTTTCTTTGATCATTATGATGTCCTACAATTATGATTTCAATTACTTTTACAATATGCTTGGCTAAAAAAACTAAAAAATTAAAAAATGGAAATTCTCTCTGGCTTGCTGGCGATTTTGGCGAATTAGGGTTTCTCCTAGTTCGTGATCTTTCTCTCCTCCTGAGTGATCCTTCCAACACTGATATCGATTGTGATTTTCTCCTAGTAGTCCTGTGATCTTCATCTTTGATCGCTGGTTTGGTACGAGTTGTATTAGCGATCTTCGTTGAATTAGGGTTGGACTACTTCAATTCTAGTTTAACTGATCATTGTGTAATACCCTGTGATCGAATCAGTTCAGACATTGGTGAGGTACGAGTACTATTAGCGGTTAATCCACTTTGTGATTTTAGTGTTTCGTTTCCTAAGTGTATTGTTTTGCTACTTTTCTGGTAGCGAACCGATTAGGGTTTCTTGTTTCCGGATTCCTGAGTCGTTCTATTCCGGGTGTGTAGCGATCTGTGTTCGTCTAGTACGTCAGTTTTAAGTTGTATATGTTCAGATCCTTGGATCGATTTGCTGGTGAAACGAATTCGTTGGCGCATAGTGGATAGCGATTAGGGTTTCGACGGATGTGTGTGTTCTCCACGCTATCGCTGCATGATGAGTTCTAAGCCACCCAATAACAAGGGTGCTATGGGTCCGGGTGGTCGGCAGCCGATTCGTGGAATCCTCAAGAATGTTGGCCCGCAAAAAATTGTTACTCCAAAGGTGGTCGATGTCCAGCATGTTGTGAATGATTGTATGCATGCAAAACCGAAGGAAGGTGACCAAGCTAGGGTTTCGGATCCTATTCCTGTGCAACATCAGAATGTGACTCCCAATCCTATGCCAGTTACTACGAGTTTGGCAGAATTGACTAAGAATGTTTCAGATTTGCCTAATCTTTCGTATGTATGTGTGACTGGTGGTACCAAAACGAATGCTCTGTATTTCCGTTCCCTAAAATCCGACACGAGTTGGGAGGGTGCGGATATTGTTATTCCCAAGGAGACGTAAGGTTCATGCGAAGTTATCATTTACTCTTTACGGTTACTTTCTTGGTGATAGGATTGCCTTTCCTGTGGTGGAATATTATGTACAACAATCGTGGAAAAAGTTTGGATTAGTCAAATTATTATGAATGCTAGTGGTTTCTTTTTCTTTAAATTCTTGGATGAAAAGGGTATGCTTGATGCGCTGGAGGGTGGCCCAAAATGAGGAAGGATGACATCAAAACTGTGTCGGTATGGGCCAAATTTCATAATGTTCCTTTAGCTACTTTCATGGATGATGGGTTAAGCCTTATTGCGACTAAAGTGGGAGTGCCCAAAATGCTTGACTCTCTTACGGCTTCTATGTGTCTTAACAGTTGGGGAAGGAGTAGCTATGCCAGAGCTCTTGTAGAAACTTTAGCTGACCAAGACATTGTTGAGACGATTCGTATTGCGATCCCGTATATTGCTGATGAAACCTTTATAATGGAATCAATTGGAGTTAAGTATGAATGGTTGTCTCCATGATGCAAACACTGTTGTGTGTATGGACATAATTCAACTGAGTGTCCGAAACAGAGAAAGAAAAACGTGGCTCCAAAGGTTGATGATGATGGGTTTACTTCCACCCAAGGGTAAACAAGTGGCCAAGAAGCAAAATGTTATTCCGACTTTGGTCAAGCAGAAATTTGAGTATAGGCCGGTTTATGCTAAACCGAAAGCTGGATCTAATGATAAGCCGCAAAAGAACGTGGGGGTTAGCACTTCAAACAAGTATGATGTTCTTGGGACTGATGAGGTTACTTTGGGATTTGAAAGAACTCACAATGCTGCTCATAGGGTTGAACCGTCCTCTCGGTATAGTTCCTATGATATAAATGATGGTAATGATGAGGTTGTGGAAGCGTATAACGAAACGGAGTCGTTCATGGTGTCGGGTACATAGAAAACAAACCAAAGGGCAAGCACTCCTTCTAACGGTGTGTCCAATGGGTAGTATTGCCTCCTGGAACATAAGGGGCTTGAACCGTCCCGTGAAACAAAAAGAGGTTCGTCAGGAAATCAAAGATAATAATTTGAGTATGTGTGCTATTCTGGAATCTCATGTTGATGTGAAAAAACTTTTTTATGTTTGTAAAGCTACGTTTCGGTCTTGGGATTGGACTTCCAATGGTAGTGTGTGCTCCAAAGGTACTCGTATTATATTGGGTTGTGATGCTATCTTTTTCAACATCATGATCATTGCTCAGACTAATCAGGTTATGCATGCTAAGGTCTTTTGTAAAAGCTTGAAACAAGTGTTCTTCTGCTCTCTTGTCTATGTTGATAATTATTATGTTCTTAGAAGACGTTTGTGGGAGGAGCTTCGGTTACATAAAGCTTTCATTAAGGATAGCCCGTGGGTCATCCTTGGTGATTTTAATTCGACCTTGAATTTTGAGGATAAAAATGGTTGGCTCTTCCGGGAAAGATATAGGTATGGGAGAGTTTACAGGCTGTATCACAGATATTAAGGTGATTGATGTTAATAGCACTGGGTTTCATTTCACTTGGACTCAAAAACCTAAGAAGGGCATCGGTATTCTTAAAAAGATTGATAGGGTGATGGGAAGTACGTCTCTTTTGGACATGTTTCCTACGGCCTGCGCTGTTTTTCAGCCCTATCGTATTTCTGATCATTTTCCTTGTGTTTTGCAGCTTAATATTTAGCAGGCACGCAAACCTAAATCGTTTAAATTTGTGAATTTTCTCACTACTAAGCCTAGTTTTCTTGAGGCTGTTTCGGCTACTTGGGGCACTAATATTAAGGGTGTTCATCAGTTCTGTCTTGCTAAAAAGTTGAAGTTGCTGAAGACCCCATGCGCTCCCTTTTATTTAAGCAGCGGTACCTGCATGCTAGGGTGAATTCTCTTCGTACTAAGCTTGATGATATTCAACACCAGATTGATACTTACCCATATGATCAGACTCTTCGCGAGTTAGAGTTCAGGTGTTTGAATGATCTTAACGAGGCCTCGTTGGATGAGGAGAACTTTCTTAAGAACTGTAAGGTTCATTGGCTTGCGTCTGGAGATTTCAATACTGTTTTTTTTCATGCCTCTCTCAAATGCAAAAATCACAGAACCAGGATTGAGGTTATTGCGGATACTATTGGTGTTAAACATGAGGGGGACGAGGTTTCGACTGCTTTTTTCAAGCACTATGAAGATTTTCTTGGTAGTGTGGGTAATATTGATCTTCACTTGAATCCAGACATCCTCCAGTCCACTCTCGATCAGTCCTCTGTTGTTCATATGATCCGTAATGTTACCAGGGAGGAGGTTAAGGATACGATTTTTGCTATGGGTGATAACAAAGCTCCGGGTCCTGATGGCTACTCGGCAGCTTTCTTTAAGAAAGCGTGGCCGATTGTTGGTAATGATGTATGTGATGCTGTTCAGGACTTCTTTAGAACTGGGAAGCTTCTTTAGGAGCTTAACCATACTATCATTGTTTGGATCCCCAAGGTTACCACCCCTGTGGCTGTTACTGACTATCGACCGATCTCTTGCTGTAATGTGGTGTACAAATTCATTAGCAAGATTATTGCTGATCGGATTAAATTGGATCTTTCCAGTATAGTTGATGTTAATCACTCGGTGTTTATTGCTGGTAGGAAAATTTCTAACAACATTCTTCTCGTTTAGGAGTTGATGCATAAGTATCACCGTTCTGTGGGCTCTCCCTGTTGTGCTTTCAAATTGATACCCAGAAAGCATATGATACTATGGATTGGGGTTTTCTCCAGGATGTTCTTATTGGTTTTGGGTTCCATCCGACTATGGTTGGCTGGATCATGACATGTGCCTCTACCCCTTCCTACTCTATATGTGTGAATGGTAACCTTAATAGCTTCTTTAGGGGTAAGAGAGGTCTCAGACAAGGATTTCCTTTATCTCCTTATCTGTTCACCTTGATTATGGAAATTCTTACCCGTGTGTTACATGATGTTGTGTGTGCCGATCCTTCTTTCAGGTTTCATTACAGGTGTGACAAGCAGCGTATTCTTAATCTTTGCTTTGTGGATGATCTGTTTATTTTTGCTAGAGGTGACGTGGCCTCTGCTACGTGCATCATTCAGTTTTTGGCCAAGTTTGCTAGGATGTCTGGTTTGGTCCCGAGCCCACAGAAGAGTACGGTCTATTTCTGCAATGTTTCTGAACACACCAAATCTAATATCTTGACTGTTGTGAATATGGTGGAGGGCACTCTTCCGGTTCGTTATTTGGGTGTTCCTTTGATTTCTACCAGATTGCGTGCCCGTGATTGTGCTCCTCTTTTGGAGAGCCTTGGCAGTCGTATTTCGAGTTGGAGGAACAAGTTCCTCTCGTTTACTGGTAGACTTCAGCTTATTAATTCCGTTCTCTCTTCCCTACATATATGTTGGGCCTCGGTCTTTATATTTCTTGCCGGTATTATTTCGTTGATTGAGAAGAAGATGAGAGATTTCCTTTGGCACCATGGCACTTCTAGGAAGGGTTTGGCTAAAGTGGCGTGGAGGGATGTTTGTATCCCCAAATCTGAAGGGGGTCTTGGAATTCTTCGGGTTGCGGATGTGAACAAGGCTCTTATGGCCTCTCACATTTGGAGTATTCTGGTCAAAAGGGACTCTCTTTGGGTTGCTTGGGTTCACTCTTATCGTATTAAGAATAGATATTTTTGGGAATACCCTAGCCCTAAGGATTGTTTCTGGAGCTGGAGGAAGCTCTGTTCCATCCGTCCTTTGATCTGACAATTTATTTGGTATGTTATTGGTGATGGGCGGAGCACTTCTATTTGGTATGACAAATGGTCTGAATCTGGGCCATTATGTTGCTACATCTCTCATCTTACTATTTACAATGCAGGTTTCTCTACTAGTTCCTCTGTGGCTGATTTCTTTAACCAGATGGGTGGTTCGTGGGCTCCAGAATGGAATGATATGTCTCCTGTCCAAAATGAGGTTGCAGGTACGGTTCTCACAGTTGGTGTTGAGGATAGACTTATATAGAAATGTGGTGACAACTGGGCTGATTTCTCCTCTTCGTTGGTGTGGGATTCGGTTAGACTTCATGCTCCCCTGGTTCCGTGGGCTAAGTTTGTCTGGTTTGCCCAGTGTATTCCTCGCCATGCTTTTCTGGTTTGGCTTATCTTGCGTGAGCGGCTTCTTACTCAAGATAAAATCCTGGCGTGGGATTCTAGCAGAAGAGGAAATATGAACATGATGTGTTGTTTGCTTTGCTATAGAACTTGGGATTACCACAGCCACTTGTTCTTTGAGTGTTCTTATTCCTCCCAGGTTTGGTATCGTGTTCGTGAGTGTACATGCCTCTCGAGTTTTGATCCGGTGTGGGCTGATATATCTAGCTTCTTTGTTGGTAAACCAGCCTCCTCTTTGGAGATTATTGTGGCTAAACTTGTGGTCAAGCTGAGGAATAATCGTATCTTTCAGAATCATGCAAGACCTCCGGATTCTCTTGCAGCTATCATTCGGGATACTGTGCGTAGCAGGGTAATGGGGCTCAAGCTGAGGAAGACTCCTAGAGTTTGTTGCATTCTTGAGGACTGGGAAATTGGTGGCAGTTTTAGTGATCAAGACGGCGTGACATAGCATTTCTGTTTTGTTGTTTTCCTAGTGTGTGCTAAGTTGTTGTTTCTTCTGGTTTTTTGTTGTGTTTTTCTTTGTTTACATGCTCTGTGGTATGCCCCAAGTATGAACTAACAAGGGCTTTCCTTGTTACTTGTTCCTTTTTGCAGTATATATATATAGAATCATTGGGGTAACCCTTTACCCAAAAAACAAAACATGTGCAACTACCTAGGCCAAGATGAACGTTGTTATGTGTTGACTTTTCATGTTTGAATTATGGATGACTATGTTGATTTTATGAAAAATTGTTCATGGATTGATTGTTTTTTATCACATAAATATGTTGTAATTTGTTTATTATCACTATCTGGTGTGGTTTAGGATTGGGTAATTCGTCAGATATGATTATTTTGGCTCTAAATTATTCTTTAATCGTTAATATCAAATATTTTGACTTTAAAGACACGATTCTCACATAGATAGTGATTTATTAGTGATGGTAAATGGATTTGAAGATTTGTGTCCATGTATGTTTTGTTTGGATGAATGAATATGCATGCTAGTTAATTTCCTATTCATCGTTTGATGGTTGATAATTTGTCACATGCAGTTTAGGCCATTTATTCGTGTTTATGAGTTTTCTAGGAATTCAATTGTCTGTGAATAATTTGCTTCATGATCCTAGGGTATTAGATGTTGTCTATATTTAGTATTTCTAGGGTTGTGGGTCTAACAAGCCTTAGATAGGTAGTTAGGTCTTAATAGCACTTCAACATAGAATGTCACTTGTGCTTCATTATTGAATCTAAAATCGCTAAGGTGTGTCTATAATTCTTGTAATTGTCAATTCAGTTGGTTAGTCATCCTTAATTAGACAACTCACATAGGGTTTAATTGGTGGATAGTGGAATCATCCAGATAGGACATTCAAAAGAAGTTGGCATATAACATTGGGATTCGAAGTCTAGGTAGTTTTCTCTCATCTGGTTGTTTTCTCTAAACTCGTTTTCGTGTTTCTGTTCTTCTAGAGTCACAGTAATAATTAAAATAAATTTAAATCGAAATCATCTTAGGTTAATTGTTAGTAAAGGTCTACTATCGGGAGATTGATTACTCCCATGATTGACACTCGATACTTGCCAACACTCTGCTGCACTTGACGGGTACACTTGCCCTAAAGTGTATAGTGTAGTCACCTGGTAAACTATCATTTAAAACTTGAATAATTTTTATAGACTACATTTTTCGCATCATTGCACCCCAAAACGTTAAAAGAAAAAAAACTATGAATACTCACCACGAGAATGAGACAACTAACCCCAAAGATAGCGTTAACGAGAGAATAAACCGAATGAATACAAAGAACAGAATGACACGATGGATATAGTTGACTCGGCGACTTGAGGATGATTTATTTAAGTGATGGCATACACATAAATCTTATCAAGTAAAAATGAACATAACACTAGATCATGCGACAACACAAATGATTATTAAACAAATATTTATTTTACAACGACGCAAATATATATATTTTTCACGCAATCATTCAAAACCAAACTATGAGAATGACTACCCTACACTAAGCATCCAATCACACATGCATATCACATACAACATCATGCATACAAGTATGATACCATGATGTTCATCATAATTCATATATATATATATATATATATATATATATATATATATATATATATATACCTTTATTCTTTATGGAAAAAACCTAACTTTAGTATTTTGCATGTAAGATTCATCCAAGATCATGGCTTTTACCTTATTATTAACAACAAAACTCATGCTTTACATCAATACATGCAAGATTTATAGAATACCTAAACATATTACCACCAAGTCATCACTTTTATTCATTTCTATGCATGTATATATTCCAAAACTTGACCTTTTATGATCATGCAACATCAAGCATGCAACTTTAACCTTTCAAACCCTAGATCTAGCATAAATGGGGCACCTTTATCATGAATCATGCATCAAGATCACATCTTTTTCATACCACATGCAAGATCCATTATCATTATCCCAAAAATCTAAACTTTAATAACAAAGATCACATTTTTATCATGGCACATGCTAGATCTAAACATAACATAACATGCAACCTAAGATCCAACCAAGATCTAGCATAAAAATCAATCTTGATGCATGCAAACAAGTAGCACAAGAAATGAGACTTACCAAACCGAAAAGGATGATGATGGATGATGATCTAAGCTTGGATTCACACAAAAGAACTATAAATCTATAAGGAATGATGGTGAAGATGGGGGAACAACTCTAATGGCGCATAGGATTTGATTAGAAGATATGAAATGGGGGTTTGAACGGTTAAGGATGCTTAAATAGGTGAAAATTAGGGTTTTTGCTCGTAAGACAAGCTTCACGGACTGTCAAAATGCACAAGAGAATTTTCATGGTCCGCGAATTGCCCCGGACAGGCATCCCTTTGGTCGGTTTCACCGTTTTCGCTCTCGTATCTTCGTTATTTGTTGTTTTCAAGTCCCCTTTTTTTAAAGTTTTTCACCATTTTTCATCCCCCATCATATCAAGAACATTCAAGCCAACACAATTGAATATAAACATACCATATATTGAATATAAACAATTAATCAAACATAACGCGTTTTCGGGCGAATTGACGTACGCATCACTTTTAGGTTAATCACTAACGTTTTGAGACTCAACTTGGTCGGAATGACTCGAGATATGATTTAGGAATATGAGGGTCATCAAATACTCAAATTTAAACATTAAGTCCAAATACGTGATTTTCCTATAAACGACGAATTGCGTAAAAAACGCAAATTGCTTTCTTTTCGTTTCGAGGAACCCAATTAGTTTCAAAAGTTTTTAATTAAATACTTTGATTTGAAAAAATATTATGGATCATTTAAAAACATTATTTAGAGGAATAAGTATCTAAAAATTCTTCCAGTACTTATTTACCAAAAATATAAAAAAACGTGAAATTTCAGAATAGGTCGGGTTTCACAACCGGGTAAAATGAAAATGTTACATCCTTGAACTCTCTGGCTCCTGATAGCTTAAATTTATCATGTACCTTACTCAAGCTCAAACGCTATATACTTTACTCTAAACTCAAATGCGACTCTATGTTTGTTATGTGTAAATTATATTATGTGAACTTGTGTGATTTATTAATGTGTTGTGATCTACCTCTACCCCATACTCTACCTCGCACATAACATTAACTGTAAAAAGTCAGGGTAACAATAATAGATCTATTGGTTTAACCGCTCACCTGACTTGACCATAATTGGCGTCAGGTGATTGGAAACCTAAATGTCTAGGGTTGGATTACGCTATGCTATATTATTTATCTCATTTCATGTTTATCATACTTTTGAACTACCACGTAACTCTTAGATCACATGCTTTACACTTATTATATACACAAACTCTATGTTTACTCACCAACTACTTTGTAGTTGACACTTTATCTTGTACATGTTGCAGGAATTGGACTTGAGGCTTTACGTGATCACGATAGGGACCTAGTTATTCATTTAGTCAAATTTATGTGCTATGTTTGCATTTGTTTGATTCCTTGTAAGACTTATTTTGTTATGAAATGTAATTTGGCATGTTTAAGAATATTACAACTTTGTTTAGTTGTCATGAGCATTTGGACAATCCTCACGCCCCGACATATTCCACCGTTGGTTGGGGTGTGACAAGCAAAAGGTATCTTTCAAGAATTTAGTGTTGCAAGAACACGAAAACAGAATGGTGTTGCTGAAAGGAAGAATAGAACACATTGAAATTGCAGAGGCAATAAATACTGCATGGTATGTGTTGAAATCGGGTATTATGGTGAATGATAAAGGAAGGACAATCATTGAGTTTTTCTTAAAGAGAAAGCCATTGACAAACTTCTTCAATATGTTTGGATGTCTATGCACAATGCTGAACACGCCAAATCATTTGAACAAATTTAAAGCCAAAGCTGATGAATTGTTTCTTTTGGGATATTCTCCTTTAGCCAAGGCTTATCGTGTCTTTTACAAGAGAACAAGAATGGTCATGGAATCATATTATGTTGAATTGCATGAGTCGAATGCAAATGGGTATGGTGTCGGTCAACTTCTTATAATGATGTGGATAAAGTGTTTTCACCTTTCAGGATTGAAGATCAAGAATGCGGAATCAAAGTCAATCAAACAAATCAGGATTCACTGGAGGCGAGCATTAGGGAATTCTTTCCTTTTTGCTCTTTAATCCCTTCTGGACCGGTTATTCAGGAGAATACTGCACTGAATGAAGAAGCCAATAATTCTTCTCGGGGAACAACCGAGGCTGTTACCCAAGAAATTCAAAATGATTTAATACCTGAGGTTGAACCCAACTCTCCTATGATACATCAAACTATTAACCAAGTACTGATAGTTCTCCTGAAGAAAATATAAACAACTTGGAGGTCAACATTCAAGATCCATTCATTCCACAATTAAAAGTGCATAAAGATCATCCAATTTCAAACATCATTGGTTCTCTTAATGATGGGGTAAGAACAAGAAGCACATCTGGTATAATCATCGAGTGTCTTTATGCTTGTTTTCTGTCAAAAGTGGATCCACTAAATTCTCATATGGCGTTGAAAGATAATAGTTGGATAGAAGCTATGCAAGTGGAGCTACTGCAGTTCAAAAGGTTAATTGTGTGGGAACTGGTTAATCTACCTGAGGGATTTTTTATCGGAACAAAATGGGTTTTTAGAAACAAGAAGGAAGATTGGGGAGTATTTTTGTGAAACAAAGTGAGATTGTTAGTTCAAGGCAACACACAACAAGAAAGGTTAGACTATGACAAGGTTTTTGCTCTAGTGGATCGTCTAGAAGCAATTCGGATATTTCTCACCTTTGCATCCTACAAGAAGTTCAAAGTGTATCAAATGGACGGGAAGAGCGCATTTCTTCATGGAGATGTCAAAGAAGAAGTGTATGTGTGACGACCCTAAAACTTTTGCTTTCTTTCCCCCAGCACCAACGACAGCCGAGGCTGCGAACGCTACGACGCAAGAATAATTTTCGGGACGAAAATTCCAATTACAAGGGGATGATGTGACATCCGAGAATTTCAAGGTTTACTTCCGTTAGACAATTCCGTTAGTTACGTCACAAGTGTTAACTTAGTAACTAATGCATAACTAGGCCGAATACGTCCACGACCTTTGGTTGATCACCGAACCCGCCCATATGTGCTATGTGTTCATTTATTAATGTCATTATGTGCAATGTGATTTAAACGCATGATCTAATATTATGAATAGCATGACAAATTGTAAATCCTTGATTATATAAAAATTGCCTAAGTTGTGCAACCAGCGAAACTACCGGGCGAAACTGTAGTGTCGCCCGGTAGCCAGCTAAGCTAATCAATTAAAACGTGACCAGAGCCAGTTTCGCCTGGCCAGCGAAACTGCCAGCGAAACTAGCCTCTGATATAAATAATCTTAATAAACCCTAGTTCTCCCATTTTGCCTCATTTACACAAAAACACACACACTCTCCTGAAACTTCTGGACCAGCTGATTCCAGCCGAGAACCACCAAGAATCAGCTATCATCCCGAGTTGTGAAGATCATCCATCGATCCTAGATCAACCGTGAGTCCCAAAAACCACCATTTTTATGCTTTTCTATGTGTTTCTTCATAAAGTATGCCTAAATCTCTGTGTTATCGTTAGATCTTCTGTAGAAATGCTTAGGAATGCTAGATCTATCATAAAGTTTGCAACTTTACGTTTGAAATCCAACCATGATAGAGATTTATGCTATTTAGGTCACTTTAGGGTTTTAAATGCATTTTGGTGATTTGATGATGAATATGCATGAATAAGGTGTTAAAACTTGTTGTTTGATGTTGGTAAATGCCTATGTATGCTAAACAATGAATTGTATGAAGTATGGAAGCTGTTAGGTTGATTTTTAGGCTGATCCGTATGTTTTTCGCGACCAGCGAAACTGTCATGTTCTCTGGGCGAAACTGTCCAGCGAAATTATGCATATCTTCAACCAGCGACACTATGCAGCGAAACTGCAGTGTCGCCGGGTAAACCAACCGGACCAGCTCGAGCGAATCTACCGAGCGAAATTCCCTGAACGAAAGTTCAAACCAGTTTCGGGCGAAACTAGGCTAGCGAAACTGTGCCAACAGTTTCGGGCGAAACTAGCCTAGCGAAACTGTGTCATCGGGTATTGCCTAGCGAAAGTGCTGCCCGTGCACACAGCGAAACTGACTAGCGAAACTGCTAGCGAAACTGAGACCAGAATCCAAACTTGTGCAATTTACTTGAATGTTATGCCATGACTTACATGATTATGCTATGATGAAACATGCTATGATTTCTGTAATATGTGAACCCTTATTTATGATCAACCATCGGTGTCGTGTGTCTGTATGTCGGGTCTTAGTTCCAACGTGCTATGTTATGGGCCATAGTGACGTTAAGTAAAGATTAGACACAAAACTAATACTTAAGACCTAAACGTGTTCATAGGTCTTCGTTAAGCAAACTTGGATTATATAGCAAGTGTAGCAGTGCAACCCAAGGTGAGTGTCACTAACCCAATTACCGTGAACCCGTTTGGGTCACACCGAATAACTAAAAGTAAAACAATGCTGACAAACTCGAGAGTGCTAGGCACCTCCCTGATGAACGTGAAAACTTGGAGTGCTCGGCACCCACGTGATGAACTTGAAGTGCTTTATGGGAAGCACTTGTGAATTACTTAAACAACTATTTCTGAAACGAAACTGAAAACACTTTTGAGATTCATGAGAATCCAGTAAACCCTTTTAATATGGCTAGTGTAGGTTAAAGTCTAAACCACATGATATCACATGATTTCTAAGGATGCCTTGAAAACTTAAAAGTCCTCAACTAAATTGTACCATTAATTGTAAAGCGAGGGGATGTTGGGTAGATCTACTGGAGTTTGACAAACTCCGCCCCTTGGCACGGGGAGTGCACGGAGGTACAATATCAGCCTATCTGACCGTGATCCCGAGAGGACAGCGGGGAGGCAAAACCGCGATGACGTAGGTCCGCAGTTCTGATGGCACGGCCACTACAATAATTTATGGTCAGCTTTGGTACAAACTTCCTTAGTGCATGGAACAACGGATTAGCTACCCGCGATATCGGTTGAGCACTTTAACTATACAAAACTAGTACATACCCGATAACGTAGGTTACGGACAATATTTTTACTAAACCACAATAATATGATTTTGAGTATCACAAGCATTGCTTTTCACAAATAAATTGTACGTGAGAATACGTTTACACGATTATGATTTATGAGACCGGGCCGCTGCATGACAAGCCCACTGTGAACTCACCAACCGTTAGGTTGACACTTGCGTGGTTTAAACTTTTGCAGATCGCTGAAGAGTATCCGAAGCAGGTTGACATGGCACAAGAAGATGTTTACTTTTATTTAAATTAAACTTGAGAATTTAAAACAATGTTTATGTAAAGCACGTGGTTAGTGCTAAAGATAATGTTTTCCGCTGCGTACTGTTAAACTGCTTTGTTATTAATGTTTGGACTTTACTCTGATTCGTTTAGTATTTGTAACTAATGGTTGTGGTCCTGGTCTGGTCGTACCCCCTTAACGGTATAAACTCCGTTAGTGGTTAATTTGGGGTTGTGACAGTATGTATGCCAACCTCCAGGGTTTGAGGATTCAAATCACCTTGAAAAGGTGTGTAAGTTGAATAAGGCTCTCTATGGATTGCACCAAGTTCTGATTGCAAGGTACGCTACACTATCCGCTCACTTTCTGGATAATGGGTTTACTAGATTGTTCACAAGAAGATTGGGACAGGATTTGCTTCTAGTGCAAGTATATGTGGATGATATTATTTTTGGTGCGATGAACGATGCTCTTTGTGAGGAATTTACAAAGGAGATAACCTCAAAGTTTGAGATGGATGATAACTTCAAAGTTTGAGATGAGTGCAAAGGGAGAACTAAATTTCTTTCTTGGACTACAAGTGGAGCAATCTGATAAAGGAATTTTGATTCATCAAGGGAAGTACGTCAACGATATACTGAAGAAATCCATATTGACTGACGCTACTCCAGTAACTATTCCCCCATCTGTTAACTTGAGTTAATCACCCAATGCGGGTTGATAATGATTTGACTTACTATCGGTCAATGATGGGCTCTATGATGTATTTAATTGTTAGCCGGCCAAATATAATGTTGGTCATGTGTACCAAGCAAATCCGAAGCAGTCTCATGAAGTGGCTATCAAAAGAATTTTTAGGTATGTGACGGGTAGACCAAAATTGGGAATTTGGTACCCTAATGATGATTCATTTTATCTTCATGCATATACTGATACAGTTAGATAGAAAGTCGACATCGGCCGGATGTCAATACTTGGAAAACATGCTAGTTTCTTGGCAATGTAAGAAACAAACCACTGTTTCCACTTCCACCGTGAAAGCTGAGTATTTTGCTTCCTCTAGTTGTTGTTCTCATGTCATTTGGATACAGAATCAGCTTCTGGACTATGGTTTGAACTTCCTCCATATCCCAATATATTATGATAATGAAGTTGTGCTTGGTATAGTTAAAAACCCATTCAATATTAAAAAAACAAAACATATTGCGATACAAGTACACTTTCTTTATCGTGTTATGAATTGTTGCTCATTTATCGTGTTATATCTTTTTCTTTCCAAAATAAACAAAAATATTTTTAATTCTGGTTTTTATTTTTCAAAAGATATGTCATAAAAACACTAAAAAAATATTTTATGTGTAATATATTTTTTCTTCTTCTTTTCTTATGTGTGTGATTCTGTGTGCTCATTCTCTTTTGTCTCTTAGTGAAATTTTTGCTTTTTTTCCTTAAAAAAAACCAACTGTTGAGTTAGGGGGAGTGGTTTGAAACCTGCGGTTTTATCAAAAATAAAATTTTTGGGGGAGTGTGTGGAACATTTGGTTGTAAAAATAAACTGAGAACATTTGATTTGATCATGTGAGAAATGATAGTACATTAGCTAGCATTGTCTGACCCATGAATAAAGAAGACCATAAAGCCTAGCTCATTGTTCAATATGCTAGACATGCTTGACTAATCTGAACATATGCCAAGGGATATAAACATAAAGCTGAGCCAAGTCTAGTGAATAACATCTTTGTTGGAACTTATATGTTGGTGAAAACTCAAACACTTCACCAATGAGTCTTGCCGGTGAAGTTATCCTGAAGAACTGTTGTTGGATAGAAGAAATCTGAAGACTTGCATTTTGCTATTTTGTATTTTGCATTTGTGTATTTTTGTCTAAGTGTAAGTCGTATAGTATTAGTTTCATACGTCCTAGCTTTGTCTTGTATACGATCTGGACTTGTATTTTTTACTAACTCTTTTATTCTATACGATCTGCATTTTAAACTATACGATCTACAGGTTCTTCTATACGGTCTGGCTTTACTTTTTGCTCTATACGGTCTGGCTTTACTTTTTGCTCTATACGGTCTACATGTTGTTTAAGTCTATACGATCTACACTTAAGTCTATATGATCTAGACTTAGCCTATACGATCTGGAAATCTTGGACAGGGAATCAGACTTTGCCTATACGATCTAAGTAAGAATATACGGTCTAGAACCCAGACTGTGTGGATTTACTCTATACGATCTAAGTAGACGATCTGGAATAGACAATGCCATACGATCTAGATATGTACTATACGGTCTACACATTGTCCATACGATCTAGACTTTCAGTACATGTCTATACGATCTGGGATTTGTTCTATACGATATAGGATTACTCCATACGATCTAGGACTAACACTTAGAATGTTTTTGCAGAATTTCATGAATATTCTCTAGTAATCAGTGCATTGACATTTGTGCTCCCAGGTAGTATAAATACTCATAATGAAGAAACCCTATGTACGCTTTCATTCATTCAAGCCACCTGAGAGCACTGTGTGTGTGTGTGTTCTTGGTGTTCTTGAGTTTCAGAATAGTATTTTCTCACAAATATGAGGATTGCAATGAGCAGTCCACCCATGGATGCTCATCATGCTTGATTTCCGCACCTGTATGATGAATTGGATGAGGCATTAGGCTCAGAGTCAGTCCTGACAATCTGGAAACATTTCTCATGATTTGCAAAGAAAAAGAATACAAATAGAGTATAAGAAATCTTTGTGTACACATGTTCTATTTCGAAAAATTTTAAACTTGTTTGATTTTCTTTATTTTCTCAAAATCTTGGACTTTCTCTACATATAGGTGAGTATCGACCTGAAAACTAAGATTTTGATGTTTTGTCTTATTTTTCTTTGGTGATTCGTTCAAACTTTGGATTCTCCCTGCGCATATGAAAATATCGACATCAGAATTAAAGTTTGAACAACTTCAACTTATTTTATTTTTCTTTATTTTGCTAAATCTGAGATCTTATATGCATATCGAAAGATCTACCTTAACATGGATGATTTAACATTCTGATTTCTTTTTGCATGAAACACAGATGAAGGATCAGAAATATTAAACACAATGTGTTATATACAAAGTGTGATTTACAATATGAAAAATGAGAAAAAATATGAGAATGTGGATAACGTGGGGTCCAAATAAGACTTGTGCTATTAATATTACCTAAATCATATCCCAAAAGCTATAAGTATGATTATGTCTAAGTTTACCATGGATAAAATTTTATCCATATTATATTTGTTACTGACTTTGGCTATTATGTTGTTAAAGTCAGAAGTAGAATAGTTGTTCAAGATACCTAGTTAATATGATCTCATGTTAGATTTTTTCTCAAAACTAGAAAAGGATACAGTTTTTTTTTTATAAAAACTTTTGTTTCTATGATATACTTTCTATAGTTTTTATAGTTTTTAGGATAGATTTTTCTTTATAAATGTTTTTGCATGCTTGTG
Organism: Deinandra increscens subsp. villosa; assembly: GCA_039602395.1. Classification (NCBI taxonomy): domain Eukaryota; kingdom Viridiplantae; phylum Streptophyta; class Magnoliopsida; order Asterales; family Asteraceae; genus Deinandra; species Deinandra increscens. The sequence continues at coordinate 36,981,947 of JBCNJP010000007.1, read as the reverse complement.
TGATAAAAGACATGTCTTTTGATGAAAAACAAGAAGAATTTTTTATTTATAATTATTTGTGAAATGTTTTTGCAACTAATTATGTGGGAACTCAAATTCTACGAAAACATTTAGCGAGTAAAGTGGGATTTTACGAGAAAAATCAATATTATATCATTTAATGTCCTTTCTGAAAAGAAGATTCTTTGCTTTTACATATATCTCCTCCCGTCGCATTTCCATTAATTCAAAGCTCATGCTCCATCTCACCATCTTTAAAAGGGATAATACTCTTCTTCTTTTATTCATGGACTCCAAATCTCATATCACTCAATCTTGCTTAAAATGAAAGAAATTTGATCAGTTTATTTTGATATGTCTCATGAAATCTGAGGTTGTGTGCAGGTTCATGTCTCAAAAGTGTTTGAATTTGTTAAAACCTTACAAAAACTTATTCTTTAAGTTTTGAAATAGAAATGCTTTTTGGATAATTAAATTTTGGAGATTACAAGAAAGTCTTAGGCAGCCATAACACAAATGCCTTACTTTTCCCATCTACATCTGAGACTTGTGTATATCTTCAAAATTGTGAAATTTGGTTTTACAAAAGATTATCCTTCGATATTTCTTATCCAATGATCATCAGAGAACTTTATATCAAAATTCAACTGATTTCAACATTTCTAATTAAGGCATTTTTGGCATGAACTTGCCCAAATGTGTCAAAATAAATTTTTCATAGTTAATTTTCAGCCTCTCAAAAAAAGCTCACTCCAGCCATTAATCAGCTTCAGAGATAGGGGATCCAGTAATAAAGAATGAAAGAAATAAGATTAGGTCGTTTCATAATATTGTATTGATATTTTTGTTTGTTTTGTCAATTGCAAAAAATATGTGACATTTCGCAGAACTAGTCTGCGAAATGTATAAGTTTATTTCTGCGAAATATCCATAATGTGCCAAAAGTCTCAAACACTTTTCGCACATTATGTCTATATATAGGCTCGATCATGTTAGTTTCGGCAATAATGATCAATTGTATAACGAAGTGTCCGGTTGCGAACACGAGCATATGTGCTTTGTAACCGTTTAATCATTTAATACATGGAGGAGTTCATTATATTCATGCATTGATCAATTTTCCTGTGTTACTAAGTGTGATTCACTGTTTCGAGAGTTTTGTTCATTACGTTCGAGTGTTTTAAGTTGAGATACAACTCAACTGTGATCGTATTGCATCCAATTGATAGTAAAATATCGGATTTCCGGACCTACACCATATTTGGTTATTCCAACTCTGACTGGGCTCGATGCGTTGAAACCCGTTGAGGAAACCTCGTATCTTGGAGTGCCAAAAAGCAAGCAGCTGTCTCTCGATCCAGTTGTGAAGCCAAGTATAGAGCCATTGCTAACGCCATTGCAGAAATTATTTGGTTACACATATTTTGCATGAACTCCATGCCTTACCACCTGATCGACCCACTCCATTATGTGACAACCAAAGCGCTCTATCACTTATCCAAAATCTTGTCTCACACAAGCGAGCCAAACATATCGACCTAGATTATCATTTTATTCGGGAGCTCGACATTTCTGGAAAATTACATATGAAGTTTATTCTTACCAAGCTTCAGATGGCAGACATATTTACAAAAAAGTCTTTCTCGGCCTTAGTTTGAATTCTTTCGTGATAAACTTTGCCTCAGTCCACCACCATCTCACTTAAAAGGGATGTTAAACTAAATTCATAGTATTTATTACTAGAGGACTAGTGTTGTATTTTCTTCATTCTTTGTAGTGTGTTTTGTAACTTATATTGTTATATAATAGTTCTCTCCTACCCTAATTGGGTACGGTATTCATTAAACCACACACTAAGGGGTTGGTTGATAGGCTCTTAATGGTCATTAAGAATAAGATGTTACCACTTAATGGTGTAATGCATCTAACCGTTAAGAGATTTAAAAGATGCTAATCGATTAAGATATAACTTCTTAATGCTAAACCCTTACAAGTCACATTCTCTTCTGTCTTTTCCTTGATAAAACTCTTAGTAATTTCATTACAAGGTAGACTCTTATAACCAGAGGTTACAAAACAACCCCATTAAGTGGGTTATGTTATATCATCTTTGAAATCTTATTTTTACTTTATTGTAACTTTTTTCCTAGAGGTTAAACGAATTCATTGAGGCTATATGTAGTTATAACCCCCATCCATGAAGGTTATGTGCCATGTGGATGTCAATTCATCAAAGGGGGGTGATGACATAAGTGGTGTAATCATAACCCTCCATAACCCCCTACTAATCATTTGTTTAATTGTTATCTAATCATTATTTTTATATAATTTAACGTTAAATAAAATAAAAACTTCTTCAAATTAAAAAAATAAAATATTACATAAATTTAACAAAGGGAGATTTACATATATCCCCTTACTAAGTCATTTAATTACATATTTACCCAAGACTAAACTTTAATTACGTATATCCCCTGTTCACAAGAAAATTACCAATTTACCCTTTCAATTTTTTTTTAAATAAAAAAATTGAATCATCAAAATTTATGTTACATCAGAGGGGAACACAATCAGAAAATTGAAAGGGACGGCGACACATCTCCCCCGCACGTCTCTTCTCAAACGATGGCAACGACCGAAAAACTCCACCTCAACCTCTCATCCGATTGCAACCATGGTTTGAATTACGGGAATAAAAAACTAAGGGATGGGATTTTTGGTCCTATTTTTTTGTCTGATTGACAAACGCAACCCTCCTCCAATCCAAGTTTCCAGGTCCGATTTGCAACCCTATTTCGTTTCTGGTTCGAATTAACAGCAACAACTTTGATATTCTTTAAAGATTGGGATTTTTGGTCTTCGGTCCTATTCTTGGTCCTATTTGTTATCGATTGCAACCCTATTCTTTACTGATTCAAATTAACAACGACTTTGAATTGGTCATATTTTTTTGTTACAGTGATATGGAATGTATCGTTTTGCCTTGCTTTACCAAGTTGAACTTGCAGACAAGCTCCCTCAATTTCAGTCACTATGTATTCATGAGATGGTTTTTCGAACTTATAAGCATATCTTGCTATGACGATGACTTAAATGATTTGCATCCATAAGATGTTTGTATGTGTTGGTGACCATCCATAACTAAAGGATTTGCACATAGTTAGATTTCAGACAGATGCTTAAAGACATAATTAGAAAATGTTAATAGTCATAGTTGAAATGGATTCAGATTTAGATTATTTATTTAGAATGTTACTTCCAGTTTTTTAAAACTTTTAATCCATCGTTGCAGAAAGATATTGACATCATACAATCTCTTGCTATGGATGCTTACCGTTTCTCTATATCAAAAGAGGAAATATAAAAAATAATAATAAGGGCATAATAGTCATTTAAAAAAGTTAATTTAAATGAATTGGGTAAATATATAATATATATGGTTTAGGAGCTGTTCAAAAAAAAAAAATATATATATATATATATATATATGGTTTAGGAAGGGGATATATGTAATTAAAGTTTAGCCTTGGGTAAATATGTAATAAAATGACTTAGTAGGGGGATATATGTAAATGCCCCTTTAACAAAAACCAACACGATTCTTAAAAAGAACATCATACATGAAAAATAAATACTAGATTCTTAAAAAAAAACTAGAGCCCATATTGTTTCTTGATGTCTTCTCGGATTTGCATCGAGAGGCTTCGGGAAGCGGTTCTAGAAGCACCGCCAAGTCTTTTTGTTTTTACCGACGGTTTACGGCACTAACTTGTTGCTCCTTCAATGACGACAAGCAATCGAATCGCTTCTTCATTTCGTCTCGATGACCGGTGTTGTCGGAGGGCGCTCGACTAGTCGAGGATGAGGATGCTCGTTTTGCTTTCGTCTTGTCCTGACTAAATGGCCTACCAAACTCAAGTTCAACATCCTCTTTGTAGTCTTTCAAATCAAATGCCCGAGCGTCAGACGTATGAGGAGATGACGACGTTTTCTATTTCTTTTTTACTTGTCATCTCGTCTTCGTGAGGTCCGCTTGAGCCCTGCACTTCGGGCTATCGTAAAGGATCAAAAAACCATCATGTATGTAAACGATGGCCCGCCGGTTCGATACTCCATCAATGCACTTTCAATGATATCGGCGTCATTTGCACCGCTCGCCCGAATATCACGAATCCGAGTGTAGATGTTGGAAAACGTTTTCACCCTCTTATTCATGTCGGTCCACATCCCTGACAACGAGTCATCAGCTCGATATGACTCCCTTTTTAGCTCCCTAAAAAATTTCGTATGAATATTCGACCAACACGTTGACATGTCTTGATTGTTAGCTACAAATATATAAAAGAATTAAGATTTTTATAAAATCATTTTAAAAAAAAAAGTTCATATTTTTATAAACTCATTTTAAAAAAGTGAATAAACATAAGAGTAAACTTCGTTTTTAATCTCCCAACGTTTCACATTTTAACAATTTTAGTCCCAACTTTTTAAAAATCTCAATTTAGTGTCTCACATTTCATTTTTTCTTTTAATTTTGGTCTCAACGTTAACAGTTGTTTAAAGAGCCGTTAGACTGCCCTCATGTGGTCCCCACATGAGGTGTACTTTTGTCATTTCTGTTTATTTTAAAGTATGAGTTAAAACAAATGGAAATGACAAAAGTACACCTCATGTGGGGACCATATGAGGACAGTCTAATGGCTCTTTAAACAACTGTTAACGTTGAGACCAAAATTGAAAAAAAAATGAATTGTGAGACACTAAATTGGGATTTTTAAAAGTTGGGACTAAAATTGTTAAAATGTGCAAACGTTGGGGACTAAAAACGAAGTTTACTCTTTACATAAAAAATATATGTATATTTTACCCATGACGGGATACTCCGAAGTGTTGAGCCATGCTCGAGCTAGCGCAACCTCCTCCTCCTCGGTCCATGTTTGGACAATCTTCGGTTGCCTCGGCTCTTCGACGGCTTTCTTCTTGTGAGATTTTCTCCTTCTCACAGGTGCTGCCCTCTCTTGTTGCGTCTCCGGTACCTCGTCGGGTTCGACCGGTATGGGTTCTTGGGGGTGGTGGAGATGGTTGGGAAGATGAAGATAGTGGAGTTGGTGTAGTAGATTGAAATGGCAGAAAATCCTTGAGTTGGTTGAAAGGGTTAGAAGTTTTGTTGCGAATAGGCGTTGAACCCGTACTTTTGTTGGAAGGGAAGAAAGGTTTGGAAGAGTTGTTGTTGCGGGGATGGCAAATTCGCAACAAACCGAACAAACCATCATCTTGGAGTTGATATTCGTTGTCGTTTGTTCGTCGAGGGGGTTGAAAACGGGGGTTTGATAAACCACTACGGGGAAACATTTTGTATGTAGAAGTTGTATAAAAAAATATAAAAGTGGGAGAAGAAAGAAGTTAGTATATTGTGTAAAAAAATTAAGGGATAATAGATGTATTTATAGTGGTTAAATGTGAATTTTTAAAAAGAAAATATTAGTTAGGTTATATAACCGTTCAACAGTCATATTTTACGAGAAGAAATGAAGCTTGGAAGGTGAAATGCTTTACGAATATGACGTTCCGGAGGTGAGGAGGGGGACGCTATATTAACACTTCTGATTAGGGCTATTCAAAAAATTCGAAACTCGAAACTCGTTTGAACTCGCTTGAAAAATGTTCGGAAAATGCTCGTTTTATTGTCGCTCGCTTTAAAAACGAACCGAACGGCTCGGTTCGATTTGTAAAACAAACCAAGTATGAGCATAGGTGTGCTCGCTCGATGCTCGCTCGTTTTGCTCGAATTATGTAAAATATATATATATATATATATATATATATATATATATATATATATTTACACATTTAATTATTAAAATTATATACTTTTATTATTTATTTATCAATTTTAATTTTGTTAAGATTAAAATTAGGATTATGGTTTCCGTTCTTCCAAAAATTCTTTGCAGCTTCAAGTTCTATTAATATTTGACTTCGGATGTAAGTTTAATACGTTAGTTTATCATTTTGTTGATCTTGATGTTTTTTGTTTATGGATGTATATGACTCGTAGATAGATAAATAAGTGCTACGAATGTGTTATTATAGATCACCATCAACATTTAGGTCATTTTGTAAAAAAAATTACCAACAAGACTAGTGTGTTAGTTATTGGACAAAATGTGCTAAAATTGGAAATATGGATGAAGGTGTTATGTCAGATCACCACCCATCGTTACTTTCCTTTTTGTTCCGTGACGCTCGGAATTCGCTCGGCGATCGCTCGAAAAATACTCGGATCGAAAGTCGCTCGTTTGATTTTAGATCGGTTGAAAAAATGCTCGGTTCGGTTCGGTTCAGATTATAAACGAACCAAATACGAGCAAAGGTCCGTTGGGTTCGATTCGTATCGTGAACATTACGACGTATGTATCTAGGGAACAGTCGCTTCAAAATGAATTCTCCCTAGATACATCGGGCATCAGGCCCACTACACAAAGTACAACACACAGCCCAGCCTGATAACGTGACGGTGCTACGGGACAGCTAAGCTCACATCATACAACTGTTCCCTTGAAATCTCATATCCCCACTACACAAAGTACAACACACAGCCCAGCCTGATAACGTGACGGTGCTACGGGACAGCTAAGCTCACATCATACAACTGTTCCCTTGAAATCTCATATTCTACACAATCAAATTCCTCTACTTCTTGTTGACCTCCGATCGACCTTTTGGTGTTTCTTACTCTATTATTGTTTCATTCAGATTTTGGAAGATCTGAGTAGCCATGTCGTATGCTTACCTCTTCAAGTACATCATCATCGGAGATACTGGTAATTACCTCTGATTTCCTTCAATTACTTGCTGCTATTTCAATAATATGTGTCGAATTTTGTGTCGGTCATGTTGTAGAGTTCGTTTTTTAGTTTTGTAGCTTAATTGAGAAGTCTACCTGATTTAACGGTTATTTGTACAATCAATTGCTGGGACCAGGGCTCCAATTGTTAATTTTACCTGCAAATTTGGTGACCTGAATTTGAACGCAACTAGTATTTGGATTTAAGCAAGGAATATGGATTTTTTTTTAACAATTTAGTATAAATTGAACTAAGCCACATGTGATTAGGGCATAACGATCCACTTGTATCTGCTATTTGAAAGGGAATGTTCAACTAGGGATTTGATTAATGCTTGGGCATTTGTTGTAGTTTAGTTATTTTGCTTAGTTTTATCATTGATTTTTGGTAATTTTTTCTTGTTCAAAAGTCATATTAAGGTATTTTTATCCATCTATTGAGATGTGATCCCCCTGTATTTTTTCTTTTATGAATTGTAGAAAAGAATATAATTAATAATTCTAGTGAAAGAAAGTTGTTTTTACAGCATCATGTATGATGCAATCAACCTTTTGGTTGGATGATTTAGGTTAATTTTGGTGCCATATGATGCTCATTAGATCCTAGATTTTAATTTGATGTTACAAGCTTTAGGACATTCCTATGCAATCTGCTACCACGATATAAGCAGGAACCAATAAAAACAGGAACAACATATGCAAGTATGCTAATTGGTACTTCAATGTGAAATAAAGTGGGCAGCGAAATAGGAACTTCATTTCTTTTTCGTGCTAATTACGTAAAATGCAGCGTTGTTGGATTTGTATTACTTAAATTATTTATTTGTATTGTAAATCTCATATCTGGATTAATTATTTTTGTTGAAAGAGTTTATTTAATTAGCAATAAATTTATTCTTGTTTGTTACATGACATGGGAACGCTTCATGTTCAGTTGGCATTTGCCTTGAGCTGAATATCATTGAAATGAACAAGCAATCTTGACAGCTAAAACAATGCTATTGATGATAGAAAAATGCAACTAATATGCATGATTTTTCTTATTCAGGGGTGGGAAAATCATGCCTACTTTTGCAGTTCACAGACAAACGTTTTCAACCAGTTCATGATTTGACCATTGGCGTTGAATTTGGGGCCAGAATGATCACAATTGACAACAAACCAATAAAGCTTCAGATCTGGGACACGGTTTGTTCACAGTTCTCTCTCCTTTTTTGTTATTTTTACCTTTCTTTTTACATGGGTTTGAAATATAACTAGTCTTACATGCTAAATATTCCGTTTTTCCATCTTTTCTATTTGTGTCAGGCGGGTCAAGAATCATTCAGGTCTATAACACGCTCCTACTATAGAGGCGCGGCTGGTGCACTTCTTGTTTATGACATCACTAGGTATGGTCCACTGTATAGCTGTATTGTGGTATTCTTATAATAGAAGTGTTTAAATTTTTTAATGCAGGAGGGAGACCTTTAATCACCTTGCCAGCTGGTTGGAGGATGCCAGACAGCATGCAAATGCAAACATGACTATTATGTTAATTGGTAACAAGTGTGATCTGGCACACAGAAGAGCTGTTAGCACAGAAGAAGGAGAACAATTCGCTAAAGAACATGGTCTAATATTCATGGAAGCTTCTGCAAAAACTGCTCAAAACGTCGAGGAGGTAGATGGATGATTTTTTTTTATTTTTATTTTTACTACGCAATATTCATTATGGCTACTTTTATTTTCTCATTTAATTTAAAAAATCTCTTTCAGGCATTCATAAACACTGCTGGAACAATCTATAAGAAGATTAAGGATGGGGTTTTTGATGTATCAAATGAGGCAAGTATTATTGTCATTTATATTACTTAATTGGGTTCACAATTTATAATTTTATATTGCTCAAGTCGGCTGCCGTGGGCCGTGGCTGGTCTGAGATCTAAACAGCTCGGTTTGCAGTTTGATTTTCACGGTTTCACGGGTTTAATGGTTCGGTCTCATTTGAAACTAGATCCAGCCATGTCCTATATTATTATTTATAATTTTTTCATTTTCAGAATATTGATTCTGCATGTATGCATGTATTATAATCATGAACCATCTTTGTCATTTTAATGTTTTTTCATACAAACTAATGACTTTGAAAAAGAAAATTAAAAACTACGGTTCAAACCCTCAAACCACCTAACTGGTAATTCTGCCAGTCAGTCCAACAAACATAACCGGCCGTTTTGTTTTATCGTTCTCCAAAACCAGACCGTGAAAGCTTCTAAAACCTATACTAAATATTGTTTTGTGGGTATGGATGGCAGTCTTTTGGGATTAAAGTTGGATACGGTGGCATTCCCGGGCCTTCAGGTGGAAGAGATGGGTCGACTTCTCAAGCTGGAGGTTGTTGCAGTTAAAACATTGTGGTTGTGGCTACCCGAAACTCTTTCCTGGTATATGTGTAATATCTTTGTGTAAAAAAATTATAGATATCGGTAAATATTTGTGTTTGATTATTTTCTACTCCGATTCTTGCATTCTTTCCAAATATGTGTGTTAAAGTGCTGTTTGTTCTACCCTTGGATTTATGATTATGCGCAGGTGCACTTGAATGTGATTATTTTTTAGATGCAACTCCACTGTTTGTTTTTTTTTTTACTTCTGATTTTTGAGCTTAGAAAATTATGCATTATGCATTCGCCTTCTCATAGATTATATTATGAGCAAATTACAAATTATGCCCTTTACGTTTACCAACTTTTACGGGTTGTATACTTTGTGTCCTTTGGGATACAGCTGAATGCATTATACTAAATCTTGTATTAAGCTTATGATGATGTATTAAATGAGACATTTCATGTTTATGCTTGTTTACTTTCCCTAGTTTTTACACAATCATTCACTTACTATTACTTGAGGAATCGTTGCGGCATGTAAACTTTGTTTTGGGGCATGGCATGACATGACAGGACTTAGCTCTCGGGGAATAAACATTTAGCTTATATGTACAACCGGTTTCGTCTGGGTTCAGGATTTGTTGTGTACACAATTAGTAACCATCACACATTACGTCCATTATTTTAGCTGATTATATGGTATTAACTAACATTGATTGATTCTCTTTTGAAATCTTTTAAAAGGGACATAATGCCGCCGCCTCAAATAACTTGTTTTGGATTAAGAAACCGTGTACATAGATTACTTGTATACTAAGAATGAGAATTCTATTACGAAATAAAACTCACGAGTAGCGTGATCGAGTTTCCTTGCCTAATCCTAATAACTTACCAAGTCAAAATTGATCATTTTTAACAAAATGAACGGCTCCTTGACTGGTTCAAAGTTCCTATACCTATAAATACATACATGCAAAAAAGACCTAAATCAAACTTTCACCAACCCTTTTGCATTCTATTAACAGTTGTTATGGGGTTCCCATGATTATTGGTATTTTTTTGCAGTACAGGTGTTCTTAGTGTTAATTTGCATCCTAAGTAAATATGTAACTACTAATGATGGCAGTTTTGTTGATGGAAATGGTGGCCATGGTGGTGGTAATTTTGGTGGGGATGGTTTTGGTAATGGTGCCCCAGACGATGGTTGTAGTTTTGGTGTGGATCTCAGTGGGTTTGGTGGTGGTGGGAGTGGTGCTTGGGCTAATGGGCTGGGGGCGGCGGTGCTGGCGACGGTATGGTGGCGGCGGTGGTGGTGGCGGTGGTGATGGTGGCGGCGGTGGTGGTGGTGGTGGTGGTGGTGGTGGCGGTGGTGGGGGTGGTGATGGCGGCGGCGGTGGCGGTGGTGGTTGTTGACGGTCCATTGATGTAATAATGTTTGATGTATTGAATTTTAACAATCCAAGTTATGTCTAATTGGCCGATAATAATCTCAATTACAAAATTTCCCTACAATAATCTGAATTATCAAGGTATTAAAACTCATTGGACCATCGTTAAGTATACACTAACCCCGTTAATTGTTTAATGACGTGGCATTCGGTGTTTTTTTTTAACCAACTTATTAAGATGGAGGGGCTAATCTTGTAATTTATATAACTTAGATTTTAAGATATTAGGTTTTGGGAGGAAGAAAAGGTCCGGTCGACCACCCCTCGCCACCACCACCCCTGGCCCTACCACCCCTAGCCATTCTATCACCACCAAGGGTTTTGCAATCACCGGAAAATTCAAACCCTCGCCCCAGGCCTTCGCGTCTCTCAACCGCTCCAGCTCATAAATCATAATATGTCTGGTACGCCGAACGACGCCGTCTCGTGACTCTCGTCGCCGTTCACCTGCTCAATCTCCGATACCACATCAAGCATCAAAATCTGGTTGTGCAGCCGCTCAATTGCTTCCGGAAAGTCGATACGCAGAGCTTCCATGGTCACTTTGTTGGGTTTTACAGTGGGATCCGGGTTACCGATTTTAATTTTTTATTAAAAACGATTTAATAATCAAATTAATACTAGATTAACTTAGCAGCGGAAACGATTCAAACACGCGGACGCAACTGTAACAGGATCGATCACCGTACACGACAAACACAGAAATGTATTTATTTAAAATAAATAAATTAAATTAAATATCTAACAATCTAGATATACCTTGGCGGGATCCGAGCAACCGCTCGAGACACCCGAATTCAACGGGCTCGCGCTAGGACGAACTGAGACGTCTGACTCGAATTTGCGAGACAGGTCATCAACGGCGACAGCGGCGGCGGCCATAGGCGGCGACGACGGTAGTGGTGGCGGCGGTGGTAGAGGCGGCGGCGGTGGTAGAGATACCACCGGTGGCGGTGACAAAACTTTCTCCGTCGGGATGGCGACCGGAACAGTCCCTACGATGGCGGTGGCCGGCGGGTACAAGGGTGCGGGCCACGACGAGGGAATGGGACGCGGTGGCCTCGGTTGCGCCGGCAGCGCGAGGACCACCGGTCGACGGTCGCGCGGAGGAGACAGCGGCGGCGGCGGCTCGGGCTGCGGCTTCGGCTTCGGCTCGGGCTGCGGCTTTGGCTCGGGCTGTGAGTGCTTCGTTTTCGAGTCGGGCGCAGACGGCGGCGAGACGAGGATCATCGGAATTCGCAAGGGATTGCGGTGGTGGTGGTGGCGGCGATCGGAAGGAGCGGCGGCGGCGGGAGCCGACTTGACTTGGGGATCGGCGTAGAGAGAGAGAGGGGAGAGATTAGGGTTTTTGACTTGTGTAGCAATTAACCCCCTCTCTCTCTCTCTTTTAATATAAAATCGCGGACCGGGGCCTGACGGACTGGGCCCGGTCGCGATTCCTTTTTAATCGACCAAACTGATCAGTCTGTTAATCCGGTAACAACTGATCAGTCCGTCTTTTTATTTCACGAGCAATTTATTTAGCCGAAACAGATTTGTAGTTTTAATTAAATAAATAATTAATATTTATTTAATTCACCGTTTAGTTCGTTTAATACTAATTAACAATCAATTAGATTTAATAGTCCGTTGACCCGGGTGTAACTCTTACGGGTCAATATCGGTCGGGTTCGTTAATTCGTCGGGTCAGGACACCCTATTTCCAACAGTCTCCCACTTGGACTGAACGCGACAGTTTTAACGAGCGCAGTCAGAGGCACTCTAGCTATGCATGGCTACACCAACTAATATTGACACTTTAAGTCGTTAGCCAAAATATATATGATTGATAATCAAGCAGACTCATGACTTGTGCATTCATTGTCATATGTTCCTTTCTGTATAAGAAATTGATGAATTATGAGACATGGACTCTCATATTTTATTCATCGATTTTCATTCTCGATACAATTTGAAGTGATCCAACAAACACACAGTAAGTTTGGGTGAGGCCTCACACTTATCACTTGGAATCAACGAGGGCGCCTTTATGTCTAACCGTTTCCGAAGCTAGAGTACAGAATCCCTTGTTGAGGCATACAACTCCCACTAAACCTCAGAGCCATTCCCAAAAATAACCGTTATGGTTGGCAGTTACGCGACAACGTTAGGCTACAATAAAAAAATGTTCTTTAGTAGAAGGGAGTTCGAATATGCGTCTCAGGTCTAAGGATACACTAGAGCATGCATCAATCAAGCAAGCAAGACTTCCATGTTTGCATTGCATGATGTGAGTTACGTCCAACGTCATTCACCAATGAGGTCCGTGAGTTTGAACGTTAAACAACTTTAAGGCTCAAGCAGTCACAATAGTCTTACTTTAATATAGCTCCCACTAACTAATCGACTACGGACATTTAGGACAAGAACTTATTGTCCAAGGATTAAACGTACAAATATTGAACACTGTTATGTAATTCATTATTGCATAAAAACATATGGAATAAGAATAATATAGATAACTGCTGGTGTTCATACATCCAAATACCGAATCAAAACATGTCTTTAGCTAATCTAAGCCCTATCGCTTCTCTGTGGCGTATATGAGTCTCTTGAGTCATAGGCTTAGTGAAGGGATCAGCTAAGTTTTGATCTGTGTGCACTTTGCTTATTTTGATTTCATTTATGTCGACTACTTCTCTTATGTAGTGGAACTTCCTCAGGATGTGCTTGGCCTTCTTATGAGACCCTTGCTCTTTGGCTTGAGCTATAGCGCCTGTGTTATCGCATAACATCTCGATGGGCTGCCTTATACTTGGCATGGCATCGAGATCGGATATGAACTTCTTCATCCACACGGCTTCTTTAGCAGCTTCTAAGGCGGCTATGTATTCGGATTCAGTAGTAGAATCAGCTACTACTGGCTGTTTTGAGCTTCTCCAGGAAACAGCCCCTCCGTTAAGAGTGAATACGAATCCCGACTGTGAGCGAGAGTCATCTCGGTCAGTCTGAAAACTAGCGTCAGTGTAACATCTTACAGTGAGCTCTTCATCAACACCTCCATATACGAGAAACATATCAGTGGTGTTTCTCAAGTATTTTAATATGTTCTTTACAGCCGTTTAGTGAGCTAGTCCTAGCGTCTGTTGGTACCGACTTGTCACGCTCAATGCATACGAGACATCCTGTCGTGTGCAGAGCATGGCATACATGATAGATCCAATAGCAGAGGCAAATGGGATCGATGCCATTTGGCTTATCTCGCGCTCCGTTTTAGGTGCTTGAGATTTGTCCAAGATTGTTCCCTTATTCATGGGAACGGCTCCTTTCTTGGAGTTTCTCATGTTGAACCGAGCTATGATCTTATCAACGTATGTGCTTTGACCGAGTCCTAAAAGGCGCTTAGATCGATCTCTGTGAATTTTAATTCCCAGAATGTAAGCGGCTTCTCCAAGGTCTTTCATAGCAAACAAGATGAAAGCCATTTCTTAACATCGTTAAGTATGGGTATGTTATTTCCTATGATCAATATATCGTCCACGTAGAGTACGAGGAACGATACAACGCTCCCACTTGCCTTTCTGTAAACACAAGGTTCATCTTTGTTTTGATCAAAACCAAACTCTTTGACCTTTTGATCAAAACGAAGATTCCAGCTTCGAGATGCCTGCTTGAGTCCATAAATGGACTTGCTTAGCTTGCAAACCTTGTTTGGATTCTCTGGATCGACAAAACCATCAGGCTGAACCATGTAGACATCCTCTTCGAGTTGTCCGTTCAGGAAGGCGGTTTTAACGTCCATTTGCCATATCTCATAGTCATGGTATGCGACTATGGCAAGGAGAATCCTGATCGATTTGATCATGACAACGGGCGAAAAAGTCTCATCATAGTCAATCCCTTGGGTTTGAGTGAACCCTTTCGCTACAAGCCGCGCCTTGTAGGTTTGCACATTTCCATGCATGTCAGTTTTTTCTTTTAAAGATCCACTTGCTCCCTACTGCCCGTGTGCCAGGGGGTAGCTCAATCAAGTCCCAGACGTGATTGTCACGCATGGATTGCATCTCAGCGTTCATGGCTTCAAGCCATTTATCAGATTCCGGATCTGACATAGCAGCTTTGTAGTTAATAGGCTCATCGTTAGAATCGGCTATTAACAGAACGTCGAAGGCCTCATGATATCCAAGGTATCTATTAGGCTCATATCGTATTCTTCCGCTCCTACGAACGCTTGTGCTTGTGTTTGGGTCTAATGGTGCGACAACAATTTGTCGGTCAGACGCAGCGACCGTCTCAGGGTTAGGTGTATCTCGAATTACTTCAAGATCCACTGGATCACTATTTTTTCTTCGAGCAAGGAATTCTTTCTCAAGGAATTTACCTTTCCTTTTGATGGAAACAGTGTTTGCATCGGGATGGTAAAAGTAATAACCGGTATTACAATAGTATCCAACGAAAGTTACCTTTTTGCCTCGGGGATCGAGCTTATTGTCAGATTCACTGGTGACATAAGCATCACATCCCCATACCCTGAGGTATGATAGTTTAGGAAGAGAACCATGCCATATCTCATATGGGGTCTTCCCTACTTTCTTGGTCGGTGCCAGATTTATTAGGCGAGCAGCGGTCAAGATGGCATATCCCCAAAAGGAATGTGGCAAGGTTGTCCTGCACATCATCGATCGAACCATGTTAAGCAGAGTTCGATTCCTCCTTTCACTAACAGCATTTAACTGGGGTGTGCCAGGTGGAGTAGGTTGTGAAACGATTCCACATTCCTTCAGATGATTCAGGAATTCAGCGCTTAGGTATTCGCCGCCTCTATCGGATCGAAGTATTTTAATAGTTCGAGTTAGCTGATTTTGTAGTTCGTTTTGAAACTCTTTGAACTTTTCAAAAGTTTCATGTTTGTGTTTCATCAGATAGACGTAGGCATATCTGCTGTAGTCATCGATGAAAGTCACGAAGTACCGTTTACGATTTCTCGTCTCGGTTCGAAAGGGTCCACACACGTCGGTGTGAATAATGCCTAACAAGCCTTGGGCCCGTTCACCCGTATGGGTGAAGGGTGACTTGGTTAATTTACCAGATAAACATGACTCGCACTTATCGAAGGAATCTGCATCTTAGGATTCGAGAATGCCAGCAGTTTGCAACTTCTTAATGCGGGCCTTGCTTATGTGACCAAGCCTATGGTGCCATAACGAGGATTCGTTACTATCAACTCAGTTTCTTTTAGATACATGATAGAGCTGGTCGTTTGTTTGAACATCTATCTCATATATTCCATGTCGAGGTTTAGCCTCGAAATAAAAGATATCATTAAGGTAAGCAGAAATCACATTTCCATTAAATTTATACCGAAATCCTTGTTCAAACAATGAAGAGACAAAAGTAATGTTTCTGGATAAACCAGGTGCATATAAACAGTTAATCAAAGTAACTACAAGGCCAGAAGAGCATGAAAAATAATATGTGCCAGTAGCAAGTATTGGGACCTTCTTCCCGTCACCAACGATGAGGTCCATGCAGCCCCGTTCTGTCTTCTTTCACTTCTCAGGTTCCTGCAAAACATTAACGATGTGATAACCACATCCAGTATCAAATACCCATGAATTGGAGGAAACAGTGAAAAGTTCAATAACATTTATTGACATACCTGATGAGCAACCCTTATTAGGGTTCTTGGTCATCTTCAGCTTTGCAAGATAAATGGGACAGTTGCGACGCCAGTGTCCCATTTTGTTGCACTCATAGCATAAGCGCTCCTCGGGAGGCTACACCTGTGGTTTCTTGCCTTTGCCTTCTTTAACCTTCTTGGCTTTGGAGATCTTTGTATTAGCAACTCTGAGCACGTCCGGCGTGGTCCTGATCTTCACGTTGGGTATCAACGGAATAACCTCCTCGATCGACTGAGCTGAACAATTAATCGCAAGAATACGATAATGTTCAGGCAAAGATCTGAGTGCTACATCAAGAGCCATCCCGTCAGAGATGGAGTAGCCAAGGTCGATCAGCCTGTCGCGATACGCTTTCATCAGCATGATATGATCGTATGGAGAGGAGTCGTTAGCCATAGAGCAGTTCACGAATTGTGAAAGTGCATCGGCTCGCTCAGTCCTCTGACTTAACTCAAATAAATCCTTGAGTTTCCGAATGATGTCATAAGCAGACATCCCCATGAAATTGTACCGATAATCCTGAGTCATGCTAGATAATATCAGGTCAGTGACGTCCTTATCATCGTCAGTGTGCTTTTGGAGCTCAGACCGCGAGTTCTCATTTAACAAGTAAGATGGAATACTCGCGATCGGTCGGTCAATGACATAGAGTTTCCCGAAGAGCCTTAAAAGGTTCCTCAGGGTTGTCTGCCATGCAAGAAAGCCAGCCTCAGTGAAGGGGTCGAGTTGTACCATTGAACTTAATGGAGGTGAGTTTTCTTTAGCCTTCTGAAATAAGCAAAGTAAATTTAATCAGTATTTTCGATGTTCATATTTCTTTAAAATAAGTTGGTGAAGTTTATTTTTAAGAAATTGAGAATTCATTTAGACGACATTACTTGAGACCGCCAAATGAGCCTCAGGAGCAAAGTCGTGTAAACAAACTGACAATAATTGTCAATTGTGAGACTCAAGTCACAACTCTCGGTATGAGGCCGCTATATACATACAATTGTATTTTGCGATACGTTTAGCCTCATCCGTGCCCACTCTAGCAATATACATCTGTGGCGCGGTGTTGAAATACTCCAACACCACGAACATATACTTTTAAAGTGATAGTAATCCTAAATGGTCGAAGTGTTGACACGGTGTTGAAATACTCCAATGTCTTCACCTTAGAAGGTACCCTCGGCACCAAGTGCGGTGTTGAAATACTCCAACACTGATGCTCCGATAAATACGTTCCAAGTTCGACTTGAGATAGGATGGCACGAACTATCAGTTTTTAAGAATTACCATATAGGGATATTAATTACTTTTAATATTTAATTACCGTCAGACACGAACGATAAAACCCTATCACCACTCGGGACTAGTAAATTAATTTAACCTAATTAAAATTACTAAGTTGTCGCGAATGGCTTATTGTGTGTTAAACGACATAAGGTCTTGATCTCGCTTGAGCCATACAAGCGAGATCATAAGGGACAAATTTAAAATAAATTAAATTGAAATGAAACCGGTGAACGATCGAGATGGCAACTCTGTGCGATCTTGAATCCAGTTCAGCGCCCACTTGCTTCGACACCCCTCTGGCGCGTGTCCAGTCTTCGACATTTGGTTACATACAAATTTACAATTACTAAAACTACTTCTAGTAACCTAGCTCTAAATTTATACAACTTTGAAACCCAAAACGGGTCCATTAACCAAAAATTCGAAATACAACCAATTGGGCCAACAACTTGGGCCAAACAGAGAAAGACAAAATACACGCCAAACACATTCACACATGAATACAAAATATAGGGGGCTCGGCCGTAACACACAATAATTAATTATATGGAATTAAAATAAATGAATAAATTAATTCTAATTCGCAATTTGGATTTAAGTCGAAATTGTGAACTACCGGTTACGAAAAGACCGGTTCTGGTTTGCGCGCGGTGACAATGGCTCTGATACCACTGTTGGGTTCTACAGTGTGATCCGGGTTACCGATTTTAATTTTTTATTAAAACCGATTTAATAATTAAATTAATACTAGATTAATTTAGCAGCGGAAACGATTTAAACACGCGGACGCAACTGTAACAGGATCAATCACTGTACACGACAAACACAGAAATGTATTTATTTAAAATATCAAGTCCTTTTGGCTTAAGTTTTGACATAAAAGCCGTTATTCTTCTTTCTCTAATATCGATCTTAATATTAATAAAAGGATTAAGTCTTGTGTTTGATTCCGAGTTACAAAGAGAGGATTTACGGGTCTGTCTAGTTGTAGTCCAGTGGTGTACGGTTCCCGCCCGATGGTGTAAATAGTGCACTTTTAGGTTTTCTTGCTAAATAAACTAATAATACTTTGAAGAGAGAGATATGAGTGCGTAGGTTATTAAACAATCTAAGTCACTATTGAATTCCCATCAACCTTTTGTAATTATCCTTAAACCTGATGAATTTGTGGTTTACAATAAAAATATTTTTTTATTTTACTATCCATTTGGCAAAACATCATAGATAGAAGATTACCCAAATCAAACACCTATAAGCCATGTTTAGAGGCAGCCTATATGATGGTCAGTACCAGTGAATCAAGTTAATAAAATGTAGGCATTTATACACAACTAATATGCATAAAACTAAATAACAACAGGTAAGAGTAAAATTACCTTCAACGCTGAAGTAGAATCTGCAGCAAGAAAATCACCGGGGAAAGTGATGAAATCGGAGACAGGTAGAAAGGGATCGGAAACAAATGAAAAGATTAAATAAAAAAATAGGACCAAATATGAAATTTATAATGCTATATAAGAATAAACACCTTACACATAGACACTTATAACCACAACCGAATGAAAACACACTTACCAATTTCCAAAAAGTAAACTTTTAACCAAAAACATAGATATCTTTAACAAAGTTAATAACTGATCTCCAAAAGGGTTACTTTTAGGGAGAATCCAAAGTGTTCTAAAAGTATACTTATAATAAAAACAGAGATGGAAGAAAAGTTTAAACATAAACCCCTTGCACATAGAAACTTATAAGCACAACTGAATAAAAACATGTAAAGAACCAAAGATAAGTTAATACCTGCACCTTAGAGAATGATTACAACAATATGCAGAGAAAACAAAAACATGTAAACAACCAAAGATAAGTTAATACCTGCACCTTAGAGAATGATTACAACAATATGCAAAGAAAACATATGGAGGCATCAGAAATCTTATGTCAGGAAAATTAGACAATATTACAAAGAAAGAAAATCGGAATTAAACAAATTAAGAAATCGATTAGAAGAGCCATACATTGATCTACAATTGACATACACTACATATAATCGATGGTAAAGGAAATGAGAATAGCAGTGAACTTACCTTTCAGTGACAGGATCAGGAAGATGAGACACTAAAACAGCAGCAACTGCAAAATAAATACTGTTAATTTACAAAAGGTTTATATATTTCATAACAGAACTTCATATTACATCAATAGTTGTATATTATATTAACCTATTATTAAGTAGTGCCACTTCGCTACAATGATTAAATACTTATTAAAGTAATCTCATTAGCCAGGTAAGAGAATAAACAAAACCGGTATAATTAAATTAATACTAAGCAAGAGTGAATAAGTATTAGAGTTCTTCATAGGCAATTTAAGTTAGAAATTAAACATACATGATAACTGAATATATACATTCAAATGACAGGATTTAAAATAGGCATATGAATTTATAGAGACCTAATGATTAAGGCTTTAATAATATGAAAGAAATATACTTTCCAATCAATAATACCAAAAACGTTAATCTTGGAAAAAAAATATACATGAGCTGAGAACACAATCTGCAACAGCCTGCAAACAGCAAAATAAATAGCCATAAGACATACAATTAAACATACTAATCACAACATTAGCACAATGCATTTGTAAAGAAATATGGAAATAACAGGTTTGAACAAAGACTTCGATGGAGATGACAATTACATCACCAAACTGTTACCCAATAAAATAAGTCAAATGGAGCATTTCATCGAACACCTTCAATGCATGAATAAATCGAAACATGAATCACCCCAAGATAAAAACTTAAAAGGACTATGAAAAGAGGAAAAGAGTTCTTCAAAAATTTGAAGTATATAACATCGAAAGAATTCAAGAATATTACCTGCAGAAAACGTAACAAACGTAACAGTGAGGTGCGAAAGGGGAAAAAATAGTCGACACCAAGCTTAAATATTGAGTGTGTTAATTACCTTATATATCATTTCCCATAGCTGATGTGTAGATTGGTATAAGGAACAATTTTGTGCCGGTTTTATGGCCGGAACCCTCATCGTCAGCGATCTGGGTTTTTTCTCAATAAAATCAATTGGATAAAGAAACTGCAAAAAACAGAAAAAAACAATATATTTATTTGGTTGCCGCAACAGATATCTATCATCATCATATATATATACACACTGCACAAACACTCATCTGTGTGCACATATCTATCCTCGAAATTAGGGCAAAAAACCACACAAAATTCTCCCGATTCAATCAATTACAGTCGGTGGCGATCGAATTAGGAGCAAATGAGACTATTATACCTCTGCGAAAAAGAAGATAAGGAGTTAAGCCGCCGGGATGCTCCCGGCGCCTGCCCCAGATACGGCGGCAAAGAGGCGGCCTCAGATAGCGGATAGGAGATGAAGAGAAAAAGAGACCTTTTTTAAGAACTCGGAGAGAGAGAGAGTGATTAAAATGGTATAGGAACACGTACGTATCTCCGAGTGATTAAGATGGCAGAGGAACACGTACATCATACGTGTAATGGTGAGGAAGAAGGAAAGAACACGTATAACATACGTGTCATAAAAAACAAAGGGATCCGTGGCAGTTCTAATACGTGGGACGCGTGAGCTTAAAACAGGAAGCAAAAAGAAAAAAAAAAAAAAACAGGTGCACATAAGGTTTCGAACCTGGGTCCTGTGTAAAAAATGTAGTAACCTAACCACCACGGCAGCATATAACATGCAGTTTGTAATGCAAACGAATAGTATAAATACATTAAAACGGTTGAGCCTGGTAAAAAAAAATAACCACGCCACATGGCAGCACCGCCACATGCCACGTGGTATGAACAGTGTTTTTCTAGTGTACACGTAGGCAATTCAAAATGATATATATATAATAAATTAAATTAAATATTTAACAATTTAGATATACCTTGGCGGGATCCGAGCAACCACTCGAGACACCCGGATTCAACGGGCTCGCGCTAGGACGAACTGAGACGTCTGACTCGAATCTGTGAGACGGGTCATCAACGGCGGCAGCGGCGGTGGCCATAGGCGGCGGTGGCGGTAGTAGCGGCGGCGGTGGAGATACCATCGGTGGTGGTGACAAACCTTTCTCCGTCGGGATGGCGACCGGAACAGTCCCCTACAACGATCTCGTCACCGGTGACCAGAGGTGACACGGTGGCGGTGGCCGGCGGGTACAAGGGTGCGGGCCACGACGAGGAACCGGACGCGGTGGCCTCGGCTGCGCGGGCAGCGCGAGGACCACCGGTCGGCGGTCGCGCGGCGGCGGCTCGGGCTGCGGCTTCGGCTTCGGCTCGGGCTGCGGCTTCGGCTCGGACTGCGAGTGCTTCGTTTTTTAGTCGGGCGAAGACGGCGGCGAGACGGGGATCCATCGGAATTCGCAAGGGATTGCGGTGGTGGTGGCGGCGGCGATCGGAAGGAGCGGCGGCGGCGTGAGCCGGCTTGACTTGGGGATCGGCGCAGAGAGAGAGGGGAGAGATTAGGGTTTTTGACTTGTGTAGCAATTAACCTCTTCTCTCTCTCTTTTAATATAAATCGCGGACTGGGGCCTGACGGACTGGGCCCGGTCGCGATTCCTTTTTAATCCACCAAACTGATGAGTCTGTTAATCCGATAACAACTGATCAGTCCGTCTTTTTATTTCACGAGCAATTTATTTAGCCGAAACAGTTTTGTTGTTTTAATTTAATAAATAATTAATATTTATTTAATTCACCGTTTAGTTCGTTTAATACTAATTAACAATTAATTAGATTTAATAGTCCGTTGACCCGGGTGTAACTCTTACGGGTCAATATCGGTCGGATTCGTTAATTCGTCGGGTCAGGACACCCTATTTCCAACACACTTTTGTTGATCTCATACACACACAGTTGATGAAATTTTGCTACAAAACAATGAATATTAATTGAATAAAAACCTGAAAGAGTTGGTTAAATAAAAAATTGGGGGAAAGAAAAAGGAGAGTTTAATTACTTACTAGGTATAGAAGGGTCTGAAAGAGTTAGCAATCGACGATGTCGATGATGACGATGTTTAACGACAACGGCGTCCTCAGTTCCGTCACCGCTCGAATTCCAGTTTCAGATCGAGCAGCGTCGATGTTGCCATCGTTTTTGACATTTGAACCCCCCAGATAATAACCACCACCAAGAACTGCCGCCGGATTGCATCGTCATCCCCCCGATTCCGGCGAGTTCGATTCCCTTGAACTGGGTGACTCCGACGGCAGCGACGAGCTGGCTCGAACGTTGAAGCATCCAAGCCTGTTAGGGTATTTTTTTTAATGTTGTAAATACTTTTAACAAATCACAAAATCAGTCCCTCTATTTTAATAGTTTTGTTCAAAACAACATATAGAATGCCACGTCAGCAAACGATTAAGGGGGTTAGTGTATATTTAACGGTGGTCCAATGAATTCCAATACCTTGATAATTCAGATTATTGTAGGGAAATTTCGTAATTGGGATTATTATCGGCCAATTAGGCATAACTTGGATTATTAAAATTCAATAAACCTTTGATGTAATGTTGTAAAGTGAAACATATTATAAAGAAAGTTGTAACAAGTTTTATATTTTGTCATTATATATGAAATGGTGTAATAACAATCCGCGACTTTATTTCCAAACTCACGTAGTGAAGTGCTCACCAATTTCCCAATACAATCAAATGGGCATTTGAACTTAATGCTCACACCATAGTGTTATATAAGGCACGCTCGAGCATGTAATGACAAGTTGTATAGTCCATGTGTACTTAAGGCGTGTCTAATGACGAGGCCAAATATAAGGCTTTCTTAGCTGGACTCATGTTGGCGGAAAAAAATGAAGGCAAAACATGTATGGGAACATATCGATTTAGTGTTAGTCATGAACCCTTACTTAGTATACAATAAAATTCCTTACAATATCAAATATGTAAGGGAAATTGGATTTTAATAATCCCAAGTTTCACCTATTGGACGAGATTAATCCCACCTTTTGAAATGTTTTTCACCGAGCCCAAGTTTCAAACTATTTTCTCTCACTGATCCCAAACTTAACACCGTTAGGGTTCCGTTAGTTTGGGATCAATATAGTTTGAAACTTGGACTCGGTGAGAAACATTTCGAATGGTGGGAATAATCTCGTCCAATATGTGAAACTTGGGATTATTAAAATCCAATTTAAAAATAGTAAACTTTAAATTTAAATAAGTAGAATATTACCAACAACAGGGTCCCTCGACACATCAAACCAAGCTTGAGTTATCGCAAATTCCACATCTTAGTCCCACCCTTGAACAATATTCTTCTCTCACGGCTTGACCTTCTTCTTGTGAGACCATTTTCTTGGTTTTGACAACCCCCCCGGCTTCTTCTTGTGTTTCGGGCTCCACTTCTGGATCCACCGTTTGAGAGGCTTGAGATTGTTGATATTGTTCAGATTGTTGTTGAGGCGATGGAAACAGAGACGGAAGGGATGCTAATTTAAGAAAACACATTAATTGGGAAATTGAATTTTAATAATCCCAAGTTTCACCTATTTAACAAGATTAATCTCACCTTTTGAACTGTTTCTCACCGAGCCCAAGTTTCAAACTATTTTCTCTCATTGATCCCAAACTAATGAAACCCTAACGGTGTTAAGTTTGGGATCAATGAGAGAAAATAGTTTGAAACTTGGGCTTGGTGAGAAACATTTCGAAAGGTGGGATTAATCTCACCCAATAGGTGAAACGTGGATTATTAAAATCTAATTTCCCAATATGTAAGGATAGATACATGGCTTTGAAGTGTGGCTCCGGAAGAAACCACCTACGTAATTGGACAAATTAATCAGGAGATATGCATAATACACATTGGACTGTAGATGGTCATAGCTAATTTTATTTCACCATGTATTACTAGTCCATGATGCTTGATACTACGTACATTAGAAGAGCTTCAAATATACACGTACCAGAAATATGTTGTAACATCCACACTTTTCCGAATAAAAAACCCGACCCGTTTTGAAACCATTAGTTTTAAACGATTAATGACTTATTTGGAACAGGGAGAATTTTCGGGTACTTATAAGCCAAATAACGTTTTTAAATAACTTATAATGATTTTTCAAATTGAAATACTTATTAAAACAATTGGATCCAAACTGGACTCCTTAAATTGGAAACAAATAGAATCTGCAACTTTAACGTAATTTCGGTATGCGATCCGCCGTTTACCGGGAATCTCGTGTTTGAGTATCATAAGTCAAATTAGGCATGATTAGGAGTCTTATAATCATTTAGGATGTCCCGAGTCATCACACACTTAATCGGGTCACAAATCGTTGGTGAATTGCCCAAAATCGATACGTACGCCAAAACCAACCAAAATGTGTAAATTGACCTAATTTATGCATCGTTATGAGTTATACGACGTACTTATATTTTTTTTGAATGGATTAAATGTGGTGAACAAGATGGAATGATGAATTGGGTAATTTGGGTGGAAACGGGACTCGAAAACGTCAAAGAAACGGCAAAACGAGCATGCGAAACGAGGAATCGGGCAAGGGAACTTCCGGGGAAGCTCTAGGCGTATCGCATAGAGCATACACAAGCCATAGGTGATACGCTTGCTAAATCATTTCCAGCAAAACCCTAATTTTCCCTATAAATACCCCCATTATGTCCCCCACACTCCTCATTTCCACAACCACTTCCTCCTACAACCCAAAAAGGCTGTAAAACCCTAGTTCCTCCATTCTTGAAGTTTTAGAGCTTAAGTTTGAGGCTTTCAAGGCTAGAATAGTGTCGTTTTTCATCTTTTCGGTATGTATTCTCGTAGCAATGTTTCTATCTTCTCAAATCTATGTTTCTCTCTGTCAAGATCTAAACTTTATGCTAAGTTTAGGTTAGAATATTGCCATGCATGATGTATGATGATAGATCCATGGTTTATTTGATCAAAGATTGCAACTTTATGATGTATTAGGACTAGATCTATGACATGCATGTTGATACTTGCTAGATCCATGAGATTCACGATCAAGATTGCATTTTTGTGAAGGATTAGTGTTAGATCTATATCATGCATGTTGAATATTGTTAGATTTCCGTGATATATGATCAAGATTGCAACTTTATTATGTTTTGTGATGAGATCTACATACTACATGAAGATTAAGCCTGGATCTATGTGATTCATGATCAAGATGAAATTTTTATGCTATATTAGGGTTAGATCTATGTCATGCATGTTAGATATTGATAGATCTATCTGGTTCATGATCAAGATTGCATTTTAATGCTAGAGTAGGGTTAGATCTATGTCATGCATGTTGGATATTGATAGATCTATGTGATTCATGTTCAAGATTGCAACCTTAAGATATATTAGGGTTAGATCTATGTCATGCATGTTGAATATTGATAGGTCTATGTGATTTATGATCAAGATTACAACTTTATGCTAGATTAGGGTTAGATCAATGTCATGCATGTTGAATATTGATAGATCTACATGATTCATGATCAAGGTTGTGTATTTATGTTGGAATAAGGTTAGATCTATGCCATGCATGTCTGTTATTAGTATATCTATGTGAAGTATGATCAAGATTGGACTTTTATATGGAAACATGACTAGATTTATGACACACATAGATCTTGATGAATATACCTAGGGTTTCTCGTGTTGGAATTGTATGAATGATTGTGCACGTGGTGATGTAGCTATCATGTTGACTCAAATAGCCTTTCATGATGAATGTGTATAACTCTAGGATACTATGTTTGCGTCCTTAGCTTAGGATTGACCTCATAAATGTACGTATCATCATTACCAACGTGTGATGAGTCGATTTTATCACTGTGTGTCATAAAGTGAAATCCTTTATTCACTTATTCTCTATCACCATCTAGTTGTGAAGGTTATCTTCGGGGTCTAGCTATCTCGTTAGTTGGTGTCATTGTCCATCAAGTTTCTCCATTTCCAGGTGAGTATTCATAGTCTCTTTTACTTTTAAGTTTTGGGGTGCAATATGTACACTGTATCAATCTCAAATATCTATTTCATTACTTTCATATCTCATGCGAATTCTATGATTGTTTTGTGGGTTCTAGTATGTCAAACTTGTGTGGATTATTATTGTTGTGGATGGAATCTATTTCAATGTCAACTTCAATGTCAATTTCAAGGCGTAATTATTAACACTAAAAAGGCCGAGGTTATAATAATAGATCTATTGGTTTGGCAACCCACCTAACTTGACCGGTAACTAGCGTTGGATGATTGGAAACCTTATTTGTCAAGGGTTCGGTTACACCACCTTATGTGTACTAAATCAATACGTGTTTATCATATCAGAATATCATATGACTCGTAGATCACATGTTAATCTATCATAGTATATCAAACCTATGTTTACTCACCAACTATTCGTAGTTGACCTTTATAGTGTACACGTTGTAGGTTTGTTGCAAGATGATGATTCCATGATGACGACACCTTAGGATGCATGCGGACTTAATCATAAAGAGTTAGTGTGATAGTTGCATTGTACTTTGACAAAGGAATTATGTATTATATGTGTTATTTGAAATGGGATAATTAAGAATATTGCAACATTAATAGCGTTGTGTGCAACTGGATAATCATCGCGCCCCGACGTATTCCGTCGTCGGTCGGGGTGTTACATATGCCCCTATGAAACGCCTCCCTAAAACCGAGTTAATACCTATAATAGTGATGTGGTCATTCCAGAAATGGGTGGTTGATATTGTCGGGCCACTCCTAGAAGCACCAGGACACAAGTGAAATTCCTATAGAGGATAAATATTTTTTTACGAAATGGGTAGAGGCAAAAAAAAGTATATATATACTTGGCAACAAAATTTATAACACAAGTGAAAATGTTCTATTGGAAACATATTATCTGTCTATTCGATATATAGTTAGGGATACGAAACACTTTGCTGATAAGGCGCTCTAAGACTAGTTCCATTAGTATCATTGAATGGATCAAGGCCCACCTAGGGCTTTAACGATGAAACCGGGTGGAAGAAGTAGCCCATATGTTGTGAGATCGAACACAAAACAACGGACAAACTAGTCTTGGAGAAACATGGGACAATGTAAAGTAGGCATGCCTAGTAGGTGAGTTGTCGAAAAGACGAGGCAAACAATGTAAAATACTTGCCACTTAATTTGGATTTGTTGGATGACATGAGAAAAATGATAGCAATCCAACAAGTCGAATACAAGATCATTCTAAAAAAATATTACAATACTAATATTGGAACCCTACAATTTAAGCACGCGAACTTCACAATTAGCTAGCCGAGTGAACCCATGGAAATGGGAAAGTTAGGACCTACGGGCCTTATCAAATTGATGATTCCCTAAGAAAAGAAGCGTATACCCTGGTCCGTCTAGATAGAAAACCCGTTACGCAAACTTGGAATGCTCCACAACTGAAAATGATAGCTATGAATTGTTCAATGTAATTTGTAGTATACAAGGAAGTTACTGAAATCAATACAAAATATTTTTGGTTTAATATTTTCAAAAAATAGCTTCCCGTGGAGAAATATAAAATAGAGTAATTTTCTTTTTTTTCGTCCCTAAGGTTTGGTCAATTTAACCTTTTCAGTTTAAACTTTAAAAAAATTTGATTTTGGTGTACGCCATAGTGTAAAATTGAAAAAAGTGTGTAGTGGGTAGTAGGTAGTGATAGTGTGAATGGTGGTTGTGTAAATGTAGAATTTTATTTGATTGGTTGAAATAAATGTGAAGTTATTAGTTGATTGGTTAAAAAACAGAAAAAATAACAAAAAATACGTAGCGTTGAAAGTACCACAGAGGCCTAAAAAACCCTCCCCCCACCCCCACCGCCAAATGCCATCAGGGACGGTGTCCTTGGGTGTTTTAGGCTAAAACGCCCTCTCCACGCGATGACTATATACGTACTTAGCCCCTTTGCGGCGACCAAGACAACATCACCAACCACCACCACTTTTCTTTTTTCCGGTGATAGAGACACCTCCACCGTCCATTCTACCGGCACCCAAGATACTACCGCCGACATTTCTACTCTCTTCTCTCTTTAATAAACAAGCAAATTGAACCAAGATGGGGCATCGACTAGTCGGTTATCACTCAAAGATTGTTTCAACTTAGCATAATATAAGACAGTTTTAGTCAAACCACTTAAAATCCTATTGAATATTATTTAATTTTGTTGACTAAACAACTTACATAATATTTTGGTTTCTAGTCATGTTTGACTATAAAACGAACATTTGTGTTCCTTTGTTGAGACACCATGAGCCACATAGATATTTTATATTTAGAGGAATCTAGAGAGGAGTACTCTACAACACAAACACAAGAGATTTTGTATCTCTTGTTCATTTATCTATAAGATTATGGAATATTGGAATTATAGGATTGATATTATTCAATAGTGAGGTTACAATTTATAGAGATCATAATGAAACCCTAAAACATAACCGGGCCCGTGGGCTCAACCCTAATACTAATTAATAATAATACCTAATAATATATTCCAATACTCCCCCGTAGTCGGAGCGGAAAGATAATGGAAGCTCAGACTGGAAAAAAAAAACTAAACATAAAAATAATAATAACAAAGACTTAAAAACTAGGTTCAGTTTTCGTTCTTGACTCCAAATCCTAATCTTCTGCAAGCGGCTCAGAAAATTTCATCTCTGAAAGTATTGTTAATGTTGCTCGACTTTAGTTCCCTTGACAGCTTTCCCCAGATTTTGGGTCTTGGTTCTCGGAATAATAAACACCATGGTTAAATATCAATCAAGTTGTGACTCTATCTTCGTCGGTTATGGATCAACGAAAGAGGAAAGAAAAAGAAGAAGAAAAAAACTACTAGAAAATGAAGCAGCCCGGCAACCGGTGACCGTGGTCGTGGGACGGTGTATCGAGGATATGAGATCCTTGGATCTAAAAAGAAAAGAAAGCAAGGCCAGTGACCATGGTCAGGTGGCGGTCTCTTGAATCCGTAGTTCGAGAGACAAGATCCGAAGATCGAAAAGGAAAAAAAACTAATCTATATAAACCGTAGTTTGAGATTTTATGTCTTGAACCGTGGTCCGATGAGAGAAGCCAATCGAGTCGAGAACCAAATAGCCATAGAGATATGACAAATAAGATAGAGTAAGATGATTTCTTCTTGTGTATAGGTGACACAAAAGTCTGGTCGATATATGATTTCTTCAAAAACCCAATTTTGAAAGGAAAAAAAGTTGACCAAAAGAATGTTCTTTGATTTCTTGTATCTATGTGAAGGAAAGAAAAAAAGAAAGAAGATTTCTTTTTCCTAAAAGCTGAATAGCTGATCCACGTGAAGACGAAAGAAAAGAAATATTCGATGATGAAGCCGTGAAATATCATGAGATTACCGCGGGGACAATTTTGGATAGGGTTTTAGGTGACGGCTGAATCAGGGTTGAGAGGAGAGGGGAACGGAAAATTACAATGATACCAAAATCTTAACTGAGATCATCGATCGATCAAAATCTTGAATCGTAAATGAAGCTTTATTCGAACTAACAAAAAAATAGAAGAATAAACAAAACGTGTAACACCCCAATTTCACAGGTATATAATATATATAGTAAATACGTGTTTATATTATCAATACGTGAGTTTGATTTATAAAAATGGTAAACTATGCATTATATAAATTGCATGTATTAGAAATACGTGTTTAATAACCAAACTGACGAAATATGCATAAACGGATGAGTTAAATGGCAAAGAAAGTAAAATATGAGATAAATATGTGTTGGTACATATAACATGATGATATATGTGTAAATTGATAAACGTATACATGTAAATACATGTGTTAGTAGTTAATGAAAAAGTAGAAGGGCTAAAAGTGTAATTTATGTAAAGTTATTAATGTATACGGATATTACACGTATCTATAACTATTATAACCATATTAAGGCTTAGAATATAGTAAAGTTATATCCTAATGTGACCCATAACATGAAATGACAAGTATTGTAAAGTTTGAAGGGCTAGAACGCAAAATAGCAAAAGAAATATATATATAAGTATATATATATATATATATATATATATATACGTATGTATACGTATATCATTGAGCGTGTCCCGAGCCTTAGAAACTTTTATAAACACACCCTTAAGTGTTTTATAGCATAAAATAACAATTAAATAGAAGTTTAGGGGATTAAAATGCATAAAACCAAATCTGGGAGGCTGAAAGTGAAAATAGTGAAGCTGGGAAACCATGCGGGCCGCATGCTTGCACCCGAAAAACACTATGCGGTCCGCATCAGGCTACTGATCGCGACAGGCTGCTTATTCACGATTTGGAGGCCAAGTTTGATGCAAATTAGTGTCCTTAACGTGTCAATTTCAAAGGTGAGTCACCCTAAAACGTGTTAGGACGTTGTTGCGAACCTAACCACTATATAAACGCGATCAAACACCCTGTAAAACCTGCGAATTTCGTGAATCATAGCTTAGAAACCCACTTTTGAACCCGTATCTTAATCTGCAAAATTCGAGCAACTGGAGAGGAGTTAAGGGCAGAAAATTTGCAGTCATCCATCATTTGATAAGGTAAACAAAAGCCCTCAATAAATTTTGATTAATATCGTTGTTTTGATTGAGTTCTAAAAATGTATAAAATTAGGGTTCATTGACTTGTTTTGTCAAAATCGGGAGATCGGGTGGGAATTAGGGTCTAAATTTTTGTAGGTAATCCTAATTTAATGTGTTTTAAGAAAGCCCTAGTTTATTTCACAATTGGAAAAGGTTTGGTAAAGGTTTTGTTAACGAGTCAAAATTAGGGTTTTCATAACGTTGTTCTGCCCAAATTGACTAAACGATATTGAGATAAGCCTCGGTCTTTTGAGGGATATTATAAAATATTATAATGAACATTACCCTAAGTTGGTTTTGAATAAAAATGAGTTTTGATGATAAAACGAGAATTTCATGAAATTAGGGTTTCTAAATATGATTATTTAATATAAAATAATCCGAAGGGTATGGGGACTTGATTTTTGGTATGATAACATGTTTTCATATAATATAAGAATATATGAAATTAAATTGGATAAATAATAAAGTACTTAAAATACCGAGTTAATCGGATATTTAGAAGTTCGTGCGGACCGGAAGGGTAGGCACCTGTACACTGGGGTTTCTGGCATAGCGAGGGTGTCGCATAAATCCCTGCTGGGAACTGGCATACCTCCCTGGGCGACCCCGGAGTGATTGTCTACTTATAGGAATGCGCGTCTTCATAATTATCAATAAAATAAGATAATATGCCTCTAGGGGCATTTTGGTCATTCTGACCCTTAAAAGTGAATAAACTTAATAATTGATATTATTAAGTAAATAAAATGTTATAGTAAACATAAGAAGTGTTTATTATATAAAACCTTGCGTTAACATCAGACAATACGCAATTAGGTTAAATTTGAAGACGTAAAGGAGATTCTGACTGAATTAATTGGCTTAAGAGAATAAGGTGAGTTCTATGAGCCCACTTTTAAATATTTTAAATGTTTAAATGTTTTCGGGCTGATATACATGCAATGATATATATTCAACTGTTTACTTGAAAAGTATTTGAGATGCCTTTACTTGTTTTGTGTTGATACACATACATGGAAAAGTTATAATACTTATAACTGTTTTAAAGTTATTATTACCTGTTATTATTCTTTTCGGGAAGGTTATAATAAACGGATAATGTAAAAGATGAAACTTTTATATAAAGCTTTGAGAAATGGAAAATGTGAATGTTTGGTCTAAGCCTATGTATATGAATAAGTGTCAGGTAAATATGATCTTATTAGCCTTGTTATGCAAGACCCATAACATTATATTTATGAAACGCTTATTTCCATATACGGGTGATGGACTGGTGTTGAAAGGGTTATGAGTCCAAATACAAGAGTTATTTAAATGGACTTTTGAAAAAGATGAAAAAGTTTAAAAGGTTGAAAATGTGGAAAAGGTTGAAAATGTGGAAAAGGTTGAAAATGTTTTAATCTAAGCGGATATTGTCTAGTGAAAAGGGAAAAGGTGGTTGTACAACTAGAAGCGGGGAATGACGGTTCCCCGGGGTAACGACGGTTACTCTATGAAAGGTTTCGGGTGGCGACGGTTGCCTGAGGAGCTAACGTGGTTTCAATAGACAATGCTTAGTAAAATGGATAAATGGTTAAATGTTTTGGTATAATTCTGTTATGTTTTATACCTGATAAATGTTTAATGGTTATGTTTTGGTATAATTCTGTTATGTTTTATACCTGATAAATATTTGTAAAAAGGGGGCCGTTAGGCCCAAGCGTTGGAATTAAGTTTCGAGAAAAAGGTAACGCTTTTAGAAAAACGTAGAACTCCCAGCGAAAGCTGATCCTTTAAAATATGTATATCAGGTGACTTTAAGGATCCGAGTATAAAGGGGAAGGCTAAGGTTTGAGCAGGGTGAGGTGGGCAAGCTGTTCGTGTGAAGCTATAGGGCTGCTGGCATAAGTAATGTATATAGATGCATATCTAAATAATCGTTATCTTTCGTAGTTATAGATAACCGTTGTAGAAATTTTATCTTACTTGTACTTGGCATTATAAATAAATAAAAGTTTTTAATTTCCGCTGCTTTAGTTATCTCTGTTATACCTTGCGTTCATGAGTAAATCCGACACGTGACCCCTTCTAGAGCCAAGTCTGGAAGTGGGCGTCACAAGTTGGTATCAGAGCCTTGGTTTAAGAGATTTAGGTACTAAAAGCAGTATCTAGACTTAAACTAGGACTCTGGGATAACAGTAAGATAAGATAGAATGCCAGCAGAATAGCTTGTGCCCATGAAAAGGACAGAGTTGCATTAGGAACATAATTAGTAGGACGTAGGATATGTAAATCTGGTAGGTACCCAATTGCAATTAGCTACTGCTGTTAGGTATTAACCACATATATGTATCTATGGTACTAACTGTTATGTGGCCAAAATGCGGAAAGTAGACCGGGATGAATTAGAATCACCGGTAAAGTTAGAAAGGAGAGGAATAGACACTAGGGAGGAGTGTGATGAAAGTAACTGGGTTTTGAAAGCATCATGACTATGTAATTGTATGACGTCAGCACTTTTCTAATCATCATGCCCTCAAAATTTAGAGACTCGATTTCACATGAATTCTGAACTGTCTGTAGATCATGGTGAGAGGAGGACAAGTCGATAGAAGAATTGGTAGACCAGTCGGTAGACCAGCGGGTTCTGGAAGGCGTGCACAACCAGATCCTGAACCCAATAATGTTGGAGGAGGAAACGTCTTTACTGAGGAGCAACGAGCCGCGATGGCTGCGGAAGTAGCAAACGCGTTCTAGGCTGTAATGCCTAACCTGATAGCTCAGCTTCAGGGAGTCGCCGGAGCAGGTGGAGCCGGTGCTAGAGAAGCTAACGGTAGAAACAATGGTGCTGGTGCAAACGCGGGAAATGTCCATCAAGAAGGCCGAGGCTGTTCGTTCAAGTCCTTCAGTGGATGCAGGCCTCCTTCGTTCGAGGGAAAGAGAGATGCTGGTTTGACCGTTCGTTGGGTCCGAGAGATGGAAGCCGTCATTGGCATTAGTGAATGCCGTGCAGATCAAGCTGTGAAATACCCAACTCATTCCTTTGTTGGTGGAGCACTGTTTTGGTGGGACTCCGTCTTACAATCCCAAGGTGAAGCTGCCGTTGCTGCAATGCGGTGGAACGATCTGAAGACTCGAATATTGAATAAGTTATGTCCGAAAAACGAGCTTGAAAAGATTGAAGCCAACTTTCTGAGGTTGGAAGCCGGAAATGCTGCTCATCAGGAGTTTACCACGAGGTTCGATGAAATGGCAAGGTTGGTGCCTAGGTTGGTGGCACCGGAGGAGGAAAAAGTGAAGCGATACGTGCAGGCTCTTCCTGCAGAAATACGAAAGATAGTGAAACCTCATGCTCCTAGAACTTACCAGGAGGCAATCGATCTTAGCTCTACAGTTTACGATGAAGAATACGGTGAGGGAGGAAGGCCCGGAGAGCACAAAAGAAGCTGGTCGGAGGCAAGTGGAAGTTCAAAAAGGTTTGATGGAGGTGTTGGGATTTATAGTAGGATCCGGGTTACCGATTTTAATTTTTAATTAAAACCGATTTAATAATTAAATTAATTCTAAATTAATTTGGCAGCGGAAACGAACTAACACGGTCGCAACCGTAACAGGATCAATCACCGGCACGACAAACACATAAATATATTTATTTAAAATAAATAAATAAATAATCAAATTAAATATCTAACGGATTAGATATACCTTAGCGGGATCCGAGCAACCGCTCGAGACACCCAGATTCAACGGGCTTGCGCTAGGACGAACTGTGACGTCTGACTCGAACCTTCGAGACAAATTGTCAACGGCGGTATCGACGGCGGCGGCGGAGGTAGTGGCGGCGGCGGTGGTAGGGATACCACCGGTGGTGGTGACAAAACTTTCTCCGTCGGAATGGTGACCGGAACGGTCCCCACGATGATCGAGTCACCGGTGACCGGAGGTGACACGGTGGCGGTATCCGGCGGGTACAAGGTCGCGGGCCACGATGACGGAACCGGACGCGGTGGCCTCGGCAGCGCCGACAGCGCGAGGACCACCGGTCGGTGGTCGCGCGACGGCGGAGGTGGCTCGGGCTGCGGCTTCGCCTTCGGCTCGGGCTGCGGCTTCGGCTCGGGCTGCGACGGCTTCGCTTTCGAGTCGGGCGCAAATACTGGCAAGACGGGGATCTATCGGAGATCACAAGGAGGCTGCGGTGGAGGTGGTGGCGGCGGTCGAGGAGCGGCGGCGGCGGCGGGAGCCGGCTTCGGCTTCGGATCGGCGCAGAGAGAGGGAGAGGAGATTAGGGTTTGTGACTTGTGTTGCAATCCACCTCCTCCCTGTTTCTTTTAATATAAAATCACGGACCGGGGCCTGACGGACTGGGCCCGGTCGCGATTCCCATTTAATCCACCAACCGATCAGTCTGTTAATCCGGTAACAACTGATCGGTCCGTCTTTTATTTAGCGAGTAATTTTGAACCGATAAATTTTGTCGTTTTAATTAAATAAATAATTAATATTTATTTAATTCACCATTTAGTTCGTTTAATACTAATTAACAATTAATCGGATTTAATAGTCCGTTGACCCGGGTGTAACTCTTACGGGTCAATATCGGTCGGGTTCGTTAATTCATCGGGTCAGGACGCTCTATTTCCAACAATCTCCCACTTGGACTGAACGCGACAGTTTAACGAGCGCAGTCAGAGGCACTCTAGCTATGCATGGCTACACCAACTAATATTGATACTTTAAGTCGTCAGCCAAAGTATATCTGATTGACCATCAAGCAGACTCATGACTTGTGCATTCATTGTCATATGTTCCTTTCTGTATAAGACATTGATGAATTATGAGACATGGACTCTCATATTTTATACATCGATTTTCGTTCTCGATACAATTCGAAGTGATCCAACAAACACACGGTAAGTTTGGGTGAGGCCTCACACTTATCACTTGGAACCAACGAGGGCGCCTTTATGTCTAAATGTTGCCGAAGCAAGAGTACAGAATCCCTTGTTGAGGCATACTGCTCCCACTAAACCTCAGAGCCATTCCCAAAAATAACCGTTATGGCTGGCAATTACGCAACAACGTTAGGCTATAATCAAAGAATGTTCTTTAGTAGAAGGGAGTTCAAATATGCGTCTCAGGTCTAAGGATACATTAGAGCATTGAAGCGCGAGATGCGGTCTATAAAAATATGCTCAAGTTTTAAAAAGGTAAATCCCAAGTGACCAACTACACGCTCTGAGCAAGTATACTCTTCGTATGTAGCTTAGTATAGGTAAATACCGGATATCAATCCAAGGACGCGTAAAGCAGGCTCTCGATATAAGGACTTTGCTAATATTTAGTCTAACAAGGTTTTGATTTAAAGCTAATGATGAAAACAAACAGATAACTGGTATAAACAACTAAGTAAGCAAACACAACACACGAAACGGAATAACAATATAAGGAAAATGCCACCCGGATGAGAATCCTTTGAGCCTGAATGTCACCTCAAGTCTGACTAATCAATGTGATAACTACCCCCAATGATGATAACCAAGGTAAATAAGACTATAGACACATCTTATATACTAAGGCAATCCCAAATAAACGTCCAAGTAGTGAACTAGATGAAACCGCCTAATTGCCTAGTCGCTTCGGTCAAAGCTAACCAAACACACACGAAAGGGACTACACTAGAAAGGTCTTTCTAAGCATGGCCTAAACGTGACTAATTATGATTTGAAACCCCAAGAACTTAGGCAATGCTAAACACGAATTGAAAAGTCAAAACCTTACGATCATAAGTGTTCTAACTAGACAAACAATGTCTAACAACCACCTAATGTGCTAAATGAATCGGTCAACTCAATTTAAACACAAATATAAACAAAATCAGCCCCAAATCATACTCATATAATCATGTAGATGGTCATCGGATCATGCATTAAGCTAAAACTCAAAAAAAAGTCAAAGTTTAACAATGAGAAATCAAATAACTAGTTGAAGTTCTTCAATCTATATCAAATTTCCCACATCATATGTATCTAACAGAGGCTAATCAAGCATATATGATCATTCAAGAGGTCTAAATCAGAATCAATAGGCTATTTCATCATATCACATTGAAAAGTCAAACTATAAAGTCAAATCATGCTCAAATTCATCAAATCCAAGTGACAAATAGAGATCTAGCCACTAAACATTGTAAAAACACATAAAAATCCAATCTTTAACATTCTCATGAACAAAGAAATAAAGAAAAAAAGGTTAAGAAATCTAGCCTCTATGAAAAAACAAAAACCGGAGGGTTGTAAATCTTCAATTTTCGCATCCAAAAGCTTCAAACTTGACCTCTAATCCTTCCTTCAAAGTTCCAGATCTTGTAGAGGGTTTTTAGGGTTTTTTAGAGGTCAAAAACTGTGAAAAAGCGGCTGGAAACGACCTTTTATAGATGAAAAACGAGTCTGTCACGCATCAGGTAGACTGGGCCTAGAAACTGGGCCTGGTGAGAAAGCTTATAAAAAACTGCAGAACTGAAAGGAGAGCAACAGCATCTGCTAGTCTGGTGGTTTGGTACTTCGCTGGATAAGCTGGAGGTCAGGGGTTCGATCCCTGCCTCCAGCGAATTTTCCCTTTCTTTTTCGCTGGGCTGCTGGGGCTGCTCACTGGTGGGCCTGCTGGTGGGCTGCGCAGCACTGGGCTGGGCCTGGGATGCTGATGGACTGGGCAGCAAGCAATAGCAGCTGGGCTGCACTTGTTATAATTATTATTATTATTTTTTTTCATAATTTTCACACCCGAGCTCCGAATCAACTCCCGTAAATTCCATTTTTCTTGTAAATTCACCACGAACCATCCCACCATCTAAAATTCAACAAATAAATTCATCAATAAATATCACATTTTAATAATCTCAATTAAAAACCCAATTTAAATGTGAAGATATATATATTTATCAAATTAAAACCAAAACCCTTTTCACAAAATCTATAATTCATATATTAAACAATTAAGCACCAATTTTGATAATTTTCATTTAAAAACAAATTTAAATGTGGAATTTATTTATTTATTTTTATGCAAAAGATGCTACGCATCAAATATCCCCACACTTAAACTTTGCTTGCCCTCAAGCAAAAATCTTATGCAACACTTCCACAAGCCAATAAAAAACGTGACATCCTACCCAACCCAATGCAACTACTCAAGCCCACATGCATCACCAATTCTCAAGATTTACACTTTTCAAAAGATTTATAATCCAACAAGCAATTATGACATTTATTTAAAACCATGGAAATGCCTACTAGCTACACACACATCAAGGTTCAATCAAACAAGCATCATACCCCTCACAATGATCACTCAACTCGGTGAAATTTAGTGGATAGATGATTAAAAAGATCATCGATTTAAGTGAATCACTCAAGGCCAAACATGCACCCCATTATCATAAGCTTGTATCGAAATCGCATCTCCACCAAATAACATAAAACCGAACATAAATCAAGAGGACTTTCAAAAGGGTTGTAATGTTAGGCTAGGGTTTAGGGTATGGAATGGGAATGTGAAAGTGGCGAAGTGTTTAGAAATCCGGAAAAGTCAATAAACAAACTAACACAAAAAACTATTTACATAAGTAACTCAAAGTCGGGTAATTTTGACCCGAAAACAAAAGCTAAGAACAACTCTATTTTTTTCAGCTTTATCTTAGGTCTATGACCTCCAATAATGAGCTAGAATTTTCTGCATTTTTTTTTCTTTTTTGATTGATTTTTTTTTTCTTTTTTGATTTTTTTTTTTTTTTTTGCAATTTCATATGAATTCCTAGAATGGAGATTGAGTACTAGGAGAATCACACTTAATCACTATTTTTTTTTAACCTAAAAGCAATGCTTGATGAAATTAACCGAAATATATACACAAAGGCCTAAACTAATCCGGATTCTTCACACAAGGGTTCAAGAACAAAATAAAGGCTAATCAAAAGGCTAAATGGGTCAAAAAGTGGGAAAATCAAACGAGAAGGAAAACGGCTCAACGGGTTTTTCTAAGGGATAATGTTTTAGGGTTGGATAAATGATAAGATCAAAGAAAAAGGCTAAATCAAAGGGGCTAATCCTAATGCCTCTATCATTTCTATGCCTAATTTTAGTTCATGATCTCGACACGTATAAACAACACAAGTTCTAAAATGAAAGCGCATGATGGCATAACACTCAACCAAACGAAAGTGAGTAAATAATCACTACTACAAAAATAGCATTTCTTAACGCTTTTTGCGCGTCAAGAAAGGGCCCAGATGACGCGCAAAAAAGCGTCAAGGAAGGTAGGGTCAAGAATCCTCTTGACGCGCAAAATGCGCGTCATCTGCTTCTTGACACGCGAACAATGACGCGCATTTTATGACGCGCAAAGCGTGTCATAAAAAGCGTGTCAAGGAAGCCCCCGTCATAAATATGCTTATGACACGCATAAATGCGCGTCATGAATTAAAAAAAAATTTAAAAAGAAATATTTTTGTAGATTCACTAATTTCCACATTAATGACAATCAACCTCCTAATCAAAATAGAATACACTTGTAGCAAAATAATACATTTCATACTAGTTCTTAAGATAGTGTTTACAGCAAAAACAGCAGCAACCATCTCTCCCTTCTTCATTGTTGCAACTGCTCGGTCTATGACGCCAATCACTTGTTCTGCAACCAAACTGACCTTCCAAACTTGCAGTTCTTAGAAGCTTACGAATTGTTGATAAAGCAATGGAAAACAACTCACCAGAATGCGTTCCTTGTGCGTGCTTCAAACCTGCCCTTGCGGCTAACGGGTCAGGCCTATTTCATCTAATAACTCAGCACAATATAAATCTGAATTCAATATGACAATGATTCTTGCACTGCAGTACTCACAGCAAACAATGATTATAGGCTGCAGCCCAGCAATTGTATTGGCATACGCATATTCTGAAGAAAAAAAATTACGTGTTTCATGTAATTGTACATCAATTTGCTCTTTCTCAGTTAGCCCACTGTTCAAGAAATATGAACTATTTTCTAATATCAAGGATGAAGTGTGTAGGCCACTGAAATTATAATAAATAAAATTGTACCTTAACAACAGAAGCTCCAGTAGCAAACTTCTTTCCAAGCTTCTTTGAAGCATCACTAAGTTACCTATTTTATTATGCTACATGTGGAGTGCATATTATGAAGCAAGGAATAAAACACAAAAAATTATAAACAAAAGCAGTAACAGAACTAATACAATACCTATTTTATGTACATTCTAATATGCTTAAATTGCTCAAATGGTCAAACCTATAGACAATCATATTAAAAATGTGTCACTATATAACAAATAATAAGATACTCAAACAATCATGCAACCCAAATTAACAGAGCATACAACCAAATTTTTTAGAGTAAATAAAGCGAAAAAGTAACCACGGGTCGAATAGAATAGATATCTTAAGTTCATTGCTTTCTTAACTGCAAGTGATAAGAGGTCCACCCTAATTTACAATTGACAACACATGTATGCATGAATGAAAAATATGACTTAAAAAGTGTGACTTTTATCATAATCTCTATTTAGAAAACAAAGACAAAAGCATACAAGTAAGTATCATAGATTAACACAAACAGTGAGCTAAATTATAATGAAGTAGCCTACATCAGCCCAAAAAAAATTTAGCAAACAAACAGCAACATACAACTCGAACAAACAAACATTACTGTCTCAATTCAGTACATAAACATGGTTCAAATTAGTCATTCTGCAGCATATAACTTAGATAAACACATATTAGATATGAGAAACTGTTGTATTGTTAGGTAATCAATTAGAAATGATCATTTTATTAAGGTGCATAATTCTATAGGTCGAACAAGTCATTTGTTAACTTAAACTTGACATAAAATAATGTAATTCTAAAAAAGAAAGAGATGTCATGTAATATGATAATTATCTTGAAAAAAAGTTGATATATTTTGAAAACATATAAAACTAAGGATCTCCTATAGAGCAAGAGTGTTAATATTCACCTTAAAAATAAAAGCTTGTGGTTTTATATCATTAGGATCTCCATCTCGATCAGCCACATCAAACGTGATCATAATTGGCACTTTTGTAGCTAATTGTATAGGTATTTCGTTGTTGACCTGAAATTTGGCACCTATGCAGCTAATTGTATAGGTATTCCGTTGTTGACCTGAAATGTAACACCGTAAACTGAAGCCATTAATGTTTGTTTGACTAGTTTTGACTAGTTAAAACTTGGAGTTGTTTGCTGCAATAGGGAAAAAAGAAAAAGAAGATATAATACTTACAAGAAACACAACCATGAAAAGAAACAAACTGCATAACCATGAAAAGATATAACTGCCGCTGCCCCATGCTCCAGTTGTTCCATCTTCGACCACTGCACTTGCAAAATTCAAATACCACCCACCATAAATTGTTCATGCATAAATTCCTTAATGATGAAAACCCCAAAATGATATATGTTTAGTTAGCAGTATATACGGCTACTTAATTTGTAAATCTAAATCCAAAACGATTGTATAGTGATTTTATGAGTAGGAAAACTAATTCATATATTGTAAAATTATATAATTGTTTTCATTTTGGAAGATGGCAATAATCTCACATTTTTGTCTTTTAATGACCATGATGTCCTATAATTCGTAGGCAGTTACTTTGGATAAAAAATACATTTATGTGATGCTTTTTTTTAGTTGGCCCATGAATTGAGTTTGTGCTTTTTTCACACTCCCATATAGTTCATCTAAAATAATTATTGTAGTTATAAAAGGG
Source organism: Deinandra increscens subsp. villosa (assembly GCA_039602395.1). NCBI lineage: Eukaryota > Viridiplantae > Streptophyta > Magnoliopsida > Asterales > Asteraceae > Deinandra > Deinandra increscens. The sequence continues at coordinate 36,939,893 of JBCNJP010000007.1, read as the reverse complement.
TATCTAACCTCCAATACATTATTTTAAAACTGAAATGTTTAACCCCATGTTTTTCTGTTTGAAATGCAATGACGTAAAGTTTATTCAAACAAGTGGCTTGTGTTGTTAAGTTCATGTAAAACGGGTGATCCGCCGATTACCATCTAGTTATATTACCTTAAAATTGATTTTCTTGAGTGATCTATTGTCCCGGTAGCTTACTCGTTTTCACCCTCAATATGCTACTTCATTCATAGAAGCATTATAACTGGCAATTACCTATTTACATGTATTGAAAAAGGTCACATGTCCGAATAAAGTCCAACAGAACATATTAAAGGGCCATTACTTATCAATCCAAAGGCTTTCCTAGTCAAGACAACTCATCCGGAATAGATACTATAATATTAAGCCTAGTACCAGTTTTGAAATCAATGAAGCAAGAATACAGTTCATGGAAGTACCCTTGCATTAAAAGAAGCCATAATCGACTTAAGTAGTCAACCACCACTAAAATCAGTTTTGAAATAAATGTGAAGCTTTCAATATTTGCATAATAAGAATATAAAAAAAAGTTGAAGAACGCCAAAAAATTACGCATATCTTTTTTAATCAAATTGACATACCTGTATATATCAAACCAGTTTGCAAGTGAGGGTTGCATTGAAGGGGCTGTTAATGTTGCATTGATAAGTTAAGTCTGCTGACCTGTACAAAATCACGTATTTACATTCACTCTCCGGACCTGCACAAAAAAAAATATATATAGTAACTACTGGAAGATGTTAACCACATTGACTTTGAGCATAGAACTCTTATATTTGTATTTGGTGAAAGGCATTTCAGCTAAGGGTCATTGTAGTGGTATTCATTTGTTTGTGCCTACTCAAGCATCAAATTTGTGTGTGAACAGATAAGGTGATTATTTACAGAAACATACTTGGAGTGTCGCCAAGGAGAGTAAATGGCTGCCAAAGTCCATGAGAATTCTCAGCTCAAATAATATATCTAACACTCTTAATACCCATTCTTACTGCCCAAATAATATTCAAACACCATAAACACTCAAGAATAGAAGTGTAGTGACTAGAAGGTAATAAATAGCATAATCAAAATGGTATAATGTCATTACCAATTTGAGTTGAAATAGAGCAAACCCTAGGCCCACCTGCTCCCTGCAAGCACCAGCCAAGCATATAATAAAACATTAGTTAAACACTACTAGTGTGGTTCAAAGCAAAATAGGTATAAAATAAAACTAACAATTGCTTGGATGTTGTATCTCCATATCATACACCAAACGAGGTATACTTGATCAACATACAAACGAACCCTGGCCCACTTGGCTATCTTATGCAATTGTAATAAGATTATAAACCAATTCTTTTACTTTAACCGACATGAAAATGTGTTTCTACTACATTCTTATCACAATCTTATAGTAAACAGTCACTTATACCACATTTTTAAACCCCACATTAAGCAACCAATACCACAGAAATTCACACAGTCACACAAAGTTCAATTATAAACAATAGTTGCTAAAAGCACTCCAAACTAGCAAGGGAACTACTGCAATCAACAACTCCCCACAAAAATGCTATTGATTTGTTTACCCACAATGAAAATTACAACAGTATATTACTTTGTCCAACTCAACCTGTTCCTAAAGGAGACCATTGGAAGTTAATTCACAAAGAAAAATTTGGGCTGATAAGGAATTGAACAGCAACAGAAGTACCAGTACCATCGTCAAGAAAAAAAGATATATATTAGTAACCCTCGTAACATTCCCACCGACTTAACCAAATTTTAACAGCAACAAAAGTACCAGAAACGAATAAACACCTATAATAACATTCTGAATTTGTAAACATCCAAACAAAAATGTGAAATCAGAGGTCAATAATTTGTTAAATTGGTAATAATTACAGTTAAGTTAGGTTATTATATGACCGATTCAGATTAAAGCCAAAAAACCACCAATTTTCATAGTTCTTAAAAATGCAGAATCCAGAATTACAACTAACAAGAACGTTTGAAGCTATAAAAACACCCTCGCTTAGGTATTATACAGAAAGTTGCAAATTGCTTGATTACTTCGTTGTTCGGACTTTAAATTCTGAACTGTAAAATATAATTGATTAAACAAAAAAGGGGCTCTACCAATTGTACGGTGGGAAGAAGCTGCTTGAACCCTAGATACTGAAGCGTCTCGGATGATGTGAGAGAGAGTTTCAAGGATCGAGGAAGGAGATGGAAAGAGTTTCACCGACTTAACCTAATCACAGATTCACAAATAGAAGCCTAGACAGAGTCCACAATGGATTATTAGCCACTATGTCGATCAATAAAACTTTGAAACGAAAAAGCAAGGGTTTGAAATCAATAGCTAAACAAATCAGGTATTGTAATTTCAGAGCTAGGATTTTAAATCAACGCAATTCAGCTCGAATTTCATTATAATTCACAACACACTTCAAAGAAACCATAGAACAGTACCTTGCAAAACGAAAAAAGGAGCCGGATTTCAAATCTAGGTATCCATTAGTAGAAACGAGTATCCAGAGTCCATGAAAACTCAGAGTTCGAAAAAATGTAGGTGAAAGTGCCGGTTTGATGTCGTTGACAAAGAAGCAAACGGTTGGATGATCGGCGTTCGGGAATTAGTTATCGAGGGTATAGCATATATAAAATGATGGAATTTAGGGGACCTGCATATTTGAGAATATAGGGCAATCCATTGCAACCGCGAGCCTTGACGCCAAGCTTGAAAATTATGCGCTGGCGATTGTGAAGAAGATATCGCAATCTGTCGACTGGCTTGAGAATAGATTTGAGAAGCGGCGAAGGTTAGAGATGTATTAGGTCAGATCTGAAAACAGAAGTGGGAATATCTTTTTAGGAGCGGGAGTGAATTTTAGGGCAAAAATTTGGGGGGAAAAAATTATAAAACGACGGAAGCTTCTTGACGCGCACATTTTTAAGTGTACTCCGTGTTTGTTTTTGTTATATGACAGGATTTTATGACGCTCAAAAATGGGTGTCATCTATCCCTAGAATTTTTCAAATTACGACAGATTTTTTATGACACGCATTTTGCGTGTCATCGTTCGCGCGTCAAGGAAGACCCTTTTTCTAGTAGTGAATGTAACATATAATGAAATTTAGGCTCACATAACTCACGGAAACGGATGGATAAAGGCTACCGATATGATGCAAGCTATCAATCCCCCATCCGATAGTTTCACTAAGTAAAACATTCCATTTATTGATTTTATTTGAAAAAAAACACTTGCTTGGAAATACTTTTTCAAGATACTCGAAGAAAAGGTTTTGACTAGAGACAAGCATCGTATACACAGGCGAGCAAAACGTCACGAATTACATCAACGGGCCCACTTCCATGTACAAAAAGATGGGCAAAAATCTCAATTTCAACAAAAAAACAGGGGGATATGATAAGAAAATTTGAAAATTTTTCACAATTTTAAGCAATTTCAGTTCAATTTACACCCATCCCCACACTTAATTCGTACATTGTCCCCAATGTACGCTAAACAAAACAAAATAAAGGGGAAAGGGAACTGAAATACTCCCCTATCACTATCATGTGCCAGTGTCTGGATGCTGAAAAATGAATCGAACCAGCTCTTGACTGAACATGTGCCAGAGCTGAATCCACAAATGCCAAAAAAAATCCTCCACAATCAAAGTATGCATCATGAAACAGCTCTCGACGAACATGCCAGAATCGTCTCGCCAAAACAAACTATCATCCAAGCACAACCAAATCATATCAATCACAAATATAAACCAATAAAGCACAAATATCTCGAGTTGTGTGTCAAAAAATGAATGCAAAATAAAAAAATACAACTCGGATAATCACTAAACCGGAGAATCAAGGCACTTGGTGGTCCGGCGGTGAATCTGGAAGAAAGCAAACCCATATGATAACAAAAACAGTCGGGTTGCAAAATCTGGCAATCTTAGAAGATATTTGAAAATTTGAGTTCTTGGACGATTGATCAAATGCGGGCCGTTTGATTGTCATTTATGAAGTGAACGGCCGACATTTAACCAAAAGTCAACAGAGCCTACAACACAAACATGCAAACCGCCCGGAATGGAGATTGAGTACCAAACGATTCGCAATGTGTGCATCGAAAAAACTGTTATGCCAATTTGCAACCAATTGCTCAACAGCACCAACCCACATCAAATACCAGCCCACATAAAAGTAACATTTGATCAAAATAGACCGTTTGTTTGTCAATTATGAAGTGAACAGTCCACTTTGAACAAAAGTCAACAAGCCCAAGAAAACCCAGATACAGACCGTTGATTGTCATTTATGAAGTGACGGTCTCGTATCATCCAAACCTGAATAAATTCATGAAAACACACTTCGCAAACCGTGGGAATGGAGATTGAGTACCCAACGGATCACAAACTGTGAGTTACCTACCAACCCCACGAAGCAATACCAAAATGATAAGTCCGTGCAATTTCAACAGTGGCATGCTTCCAAGAAACCTGCAAAACTTAAAACAAAAACATAAAACGGAACAAGGAGAAATAAAATAAAACTAATTTAAGAAAACTAACTAAAAGGAGATTAAACTACTAAAAGTTCAAACAAAGCATGAAACAAGCAAAATAAAGTAAACAAGTACTCGGGTTGCCTCCCGGAAGCGCTGAATTTATTAACGAGTCGTCAGCCGGACTCGAACCCGCGGTGAAGTCAACCGGGGTCATGGATGTGACCTCCCTCACTGCCACATATGGTCTGATCAGACCCGTGCACACGCCACTCCTCAAATAGGTGCTCAACTCCCTTATGTCGATCTCGTAAGTACATGGCATACACGTCGGCCAACCATGGCCTATCACTCATCGAAGCCTTTTTCTTCACATCAGGTGGCTTTTTCTGCTTCATTCTAACACTCGCCTTCTCCCCACACTTCTTCTTTGTCATGGTGTGCAAGGATTTAGAAGTCTTCGGACCATCCAGAAGTGGATCGGGGAAAAGATCTGAGGCTCCAATAAATATACTCTCAGCTAACTTATCCTCATGTGATGATTCTTCATTAATTTGCATACTTGGCCCTCCATATAGCATGGCCTCCAGCTCCTTGAGAACACTATCTGGATCAAAAGTATCAGCATTCTCAACCACGATTGGCACATCCAACCAATCCTCTCCAAATTCCTCAAACATCTGATCATCAAATGTATCATGCTGGGCTGGAATCTGTAGCCTCAATCTGATGCACAACGGCCTGCTGATGTTTCGCGTGCTGCGTAGAACCGGTGACACCGAATGTCACAGCCTCATCATCCACTCTCAATGTCAATGTGCCTTTCTGCACATCCACCAATGCACCAGCTGTAGCTAAGAAAGGGCGTCCTAAAATGAATGGTACATTGGTGTCCTCGATCATATCCAGAATGACAAAATCCACAGGAAACACAAATTTATCGATCTTCACCAAAACATTCTCTATCATCCCGCGTGGAAACTTAACGGATCTATCGGCAAACTGAATACGCATGCGAGTCGGCTTTGGGTCACCTAGGTCCAGCTGTTTAAATAGGGAGTATGGCATCAAATTGATGCTAGCACCTAGATCAGCAAGAGCATTCCTAACAGACAAACTGCCTAACGTACAAGGGATAGTGAAACTCCCTGGATCACTCAGCTTCAGTGGCAGTTTGTTCTGGATGACCAATGAACACTCCTCGCTGAGTGTGACCTGTGGAACATTTGGAATTTTCTTCTTTCTACTCAGCATGTCTCTCAGAAACTTCAAGTATTTCGGCATGTGCATGAGTGCCTCAACCAATGGAATGTTGATATGCAGCTGCTTTAACATATCAATGAATTTCCTATGCTGCTCTGCTTCGACTTGCATTAGTCTTTCCGGATATGGAATGCGTGGAACGTAAGCTCTGATCGGTTCCTTGGGACGTGCTATACTTGCTGGGCTTAGCCTAGATTGCACCTGCCCAGGAACCTCAACTTCAATCTCCTCATCTATCTCATCATCACTCTCCTCAGAAACCGGTTCAACAGTGATCGTCGGTTCTGGAAATGGAGTGGTGTTGCCACTCATAGAAAAGATTGCACTCACATTTTGTTTTGGGTTTGTCTCAGTGTTACCCGGTAAAACTCCCTGCTGACGCTCTGACATGGACTTTGCAAGCTGGCCCACTTGCCTCTCCAAAAACTGCATATGAGTGCTCATATTACTCATCTCCTGCTCATTTTTCGAAAAACGCAACTCATTCTGCTGAGCAACCTTGTGAGTGTCAAGGGCTGCTTTCTGATTCTGCTGTAGTAACTGAGAAACCATGTCGATCAGGTTCTTCATACCTGAATCCTCTGTCTGAATCGGGATCTGTTTGTTGCCCCCTGGGTTATAAACACCCTGCTGTCTCTGTGGTGGTCGTGGCTGGAACCCCGGTGGGTTCGAACTGCTCGGCTCATGCCTCCACCCCGAATTTTGGTTTGGTCTCCAAGCCTGATTGTAGTTATACTGGTTGGGCGGTGGGTGGGCCTGGCTAGCCATGTAATCGACCGGCTCTGGTAGCTCGGTGCTACCAACAATGGGACAACTCGTGATATCATGAGGGCCAGCACACAACTGACAAAATTTCACATGCTGCTGAGTCTCCTGTGGCTGGCTCATCTGTTTCTGACTCGTCTGCATCCCTTTCATCATCTGTGATAGCGCCTCGACCTGCGCTGGGAGAGCTGTAACGGGATCTACCTGATGAACCCCCCTCGTCTGGGGCTGTCTACTCCGCGTGGTAGACCACTCGTAGCCGTTCAATGCAAGCTCCTCGAGTAAATCACGTGCCTCCTCTGGCGTTTTGCTGCTCAGAGATCCACCTGCCGAACTGTCAACTGTCGGGCGCGTGAGGGCGTTCAGACCGCCATAGAAAATCTGCACCTGCTGATGCAACTCGATGCCATGAGATGGGCATTTCCTCAACAACTCCTTAAACCTCTCCCATGCCTCATACAAACTCTCGGTGTCCTCCTGCACAAACGAATAAATCTTGTTTCGGAACATCGCGGCTTTCGATGGAGGAAAGTACTTGGAAACAAATTTCTGAGTCAAAGAATCCCATGTAGTAATAGAACCAGGCGGAAGGGACTGGAGCCACGCCTTTGCTGCGCCGCGAAGGGAAAATGGGAAGAGTCTCAACTTAACGGCCTCCGATGTGACTCCATTGAGTTTGAACGTGTCGCAAACCTCAAGGAAATTTGAAATATGAGCCATCGGGTCATCGTTCGGAAATCCATCGAACTGAACAGAATTTAAGATCATGGAAATGGTCTGAGGCTGGATCTGGAAGTTGTTAGCTTCCACGGGCGGGCGTATGACACTGGACTGCGCCCCTGCGATGCCGGGACGAGCGTAATCGGCGAGCGTGCGTCTCGGCGGAAGCGCCATCGGAACTGGAACTGGTAATGCCTCTAAACGTCGAAGTCTATGAAAAACCCTCTCAGGCTCGGACAACGGTGAAAAGTGACTCTTCCGACGACGAATGCGCATAAACAAACGAAAAACGAAACAGAAAACAGAAACAGAACATAAAGAAACTAGACTAATCTAATAAACTAACTAACACGTAGGTAAACACAGAAATAAGCAAACATTGGGTCAGGACGCTCTATTTCCAACAATTAATCGGATTTAATAGTCCGTTGACCCGGGTGTAACTCTTACGGGTCAATATCGGTCGGGTTCGTTAATTCATCGGGTCAGGACGCTCTATTTCCAACAATCTCCCACTTGGACTGAACGCGACAGTTTAACGAGCGCAGTCAGAGGCACTCTAGCTATGCATGGCTACACCAACTAATATTGATACTTTAAGTCGTCAGCCAAAGTATATCTGATTGACCATCAAGCAGACTCATGACTTGTGCATTCATTGTCATATGTTCCTTTCTGTATAAGACATTGATGAATTATGAGACATGGACTCTCATATTTTATACATCGATTTTCGTTCTCGATACAATTCGAAGTGATCCAACAAACACACGGTAAGTTTGGGTGAGGCCTCACACTTATCACTTGGAACCAACGAGGGCGCCTTTATGTCTAAATGTTGCCGAAGCAAGAGTACAGAATCCCTTGTTGAGGCATACAGCTCCCACTAAACCTCAGAGCCATTCCCAAAAATAACCGTTATGGCTGGCAATTACGCGACAACGTTAGGCTATAATCAAAGAATGTTCTTTAGTAGAAGGGAGTTCAAATATGCGTCTCAGGTCTAAGGATACATTAGAGCATTGAAGCGCGAGATGCGGTCTATAAAAACATGCTCAAGTTTTAAAAAGGTAAATCCCAAGTGACCAACTACACGCTCTGAGCAAGTATACTCTTCGTATGTAGCATAGTATAGGTAAATACCGGATATCAATCCAAGGACGCGTAAAGCAGGCTCTCGATATAAGGACTTTGCTAATATTTAGTCTAACAAGGTTTTGATTTAAAGCTAATGATGAAAACAAACAGATAACTGGTATAAACAACTAAGTAAGCAAACACAACACACGAAACGGAATAACAATATAAGGAAAATGCCACCCGGATGAGAATCCTTTGAGCCTGAATGTCACCTCAAGTCTGACTAATCAATGTGATAACTACCCCCAATGATGATAACCAAGGTAAATAAGACTATAGACACATCTTAAATACTAAGGCAATCCCAAATAAACGTCCAAGTAGTGAACTAGATGAAACCGCCTAATTGCCTAGTCGCTTCGGTCAAAGCTAACCAAACACACACGAAAGGGACTACACTAGAAAGGTCTTTCTAAGCATGGCCTAAACGTGACTAATTATGATTTGAAACCCCAAGAACTTAGGCAATGCTAAACACGAATTGAAAAGTCAAAACCTTACGATCATAAGTGTTCTAACTAGACAAACAATGTCTAACAACCACCTAATGTGCTAAATGAATCGGTCAACTCAATTTAAACACAAATATAAACAAAATCAGCCCCAAATCATACTCATATAATCATGTAGATGGTCATCGGATCATGCATTAAGCTAAAACTCAAAAAAAAGTCAAAGTTTAACAATGAGAAATCAAATAACTAGTTGAAGTTCTTCAATCTATATCAAATTTCCCACATCATATGTATCTAACAGAGGCTAATCAAGCATATATGATCATTCAAGAGGTCTAAATCAGAATCAATAGGCTATTTCATCATATCACATTGAAAAGTCAAACTATAAAGTCAAATCATGCTCAAATTCATCAAATCCAAGTGACAAATAGAGATCTAGCCACTAAACATTGTAAAAACACATAAAAATCCAATCTTTAACATTCTCATGAACAAAGAAATAAAGAAAAAAAGGTTAAGAAATCTAGCCTCTATGAAAAAAACAAAAACCGGAGGGTTGTAAATCTTCAATTTTCGCATCCAAAAGCTTCAAACTTGACCTCTAATCCTTCCTTCAAAGTTCCAGATCTTGTAGAGGGTTTTTAGGGTTTTTTAGAGGTCAAAAACTGTGAAAAAGCGGCTGGAAACGACCTTTTATAGATGAAAAACGAGTCTGTCACGCATCAGGTAGACTGGGCCTAGAAACTGGGCCTGGTGAGAAAGCTTATAAAAAACTGCAGAACTGAAAGGAGAGCAACAGCATCTGCTAGTCTGGTGGTTTGGTACTTCGCTGGATAAGCTGGAGGTCAGGGGTTCGATCCCTGCCTCCAGCGAATTTTCCCTTTCTTTTTCGCTGGGCTGCTGGGGCTGCTCACTGGTGGGCCTGCTGGTGGGCTGCGCAGCACTGGGCTGGGCCTGGGATGCTGATGGACTGGGCAGCAAGCAATAGCAGCTGGGCTGCACTTGTTATAATTATTATTATTATTTTTTTTTCATAATTTTCACACCCGAGCTCCGAATCAACTCCCGTAAATTGCATTTTTCTTCTAAATTCACCACGAACCATCCCACCATCTAAAATTCAACAAATAAATTCATCAATAAATATCACATTTTAATAATCTCAATTAAAAACCCAATTTAAATGTGAAGATATATATATTTATCAAATTAAAACCAAAACCCTTTTCACAAAATCGATAATTCATATATTAAACAATTAAGCACCAATTTTGATAATTTTCATTTAAAAACAAATTTAAATGTGGAATTTATTTATTTATTTTTATGCAAAAGATGCTACGCATCAAGCATGCATTAATCAAGCAAGCAAGACTTCCATGTTTGCGTTGCATGATGCGAGTTACGTCCAACGTCATTCACCAATGAGGTCCGTGAGTTTGAACGTTAAACAACTTTAAGGCTCAAATAGTCACAATAGTCTTAATTTAGTATAGCTCCCACTAACTAATCGACTATGGACATTTAAGACAAGAACTTATTGTCCATGAATTAAACGTATAAATATTGAACACAGTTATGTAATTCATTATTGCATAAATCAGATGGAATAAGAATAATACAGATAACTGTTGGTGTTCACACATCCAAATACCGAATCAAAACATGTCTTTAGCTAACCTAAGCCCTATCGCTTCTCCGTGGCGTATATGAGTCTCCTGAGTCATAGGCTTAGTAAAGGGGTCAGCTAAGTTTTGATCAGTGTGTACTTTGCTTATTTTGATTTCATTTCTGTCGACTACTTCTCTTATGTAGTGGAATTTCCTCAGGACATGCTTGGCCTTCTTATGAGACCCTTGCTCTTTGGCTTGAGCTATAGCGCATGTGTTATCGCACAGCATCTCGATTAGCTGCCTGATACTTGGCATAGCATCGAGATCGGATATGAACTTCTTCATCCACACGGCTTCTTTAGTAGCTTCTGAGGTGGCTATGTATTCCGATTCAGTAGTAGAATCAGCTACTACTGGCTGTTTTGAGCTTCTCTAAGAAACAGCCCCTTCGTTAAGAGTGAATACGAATCCCGACTGTGAGCGAGAGTCATCTCGGTCAGTCTGAAAACTAGCGTCAGTGTAACATCTTACAGTGAGCTCTTCATCAATACCTCCGTATACGAGAAACATATCAGTGGTGTTTCTCAAGTATTTTAGTATGTTCTTTACAGCCGTCCAGTGAGCTAGTCCTGGCGTCTGTTGGTACCGACTTGTCACGCTCAATGCATACGAGACATCCGGTCGTGTGCAGAGCATGGCATACATGATAGATCCAATAGCAGAGGCAAATGGGATCGATGCCATTTGGCTTATCTCGCGCTCCGTTTTAGGTGCTTGAGATTTGTCCAAGATTGTTCCCTTAGTCATGGGAACGGTTCCCTTCTTGCAATTGCTCATGTTGAACCGAGCTATGATCTTATCAACGTATGTGCTTTGACTGAGTCCCAAAAGGCGCTTAGATCGATCTCTGTGAATTTTAATTCCCAGAATGTAAGCGGCTTCTCCAAGGTCTTTCATAGCGAAACAAGATAAAAGCTATTTCTTAACATCGTTAAGCATGGGTATGTTGTTTCCTATGATCAGTATATCGTCCACGTACAGTACGAGAAACGATACAGCGCTCCCACTTGCCTTTCTGTAAACACAAGGTTCATCTTTATTTTGATCAAAACCAAACTCTTTGACCTTTTGATCAAAAAGAAGATTCCAGCTTCGAGATGCTTGCTTGAGTCCATAAATGGACTTGCTTAGCTTGCAAACCTTGTTTGGATTCTCTGGATCGACAAAACCATCAGGCTGAACCATGTAGACATCCTCTTCGAGTTGTCCGTTCAGGAAGGCGGTTTTAACGTCCATTTGCCATATCTCATAGTCATGGTATGCGGCTATGGCAAGGAGAATCCTGATCGATTTGATCATGACAACGGGCAAAAATGTCTCATCATAGTCAATCCCTTGGGTTTGAGTGAACCCTTTCGCTACAAGTCGTGCCTTGTAGGTTTGCACATTTCCATGCATGTCAGTTTTTCTTTTAAAGATCCACTTGCTCCCTACTGCCCGTGTGCCGGGGGGTAGCTCAATCAAGTCCCAGACGTGATTTTCACGCATGGATTGCATCTCAGCATTCATGGCTTTAAGCCATTTATCAGATTCCGGATCTGACATAGCAGCTTTGTAGTTAATAGGTTCATCGTTAGAATCGGCTATTAACAGAACGTCGAAGGCCTCATGATATCCAAGGTATCTATCAGGTTCATATCGTGTTCTTTCGCTCCTACGAACGCTTATGCTTGTGTTTGGGTCTGATGGTGCGACAACAACTTGTCGGTCAGACACAGCGACCGTCTCAGGTTAGGTGTATCTTGAATTTCTTCAAGATCCACTGGATCACTATTTGTTCCTCGAGCAAGAAATTCTTTCTCAAGGAATTTACCTTTCCTTTTGATGGAAACTGTGTTTGCATCTGGATGGTAAAAGTAATATCCGGTATTACAATAGTATCCAATGAAAGTTACCTTTTCGCCTCGGGGATCGAGCTTATTGTCAGATTCACTGGTGAAATAAGCATCACCTCCCCATACCCTGAGGTATGATAATTTAGGAAGAGAACCATGCCATATCTCATATGGGGTCTTCCCTACTTTCTTGGTCGGTGCCAGATTTATTAGGCGAGCAGTGGTTAAGATGGCATATCCCCAAAAGGAATGTGGCAAGGTCGTCCTGCACATCATCGATCGAACCATGTTAAGCAGAGTTCGATTCCTCCTTTCACTAACGCCATTTAACTGGGGTGTGCCAGGTGGAGTAGGTTGTGAAACGATTCCACATTCCTTCAGATGATTCAGGAATTCAGCGCTTAGGTATTCAAGGCCTCTATCGGATCGAAGTATTTTAATAGTTCGAGTAAGCTGATTTTGTACTTCGTTTTGAAACTCTTTGAACTTTTCAAAATTTTCATGTTTGTGTTTCATCAGATAGACGTAGGCATATCTGCTGTAGTCATCGATGAAAGTCACGAAGTACCGTTCATGATTTCTCGTCTCGGTTCGAAAGCGTCCACACATGTCGGTGTGAATAATTCCTAACAAGCCTTGGGCCCGTTCACCTGCGTGGGTAAAGGGTGACTTGGTTAATTTACCAGATAAGCACGACTCGCACTCATCGAAGGAATTTGCATCTTGGGATTCGAGAATGCCAGCAGTTTACAACTTCTTAATGCGGGCCTTGCTTATGTGACCAAGTCTATGGTGCCATAACGAGGATTCGTTACTGTCAGCTTTGTTTCTTTTAGAAACATGATAGAGCTGGTCGTTTGTTTGAACATCTATCTCATATATTCCATGTCGAGGTTTAGCCTCGAAATAAAAGATATTATTAAGGTAAGCAGAAATCACATTTCCATTAAGTTTATACCGAAATCCTTGTTCAAACAATGAAGAGACAGAAATAATGTTTCTAGATAAACCAGGTGCATATAAACAGTTAATCAAATTAACTACAAGGCCAGAAGAGCATGAAAAAGAATAAGTGCCAGCAGCAAGTACTGGGACCCTCTTCCCGTCACCAACGATGAGGTCCATGCAACCTCGTTCTGTCTTCTTCCACTTCTCAGGTTCCTGCAAAACATTAACAATGTTATAACCACATCCAGTATCAAATACCCGAATTAGAGGAAATAGTGAAAAGTTCAATAACATTTATTGACATACCTGATGAGCAACCCTTATTGGGGTTCTTGGTCATCTTCAGCTTTGCAAGATAAACGGGACAGTTGTGACGCCAGTGTCCCATTTTGTTGCACTCATAGCATAGGCGCTCCTCGGGAGGCTGCACCTGTGGTTTCTTGCCTTTACCTTCTTTAACCTTCTTGGCTTTGGAGATCTTCGTATTAGCAACTCTGAGCACGCCCGGCGTGGTCCTGATCTTCACGTTGGGTATCAACGGAATAACCTCCTCGATCGACTGAGCCGAACAATTAATCGCAAGAATACGATAATGTTCAGGCAAAGATCTGAGTACTACATCAAGAGCCATCCCGTCAGAGATGGAGTAGCCAAGGTCGATCAGCCTGTCGCGATACGCTTTCATCAGCATGACATGATCGTATGGAGAGGAGTCGTTAGCCATAGAGCAGTTCACGAATTGTGAAAGTGCATCGGCTCGCTCAGTCCTCTGACTTAATTCAAATAAATCCTTGAGTTTACGAATGATGTCATAAGCAGACATCCCCATGAAATTGTACCGATAATCCTGAGTCACGCTAGATAACATCAGGTCAGTGATGTCCTTATCATCGTCAGTGTGCTTTTGGAGCTCAGATCGCGAGTTCTCATTAAACAAGTTAGATGGAATACTCGCGATAGGTCGGTCAATGACATAGAGTTTCCCGAATAGCCTTAAAAGATTCCTCAGGGTGGTCTGCCATGCGAGAAAGCTAGTCTCAGTGAAGGGGTCGAGTTGTACCATTGAACTTAATGGAGGTGAGTTTTTTTTAGCCTTCTGAAATAAGCAAAGTAAATTTAATCAGTATTTTCGATGTTTATATTTCTTTAAAAATAAGTTGGTAAGGTTTATTTTTAAGAAATCGAGAATTCGTTTAGACGACATTACTTGAGACCGCCAAAAGAGCCTCAGGAGCAAAGCCGTGTAAACAAACTGACAATGATTGTCAATTGTGAGACTCAAGTCACAACTCTCGGTATGAGGCCGCTATATACATACAATTGTATTTTGCGATACGTTTAGCCTCATCCGTGCCCACTCTAGCAATATACATCTGTGGCGCGGTGTTGAAATACTCCAACACCACGAACATATACTTTTAAAGTGATAGTAATCCTAAATGGTCGAAGTGATGACACGGTGTTGAAATACTCCAATGTCTTCACCTTAGAAGGTACCCTCGGCACCAAGTGCGGTGTTGAAATACTCCAACACTGATGCTCCGATAAATACGTTCCAAGTTCGACTTGAGATAGGATGGCACGAACTATCAGTTTTTAAGAATTACCATATAGGGATATTAATTACTTTTAATATTTAATTACCGTCAGACATGAACGATAAAACCCTATCACCACTCGGGACTAGTAAATTAATTTAACCTAATTAAAATTACTAAGTTGTCGCGAATGGCTTATTGTGTGTTAAACGGCATAAGTTCTTGATCTCGCTCGAGCCATACAAGCGAGATCATAAGGGACAAATTAAATTAATAGAATGGTGAATGATCGAGATGGCAACTCTGTACGATCTTGAATCCAGTTCAGCTCCCACTTGCTTTGACATCCCTCTTGCGATGTGTCCAGTCTTCGACTTTTGGATACATACAAATTTATAATTACTAAAACTACTTCTAGTAATCTAGCTCTAAATTTGTACAACTTTGAAACCCTAAAACCGGGTCCAAAAAACCAAAATTCAAAAACAACCAATTGGGCCAACAACTTGGGCCAAACAGAGAATGACAAATCACGCCAAATACATATACACACATGTATACAAAATACAGAGGAGTCGGCCGTAACACACAATAAATAATTACTTAGAATTAAAATAAATAATTAAATTAATTCTAATTCGCAATTTGGATTTAAGTTGAAATTGCGAACTACCGGTTACGAAAAGACCGGTTATGGTTTGCACGCGGTGATAATGGCTCTGATACCACTGTTGGGATTTACAGTGGGATCCGGGTTACCGATTTTAATTTTTCATTAAAACCGATTTAATAATTAAATTAATTCTAAATTAATTTGGCAGCGGAAACGAATTAAAAGGCGGACGCAACTGTAACAGGATCAATCACCGACACGACAAACACATAAATATATTTTTTTGAAATAAATAAATAAATAATCAAATTAAATATATAACGGATTAGATATACCTTAGCGGGATCCGAGCAACCGCTCGAGACACCCGGATTCAACGGGCTTACGCTAGGACGAACTGTGAAGTCTAACTCAAACCTTCGAGACAAATCGTCAACGGCGGCATGACGGCGGCGGCCATGGGCGGCGGCGGTGGTAGTGGCGGCGGCGGTGGTAGGGATACCACCGGTGGTGGTGACAAAACTTTCTCCGTCGGAATGGTGACCGGAATGGTCCCCACGATGATCGCGTCACCGGTGATCGGAGGTGACACGGTGGCGGTGGCCGGCGGGTACAAGGGCGCGGGCCACGACGACGGAACCGGACGCGGTGGCCTCGGCTGCGCCGGCAACGCGAGGACAACCGGTCGGTGGTCGCGCGGCGGCGCGTAGGAAGCGGCGGCGGCGGCGGCGGCTTGAGCCGCGGCGGCGGCTCGGGCTGCGGCTTCGGCTTGGGCTGCGGCTACGGCTCAGGCTGCGACGGCTTCGCTTTCGATTCGGGCGCAAATACTAGCAAGACGGGGATCCATCGGAGATCACAAGGAGGCTGCGGTGGAGGTGGTGGCGGCGGTCGGAGGAGCGGTGGCGGCGGTCGGAGGAGCGGCGTCGGCGGCGGGAGCCGGCTTCGGATCGGCGCAGAGAGAGGGAGAGGAGATTAGGGTTTGTGACTTGTGTTGCAATCCACCTCCTCCCTCTTTCTTTTAATATAAAATCGCGGACCGGGGCCTGACGGACTGGGCCCGGTCGCGATTCTCATTTAATCCACCAACCGATCCGTCTTTTATTTAGCGAGTAATTTTGAACCGATAAATTTTGTCGTTTTAATTAAATAATTAATTAATATTTATTTAATTCACCATTTTGTTCTTTTAATACTAATTAACAGTTAATCAGATTTAATAGTCCGTTGACCCAGGTGTAACTCTTACGGGTCAATATCGGTCGGGTTCGTTAATTCGTCGGGTCAGGACACTCTATTTCCAACAGGAGGTTATCGCAAGAAGTCCAAGAATGATTCTCGAGGTAGTAAAGCCCAAATGCCGTAAGTGCAACAAGAATCACTTTGGAAGCTGTAAACTGGGGTCAAGCAACTGCTACAAATGCGGGAAGGAAGGCCATATGGCTATCAGCTGTCCGGAGTCAAAGAAATGTTATGAATGTGGAGAGCAGGGACATATCAGGCCAAACTGTCCCAAGTTAATGAAGAAACCAGAACCAATGAAGGCGATCGAAATCCCGAAGGCTAGGGGTAGGGCGTATACGATAACTACTGCTGAGGCAAAAGTGACACCTGATGTAGTTTCAGGTACGCTCCTCGTCAATAATGTGCCTGCAACTGTGCTATTTGATTCGGGTGCTAGTAAAAGCTTTGTATCACATGAATTCTGTGTATTACTTGATAGATCGAGTATTAAGGCCGAGAAACCTTTCGAAGTAGAAACTGCCTCAGTAAAAAGTTTTATGATTTCTGATTTGGTAGATAATTGCCTGATAGAACTAGAAGAACATAAATTGCCTGTTAGATTATTCCCTATGACTTTAGCCGGTTTCGATGTCGTATTGGGAATGGATTGGCTCGCAGAGAACGACGCACAAATCATCTGTAATCAAAAGAAGGTCCAGATTCGAGCACCAACTGGAGATGACATATCTGTTTACGGAGACCGCAATAGTTCTGCAGTAAAGATTATCTCCATGATCAAAGCACAAAAGTTCTTGAAACACGGGTGTGAGTCATTCTTAGCCTACGCCATTAACTCGAACGTAAAATTAAAGGAGTTGAAAGATGTGCCGGTAGTAAATCAATTTCCCGACGTATTCCCAGAAGACCTACCGGGCATTCCTCTTGAACGTGAAATCAAATTCGGAATTGACTTGGTGCTGGGAGCCAAACCCGTAGCCAAGACTCCATATCGATTAGCTCCATATGAAATGAAGGAACTAATGTCACAACTGCAAGAGTTGCTTGACAAAGGTTTCATAAGACCGAGTATCTCGCCTTGGGGTGCTCCGGTTCTTTTCGTGAAGAAGAAGGACGGAAGCCTGAGAATGTGCATCGACTATAGGGAGCTGAACAAAATGACAGTGAAGAACAGATACCTATGCCCAGAATCGACGACTTATTTGATCAGCTACAAGGAGCAAGTTGGTTCTCTAAGATTGATCTGAGGTCAGGTTATCACCAGTTGAAGGTCAAAGACGAAGACATTCCGAAGACGGCCTTTCGAACGCGATATGGTCATTATGAATTTCTGGTCATGTCATTCGGATTGACTGATGCACCCGCTGCAGTCATGGACCTCATGAATAGGGTGTGCCGACCCATGTTGGACCGATTCGTGATCGTGTTCATAGATGACATCTTAATCTATTCCAGGAGCGAGTTTGATCACGCTATGCATCTGAAGGAAGTACTAGAGACCTTGAGGAAGGAGGAGTTGTATGCCAAATTTTCCAAGTGTGCGTTCTGGCTAAGGGAAGTACAATTCCTTGGTCACGTCATAAATGCAGACGGTGTACTCGTAGATCCTTCCAAGATAGAAACGGTAATAAGCTGGAAACCGCCAAAAACACCCTCGGAGATTCGTAGCTTCTTGGGGCTAGCCGGTTATTGCCGTAGGTTCATCCAAGACTTTTCAAAGATCGCAACGCCTCTAACCAATTTGACCAAGAAGGACATAAAGTTCGTTTGGAGCTCGAGTCAGCAGAATGCCTTTGAAGAATTAAGGACCAGATTAACTCAGGCACCGGTATTAACTTTGCCGGATGGGCCTGATGATTTGGTAATTTACTCCGATGCTTCTTATTTAGGTTTAGGTTGTGTGTTGATGCAACGAGGTAAGGTAATTGCCTACGCGTCACGAAAACTAAAGCCTCATGAGACAGACTATCCAACTCATGATCTAGAGTTGGCAGCCGTCGTGTTCGCTCTCAAAATATGGAGGCATTATTTGTATGGAGTAAAATGCACCGTCTACACCGATCATAAGAGCCTGAAGTACTTCTTCGAGCAGAAGGATCTTAATATGAGGCAGCGTAGGTGGTTAGAATTAATCAAAGATTATGACTGTGAGATCATGTATCATCCAGGAAAAGCAAACGTTGTTGTAGACGCTTTAAGCAGAAAGGATGAACACCCACCTCTTCGAACACTGTCGTATAGATTAATCGTTACTCCTGATTTTCTTATCCAACTTCGTAAGGAACAGTATGAAGCCCTCAAGGAAGAAAACATCAAGAAGGAAAGAATGGTCGGCCAGACTGAAAGCTTTAAAGAAAACGAGTACGGAGTGAAGATTCGATTCGGTAGAATGTGGGTACCACTCACTGGTGGATTTCGCGCCAAGATAATGGACGAAGCACACAAATCACGTTACTCAATCCATCCAGGTTCCACGAAAATGTACCAGGATCTGAAGAAAGACTACTGGTGGCCTGGAATGAAGTTCAACGTCATGCAGTACGTCAATAGATGTTTAACCTGCACAAAGGTTAAAGCCGAACATCAGAAACCATACGGGAAGTTACAGCCTTTGGAACTTCCAGAGTGGAAATGGGAACATATCACCATGGATTTCATAACCAAGCTACCAAAAACAGCTAAGGGTTATGACACCATTTGGGTGATAGTGGATAGATTAACCAAGAGTGCTCACTTCCTACCCATTCACAAAAAGCATTCTTCAGAAATGTTAGCCAAAATTTTCATTAAAGAAATCATCGCACTCCACGGAGTACCAGTGTCTATCGTTTCAGATAGGGACACTCGGTTTACTTCACATTTCTGGAAGAAGTTCCATGAGAATATGGGTGCAAGATTGCACATTAGCACGGCATATCATCCTCAGACAGACGGCCAGAGCGAAAGAACGATTCAAACTCTGGAGGATATGCTACGTGCTTGTATAATCGATTTCGGGGGAAGCTGGGATGATCACTTACCATTAGCAGAGTTCTCCTACAACAACAGTTATCATTCGAGTATAGGTATGCCACCTTACGAGATGTTGTATGGTAGGAAATGCAGAACTCCTATATGTTGGGGTGAAGTCGGCCAGCGAGAGATAGGAAGCAAAGAATCAGTCGAGAATATGGCTCACGATCTCGACATAATCAAAGCACGACTGAAGGCTGCACAGGATCGACAGAAGTCCTATGCTGATAAAAGACGAAGGCCAATCGAATTCCATGTTGGAGACTATGTTCTGTTGAAAGTTTCTCCATGGAAGAACATTATCCGTTTTCGCAAGAGGGTTAAGCTAGGTCCAAGGTATGTTGGACCTTTCAAAATCTCCAAACGTGTTGGAGAGGTTGCTTATCGTTTAGATCTGCCCGAGGAATTATCTGGGATCCACCCAACATTCCATGTATCACATTTGAGAAAATGCGTGGCAGATAAATCAGAAATTGTGCCGCTAAAGGAAATAGAAGTAAACAACAAATTATCCTATATAGAACGACCAGTTGCGATTCTAGATCGTAGCGAGAGGAAACTTCAAAATAAAGTAGTTCCTATAGTTAGAGTGCAGTGGATGCACAGGAAGGGTTCTGAGTCAACCTGGGAAAGAGAGGATGAAATGAGAGAGTCTCATCCCGAGTTATTCTCGAGTTGAGCAAGTTTCGAGGACGAAACCCTTTTAAGGGGGAGAGAGTTATAACACCCTAATTTCACAGGTACGTAATATATATAGTAAATACGTGTTTATATTATCAATACGTGAGTTTGATTTATAAAAATGGTAAACTATGCATTATATAAATTGCATGTATTAGAAATACGTATTTAATGACCAAACTGACGATATATGCATAAACAGATGAGTTAAATGGCAAAGAAAGTAAAATATGAGATAAATATGTGTTGGTACAAATAACATGATGATATATGTGTAAATTGATAAATGTATACATATAAATACGTGTGTTAGTAGTTAATGAAAAAGTAGAAAGGATAAAAGTGTAATTTATGTAAAGTTATTAACGTATACGGATATTATACGTATCTATAACTATTATAACCATATTAAGGCTTAGAATATAGTAAAGTTATATCCTAATGTGACCCATAACATGAAATGACAAGTATTGTAAAGTTTGAAGGGCTAGAACGCAAAATAGCAAAAGACATATATATATATATATATATAAGTATATTTATATATACGTATGTGTATACATATGTATATATAAATATACTTATATATCATTGAGCGTGTCCCGAGCCTTAGAAACTTTTATAAACACACCCTTAAGTGTTTTATAGCATAAAATAACAATTAAATAGAAGTTTAGGTGATTAAAATGCATAAAACCAAATCTGGGAGGCTGAAAGTGAAAATAGTGAAGCTGGGAAACCATGCGGGCCGCATGCTTGCACCCGAAGGACCCTATGCGGTCCGCATCAGGCTACTGATCGCGACAGGCTGCTTATTCACGATTTGGAGGCCAAGTTTGATGCAAATTAGTGTCCTTAACGTGTCAATTTCAAAGGTGAGTCACCCTAAAACGTGTTAGGACATTGTTGTGAACCTAACCACTATATAAACGCGATCAAACACCCTTTAAAACCTGCGAATTTCGTGAATCATAGTTTAGAAACCCACTTTTGAACCCGTATCTTAATCTGCAAAATTCGAGCAACTGGAGAGGAGTTAAGGGCAGAAAATTTGCAGTCATCCATCATTTGATAAGGTAAACAAAAGCCCTCAATCAATTTTGATTAATATCGTTGTTTTGATCGAGTTCTAAAAATGTATAAAATTAGGGTTCTTAGACTAGTTTTGTCAAAATCGGGAGATCGGGTGGGAATTAGGGTATAAATTTTTGTAGGTAATCCTAATTTAATGTGTTTTAAGAAAGTCCTAAGTTTATTTCACAATTGGAAAAGGTTTGGTAAAGGTTTTGTTAACGAGTAGAAATTAGGGTTTTCATAACGTTGTTCTGCCCTAATTGAATAAACGATATTGAAATAAGCCTCGGACTTTTGAAGGATATTATAAAATGTTATAATGAACAATAACCTAAGTTGGTTTTGAATAAAAATGCACAACTTATTGGTTATATAAGACACACCTTACTAGGACTTATTGGTCCCAACCGACCCTCATTGCCCTACTAAACACACCTTATTGGGCCATCATTGGTCCTAAACACAACTTATTGGTTATATACACACCTTAGTGGGACCCATTAGTCCCAACTAAACACACATTATTGGGCCATCATTGGTCATAAACACAACTTATTGGTTTGATAATAAAACGAGAATTTCACGAAATTAGGGTTTCTAAATATGATTATTTTATATAAAATAATCTGAAGGGTATGAGGACTTGATTTTTGGTATGATAACATGTTTTCATATAATATAAGAATATATGAAATTAAATTGGATAAATAATAAAGTATTTAAAATACCGAGTTAATCGGATATTTAGAAGTTTGTGCGGACCGGAAGGGTAGGCGCCTGTACACTGGGGTTTCGGGCATAGCGAGGGTGTCGCATAAATCCCCGCTGGGAACTGGCATACCTTCCTGGGAGACCCCGGAGTGACTGTCTACTTATAGGAATGCGCGTCTTCATAATTATCAATAAAAGAAGATAATATGCCTCTAGGGCATTTTGGTCATTTTGACCCTTAAAAGTGAATAAACTTAATAATTGATATTATTAAGTAAATAAAATGTTATAGTAATCATAAGAAGTGTTTATTATATAAAACCTTGCGTTAACATCATACAATACGCAATTAGGTTAAATTGGAAGACGTAAAGGAGATTCTGACTGAATTAATTGGCTTAAGAGAATAAGGTGAGTTCTATGAGCCCACTTTTAAATGTTTTAAATGTTTTAATGTTTTCGGGCTGATATACATGCAATGATATATATTCAACTGTTTACTTGAAAAGTATTTGAGATGCCTTTACTTGTTTTGTGTTGATACACATACATGGAAAAGTTATAATACGTATAACTGTTTTAAAGTTATTATTACCTTTTATTATTCTTTTCGGGAAGGTTATAATAAACAGATAATGTAAAAGATGAAACTTTTATATAAAGCTTTGAGAAATGGAAAATGTGAATGTTTGGTCTAAGCCTATGTATATGAATAAGTTTCAGGTAAATATGATCTTATTAGCCTTGTTATGCAAGACCCATAACATTATATTTATGAAACGCTTATTTCCATATACGGGTGATGGGCTGGTGTTGAAATGGTTATGAGTCCAAATACAAGAGTTATCTAAATGGACTTTTGAAAAAGATGAAAAAGTTTAAAAGGTTGATAAATGTGGAAAAGGTTGAAAATGTTTTAATCTAAGCGGATATTGTCTAGCGAAAAGGGAAAAGGTGGTTGTACAACTAGAAGCGGGGAATGACGGTTCCCTGGGGTAAGGACGGTTACTCTATGAAAGGTTTCGGGTGGCGACGGTTGCCTAAGGAGCTAACGTGGTTCCAATAGGCAATGCTTAGTAAAATGGATAAATGGTTAAATGTTTTGGTATAATTCTATTATGTTTTATACCTGATAAATGTTTAAGGGTTATGTTTTGGTATAATTCTGTTATGTTTTATACCTGATAAATATTTGTAAAAAGGGAGCCGTTAGGCCCAAGCATTGGAATAAACTTTCGAGAAAAAGGTAACGCTTTTAGAAAAACGTAGAACTCACCAGCGAAAGCTGATCCTTTAAAATATGTATATCAGGTGACTTTAAGGATCCGAGTATAAAGGGGAAGACTAAGGTTTGAGCAGGGTGAGGTGGCCAAGCTGTTCGTGTGAAGCTATAGGGCTGCTGGCATAAGTATTGTATATAGATGCATATCTAAATAATCGTTATCTTTCGTAGTTATAGATAACCGTTGTAGAAATTTTATCTTACTTGTAATTGGCATTATAAATAAACAAAAGTTTTTAATTTCCGCTGCTTTAGTTATCTCTGTTATACCTTGCGTTCATGAGTAAATCCGACACGTAACCCCTTCTAGAGCCAAGTCTGGAAGTGGGCGTCACAAAACGAAATAAACAAAGCGGGACAGGGCGGCGGCACGCCGCCCTATCTAGGGTTTGAACTCGCTGGCAACAACTAGAACGAATGGATTTATGGTTATAAGGATCTTGGCTCTGATTACCATGTAAGAGTATAGAATGACTGAATTAATATTATTGATAAGAGAGATTACATTATATAGATAATGATCTCCAAACCCTAATACCTAATGGGCCCATAAGCTCATATTAATTAACCCCAATAATATAATAATACTAATACCTAATAATATATTCCAATATTATCCACCTCCACCAAATTCTACTTTCCTCCACAAATTTCCGAACACCTAAATGATCCAGTGGGATCTCGCGTGTGAGCTAAGGCATAACACAACTATTATTCCGGTTGTTCTACTCTTGGAGATAGACTAGTGCTCGCGTGGAGTCCTTCAATATATTTTAAGAGCCCCAGGTTTTGACCCCATCCGCAACCACCCCTAACCGTTATTAGCTAGTTCAAGTGTTACAGAGCTGTTGAAACTAGAAGCATCAGCATTCAAGAGCTCTTGACGTGGATGATCTTGAAGACTCAAGACAGTTGAAGACTCAACACATTGAAGATTTGTTGAGTACATTTTACGTTTGTTTAATGTTTCTTGTAAACTTTACATGCTTTTGTATTATGGTATTATACTAGTTTTTTTTCAAATATGACGAGAGTATCATTATGGAATTTTATTAATAATATTTAATTATAAAATTAACCGTAAGCCCTATAATATCGGTGACAGTGGGTAAAGGTGTGAGGAGAGGAGAGAAGAGGAGAGGAGAGGAGAGGAGGGGAGTTGAACTCGGTAGCTACAAAAGATGTAAAAAGTGGGTTTATAGTTTTTTATTTTTTTTTTAATTTTTGCAAATATTTTTTTTCTAGGTTTCAAGAGAGTTTACAACTTTGGCTTGTATTTGGTCTGCAGTTTGTTTTAATTTGTACAGATCTCAACTTGTTTATGGGTTTGAAGTGGGTTTAAATCTTTCAACGGTGATGGTTAAGTGGTGGTGGTTGAATGTGGAGCTGGTCAAAGAACGACATACGTATATAGAGAGAGAGTTCATTATTGCAATAGTATTTTTAATTTATTTCTCTACAAATAAGGGGATTTTAGTAATTTTACGTAAACTTAACAAAAAACTGATTTTTAAGAAGTTTAAAATGACATGATTAAATGAGCCAAATCTTAAAAGACGAAATACGAAGTTTACTCTAAGAATAACTTGATATAGAGGTGCAAAGCCCAAACCGGTTTGGGCCCTCAAACCGATTTTTAAACCGGTTTTCAAACCGGTCAAAACCGGTTTTGACCTAACCGGTTCCCAAACCGTTCAAACCGAATCGGTTTCAACCGGTTAGAGTTTTTGTGAACAAACCGGTTTTCAAACCGGTTTGGGCCAAACCGGTTTGAAACCGGTTTGTTCACTTCACTTTTAAGCAAAAATATAGTCGTTTTTTTTTACCGTTGTAACGGTAATAGAGCCGTTTTTTGACCGTTGGGGGGGGGGGGGGGGTTTGAGCCTAAAAATTGGTATATATACCCCCTTTATGTGTTATAAACATTACCCCACTTCCCAATCTCTTAAATTCCAACAAAGATTATCCTCATTCACTCAAAAAATGGCCTTTTCAAGTGCTCAAAGCAACGCCGGCGACGACGCGTTCTCGATTGTGAGGATTGTTCCAACAAAGAGGGCTCCTCATTTGTTCGGGCCGCATTTCGACTTGGTTGAGTTGAAAAATGGTTTGCAAAAGGCTCGGTGTCATTATTGCGGTTTGCTATCGAAAGGAGATTCGAACTCGAATCTTAAAAACCATTTGGATACTTATTGCAAAAAGAACAAGAATAACCCAAGTAGTAATCAAACTCAAGTTGGGGTCGATGGAGGCTTGTGGAATTTTGATCCGGAGATGGTTCGTGAACGAATGGCTAACTTTGTGATTCAAGAAAGTTTACCATTTGATCACTTCGACAACCCGCGCTTGACGGCCTTGATTAAAGAAACACTTCAACCACGTTATCGTCACGTAAGTCGTACAACTCTTAGAAATGATTGTGTTAGAAGATGGAAAGAAGCAAAACAACAATTAGTTTTTGGTTTTGAAAATTTAAATACCGGAGTTAACTTAACTACCGATGTTTGGTCGGCTCCGCATGGTTTACCCGATTCTTACCTTTGCGTAACCGCACATTGGATTAACCCCGATTCTTGGCAAATGATGAAAAGAACCATTTCTTTCGAAAAATTCGACTATCCTCATGATGGTGAAAACTTGTTTACTATTTTGGATACTGTTATTCAATTTTATAAACTTGAAAGCAAAATATTTTCAATTTCTTTTGACAACGTGTCACACCCCCAAAAATCTCACGCGCGATAACGCACCGCAGGGAGCGTGACAAACCAGGATCGTTGTCCATTAGTTACACCAAACGACCAATAATTAATGAAGACGTTTCATAATTCATTAAATTATAATTTCAGAGTTTTACAAATGCGGAAGCGTAAATACAAATAAAAATTCTAGTAAAAACATCGTCACCTAAGGTGACGTGACTTGACCAAAGACACTAAAAGTGTTTCAAGACTCATGCATGCGTACTCGTGATACTCGAACATCCGCAACCTGAGAAATAACATGCTAAAAACTGTCAACACAAAGGTTGGTGAGTTCACAGGTTTATCAGTTCAAAAACAGTTCCAGTTAATGTAAATCGACTGTTCAACAACAGTCCCAGTTCAGTGTAAATCAATTGTTCCTCGACAGTTCAAGTTTAAGTTCAAGGTTGACTGTTCAACAACAGTTCAAGTTCATGCTCAAGTTCAGTTAATAAAATCCAGATAATATATCAATAGCTAGCTAGGCTATTTTCAAGAAATCAGTGCACGTTTGACTAGATAAACTAGCTATCCAGTTACTGAAGCTCGACAAGTTCAATTGTGCCTCGTTAAGACTAAGAAGTATATAACACCCGTTCGATATCCAATCGAGTCAGCGCGAATGACCCGGGTGGGGCTTGTCAGGCCCAGTAGATCTACTAAATAAGTTCCCGCTGATGTCACATTGACAGTAACTCTAAAAGTGAGGACTTTTCAATAAGTGTGCCACTATCATTCAGGTGATATAATTATCTAACAGTTCAAATGTTTGCATGCATGTTAATCTCCCCCAACAGGATTAAAACAGTAAAATGGTGCCGTGAAACTCACCTTTGGGTGCACAGCAATTCCAGATAAATAACCACAGCTAAAAGCAATTAACAGGTCTTGCGTATTTTACCAAGCACCTAACGAGCATAAATATATAAGTGTGTGTTTTCGACTAAAACGACAAGGTCACGTAAATGACATAAACGAATGATCGTGAAGTCCAAAACAAATCGAGAATGACACATTTGCCGAATCTGAGCGATTATCGAAATGACGCGAAAAAATATAATATATCGATAATATATATTTTCTAAGTTCAAAGATCCAATATATATATATATATATGTACATATATATAAACGCGCAAGTGATGTAAATAACGAGTTCAAAATAAACAAGATACACATTTCAAACTTTCCATAAAATATCTAATCGTTTCAAGAAATCAACAATATATGGTCATATACTAATCTACGTAAAATATATATATTTTACCTTTTATGTGAAACCATGATTTTTTTTATTATTTTTTTTAGTTAATAGATATACGAATCTATTAAAACTATACTTTTAATTTAAAACGTCAAAGTTTTACGCGTTTAATAGTCTAAAATACATTTTATGGGTTTAAACATTCCTAAGAAACCGTTTAAAACGAGTTTTGGTTGAGCAAATGCATAGAATTTGCGAAATAAAAATGAAATAGAAATACGGTGGTTGCCCAGGATCGAAACCCCGACCTCTCGCACACAACAGAACACACAAACCATTGAGACAAGTCTCCGATTTGAACATTTGGTGGACAGAAACCATTTTGTATGTCAAAGGGATGCAGGAACTAAGTCAAAGGAAAACAGAAAAAGGAAACACGCAGGGAAAGGGTTTAGAACCCGCGACCTCTATGTACTAGACACGCGCACATACCACTGCGCTGGATTCTCTTTTTATTTTAAAACTTGCACAGAATATTTATATTTAGATCATGTCGTGAGTCCATCTTCTTCCCCAAGAACTCCGGTGGCCGGATTTTTATTCCGGTCACCGGTAAAACGTGAAACACGAATAAAATGCACAGAAAGATGCGGCTAACATCAAAGATTGCTTACCTCGAATCGGAGATGAGTTGCAATGTGTTTTAGATGCCGAAAATGAACCCGCAGCTCGAACACGAACACCGAGCATGGATGTGATTCGAACTTCTGATGAGTCCTGGTTGTTCGTCCGGGTTTCATGATCATAGTGATGTGATTGTTGGTGGTCGATGGTGATGTGGATGGCAGAACAGTGGTGGTTCGGTGGTGTTTTGGGTCGCCGGAAAAACGAAAACAGAGGGGGCGACGAGAGGGTACGAAAGGGAGGTAGAGAATGGGTGAATTGTGGTGTGATTGAGTTCTGGATTCAATGATATCACTTATCATTGTTGAAACTGACGAGAGTGATGATCGGTCTCGAAACCGATCATCAAATCTAATGAATTCATACGTTTCAATCCATAATTGGATTATGACAACACTAGTCCCTCTAATAGTTACATGATAGACACAAAGTTTCAGGTTTTACAGAAATGGTCCCCACAGCTTTGTTAAATAAAATGAGGTTTAGGAAATGGCAGAAATGGTCCCTCGAAGTTTATAAAAGTAGTTATCGAACTCATAACGGAGTTAACGGGGCTAACTTGGATGATGACTAAACAAATATGTATATTAACATATGTTTAACGCGTGACGTTTTATAAAAATATAAATCTTAGATCGTCACATAAAATCATAAATAATAACTCACAATTCATTTCTTTTAAGTTCACATAAAATCATAAATACAAATTCATGAATACATATTTATATCTCACATAAAATGACGAGTATAAAATCATAACGATACATGTAACTCACATAAAATAATAGAAAACGTTAGGTGTGACCACGTGACACATTGTCACATAAAATAATAGGATATAACTTGTATTTATTAGTATAATTGTCACATAAAAATGACAAAGTGTTCACATGAAATCATAAGACATGATTTACATAAAATTGTAAAATATAAAATGTCTAGATTTAAGTGCATGTTCGTATAGTGATGATTACACAAACCCTAGTTGCTACGGTCAACACAAGTCAATTACATAAATGTTCACACAACATTTATAACAGTTTAAGTTCAGTTAAAGTCAGGAAAAGACCTGAAAAGACGGATTGGCACAGTATCCCCTTGTTGAAGAATTTTCGTCCCGAAAATTGAATAACGTGGTTAACAAGTTGGTCACAAAAGAAAGGAAAAAAAAATTATGGTCGTCACACAACGCTTCGAACAACACAAGTGCGGTTGCAAAACTAAAACTAAAATATGGACCGATTTGTCAAGGTGTCTTTTATCATACTCGTTGTATCGCACACATCATTAACTTGGTTGTGCAAGATGGGTTAAACGATGAGGGGATTGGGAAAGTTAAAGATGATTTTAGACAAATGTTAAAAGATGTTTTTCATAGTGGAAAGAAACGAGCAACCGACTATCGCGATTTTTGTCACGAAACGGATAAGCTCTATTTGGGTCCGAATTGGGATGTTCCAACTAGGTGGAACTCAACTTGGAAAATGTTAGAGTGTGCGCTTAGGCAACAACCTTCTTTAGAGTTGTTTCATGACAACCTTGCTTCAAAAAGTCTTGTGCATGTCTTTCCTACTACGGGTTGGGCAATTATCAAAAAATTAACCGAACTACTTCAAACATTTAAAGAGGCCACTACATACTTGTCGGGAGTTTATTATCCGACAAGTAACTTGGTACTTCACCAATTGTTTATTATGCGTGGAAAACTAAATGAGTTTGAGTTTGAAGGTGAAATTTTTGAAAAAATGCTTGAACCTATGAAAGAAAAGTTTAGAAAATATTTTACCGATTTTCCGGCCGTCTTTACTTGTGCTACCGCTTTAAACCCTTACTTCAACTCATCCGGTGTGGGTATATTAATTGATGATATCTCCAACGCTTTGAACTTAAACGATGACGATGTTAATTTTAGTGAAAAGGCAAAAGAACGTTTTCTTTCACATTTTCAAAGCATGTATGAAGTTTGTTACCAAAAGTATGGTAATATAAGCAACATACATGAGATGCATTCGTCATCGGAAACTACTTCAAAATCTAAAACTAGCAAAAATCTTTTGAACACGTTAAGAAACATGGGTACTAAACGAGCCAAGAGTTCCGCCCCAAGTAGTGAGTTTGGGAGATACACCGGGACCAATTATCTTCCACTACTAAATGAGGATGATTTTGATAACTTTGATATTTTGGGTTGGTGGAAAGGAAATCAAACAAATTACCCGGTCCTTTCCGCCATGGCCCGAGACCTACTAAGTGTCCAAGCTTCAATGGTAGCTTCGGAATCGACTTTTTCCTCTTAGTGGCAGGGTGTTATCCATTAGGAGGACTAGGCTCACCGCGTTGTCGCTCGAGACTTGCATTTGCTTGAAGGATCACTTGGACGCAATGGAACGAATACAAAACGTTTCTAATCTTGAAGGTCAAATTGACGCGGAGGTGATTGTACACGACGATGAGGTAGCGGCGGGGATGGCATGGCCAATTACCGATGAAGAAGTTGAAGCCGATGCAAGACAAGCAAAACAACGAAAAAGGGCGGCGGCGACAATGGATTGAACTCGACTATCCCAACAATAATGTTTAATCTAGTTAAAATATTTTGTATTTTCTTTCATAATTAGGTACTTTTGTAATCGTTTATGCGTGAACTTCTTCTCTTTTGTAATGTATTATGTTTTTTTTCAATAAAAAGTATGTTTTTTTAGTTTTTATAAAGTTTAAAAAATATATATACATATACAAAACCGGTTCAAAACGGTTTGAGATCCCAAACCGGTTCGGTTTGAAACCAAAACCGGTTTCATCGTTTACCAGAAATCGTGCAAAGAACCGGTTTGAAAACCGAACCGGTTTGGGTTTCAAACCGGTTTTTGCACCTCTTAAAAAATATGATTCGGGCCGCATGCTTATAACCTCAAATCAATTTGGGGTAGATGACTTATTATAGTCTAACTGGAATGTCTGGGCCGTGGGTTTAAGAATTACAATTTTTTTTAACTGATGAATCTTTTATATTTTTAAACTATTTTACAAACTAAATTACATGTATCACTGTTTGGATTTAAATTCAAAACCTCTAACTAAGAAGATAAAACATTTACTAAATTAAATGAGCTAATGTCACGTTAATACT
>JBCNJP010000007.1:36870821-36908157 GCA_039602395.1 Deinandra increscens subsp. villosa | reverse complement strand
TAAACCAAAAAAATATGATTATTATTCACATACCAGTAATTAAGGGAGCATTGATTATCGGCCATTTGATACCAGAATTGGTGTAAACGAATTGGTGTAGAGAATTTGAGATCAAGAAAGGGATGGCGGTAAAAGAAAATAACAATGACGATGATATATAGGGTAGCAAATTTTAACCCGCTGGAATTGGTGAAATTGAAATAAGCGCGTTGTTTTAGAGGGAAACAAATCGTCACTTTTTCACCACGCGTTTAATATTTTACCGTGACCATAAAATAGAGTTTTGTCACTCACAACCTACCATTTAGTCACGGTTAATATATGTGGCCATAGGTAATAGATTATTTTCACTCACAACCTACTATTTAGTCACACAACATAATAACAGTGGCCATATGTACTAGCTTTTAGCTACATAACTAAGTAAAAAGTGTGGCCATTGCTCACATTTAGCCACACATAATATATACTTAATAGTTTTGTTTTCTTTTAATTTACTAAGTAATAAAATCTACTCTTCCGTCACACAACATTATTTAAGCTTGGCCATACATTACTTTTTTGTCACACGAATAAAAAATCATAAAATTTCGGTGGCCGTTTGGTGCATTTCGCCACTCTTTTTTAAGTGCGACAGATAAGTGCACCATGTTTTTGTAAAATAGTGGCTAAAGCCACTTCACCTGATTGTTGTTATCACATAAACAAAAAAATATGTGGCTAAAAGGGTCCAAAGGCTACATATTTGGCCACGGGTACAAAATATGTGTGGCTAAAACTAGTGTTTCTTACCTTTGGCCACGTTTTTTTCAAAACAGTGGCTATGCGTTATCAAAAAAACCGTGGCCAAAGCCACTTTTTGACGTAGTGCTAATGAGGACCAATAAGTTGTGTTTAAGACCAATGATGGCCCAATAAGGTGTGTTTAGGGGCAATGAGGGTCAGTTAGGACCAATGAGTCCCAATAAGGTGTTTATATAACCAATAAGGTGTACATTGGACCAATAAGGTGTGTTTAGGGGAAACGAGGGTCAGATGGGACCAATGATTTCCCAAAAAGTTGTGTTTAGGACCAATGATGGCCCAATAAGGTGTGTTTAGGGGCAATGAGGGTCAGTTAGGACCAATGAGTCCTAAGAACATTCACAACAGTTTCCCCACTATAATTTATACTTTTATCACTACTTTTTGTCTCTCTTCCACTCACAACCACAATTAAATAATTTTTTTATACCCTTATCATTTACCTTTTCTCTCTATTTCACTCACATCAAACATCAAATTTTAGAAAATCACCAGTTTTTTCCTCAAATATAAGGATGAA
Organism: Deinandra increscens subsp. villosa; assembly: GCA_039602395.1. NCBI lineage: Eukaryota > Viridiplantae > Streptophyta > Magnoliopsida > Asterales > Asteraceae > Deinandra > Deinandra increscens. Next base: position 36,906,833 of record JBCNJP010000007.1, on the reverse strand, counting down.
CAGTAACTTTTTCTCTCTCCTCCACTCACAACCACACCCTAAAATTTAGGAATTATACTCATAAAGTTTTGCGGATTCTATTGTGGTTGCTCTAATAAGGTGTGTATATAACCAATAAGGTGTACATAGGACCAATAAGGTGTGTTTAGGGGAAACGAGAATGATTGCCCAATAAGTTGTGCATAGGACCAATGATGGCCCAATAAGGTGTGTTTAGGGGCAATGAGGGTCAGTTAGGACCAATGAGTCCCAATAAGGTGTGTATATAACCAATAAGGTGTACATAGGACCAATAAGGTGTGTTTAGGGGAAATTAGGGTCAGTTGGGACCAATATTGGCCAATAAGTTGTGTTTAGGATCAATGATGGCCTAATAAGGTGTGTTTAGACGCAATAAGGGTCAGTTAGGACCAATGAGTCCTAATAAGGTGTGTATATAACCAATAAGGTGTACATAGGACCAATAAGGTGTGTTTAGGGGATATGAGGGTCAGTTGGGACCAATGATGGCGAATAAGTTGTGTTTAGGAGCAATGATGGCCCAATAAGGTGTGTTTAGGGGCAATGAGGGTCAGTTAGGACCAATGAGTCCCAATAAGGTGTTTATATAACCAATAAGGTGTACATAGGACCAATAAGGAGTGTATAGGGGAAACGAGGGTCAGATGGGACCAATGATTTCCCATTAAGTTTTGTTTAGGACCAATGATGGCCTAATAAGGTGTGTTTAGGGGCAATAAGGGTCAGTTAGGACCAATGAGTTCTAATAAGGTGTGTATATAACCAATAAGGTGTACATAGGACCAATAAGGTATGTTTAGGGGAAACGAGGGTCAGTTGGGACCAATGATTGCCCAATAAGGTGTATATAAATATATATATATATATATGTGTGTGTGTGTGTGTGTTTTGTGTGGTGTGTCTGTAGTACTTGACATCTTATTTTTACATTACGTATACAAATTCATTAGGATATAATTATCATTAAATTTCTTGCTTAATATTCCATTTTACACTTAAAGATAATTTTAAAGGTATGTTTAAAATACCATTATATCTATGTCTGGAATTAATTGAGTTTATATTAAAAACCGATAAATGTTGTCACGTCTTTATTAGGTGAGATGCTTCCACCCGGATCGATCATATTAATCCCCAAATTACTTCCCACCATTTTTCAAATTTTCCCAAAATTCATTGATCAATTCGTATTCCCTCTCACCAAAATTTTATTACCAAAATGATTCATCACTCTCTTGTTCCCTCTACATGATTCATCACTCTTTTCTTCCCTCTAAAATCTTCAGGAGATCACTACCAAATTTCAGTCAGTATTAATTTCTTTGTCATTTTTAGTAGATCATTTATTACATCTTAAATAATATTCCATCACATTTATTTCAGTTCATATTTATTTCATTTCATGATTCATCTCATACAATGGAGCGTGATGGTGAAACATTGAAGGACATTCATGATTATTCAAGTGACAGTGACGAGGATCAATATAATGAATATTCAGAAGACGAACTCCATGAAAATTCTAACAGTGAAGGGGAACGTAATGAGGAATCAAAAGAAGAGGAAATGATAAACGATGACGCCCAAGTCGAGGATGTGGTTCATACTAAGAATGAGAATAAGGAAGCGACAACCTCTGCTCCCCAAACTACAAATTACAAGAGGGGGTTGTTGCGGTTGGTAAAGTGACGTGCCAAATTTAATAACAATGGTGGGAAAAAATGGCCACTAACATTTGACAATGCTAGAAGGGTTATCGGGGACCATAGACCGAATTTTCAAGTTTTAAAGGAGATATTGTAAGGACAGAGGTTGGATTGAAGTATCCTGATTGGAAGAAGGTGCCAACAGACAGCAAGAAGATGATGTGGGCTCTGATTCAGGTTATTAAACATATTAAAAAATTTCTCACATTAAGTCATGTGACTAAAAAATCTATGTTATTTTTTAGCAATATTTCGAGGTTGATAACTGTCGAAAGAATACTATTACGGTAATGCTTGGTGGGTTGCTAAGGGGTTTTAGAAGAAAATTGCGTGAAAAAATACATTCTTCCCAACCCGGAAAAACCAAAGGTGCTTGCGAAAGTTCCAAAGCCGTATTTCGGTATTCTAGAAAAAGAAGATTGAGACATATTTGTACAATATACAAAATTTGAAGAATTCCAGGTTATTATTCAATTCAAACTGCAGCTTTCATTAATTAAGCTAAGTGTTATAATTAAGGAGATTATAATTATATATCTTACAGTTCTGTTGGAAATGTTGTGTCAACTAGTGCAAAATAGGTTCGAGCACTATATATTTATGATCATACCATGGGCCGGGGAGGATATGCCTTTCTGAAAGAAAAATGGTAATAAGCTAATTAAGAGTGTTACATCCGGCCAGTCATGGTTAAGAACCTGCAATATATGTTTCAAGTCTGATATATATTATTATAATACAAGGTACAAAACAAAGAGATTGAAGTTGATGAGGACCTCGATCGAGCTCTTATGTGGAGGAAAGCAATGGTAAACAAAGAGGGGGAATACAAGACGCATGTGATGAAGGGCCTAGCAGAGCAAATAGTATGTTTAATTGCTATATATATACCTAACTATTTACATGTTAAAAATTAATAGCATCTCACTACATTAACTAAATTAACTGCAGGCTGATGTGTTCGGAACGACTCTAAAATACTATAAATACCTAGACCTAAACCTAGACCTAGACACACCTAATTTTACCGAAAATACCTAAACTAAACCGAACCCTAAGGCAAGTGTACCTGTCGGATTATAGCAAAGCTAAGGCAAGACCGGAATATCGAACCCTAGAGACACTATGAAAACAAGAATTAACCTAGACCTAGAAAATGGAAATACTGAGTAAATTGGGTTTTTTAGAATTTAAATTAACTAACTAAAATAACTAATTAACCAACAGCCGACACGAGAAAACCTTAAGACGAAATCAGAGATGAGAAAGGTACCATCTAGACCTAGAATCCTAATTAATATTAACGACCTCACTCGGCTATGACAATTCAGATGGAACCGGGATCTTAACACACAACCTATAGAAACTCTACGAGCCCCCGAATCACTCTCCGGATGTTACTGATAGAATACCTAAAGACTGGAATACGCTTACCGGCTTGATTAGTTCACCTTTGGAGTTCTTCCTAATTGACAACTCTAACGCTCGAACAATTGGTTCACCTTTTGAGTTCTTCCCAAATCAACTAATCCTAACCACCTTCGAAACAATCTAAGGCATCTTAAGACAGGCGGAGCTACCACTAATCACTTCAAGTGACACGACTAGCAAATTAGCTAACTAACCTAGGGAATTTCCTTGGGAGACAATTTTATCCTAAGTAATTAACCAACATGACTAACCGACAATCCATTACCTTTTGAGTCTCAAGATAGGCAGAATATTAAATTCACAATAATGGTAATTAATTAATTCTATGATCACTAAACTAGCAACACATAATTAATAGCAAGCACAAACCTACTACTAAAACATCTAGCTCAAACCGAAAGACATCCGCAACCCAAATATGAATTAACTAATAATCAATATCACGATTTTAATACTCATATGCATACAATTTCAATGAATTAATGGAATATAATAGAGTGTCATAACCATCACAAAATTGTCATAAACCGAGTAAAGTAATTAACACTAAAAATTCATCATATAGTCTAGGTGGCATCAAAAGCTTAGCCAAGAATCATTGTCACATTCAAAAACACAGTAAAAACTAAGTCTTTAATCATGAACATGGTTTTTAGACTAACAATTGATTAAGAAAACACAAGAAGAAAGGTGTTGAATGCTTAACCCGAATGCTTTCTCCTTGTATCCAGCCCTCCTCTTTCTCCGTCTCAGAACCCTCTACGAATTGTTGATCCCAAAAATTATTGCCTTCTGGGAACTTTTTTTTAGTCGAACTCCTTCTGCCGTCTGAAGGGTTCTCCAATTGTTTGCTTGCGTCTGATATATGTTGTCAGAGTCCCACGTGAATTATGATACCCATTCAAGTCTTCAACCTAATTAATTAATTTCGTCCCATTCCTCGAGTTCACCTATTTTGTTTCCTTTGTTGCGTGAGCCCACATAGTGTTTGTGATTGTGATCACAGCCCATTTGCAACAAATTCATACGGTGCTTCGCCACTAGCTCAATATTTTTGTATTAAAGTTTACTTAATGAACAAGCCCACATTTTCCTTACATTTATCTTGATCTCCACGTGAGTCCATATGTCATTCTCAATATCATTCATATCTTTCTTTTATTCTAGATTTGTTGATGTATTCTCAAACTTACACTTAGGCCCCTTGTTCTTTCATAATTAAATCTTTAAACCCTTAAACTTTGATGAAATGTCATATCATCCCCTTGGACAATTATATCAGCCTACAATTAAATATATTTAATCATTTTAAGCACAATTGACCAAATAAACACAATTAAAAATAAAAGACTCAAACTCACCGCAAAATATACAAAAATGACTCAACAAACTAATTAAGACACAAATACTATAAAAGTTATATAAAACCAAATTAAATGACGCAAAACCGACTCAAATACTATACAAATTACAAGGGAAAACCGGATGTGTTTGCAACACATCAAACATCCTCACACTGACTCTTTTTTCGTCCTCGAAAAATACTGCAATGGAATCATAACCAGGAACTCGACTTCCAACCATTAAAAATTAAATTCACAGCCACCATACAATTCCACATTCCATAACGTAATCACACACCAACTACGATTGCCGATATTTCTATCCGACTAAACCCAACCACCAACCTTTTCCCTTGCCCCCATGTGTTTATGAAATTACCAGATATAAGTTCAGTCGCCTATGGATCCCACTAAAGAAAGCTCTAGTTCAACCTACTACCGAATCATATTCAGTCAAAGCAAAGGGTAATAATGATTTTTCTTTATATATTTTCTCTAACCCCCCTTAAACCAGATACTAAGATGTCCAAAGAATAACTATTTATTTATATGCAACTTCCTAAGCATTTATTCACTACTTGACATTTTTTTTCCTTTTCTCATTTTCATTTTTTTTATTTATTTACTTATTTTTTTTTATAGTTGGTCACTTTTACCTAACTTACCAACGGACATCATCAGAGGTACTTTTTCTCAAGGTCTTACCCCCGAAATCATCGTGAGTATTTTGCCCGCGAGATCCAGAACATCATCAGAGGCACTTACCACAGGATACTATCCTTAGTTCGTACATGAGTATTTTGCCCCTTCACTCTAATTCATTAACCAAATTATTAACTACATGCTCATTGAAATTCTAAGGACATAAGAGTATCTAGCCTAAAGCGGTCTCTTTCTTCCTAATCATCAGTTTCAGAATCCCTATCACTCCTAAAATGGGAACCCACTAGCAGACTGATTAGCATATTTATACAACAATAAACACATAGGCTATTTAAGCTACTCCTAGATCAGCTGGGCCTACCGACACATCATAGACTAGTAATGTTTTCCATTCAACCATACTTAATCACATTTCCCAAATTATCTATTATTTAACATTCAAGCACAAATTTAGAAAGTCAATCAATTCCCAGTTTCCTATCACTTTCCATTTAATTGCAGCCAGAATCTCGGACACTTTTAACAATTTTTCAATTTGTTTTTTTCAAAGTTTTGAAAATTTTAAAGACTCAAAACGAAAGTATCCCATCCCCACACTTGAATCACACATTGCCCTCAATGTGGAATGGAACAAAAATAAAGCAGAAATAAAAACACGAAAAAGAAAAAAAATATATAAATGAAACTAAAAATAAAACAAGATAAGTTGAAACGTGTTCACCTGCAACTCCAGAGACTCAGCACATCGACCGCAAGCGAACCACCACAAATCCGGTAAACAGAGATAATAAAAATTAAAAATTAAAAAGATTTATGACTTACCTCCTCCAGGCGTATCGCCTACAACCATGCATCTCCCAGGCGATACGCCTGGAACTGCACACAACCGGCCCGCATGAGACTTCCACGCGTATCGCCTATTACCCACCAACCGCCAGACGATACGCTTGGAACGTGATTTCCAGGGAATTTTTGGAATTTGACCCCCAAAATTTTCTATCTCTTTTGCTCCACAGCAGGCCTATGGTCGAAAAACTCAGCAAAAACCTGCACTTTTGACCTGCACAACTCACATTTTCCAAAGCTTGAATCTCCAGAATCACCTGCTAACACCAAAAACACAAGACCAAAAGACGCAACATACACAAAAACCAAAAATTGCAGAAAATTAAAACATAACTACACAATATACAAACCCGGGCACTAAATCATTCAACACAAATCAAACAAGCAACCTCCCAAACCATCCGGAGGCTTTGATTTCACATCTCTAGCCACAAAACTACCGGTTTTCATCCAGTTCCTATTCTCCCAGCTGCCTACCAACTTCCTAAACCATAAAGCACCCAACTTTAGTCCTCTCAACAACATCTTAACCTTCCAATGCTTGAACCGACCCGGAAGAAAACCAACTTTACCTAAAAAACTCATTTCCGGGTCATGGGTAGTAACGATCACATGCAACCTCCCCACACTTGGTCTAAACTATACCTCATCATTCAGAATACCTAAATCACCAAGTGTGGCCTTTCTAACTACCTCTTCAACCACCAATTCACTCTCCACACCTACCAACTCCTCGGGTTCTCCTAACGGGTCAAAATTCTCATTCTTATCAAATAAAATCTCTAACCCCCCGAGATCTTCCCCACACTTATCCTCTATCAAAACTTCATCCTTAACTTCTTCAACTATCTCACCGGGTTTCACTAACGGGTCAAAGATTTCATTTTTGTCAACTAATTCAACTAACCCCCCGATGTCCTCCCCACACTCATCCTCTCCAAACTCATCATCATCTAACCGATTTCCTACAACCACAAGATCTATGAAGGACATGAAAGTACCTATCAAACACACAGATTTGGTATCACTATCCTCTTGCCTACCCACCTTAAACACAACACTCTCATGGTCAACCCTCAAAGTAATCGTGCCCGCAAACACATCAACTAGCGCCCGGGCGGTCCTAAGGAAAGGCCTACCTAAAATCAAAGGGCAACTAGCATCATATGCACTGTCAACCACCACAATGTCTATAGGGAACAAAAATTTATCAATTTGAACAAGCACATTTTCCACTATTCCCTTGGGTCTAACAAACAACCTATCAGCTAAAGAAATCGTCATCCTAGTCGGTTCTAACTCGCCTAATCCTAGATGCATGAAAACAAAATATGGCATGACATTAATAGAAGCATCTAGATCAGCTAAAGCACAAGTAACAGAAGAATCACCAAAAGAACAAGGGATTGTAAAGGTACCAGGATCAGTCAATTTTTCAGGCAACCTATTTTGTACTACAGCAGAACAATTAGCATCAAGTGTAACATCAGAAAAACTTTCAAGCTTCTTTTTATTTGTTAACATGTCTTTTAAAAATTTAGCATACTTAGGCATTTGTTTAATAACATCAGTGAAAGGTAATGTAATCCTAAGTTGCTTAAGAAGCTCTAAAAACTGACTGTACTCACGCGCATTCTTCTGTTGAATCAACCTCTCAGGATAAGGCACCTGCTTCAAATCATCGGTCGTGATCGGTTGAGGCGCAAAACGAACTCTTTTCTTCTCTCTCACCGCCTCCCACTTTAGTGGCTTCTCCCCGACCGGTGGTCTCTTCACTCCCTCAACCTCGACGTTAGGTGCGGTACTTGCTGGCGTTACGCTCTCGTGCACCCTCCCATCATGCGTCTCTAACACAATATCTTCATCAACCGGCTCTTCCTCAACAACTGCCGGTGATGGACTCTGAACAACTCTCCCGCTCCTAGTAGTGATGGCATTGACATTGGCACTAGGATTCTTGTAAGTGCTACCAGAAAACTGACCCCCATGGGAATTGAGCTCCTTCAGCTGCTTCGCAATATCTCCAACCGAACGCTGCAAGTCCAGGAACGAAGCTTGTTGATTTCTCAATAACGTGTCATGTTCAGCTAGCTTCTTCTGCGTTCCTTCATCTCTCACCACAATCTGCTGCAGGATCTGGGTCTGGTTAGCAATAAGCTCTCTGATCTCCTTTAAACCAGGCCCGCCATCTCCTCCACCATAGTTATTCCTCGGTGGAAAACCAGGTGGGTTACCTCCCTCTCGCCATCCTGAATTCTGGCCACTCCTCCACCCAGACTGGAAAGAATTACCGAACTGGTTTCGGTTTCCAATGTAGTCCACCTGCTCAGCGGGAGCAAGCGGGCAGTCTCGAGTGTCGTGAGCGCCTCTGCACAGCTCACATTTGGCTTTGATATGGAGTTTGATTTCTTCTAAAGCTTTGTAAATATTCTCTAACTCCCTAGGTGGCATGGTTTCTGAGCCAATGTGATTGACACCCCGGGTAGATGTAGAAGGTGCGAGTGATCTAGTCGGGGCCAAGGTGGCTCTCCGACCTCCGGGTGCCTGTTGTTCAGCAAGGGCGAAGCTCTCGAAAAGTGATTTGCATTTGTCAACAGTGAGCTTCTCCATCATATGTCCTCCAGCCGAGATGTTGAACTCCTTCTGAACAGAATAAGGAAGTCCATTGTAGAACTTTTCTATGATCGCCCAGTCCGTCAACCCGTGTTGCGGACATCTACTCAGAAGGGTGTTGAATCTCTCGTATGCGACATATAAAGGCTCATCGGGGTCCATCCTGAAAGAGTGGATTTCCTCCCGAGTATGTGAATCCTTGGCTGGGGGATGATACTTCTTCAGGAATTTTAACATCAGATCGTCCCAGGTGGCGATCGAGTTAGGCGGAAGCGTCTCGAGCCACTCGGCGACTCGAGACGTAAGGGAGAATGGGAACAGACGCAGATAGATGATTTCGTTTGCGACTCCCGTGAGTCCGAACGTGTTGCAGATTCGAATAAAGCGCGAAATATGCGTCGGTGCATCTTCGTCCTCACGTCCATGGAATTGAATGGAGTGCGTCAAAGCGTTGATGACGTGGGACGAAACCTGCCAATTCGCGGTGTTGGCGATATCAGGCTGAGCGATAGCAAACCGGGCCTCGGTGACTCCGTCGCTGGCCTGCTCGTGGACGGTGCGACGTGCCGCCATGGATGAAAGATCGAGGAATGGAATGGGTTTGGTGTCGCGTGTGGTTTGTGTGGAAGAAGATGGTTTGGAATGGGCGGTGGAAATGATGAAAGCCTCTAGCTCCGTGCGAAGAAGGCGAAACCGTTCACGAATATCCGCTTCGGGATCAGAAAGTGGTGAAAGCTCAGGAGGACCTCGTGAACGGGTGTGTGGCATAAAATGGGGAAACTGACTCAAAGAGAAAGTAAAAGGAAAATTAAACCTAAAACTCTAGACTCAAGAACGGAAATCCTAAGACTCTAGACACGGAAAAACCAAAAAGACTCAAAATTTCCTAACGACGACCTAAGTTAACTTTGCTATTGCCAAGTGTCCCCGGCAACGGCGCCAAAAACTTGATGTGTTCAGAACGACTCTAAAATACTATAAAAACCTAGACCTAAACCTAGACCTAGACACACCTAATTTTACCGAAAATACCTAAACTAAACCGAACCCTAAGGCAAGTGTACCTGTCGGATTATAGCAAAGCTAAGGCAAGACCGGAATATCGAACCCTAGAGACACTATGAAAACAAGAATTAACCTAGAACTAGAAAATGGAAATACTGAGTAAATTGGGTTTTTTAGAATTTAAATTAACTAACTAAAATAACTAATTAACCAACAACCGACACGAGAAAACCTTAAGACGAAATCAGAGATGAGAAAGGTACCACCTAGACCTAGAATCCTAATTAATATTAACGACCTCACTCGGCTATGACAATTCAGATGGAACCGGGATCTTAACACACAACCTATAGAAACTCTACGAGCCCCCGAATCACTCTCCGGATGTTACTGAGAGAATACCTAAAGACTGGAATACGCTTACCGGCTTGATTAGTTCACCTTTTGAGTTCTTCCTAATTGACAACTCTAACGCTCGAACAATTGGTTCACCTTTTGAGTTCTTCCCAAATCAACTAATCCTAACCACCTTCGAAACAATCTAAGGCATCTTAAGACAGGCGGAGCTACCACTAATCACTTCAATTGACACGACTAGCAAATTAGCTAACTAACCTAGGGAATTTCCTTGTGAGACAATTTTATCCTAAGTAATTAACCAACATGACTAACCGACAATCCATTACCTTTTGAGTCTCAAGATAGGCAGAATATTAAATTCACAATAATGGTAATTAATTAATTCTATGATCACTAAACTAGCAACACATAATTAATAGCAAGCACAAACCTACTACTAAAACATCTAGCTCAAACCGAAAGACATCCGCAAGCCAAATATGAATTAACTAATAATCAATAACACGATTTTAATACTCATATGCATACAATTTCAATGAATTAATGGAATATAATAGAGTGTCATAACCATCACAAAATTGTCATAAACCAAGTAAAGTAATTAACACTAAAAATTCATCATATAGTCTAGGTGGCATCAAAAGCTTAGCCAAGAATCATTGTCACATTCAAAAACACAGTAAAAACTAAGTCTTTAATCATGAACATGGTTTTTAGACTAACAATTTATTAAGAAAACACAAGAAGAAAAGAACCCGGATGTAAAAATTGGTGTTGAATGCTTAACCCGAATGCTTTCTCCTTGTATCCAGCCCTCCTCTTGCTCCGTCTCAGAACCCTCTACGAATTGTTGATCCCAAAAATTATTGCCATCTGGGAACTTTTTTTTAGTCGAACTCCTTCTGCCGTCTGAAGGGTTCTCCAATTGTTTGCTTGCGTCTGATATATGTTGTCAGAGTTCCACGTGAATTATGATACCCATTCAAGTCTTCAACCTAATTAATTAATTTCGTCCCATTCCTCGAGTTCACCTATTTTGTTTCCTTTGTTGCGTGAGCCCACATAGTGTTTGTGATTGTGATCACAGCCCATTTGCAACAAATTCATACGCTGCTTCGCCACTAGCTCAATATTTTTGTATTAAAGTTTACTTAATGAACAAGCCCACATTTTCCTTACATTTATCTTGATCTCCACGTGAGTCCATATGTCATTCTCAATATCATTCATATCTTTCTTTTATTCTAGATTTGTTGATGTATTCTCAAACTTACACTTAGGCCCCTTGTTCTTTCATAATTAAATCTTTAAACCCTTAAACTTTGATGAAATGTCATATCATCCCCTTGGACAATTATATTAGTCTACAATTAAATATATTTAATCATTTTAAGCACAATTGACCAAATAAACACAATTAAAAATAAAAGACTCAAACTCACCGCAAAATATACAAAAATGACTCAACAAACTAATTAAGACACAAATACTATAAAAGTTATATAAAACCAAATTAAATGACGTAAAACCGACTCAAATACTATACAAATTACAAGGGAAAACCGGATGTGTTTGCAACACATCACAGGCCGAAAAAGAAACACAAATAAAAGCGGGATACTTGACTGCAGAACTGGGAACGGATGCCCTGACAATGGTCCTTGGCATGGAAAGGGGTGGATTCGTAAAAGGTATGGGTTATGACGTGAATTCCCATCAATATTGGCAGCATGGTGCTCCAAAGAGCGATCAAAAGAGCGCATCGAAAAACTTGAGGCGGAACTCAAGAACGAAAAACAGTTACGTGTGAAAAGATATGAAGAGGTTGATCACCTCAATTCTAAGCTTAAAGCACATAATCAAAAAGTTGAGGTGCTGATGGTGTTTATGAACAACCAAATGATTAATCAACGACAACTTGGTAGACCAGATAAAGCTGTAAATTTTGTAAAGGACAAATTAATATATATATATATATATATATATATATATATATATATATATACAGGGTTAGGTTCAAATGAGAACTTTTTATTTTGAAAGTACCAAATCTCAGTCACTAGTATTAGGTGGGGACCACTATAATTCATGGGAGGTTTTCCGTATATATAAACTAGTGGATTAGAATGGTTCTCAAAAGTTCTAAAAACCAATTGGTTCTCAAATGATCCTCTCCCTCCCTATATATATATATATATATATATATATATATATATATATATATACACACACACACACACACCTATAACTAATTAATTAATTAACTAGCTAATTATTGAATTGTACATAAGACATGGTCAAGTCTGCATATAATACATCGGGGAAACTATCTCTTCAATAAAACTCATCTAAGATGTCGAAAGATAAGGTACATATCTGAAAGAGTTCTGAAATTGAGTTGATACGGAATATTCTTGTTCACCTGGATGAATATGCTTCTGTAGTTATAGTTCATTCGGATAGTTACAGTTCATCAGGATTGTTAGAGTTCTTCCGGAATATAAATAATAATTGTTCTGGCTTTGATAAGTTTGTACTTCATCCGGATGGTTGTAGTTCATCCGGATAGTTACGGTTCATCAGGATAGTTAGAGTTCTTCCGTAATATAAATAATAACTGTTCCGGCTATGATAAGTTTGTACTTCATCCGGATTGTTGTAGTTCCTCCGGATAGTTAAAGTTCATCAGGATAGTTAGAGTTCTTCTGGAATATAATTAATAATTGTTTCGGCTATGACAAGTTTGTACTTCATCCAGATGGTTATAGTTCATCTGGATAGTTAAAGTTCATCAGGATAGTTAGAGTTCTTCCGGAATATAATTAATAACTATTCCGGCTATGACAAGTTTGTACCTCATCTGGATGGTTATCGGGATAGTTAATTAATGTTTATCCGGTTATGATTTGATTTAATTAGATAAACTTGCTCGCTAGCTACATAAATATTTAATTGAATTGTAGGTCTGTTTTGCGACCGGATCACAAGACACTCCTCCATCTACATCAACAGCGTCGGGAAAAATGTAAGGGTAACTATATATTTTACACAATTGTGTACTTCAATTCCCTTATTACTAATTGCTATATGATCATTTAATGAAATGTTGATGCTGTCTTTAGGGGAAAAAGAGACAAAGAAGTACTGAAGCAGCAGCTGGAATCAGAGCAAGAAGTGGTATATATAATTAAGGATTTGACAAATCGCTTTGACATTATTGTTAATTAATAATTACATGGTGTCAATTTAGTAAAACAATAAGAGACATGCAAAATCAGTAAAATCTGCAGCTCGTAAAGTACCTGATAAGAAGGGTGATCAGTTGGATAAACCAAATAATGATGCCATTGCAGCTCCTATCGATCAGCCAATAATCCTAGAGGTATATATTAGTATATACCATAATTTTTTTATTCTATTTTTTACTTTAATTAATTAATTGTTAATATATATATCTATTATCTATTACTATATATAATACATATTGCTCAAAAGGGCAATTTGGTCATAAAATTTCCTTAATCTTAAGACGCGTACAAAAGTTTATGCATCATGTACAAGTGTATTAAACATGAAAAAGAAACCCTAAATCATTACCAGCTTCTTACTTTTCAAAAAAGGAGGACATTCTTGACATTAACCAACCGTCTCATCGTTCCATACCTTCAAAAGCAGCCTTCGATCAACACGCCATGCAGCTCTCCCCGATCGTTTCCATAGCCGCCTTCGATTAACTCGCTTCTCCACCTTCTCTCCCTTCCATTTGCGTGCCTCTCTCCCCATGGATTGTCTCTGTTCTCTGACTTCTCTCTCCATCAATTGGCTTTGAGAACGTCTATCCCCTCGATTGGGCAACTCCAGCCGTCCATCTCTCGATTACCACATTTAAAAACATTACACGGATCTACAGTCGGCTCCCCCTTACAATCTCACCCCCACCTTATTCCTTCAAGCTTCCAAGCTTAATCGAGAGAAGAATGGACGATTTCTTGATTTCTCTATGAAATCAATGCCACTTTTGATGCCCAGTGTTCCGGTCGCAGGTATGGTTTTAATCTTTCGATTTCCGGTCAAGTATAGCAACTAAGAGCGGCGACATTCACGAGCACACCATAGTTATCACTCTCCAAACTTCAATATCTGATTCCAAATTGTCATTGGAGCAATTTTTTCAATTTTTAGGTTTCTTGAATGTAATTTATTCTCTTAAATCGCCACATATTCAGACATTTGATTGATTGCAGGTGATCTAATTATCTCTTCTGTATGTTTGCAAATATTGAAAATTCTAAAGTATGATGGCATGATGCTACAATTTTCAAGCTACATGTGATCTAATAATCTCTTTTGTATGTTTTCTGATATCTACACTGCTTTTTCTTGTAGGGTTTAACCTTTTTTCATCATATATTCAACTTTTACAATGTTTTAATAATAGGAATTCATGTCTTGGTGTATTAGAATGGGTAAGAAGGAAGTAAAAAATAAATGTTATCTGATTTTATAAAACCAGCTATCTAAGCAGTCAGTTCTGTACATTTCAGAGACTCCAAATCCCTTAGTCGGTTGATCTGCTTTGATGGTTTAACAAGTGGTACCGTACCATTTGTTTACCTCAAGGTATTCAGTTTCTATTATGGACCTAATATATGTACATTGTGGGTTATATATGTAGGGATTGAATAAGGGAATCTGTATTCTTATTATATTTGTGTGTATTCCTTGCAGGTCTATAAACTTCTGAAGACTCCGCACCAGACCTATATATTAATCTGCCTTGACAGCTTGACACAAGGTACCACTTGCTTCTATGTACTACTAGAGTACTAGATATTCGATATTTAATTTATGTCATAAATGGCCTTATGATGATTTTCTGTGTTAATTATACAAACTAGATTGTAAATGGACCTAAACTCTAAGCAAATTCGTTGGTGAAGCTGAAAAGAATGTAAGGGACTTATTTGATGGTGCTGAGAAGATCAAAAAATTGGGTAGGGCTGTATACTTGTTAGAATATCAAAGAATACAAGGTAGGGTTGTATACTTGTTAGAATTTTGGCTTTGAAACAAAAAAATGTTTCTTTTTTTATGCCCTTTTAGTCATCGCAAGTTCATCACCAATTCATTTTCTTTTAAGGTTAGCCAATTATTTTAAGAGATAATCTGAGATAATGTTAGCCAATTCTTTTAAGGTTCATCGCCAGTCCTTTGCTACTGCTCTTATATGATATAATCTTTTATTTGATAACCTTTTAGATGAAGTTATATGAGATAGTCTCACTTCCATAAACTCCTTTTATTTGATAACCTTTTATATGAAGTTATATGAGATAATCTTGTTATTTGATAATCTGTTTATATGAAGTTTATAAGAGAACCTCAGTCAAATAGCCAACCTTCTAACTCTCTGCTCTTTGTTTTGTTAGTTTTGTGCTATGATTTTGCAGGGTTAATCTATATTCTGAACTAACTTTGTGTTATATAGGCTGTATAATAATACTGTACAAAGATTGTGTGCAATAAATACCAGTGTTTATGATGGCTGTGATAAATACTATTGTATTGGTTGTCAACCTACCTTCAACAGAAAACCAGTACTTTGGGTGGACAGAACAATTGGATGGAAATGTATGCAAATCTTGACATATTTTAATTTACTTTCTAAAAATTGGTTCCTCAACATTTTTTAAGTATCGACCGATCTGTTGGTTTAGATATTTCCTCTTAGGTTCATATATTGATATACTACTATTTTATAACCTTATGTTTCATGATAACTTAATCTCACATTTACAGATTTATCGCTTCTTGTGGCCGCAAGATCCTTCTTTTTGGTGTATATGCATATACATTTGATGATTAACAGATTAAGGTAATGCACTCAGATACTCCTTAGAACTGATGATGTTTGGTAGATTATAGGCATTCCAAACACCAATAATTTGGTGAAACTTTAAGTTGTTATAGAGTTTTTGAAGCTATCATTATGAATCTTATAAATATATAAGCAACAGTCATCTTATAAATTCACTTTGCGAAACTTTAAGATGTCACAGAGTTGTGGTGACGAAGAAATTGCTAGCATAGATAATACTATGCTATGCTTTTTGTTTAGTTTTTGTACATATACAAGTTTTTCAATTGGCGCGTTGCGGCCGGCGGGACAATGTGATTATAGTTTTCAAGAAGCGGTGGGAAAACATAGAAAACAATAGTTACATAACATAGGTTATAACCTTCATTTAAAGTGTGTAACGTAAGAACAATACAACACCAAAAGAAAGATACGATTAAAAAACTCTAATGAGCGGGCGCATCATCAAAATATTGACACCGTGCCATACACCTATTACAAAACCTATTGGCGATGGCTAACTGCGTTAAGTAGGTAATCAAGCTTCCTGCTTAAGCTTTGTCTTCAGCTTCATCCTTGTGTCAGTATCGGGTGTTTTTCCAGCGGGTCCAGTCTCGGCTGTTGCTGTGCCAGAGAGAAAGAGCAAAAACATAATTTAACTGTTGTAGGAAGCTGCAATGTCAAATAATCACACAGCTACTTTCACTATAGTACAACTCTCAGAATCTAGAAACTAAACAGCAGCCTCATATATGAAACAACTTTTTTTAACGTTAGAATGTTCTTTTAAACTTCCCATTGGATGGACTGCAGGTTCCAATCTTAAAGATGAAACTACCAGATGGTATGAGGATATGACCCCTATTATTTAATATCCAAATTAAGGTATTTTCTTATGGCGTGTTTATTTGGGGAAGAAATAACTAAGATTAAAAAGCAAAGATATAGCCAAAATGAAATTTAAAAACTAAGATATAGGTTTGTGCTACCGTTACTGTTTGTAAGGCTTAGTTAGGCTTGTAGGGCTTTTTTAGAATATATATTTTCAGTTTAGAGAATTAACTGTTTCTTTACCTTCTAATTGTTGTTTGGGACATTATTTGGGTAATATTAGGCAGCCCTAGCACCTAAACATAAAACACGAACCATAAGCTGTTAAACATCATATATGTTTAACATTTTTTTATGTTTTGATTATTTGAACATCTAATACTTGCCTTCCCAACTCAGATCATTAATAAAGAAAATACTGTAACCCCAGGCTAACCCCAGGCTAACCTCAACATAAAACAGGAATACTCACCTAAACATGTATGTTCTAATGCTGAACCTTTTTTTTAAGTTTTGATTCTGTGAACGTCTAATACATGGTTTCTCAAGCCAGATCATAAATAAAAAAGAATGTGTAAGCCCAGGCTAACAAAGGAAGGCATTTACTCAAACACCTTGCATGCAACAACCCATTTTCAACAAAAACAACCAATTCAAACAGAAAACCCCAAATACATAAAACACAACAAACAAAGCAACCACCACCAAAGAGAAGCCAAAAAAGAAGCATGAATCGTTAAATCTGCGTGCCAAAAACATGAGAATGAAAATAGAGCCGTGAACCTCAGGCATGCATAGAGTATCCCAACGCACAAACACCAACAGCAAAAGGAGCTAGAAACAGGTAATCGATCGATCAGCGAGGCAAAAAAACATAGGAACGGAGATTACCGTGCGAGAGAGCAGATGAGAATGCAACATGGGGAAGGAGAAAGCTTGCGAAGATAAATAAGCCCCACACCGATGAAAGGGCTCTGCTGTACGTTGGGCACTGTTGAAACAGTGTGGAGCATGGGCGAGAAACGTCCTGCGTCCTTCAGTGATGTGTCAAGTCGTCCTTTCGTGATGTGGTGAGGAGGATAGCAGGTGGTGAGGAGGAGAGCAGCTGGGTAAAGACATTCAAACACACAAACGATGTGTTGAGGAGGATAGTAGGTGTGTGGGACCAGAAAAAAGAGAAAATAAGTTATACATGGCGCATGTTAAATTGTAAACCTCCAAAGCGCTTACTGATGTTGTACATGGTGCTGTGAAAGCTGTAACATATGCTTAAAGATTGTACATTGTGAAGCAAAAGTTGTAACATAAGTTGGCTAATGTTATGTAGTGTAATTATGTAATATTTATATTTATGTGGAAGTAATTTAAAAAATGAAATGGACAAAATGTGTTTTGTAGGTGACTGACCCATTCCAACCTATAATAGGATTACAAAAGTTGATATATTTGTTTTGACCAAATTCTTGCCAATGCAAGTCCTTTACATGTATTGATTTATGGATAGTTGCTATTTGCATAATTTAAAAATGTCTTTTCTACATTAATCTTTAAGACTTTGGTGATTTCATTTCATATTCATTGTCCATTGTAGCTATAAGATCATGGGGTTTAATATATTATGTGAAATTTATAATTTTTATATCTATGAGTTAGACAAATGGCTCAAAAAGGACGGGTCAGATTATGGTTTATTTTTCAGAATTTAATTGATAAATGATGATAGGTAAAACTTTTCCTTATTGAAGTAACAAATGCATTAGAATTGTAGGATTATTATTTCAATTACAGACTTGAAATAGTGAATGTGTGGCCATCTAGGAAATTAGCAAAGAACATACACTTAATAAAAAAGACCTAGATGATAAAGCATATAACTTACTTCAATTTCTGGCATTAGTGGCAGTGGCTATAGTGGCAGTGGTAAGATAGGCTACTACCTTTTCACCATTTGATTTCTGGATAAAGGGTACGTTGATTTCTGATTTTCCTCAACTATTTTTGTTTTAATTAGCTTTTAAAACCAAGATACTGGCTTACTTGCACCGAAACTGAATATCTTAAGGTAGATAGAATTATTTTTCCCATGGTATATTAATGGTTTTGCTATGAGTTATTGTATGTTTTTTGTGGTTTCTAGGTTTTGCATTCTTATACTTTACGTGTTGTTACCAGATCCATGTAACTAAACATGAATTTAAATAAGTAAATCAATAGGCTAAATTGACGAACTACTATTTGACGTGTGTTGATCTTATTGTTGTATGATGATTTGTGTTTTTTTTTTTGGTTCTCGATCATTGTTGTTGGATGAAGAAATTGAGGTTTTACACTAAATATGTTGGATTCGTTTTAATAATAGGAGTAGATATGAATGTGCATGTTCTCGGTTTATATAATTATCTGGTATGTAATTTTATATGTGTTCATGACAATGTGGTGCACTTCCTATTCTTGACAATGTGTATTAGTTAGTTAAACTTCAGTTGTTTGGTCATCAAACCATGTAGATCCTGCTCTGCAGGGACTGTTATAGTTTGACAGGTTATTAGGTGATGTTTATTTTTTTTATTTTAGTGTATACTGTGACTGTCGCTTAAACAAGTTGTTAGTAAATAATATCTTTTGTTTCTTTTTGTGTAAGTTTGCTAACAAATCTTTGCCGTGTTATTTTTTAAGTGTCCTAACTGAAATACAAGATGAGTTCATTGTCATTCAATGCATTCTGTTTGTTTATATGATCACAAGGGCTTTTGTTTATAGGAAAGTTATAACTTTTTTTGGTGAAATTGGATAATAAAAGATACAACTAAACGTATCTTATTTTTATATATATATTTTTTCACTTTTTGATTGTTTAAAGGAACAAGAATGGAAGATAACAAGGAAGCTCCTGCTAGAAAGAAAAGGTAAATCTTTATCATGAATAGTTATTCCATACACAAACTTTCATTTCTAGGATATTGGGCAATATAAATAAATCAAACCCTAATGAAAAGATTATCTAAATTGACCGATTTCTAAGTAAACGAGCCAATGTTATCACCTATGATACTTCACACGCGCTTTTAACATGAACAATAATACACATTGCAGATCCGAAGTGTGGATGTAAAAGAAGTGTTACGACTTCAGCAACAAAATAACTTTGTGATTCTTAATGTGACACCATCAGCTGAGTTTAAAGAGGTTAGCTTTTCACCATAATCAAAGAATAACTATCAAGACCAAAGTATGGATTTTGAATGTTTATTGGTTGCAGGGTCATACTCTAGGTGCAATCAATGTGCAAATATATTGGCTGATAAAGGAGTGGACAACATGGGGTATTGCTAGACGAGTTGCAAATATATTTTCCGTCTTCCATTCATATCGGAGCAGGTATTGACTTAACATTAGATAGAAGTAGCTCAAAGATTATAGTAGCTCGTTCGTTTGGAGGTACGATGAAACCTACACAAAATCTTCCCAAAGGGGTTTGATTCAACATTAAGTCTGAGAATCACCTCACCTTCCGCAGTCATAAGTCGGTGAATCATTTTCAATGGAGTGGATATATAAAAATAGTAAAATGGGCAAAGAACTTGTATAAAGATTGTTTACAACTGTTATATATATATTTTTTATTTTTTTTGCTTTTGCAGTGGCAATTGAGATTATAAAAGTTTTTTTACTAAAAGAACTCGAAAATGGATTGACTGCCACTATGTATGGCTGTGCCATTTTTGGTTGGTGGTTATGCTATAGATATGTATTTTGGGAGTTTGGTTGTGCTTATGTGACGCAAGGTTAATGAAAAGAAAAAGCCTCATCCAATGGTTTCTATGGTTGCTTCAGGTTTGATGTGTGGTGAAGGTATGTGAAGCCTACAAGCCACTGCTCTTGCTTTTGTCAAAATAAACCAGCCGATCTGTATGAAGTTTATAACTTCTTATATTAGGTCTATTTTGTTGTTAGTTTTTGAAAGATGAGACGATATAACAAACATAGACTCATAGTTTTTTAGTTTTTGTATCAAGAACATCTTCAATTGCTCTACATGTCAATATATTTCACTATGTCAGTTGGTTTAAATAATGTTTAAGTGACAATGATATATATCAAATTGGCTTGGAGTGAATCAAGAGATTATTATAGAGAAATAGACGCAATTGATACTCATATTCATATATCATTAAAATCCCACGAGCTAAACATATATGCCTTACATTTAGACCTGCTACCCCTTATGATTATAATTATTGACACACAATCCATGAGGCATCCACTATTAAAAAGCTGAAATAAACTATTAAATACAATTAAAAGAATTCGGCATTGAAGAATGCTAGAAATAAAAAAAGGTAACACGCGACTTCTAATTCAAATTTGATAAAGAGTGGTGGTCGAACCATAATGATGGGATCATTGAGATGCGTAAGGCTTATGACAAAAATGATCTCATCACAATGGATACCGTATCGCACAAGCAGAAACGGATACCACATTGTGAATTGTCGAGTCGCCACAACGTACGGACAAAAGACGAATGACGCACGATAAATTATCGCCGCCGCAACGCGCGGGTACCATGCTAGTATGCTATAATTAATATTATTATTATTATGTCACTTCTGATTAGGAGTGCCAAACTACGACGTTGCACATGGAGGGGAATCTACTTAACGTCGTGGAAATGGCTAAATTATTTCCAAAAGAAAAAAAATGAGAAGATTCATGGAAGTCCATTACCTCCTGGTTGCCGTAGAATTATAGCTTATCAGGTCAAAAAGGGTGCAACTTTTTTACCATTCCCATTATATGAAAAAACAATTCTTTCGGAGGTTGAAAACGAATATATTATTGCATGGCGATGAACCGAATGATCCTTCATTCTAATAAGCCATCAGATTAATCACAGCCGGTTAATCATTCTACGGTTCAAAAAGTACTGGAACAACCACATGTAATTACTACATTAATTAATCGTATCTGCTAATTAATTAACTATATATAATATATATATATATATATATCTGATCGGTTTTATTTGTCATGTTTCCAGGTAAATAATGATCGGAAAAAGACGTCGAAAGTGTACTTAACACCAAACCAGCTGAGTCAATATCTGATAAACAGAAAACTTAGTACAAGGATCCAGCAGGAGCAACTGATGAGCACATACAAGAAATTATAATTAATTATTATAGAAATTAAACTTTGATTAGTGTATGTTATTTTTTGAACGGCATTAGATTAGTGTATGTATATTAATTTTTTATTATAATATGATTTTAAGGTTTCTCTTTATTAATTAATATGCAGTATAATTAATTGTAATTAAGAAAATATATGTGACCATATATATAATACCAAAGGCCACACTTTTTTATATTTTAACTTGGTGGTTGCCACCCTTTGGCCACGCGTATTGGGACAAAATATATAATGTCAACTACCCTTTGGTCACTTTTTTATTCAAATATATGGCTAAAACACAAATATACGTGACCATATAATACTAAAGACCACACGTTTTATATTTTGATGTGGCCGTCGTTGCTACCCTTTGGCCACGCGTATTGGGACAAAAAGTATAATTTCAGCAACCCATTTGGCCACGTTTTTTTAAACATATGTGGCTAAAACACAAATATACGTGACCATATAATACCAAAGGCCACGCTTTTTATATTTTAACGTGGTCGTTGCCACCCTTTGGCCACGCATATTGAGACAAAAATTATAATTTCAGCAACCCATTTGACCACGTTTTTTTAACATATGTGGCTAAAACACAAAATACGTGACCATATAATACCAAAAGTCACGTTTTTTATATTTTAACGTGACCGTTGTCACCCTTTGGTCACGCGTATTGGGACAAAAATTATGATTTCAGCAACCCATTTGGCCATGTATTTTTTAGAGGGAGATTTACATATATCCCCTTACTAAACTAATCAATTAAATATATACCCAAGCTTAAAAATCAATTACATATATCCCCTTTTTATTATAAAATTACTTATTTACCCTTATATTTTTCAAAACTTAAAAAAAGATAATTGTGAGAAACTAAAGCCCTCGGCTCTAACCAGGAGCAATCTGCCGGTGACCCATGCCAGCCACCATCGCCGCCAACCACCACTACCGCCGACCACCAAGTCATCTTCTTCATCACACCACCACCATCGTCTTCTTCAATCACCGTCGTCATTTACACTTGAATGGGTTCCTCCTGTAAGTATCATCATCATTCACTTCATGAATCATTCTTTTGTTTATCCTTCATTGACCTCGATCTCATCGACTTGACCTGTTAATTTCAAATTCCAACCAAGATCAACGGCATTCAATTAATTTCTTGTCCTAATTTTATCAATCTTGTTAATCTAATCATACTTCTGTTTTGTTCCAATCGTCGCCTCAGTTCACTCATTTAGCTTGATTTCAATTTCGTTTTCAATCTCTCGTTTCTGTTACATTATGTTTTTGATTTTTTGATCTGATATATGATGAGAAGCTGTTCACCGCAGACTCCATCAGATCATATGGAAAAAGGGGTTAATAAAGCACTCTCATCTATGTGTATTAGGGTTGCTTTGTGCATCCTTTTGGGAATATTGTTTAATTTCCATTTTGTTATAGAAGAAGACGACAGTGGTGATGTGAAAGCCAAATTGAACCCAAATGAAACATAATACTTCGTCTCCCCCTACTTCATCTTCTTCAACGTCGTGGCAGACAAATCAGAATCCGATTTGCTCTATGGTTATAATCTTTCGATTTGCGATGAGCTGCGATATAATAGCCAATAGGCAGGGGTTGGTGGTGCGGGTGGAGGTGGATCGAGTTCAGTTGGGTAAGAAGAGGCTTGGTAATACGGCATATGTAATTTAATTTTGGTTTTGGAGAAATATGTAACTAATCACATTAGGAGGTGAAATATTTAACTAGTATTGAGCAGCGGTGTAGGATCAGATCCCAAAGATAGTATCGATCAGACCCCGATCGGTAAATGATCAACTTACCACCCTTCCTTTCGGAGGAATTCAAAAATACTATGATGGCTCCATTGCTTTATATATTGATTATATCTTTAGTGAGATCATACGAAGGGTATGTTATTAGTTTAGATCTAACCAATTTAATGAATTACCCTTTTGATTTCTCCTTTTTTCGTTAGCGCTCATCATCCATACATAACGAATTGATGTGGTATATTCATATCATACTATATGAACAGTAAGAATTAGTAGTCTTATTGAGAGGGCAAAATAGTCATTTAATAAGTTATTTTTAATGAGTTGGGTAAATTTGTAATATATATGTTTAAAGAATGGGATATATGTAATTGAATTTTAACATTGGGTATATATGTAATTAATTAACTTAGTAAGGGGATATGTGTAAATGCCCCCCTTTTTAATATATGTGGCTAAAACACAAATATATGTGGCTATATAATACAAAAGGCCAGGTTAAACAAACACATGTGGCCGTTGGGACCCTTCGACCACGTTTTTTGGAAGAATTATTTGACTACAACAATGAATATTTGTACCCTTTAGCCACACTTTTATGGGGCTTTAGCAACTAATATTCTAACGTGGTCGTATCATACATTTGGTCACGAGACCTTTGGTCCCGATTGTAATGGGAAAAAACGTGGCTAAAGGGATACGGCCATTTTTTTTTTCCGTGGCCAAAAGGTATTTTTGACGTAGTGTAGTCTGTAACTCTAGTAAGTAAAGGAGATTAATAATGAAAGATCGAATAAGTAAATAAGATTTATGTCTTATGCTTCATTAGTTAGAAGCCTTACTTTTTTTCAAGTCTCCACTCGTTTAGATATTGCCTACATTGCTAAAACATTAGAATGATGTAAATACATATCTAGCTTAGTTCATTATAAAAGCATCTAAGATGGCATTCCAGTACCTATAAGAAACGAAAGACTGTAATTTGAATTATATAAGAAGTGAGAAACTTAAAAGTGGTTGAGTGTTTCTTAATTTTGACTTTGTTGTAGTCAGATGAATCAAGATGTCAAATATGGGGTATATCCTTATGTCTACAGACATATTTATCTTATGGAGGAGTCATAAGAAACTGATAACACAACCTAAGGTATTATGACATGATATGTTTGTCACTAAACATTGTTGGTAAATTTATCAGTGAAAATTAACATACTAAAGACTCATTGTGATATAGTCAACTACCCTAATCTCTTGAACAGTAAAGTTTGAGTGGAGCTGCATTAAATTTTTGATATAAGATTATTGTCATTTAAGAACAAGTAGAGGAAACTAAGTCCTTGTATTGAAAACATTCAAGATATGCTTAAGGATCCTATAACTAAAGGTTTATCCTCATAAGTCTTTTCTAAGAGCTCATAATAAAGATGGGGTTTACTAATGACTAAGCATACCGTACTATGAATGACTAATTATTAATTTTTCCCATCCGTTTTGATTTGTTTTGTCTCTAAATATGTTGCGCATGCCTAACGGGACATATAGACACTTAATTGTCAATTAATCCTAAAACCGAGTTGAGTTTTAAATTCGGGATTGTAGTATGACTAATGGGATTCTTGAGTTGAATAATCAATTCTATGACAGTTTTCTCTGCTACAGTTTTGGTTTAAAAGTGAAATGAGTATTAACTTCGGATCAGACTTATCAAATAAGTCATTATAAATGATGACTCGGACAAGTGGGAGAATGTTAGAAATAACTTTCTTGTGGCCCAAGTCAAACATTTATTCGTACAGATCATTGACCTAAATAACCCCCTAAGTTTCCTAACTGACATTTATTCGATGGACGTAATTGTCCCTTATTAGAATCAAATTAGGGTTTCCCCTTGGGTGTATAAATAGAAGTTACTAGGAAGAGAATTAACACCACCAGATCACCCCATCAAGAATCAAGGATCTCTCCCACCAAATCACCCCCCTTACCATACACCCTAAACGGAAACTTGATCAGGAGCAAAATCTCTTCTACAAACATGACTGTGGTTGTTGTGCTATCAGGTAATCTTTAGTTTTATGTCATGTTTTACTATCATGTTAGAGGAATCATCCAATAATCACCGCATGCGAAACGACTGGGACAACACGTAGGGCAAAAGTAAGAGGTACCACATTACAGACCCACAAGAGTGAAGAATACGCATTGCACGTCAAACTGGATCTAATATGTACCTACTCTAATAAATTATTACAATTGATGTCACATGTCACTCTCATATTCATTTTCATTCTCATATTCATTTTCATAACCCCTCTCTCCTATTAAATGTCAACCTTTCTATCTATTAAATAATAGTAATTTTAAATAGTTCTATTATACAATCAAATATAAAAAATATAAATTTTCTTATTCAAATAATTTATTAAACTTAATAGATAGAATAAGATTTTAATTATATCTTATCTTAAAATATAATTTTATATTGCTTATAATCTTTATTATTTTTTATTTTATGAATCTTAAATATTAATTAATTTTTATTCATAAATGGTTGATTTTTTTTAACGGTAAATTTGGATCACTCACGGGGGCATTACCTACCCACCCGATCATCTCCAATCTCCATCAGGAGGAAACTCACCATAGGTGAGAAAACCCCCTAGCCCAGCCTGTAACCCCCATTTATTTATTTTTGTTACAAGTGGGACTTGAACCCAAGACCCCCCCTAAATTACATAGAAGGTCCTTTATGTTTTATCCAAATTTCGGATTAGGTCCTTTATGTAAAGTTGTTACACCCAACATCCTTTATGTTTTAAATATGTTTCGTATAAGGTCCTTTATCACTAACTAGGTTAAAAATTATTTTTAGCTCATGGGCAATTTAGTCATTTTATAAAATTGTTTAATAAAAACAGTAAAATCTAAAATCTCATTTAATATTAAAACATTAAAATCATTTTACAAGTCTGAGACGTTGGTACTCTCCTCCTATGCCCACTTCCAGCGATCATACCTAAATTTCAACAAACATCATCCACCTCCGACGGATCTCCTATTCGACGACGACAAGCAAGCTCATCGCCACCTCTTCCGCCGACAAGACCGCCCGCACCTGGTCCACCTCTGACGGAACTCCTCTCCAAGAATTCATTGGCCACGAACAAGGAATCTCAGACGTCGCCTTCTCCTCTCGCGCTCGCTTCCGACACATTCAGATCTGGTAACAGCCGTCAATTTTAACCGTGACGGGACGTTAATTGTGTCTAGTTATTATGATAGATTGTGCAATGAAAAATTCATTCCCCCCCTTTTAGTTACTTCCTTATCTGCATTCATGTGTCAAATTTGTTGAAGTAATTGTATGTGAGATGAACTTATATAATCATGTGTCAAAAAGACCCCCTTCTGAGACTTGTTATTTAATCAATTTTGGATATTTTCGCTTACCTCAAGGCTAATCACGTGGGAAGAGAAAGATTGATGAAGAAGATACAATCTGATAAGGTCGATTGAGCCCTAGTTTTTCTATCGTGGTCCTATGGAAGAAGGAAGGACTGATTGTTTTAATATAAATAAATGGGATTAATGTTCATATTAAAAGATTTTGTAAATGGCTAAACCGCCCCTGAGCTAATGATGTCTTTTAACCGTGTTAGTGATAAAGGACCTTCTATGAAACAGATTTAAAACATAAAGGATGTCCAGTGCAACAACTTTACTTAAAGGACCTAATCCGTAATCTGGATAAAACATAAAGGACCTTCTATGTAATTTACTCTAAAACATATTGTTTATAGTAATTTATATTTATCCAACCCATATAATACATAAGTTCTAACCTACTTATACATTATATTAACTATTCATCATTGGTTCCTCTTTGGTTAATATCACTTTCTAGATTTTGTAAACATTGGGATCTAGGCCTATAATCAATATCTTCGGTCAACTTTTAAGGGAAAATCACCAAATTGGCCTTTGACCAAAATTGAATTAACAATATAGCCTTTGACCAAGCAATTTATTAAAATGTCAGACCAATAGCATTGAGACATGTCACCTTTTTTTTATATATTCGTCAGACTCATTCTCCATTTCATATATTCATTCTCCATTTCATAAAATCACTCGCCAATTTGAACCATATTCTCCAACCCTATTCGCCATTTTCTCATTAAAATATTCAAAAAAAAAATTGGTATTCTCCAATCCTATTCTCCAATTATGGAGTTTATTCGCCACTTTTTCAAAACAAAAATTAATAAATTATGTTTTAAACTTAAATATGCAGTTTTAACATGTTATATTATTTTATTTTAATATAATTATTATTTTATGATATTTTATAGTTTACGCAATAAAAAAATTTTGAATTCTTTTTATGTTTTATGTTTTCAGTTCCTTTTATAACGTAATTTATTTTCCTTGTATTTTTATTAAGTTCTCTTTTAACCTTCCAATTAAATATTAAGTTTGAACTTAAATATTTTTAAGATGTAAGATTATTACGTTTTTAACTTAATTATTATTTAATTTAACCTTTTTGATATTTTATTTTATTCAATTTATTATTTGAAAATATTTTTGAATAAATATTTAAATTATGTTCAAAATTTTAAATTATTGCTTTATGATGTTACGTGATAAAAAAATTTGAATGCTTTTTACAAGTTAAATATCACTATTAAGATTTTACCTTTTAATTCTATAAGTGAATGGGTTTGTATTTTTAAATGTTATACTTTTATTTAATGTTCGTAATATTTAATTTTATCATACAAGTTATTATTTAAAATGTTTTTGAATAAAAATATTTGAATTAAGTCAAATTTTAAAATACTGTTTTATGATAAACAAAGTTGTTTTTAAAAACTAATTAAGTCTCGTAACCAAATTTCTATAATTTCCTAGACAACTTACGAGAGTTATAGAGAAAATATAAACTGATTGGTTAATACTATTATAAAAAGATGTGTTGAAATATTAAATTTTGATAAGTGTAAAGAATTATATAAAAATTTAAAGAGTGTGAGTTTAAAAAAAATATAGCCTTTTTAAAAAGCATTATGTTTTAAAAATTTTATCCGGATCTATTTTTTTAACAAATCAATTCTTTTATTTTAAAAGCGTTATGTTTTATTTCGTATCTATTTTTATAACTAATATCTTTTAAAAAACTATATTATTTATCACAATCTTTACTTTTATTCTAAGAATATCAAAACTCTTCTAAATTTTTATAACTAATTACACTTTTTCCAACTACAAAAGTCTACTTATCTGAACTCGTCTTTTTATAATATTTTTAACCAATCAATCTACATATTATCTTTAACTTTTTTTTTTCACAATTATAGAAAGTCCGTTACGAGACTTAATTGATTTTTTTAAATGGCATTGTTTAAAAACGAAAAATGTTATAATATTTTTAAAAGTATAACTTTTAAAGAAGAAATTTTATAAATTTAATTTTTACGATAAAATTTTATAAGTTTAAATACTTTTAGAAGTATTAGTACTATATTGTTTTTAAACCGACACTCTTTAAAATTTATATAATTCCTTATTTTTTTTCCTTACCAACCGGGGGGGGGGGGGGGTAATACTCCTCCAATTACCCGTTGGGTAGTTTTTTTACTGATCAGATGAAAACTAGCCTTAAGGTAGTTTTTAAGAGGGGTATTGTACCCTTAGGGTACTTAGGATAATTCAAATAAAAAAATCCAATTTCTCTCAAATTGTCTTGGTTACTTTCAGGTTATACTACCCGCCTACGGTAGTATTTTGCTACCCGAAAAAATTACCCACATAGAGAGGAGTGGTACCCGAATTTTGCCGGACAAACCGAAAAAGCCGATTGGGGGGGGGGGGGGTACCCGAGGGTACACTACTCACCCTAAAGGATTCTATTTATTTAAACTCTTAGATTTGATAAAAAAATTTAACCAATCAATTTATATTCTCTACAACTTTCATTATCTTTTTAAGAATTATAGAAATTGGTTACGTGACCTATTTGATTAAAAAAAAAAACAACTCCGTTTTTAATGAAACTTAGGTTAAAATGTTTAGAAAATTTTTTTTATGAAGTCCTACGTATTTAGATTTTCTAAAAAGGTAACCAAAAATAAATTATTAACAAAAAATATATTGAGGTGCTTAATTAATTAAAAATAATAAAAATTAGGATATTAAAATTGAAATATTTCATTCGTCGGCTTTTGAAGTCGTTCGCTGATGGCATTCGCTGCAATGGCTATTTTGAAATTCTTAGTAGTCAAAGATCATTTTATTAATTTCTTTTGAGTCAATGGTTTCTTCCATAATTTTCCCAACTTTTAAACTTCCTGATAGACCTACACCAAGCATATATAGCTACAAATTATAATAGCCTAATATATTAATTAATCAACATCTTTGGTCAACTCTTAAACTTCCTAATAAATAAATTAAATATCTAAACGATTTAGATATACCTTGGCGGGATCCGAGCAACCGCTCGAGACACCCGGATTCAACGGGCTCGCGCTAGGACGAACTGAGATTTCTAACTCGAACCTGCGAGACAAGTCATCGATGACAGCAGCGGCGGCCATAGGCGGTGGCGGTAGTGGCGGCGGCGGTGGTAGGGTTACCACGGATGGTGGTGGTGACAAAACTTCTTCCATCGGGATAGCAACCGGAACAGTCCCCACAAAGATCTCGTCACCGGTGACCGGCGGTGACACGGTGGCGACAGCCGACGGGTACAAGGGCGCGAGCCACGAGGAGGGGACCGGACGCGGTGGCCTCGGCTGCGCCGGCAGCACGAGGACCAACGGCCGGCGGTCACGCGGCGGCGCGGTGGAGACAGCGGCGGCGGCGGAGGCTTGAGCCGCGGCGACGACTCGGGATGCGGCTTCGGCTTCGGCTGCGGCTTCGGCTCGGGCTGCGACTGCTTCGTTTTCGAGTCGGGCGCAGATGCTGGCAAGACGGGGATCCATCGGAAATCGCAAGGGATTGCGGTGGTGGTGGTGGCGCCGATCGGAGGTGGACGGCGGCTGGGGAGCCGGCTGGGGTTACGGCGCAGAGAGAGAGAGAGATTGGAGATTAGGGTTTTTCTTTTTGACTTCTTTTGCAATCTACCTCTCTCTCCCATATTTAATTAAAAAAAATAAATCCAAAAAATATTTTACTTATCTCACCCAACTTATCTCACCCATACCATGCAAAAAACACAAAAGACATATTCTTTTTTCTCTCTCCTGGTGGCACTCTCCTATTGGCCAAAAAACGTATCACAGTTTACTCATCCTAAAAAATTTATCTCCCACATCACCCACCCTTATATTAACTATTCATCATTGGTTCCTCTTTGGTTAATATCACTTTCTAGATTTTGTAAACATTGAGATCTAGGCCTATAATCAATATCTTCGGTCAACTTTTAAAGTTCCTGATAGACCTACACCAAGCATATATAGCTACAAATTATGATAGCCTAATATATTAATTAATCAACATCTTTGGCTTAAACTTTCTGATAGACCTACACCAAGCATAGTTGCAAATTATAATGTCCTCATATAGTATTGGTGTCTAGATTTTACAAACATGAGTTGTAAAGCAATAACTTGTTAAAAAGCCTATCCAAATCCAAAGACTCCAACTCCACACAGAACCTTTGATGTTTGAAAAATTTACAAAAACAAGGGAACTATCCATTTTTATGTTATACTGAAACACTAAATTATAAAAATAACGATAATAAATAATTCCAAATATTTTCTTGCCAATCCTAAATGGGTTTACAAATAAATACTTGACTATTACATATGATATATTTCACAGTCCATTATTTAATTGCTTCCTTATAAACTAACTAAGCACCTCAGCCCCCACCTCCACCTCCACCTCCACATCCACCTCCTCCGCCTCCACCTCCACCACAACCACCTCCCCCGAATCCAGCTCCACCACCACCACCGGAAAAGAATCCGCCTGAAGATCGGCCATGGTGACGACGTTTCTTATGAGAATCATGATCATCAGGATCACCACATGCAAAGATGATCATAGACAAAACAGACATAGATACGACAATCATGCACAACATATACACGATGTGCAAGCCTTCAAACTTGACAACTCCTCCTCCTTCACCGCTGTACAAACTAATCGCTCGAGCCATGGGGGTGACATATAAAGTGGATCTTGGTGTAATTTGAGTTTGTTACCTTGCATATATGTGTTTCCAATTTATATCTGTATGATGTTTGACCCGGTCTTACTTGTTTAGAAAGCAACCAAATTAGAAAGTGCATGGAAAGTTCATAAGTATAATTAATTTGTTTTGTTTTGAATGCTACAGGTAAGCTAAACATGGATATGTTTAAAAACTATTAGTCAATGATTACTTAGATTATGAAATTATTATCAACGCCTAATATAAGTTAATTCGAATTGTTTTGAAAAAGAACTAAGGAAAAACTATTATTATTATTATAATTATTATCGTAATAATAATAACAATGATGATAATATTATATATATATATACAATAAAATTTGAGAGATTAATAGTAATTTTTTTCATTCTCATAGTTTGGCCACTAAAGTTTGAGGGTTTCACATTTTCTTCCCTTAATTTTAAGACTTTGTTTTTTTTTTTTTAACGAAGTTTGACATATTGACATTTTCTATCCTAAACTTTAACACTTTGTTTTTTTTTCTTTAACGGAGTTTGACATATTGATATTTTCTACCCTAAACTTTAACACTTTGTTTTTTCTTTAACGAAATAGTAAACTTTAGGTTTTCATAGTTTAGCCACATATGTTTCATATTTTTACGTTTTCTACCCTCTAACTTTAAAAGTTTTTTTTTGTTTTAAGTTTTGTGGTCTTCTACTTTAGCCACAAAACTTTTAAGTTTTCTACTTTCATTTTTTAGTATACTTTTATAGTTATATACTTTCACAACGAGAATATTAGAATTTTACGTTTTATACCCCTTAACTTTCTAAGTTTCATTTTTTAAACGTTTTTTACTTGAACTTTTGCTGTCTTCTACTTTGGCCACAAAACTTTTAACTTTTCTACTTTCGTTTTTAGTATAGTTTTATACTTTCACCACGAGATTTTTAGACTTTTACGTTTTATACCTCTTAACTTTTTTAACTTTCGTTCAGCATACAAATTCAATCTCGCAGCAACGCGCGGGGTGGTAAACATCTCGTTATAATATAATGATAATTATCAATTATTTACTATTAATATTATTATATTATTGGTATTGAGAATTTTATATATACCCTGTAAACTTATACAATTTCATTTATACACCTTAAAAATTAATTAAAATATCATATTTACCAACTTTACTTTTAGAAAACATTCATTATGTACTTATTTTTCTTAAAACCTCAAACTTTCTTATTTATCTTCTTTAACAATTCTTATTTCTAAGTCCTGGATACATGGTACGACTTGATTGGAGTTAGGGTGCGAGTCCTCTAACTCAAGTTATTTGATGAAGTATTTGTTGGGTTTTACAGTGGAAATTCGGGTGATCGATTTCAATTTTTATTAAAATTGATTTAATAAATAAACTAATACTAGATTAATTTAGCAGCGGAAACGATTTAATTCGAAACACGCGTACGCAACTGTAACAGGATCAATCACCGTACACGACAAACACAGAAAAAAAATTATAAATAAATAAATTAAATATCTAAACGATTTAGATATACCTTGGCGGAATCCGAGCAACCGCTCGAGACACCCGGATTCAACGGGCTCGCGCTAGGACGAACTGAGATTTCTAACTCGAACCTGCGAGACATGTCATCGACGACAGCAGCGGCGGCCATAGGCGGCGGCGGTAGTGGCGGCGACGGTGGTAGGGTTACCACGGATGGTGGTGGTGACAAAACTTCTTCCACCGGGATAGCAACCGGAACAGTCCCCACAAAGATCTCGTCACCGGTGACCGGCGGTGACACGGTGGCGGCAGCCGACGGGTACAAGGGCGCGGGCCACGAGGAGGAGACCGGACGCGGTGGCCTCGGCTGCGCCGATAGCACGAGGACCATCGGCCGACGGTCACGCGGCAGCGCGGTGGAGACAGCGGCGGCGGCGGAGGCTTGAGCCGCGGTGACGACTCGGGCTGCGGCTTCGGCTTCGGCTCTGGCTTCGGCTCGGGCTGCGACTGCTTCGTTATCGAGTCGGGCGCAGATGCTGGCAAGACGGGGATCCATCGGAAATCGCAAGGGATTGCGGTGGTGGTGGTGGCGCCGATCGGAGGCGGACGGCGGCTGGGGAGCCGGCTGGGGTTACGGCGCAGAGAGAGAGAGAGATTGGAGATTAGGGTTTTTCTTTTTGACTTCTTTTGCAATCTACCTCTCTCCCCCATATTTAATTAAAAATCGCGGACCCGGGCTCTGATGGATTGAGCCCGGCCGTGATTTCCTTTAATCCACCAAACTGATCAGTCTGTTAATCCGGTAACAACTGATCAGTCCGTCTATTTATTTCACGAGCAATTTTAGCCGAAATAGTTTTGTCATTTTAAATAAATAATTAATATTTATTTAATTAACCATTTAGTTCGTTTAATACTAATTAACAATTAATTAGATTTAATAGTCTGTTGACCCGAGTGTAACTCTTACGGGTCAATATCGGTCGGGTTCGTTAATTCGTCGGGTCAGGACACCCTATTTCCAACAGTCTCCCACTTGGACTGAATGCGACAGCTTAACGAGCGCAGTCAGAGGCACTCTAGCTATGCATGGCTACACCAACTAATATTGACAATTTAAGTCATCTGCCAAATTATATCTGATTGACAATCAAGCAGACTCATGACTTGAGCATTCATTGTCATATGTTCCTTTCTGTATAAGACATTGATGAATTATGAGACATGGACTCTCATATTTTATTCATCGATTTTTGTTCTCGATACAATTCGAAGTGATCCAACAAACAGACAGTAAGTTTGGGTGAGGCCTCACACTTATCACTTGGAACCAACGAGGGTGCCTTTATGTCTATCCGTTGCCGAAGCAAGAGTACAGAATCCCTTGTTGAGGCATACAACTCCCACTAAACCTCAGAGCCATTCCCAAAAGTAACCGTTATGGTTGGCAGTTACGCGACAACGTTAGGCTACAATCAAAGAATGTTCTTTAGTAGAAGGGAGTTTGAATATGCGTCTCAGGTCTAAGGATACATTAGAGTATGCATTAATCAAGCAAGCAAGACTTCCATGTTTGCATTGCATGATGCGAGTTACGTCCAACGTCATTCACCAATGAGGTCTGTGAGTTTGAACGTTAAACGACTTTAAGGTTCAAGCAGTCACAATAGTCTTACTTTAGTATAGCTCCCACTAACTAATCGACTACGGACATTTAGGACAAGAACTTATTGTCCAAGGATTAAACGTATAAATATTGAACCCAGTTATGAAATTCATTATTGCATAAACAGATGGAATAAGAATAATATAGATAACTACTGTTGTTCATACATCCAAATACCGAATCAAAATATGTCTTTAGCTAATCTAAGCCCTATCGCTTCTCTGTGGCGTATATGAGTCTCCTGAGTCATAGGCTTAGTGAAGGGATCAACTAAGTTTTGATCTGTGTGTACTTTGCTTATTTTGATTTCAGTTTCTGTCGACTACTTCTCTTATGTAGTGGAACTTCCTCAGGATGTGCTTGGCCTTCTTGTGAGACCCTTGCTCTTTGGTTTGAGCTATAGCGCCTGTGTTATCGCACAACATCTCGATGGGCTGCCTTATGCTTGGCACTGCATCGAGATCGGATATGAACTTCTTCATCCACATGGCTTCCTTAGCAGCTTCTGAGGCGGCTATGTATTCGGATTCAGTAGTAGAATCAGCTACTACTGGCTATTTTGAGCTTCTCCAAGAAACAGCCCCTCCGTTAAGAGTGAATACGAATCCCGACTGTGAGCGAGAGTCATCTCGGTCAGTCTGAAAACTAGCGTCAGTGTAACATCTTATAGTGAGCTCTTCATCAACACCTCCGTATACGAGAAACATATCAGTGGTGTTTCTCAAGTATTTCAGTATGTTCTTTACAGCCGTCCAGTGAGCTAGTCCTGGTGTCTGTTGGTACCGACTTGTCACGCTCAGTGCAAACGAGACATCTGTTCGTGTACAGAGCATGGCATACATGATAGATCCAATATCAAAGGCTAATGGGATCGATGCCATTTGGCTTATCTCGCGCTCCGTTTTAGGTGCTTGAGATTTGTCCAAGATTGTTCCCTTAGTCATGGGAACAGCTCCTTTCTTGGATTCGCTCATGTTGAAATGAGCTATGATCTTATCAACGTATGTGCTTTTACTGAATCC
>JBCNJP010000007.1:36847397-36870321 GCA_039602395.1 Deinandra increscens subsp. villosa | reverse complement strand
AAGGAGATGATCATTTGAGAACCAATTTGGTTTGAGAACTTTTGAGAACCAATTTAAGGCACTAGTTTATATATATGGAAATCCCCCCCATGAATTTGAATGCTTCCCCCCTGAAAATTAGTGGCTCAGAATGGTTCTCAAAAGTTCTCAAAAGAAAAAGTTCTCATTTGAACCTAACCCTATTTATATATATCTAAATATATATATATTACGTATATATATATATATATGTATATATAAATCTTATTTATGTCCTTTATCATTTATCTTAAATAATCAATTACGTACTTGACCCTATCTGGTATTACTTGATGGACGTAATTACCCTTATTAGATAGACTAGGGTTTCCCCTTGGGTGTATAAATAGAGCCCTTTGGGAGAGAATAAAAGGTTAATCACCACACATATTCGACCTCTCTCTCTTCTCTCTCGGCTCTCTCTCTCTGTTTCGTGAATCCTCACGAAACCTTACACCATCATAAACAACTATACATCCTAAAGGGGAACCAAGACTATTAACAGGAATGGACAACCTGACTGCTGCTGATCTCAATCAGTTCACCACAGGTAATCTTTACATATTATTATCTGTTTTATATTAATGATTTCAGGATTCGATCAACATTATTAGGATTAAAGATGTTGGAAAGTTAACAATGATCAGGGCTTTAAGATTCATAAAGTAAGTAGGTAATACATCGAGTGATGGAAATGAAAGTATGGAGCTGTTATAAAAATTGTTATATTAAACGGCATAACAAACAGAGAGTTCGTATTAACCATTTGATCCGTTTCAAAGAAACATAACTTACATAAAAAAGGGGGAAAAGGGGGTAAAACTAAGTTGGGTTTCATGGTCTAATATTATTATTCAAATTTTTAGCTTTTAGTCTGTAATTTCAATTACATAAATTTTAGGCCTTTCATATTCATAGAGAAAAATTTGACCTTTTTTTAATCCAATTTGGTCACCTGATGTCTCAACAAAGTCTTTTTGATGGAGACCAAGATTCAAACCTTGACAATGGTATAAGATAGGTGAAATAAAAAAACTTGCCGTTTAAAAAAAAAATAATTTTTATTCTGATAAGATTTAAAGTGAAAATTTGTGAGAACTTTTATGTCTACTTTTGCCAAAGGACATTAGAAAATTGAAGGACATTTATGAGCTTTAATTTTTTTCTATTTTTCATCTTAATTGTGTCTCTTACGTAATTATGATTACTTTAGCAAATCTTTAATGAATATTTTGTTTAATATTTTGATTACTGATGCATTTACATTTGGTTTTTGGTTTCTTCCTTTACATGATATGAAGAGGTTTTACTTTTTCATTTTACCTGTGATAGTTGAATTTATATTTTATTTGTGTATAAATATGTTTTTAATCGGTTAAAAGATTTTTGTATGATTAAACAAACTTATTAATCAGAAAACGTAATCGTAATTTGATTATTTTTAATTGCAATCTCAAAATCTAAGATGAAACAGTTTGACTTTCAGTTAAAGTCAACTGTTTTTGCATAGCTTTTTAACTCAACCTCTCTTATTTCAATCACTATAGCTTTTTAACTCAACCTCTCTTATTTTAATCACTATCATCATGATTGTAGGTGTTAAAGATATTTTACTACCCTCATTTCATTTTTAGAACAATAGTATAGTTAGCTGCACCAAGGCGGTCTAATTTAGGAATATCGCACGATATTTCAACATCTATGTTATATATCCGGTGACAGAAACGATAAGGATCGAGGATTCAAATGAAAAGATAGACAACGATCGAATTGGGATACAGATTCACCACCTGATTCGAACCGCAGAGCGTCCTAAACTGAATATCGGATACAGAAAATCACCACCGAGATTCGAGAATAGGTTCCAAAGAACACCACCCAAGTTACTACCTTGGATTAGCAATGGAAAAATTTATGATCTCTCAAACTAGAGAACACAAACCATTTTTTTCTATAAACTCAAACTTCACTTTTCTTTCATTCATGATAAACCAGTACATATATATGTTGAGATTCTACCCACGTAATACATTTAATAAACTAGAAGAAACTAAGTACTACTTATAAAACATGAAAACAACCTAATTAAGCATAGAAATAAAAACTACTTTGTAACAAAAAAAAGAAACATGGATTAGAAAACAAAGGGTTGTGGCGACGTGGGTAAAAAGAGTTTGCATGAATTTGTTTATTTTTATTTTTTAATTTTGTTCAACCGAATTCGTGGAGTTCCATCCATATCATTTTAGGATCCGGAAATGGTGATCCGTTTGATGCCTCCGACCTATATCCTTTTGCTTTTTTCGAACCTGAAAAATATAGACGGTTAAATTATTCAAAATTCCAACGAATATTTCCGGCGTAGATTTGCCGCTATCAATCTGATTGCGGTTAAATTGCATGTAAAGTTAAGCATTTGCAATTCCTACAGGCCAACAACTGTTTAAATGAAAGCTTACCTCTCTATGAGTATTTTGTATAACGTCTTTAAGATGGGACACAACTCGACTGGTGCAACAGGGTTTTCTTTTTCCCATTTGGATGAAGTACATTTAAGATTGACTCAGAAGCTCATAAAACGCTCCCACTGTAGATACTCCCTGTAAAAAAAAAAGAATGAAGGAAAGGTTGTTAAGCAGTATAGATGGAACCCTATTCCTCAGGCTTACATGCAAGAGAACCATTTTTAATAATAAGATTCAACTTCTACAAAAATATATTTTTATTTTAAGATCCTACTTCAATAATAGAAAACAGTACACGAAAGGAGACATTAGTTTTTTGAAAAGAGAAACTAAACTCCAAAAGAGTTGAACGTATAACCGTTTAAATGGAAATAGAAAACCGTTGGGTTTACAAATCCAAGACCATTTGTAATAAACATATGTAAGTACCACAATATAGCAAATTTGTACACCAACATTTACAGCTAGTAAGTAAGATGCAAGAGGTAGAATATACAACATGTAGTGATGCAGTATAAAAGGAAAAGGTCGCATGCTATAAAAAAGAACAAACCTGATTCAAAATATGAAGCGAATAGAGTGTCAAAGCTGCAACAATAATAAGGAAAAGATAAAACATGTTCTACCAGTGCGTAGATAAAGTAATTTTAAACCAATATTAACCTGTAGCAAAAATGAATTCTTAATTGAAGTAATGACACTGAGAATGGGGTGTGCACAACTACAACAAAACAGTAAGAAATCACACTTTATGCATA
Organism: Deinandra increscens subsp. villosa; assembly: GCA_039602395.1. Taxonomy (NCBI): domain Eukaryota; kingdom Viridiplantae; phylum Streptophyta; class Magnoliopsida; order Asterales; family Asteraceae; genus Deinandra; species Deinandra increscens. The sequence goes on along the minus strand of JBCNJP010000007.1, from coordinate 36,867,080 downwards.
CAAATAATTGAATCCAGTACACAAGTACACAGGTAAAAGCATGTGTAAAAAGGCACATAAAAGAGCTGGTATGTATATATGTTAAATAAGGCATGACAGTAAGAAACAGGAAGGGGGGGGGGGGGGGGGTTTAAAAAGGGCATAGCAGTAGCATAGGCAGATAAGAATAATGAGGATAAATCATTAAGATAAGAAAGTAGAGTAGGCTGGTATAAACACTAAAAAGAGTCTTGTTAAAAGAAGTAAATACTCTCATTAGATGCCCATATTAATTGTAACATTCAAACTTTAATTTTTGATCTTGAGCAACAGTTACATGAGTAAAACTTTCCACTGAATCTTATTATGTCATGAGTAAATGAGTAAGGCCAAGGCCCTGTTTGTTTTTTCAAAAAGCTCTTAGTGAGCTCTAAAGTCTGATTCATTAAAACGTTTTAAGAGGAAGACCCGTTTGTTTTTTATTTGTTATTAAGAGGTTCAAGATCTTAATATCCCCTAACCATCAAGATGTAAAATCGGCTCTCAAAGCCTCTTAACCCCCCCCCCCCCCCCCAAAAAAAAAAAAACATTCATGTCTCTCAAATCGCTCTCATCAGCTCTCCCTCTCCAAATCCGTTCTGCCTCCACCACCGTCTCTAGCGAGGCTATTTCTCTGACGACGCTTCGGCTCCGGCCTCCACCATCAAGAAATCGGTGGGTTACCTTTTCAAATCATTTTCATAACCAGAATAGGCGTCGTAGGGAGAAGAAGAACGAAGCACCGCCACATCACCGTACGAGCACTGGTGCTGCGATTTCACTTTCTTCTTGCAACGGTTTTGTATTCATCTTCTCCGTTTACTCTCCCCATATTAAGGTATTTTCTTTCTTTCAATTCTAGTCTTCTTATTTTTATTAAAATTTTAAAGTTTATTTTTTTCGCTGATTACATGCTTCGATTTTCATGTCCGAACTTATGTGTAAAATGATTCAGAATAAGCATAAGATAAGAATACAAAATAAATTGACGATCTAACCGAATCGAAGACGCAACGAACGGATAGCAATCCGATGGCAGGAACGATCCCTGAAAATAGAAGACAAGAAAACCAGAGGAATCAGGCTTGTGTTTGACACAATTCCCTTAAACAGATTCGCCATATGTTTCCAGGGTACACCGGTTCGAAGCAGCGTGTACTGCCGGACTATGATCCTTGCCTGAAATGAAGATCAGAATGAAGCAAAGAAATCCAAACCGTTCAGAATGAACCAACAGCAAAATGAGATCGATGTGTGTCTATGTTGTATCTCCTTTCACGAAAATCTCTTCAAATCATTTTCATAACCAGAATAGGCGTCGTAGGGAGAAGAAGAACGAAGCACCGCCACATCACCGTACGAGCACTGGTGCTGCGATTTCACTTTCTTCTTGCAACGGTTTTGTATTCATCTTCTCCGTTTACTCTCCCCATATTAAGGTATTTTCTTTCTTTCAATTCTAGTCTTCTTATTTTTATTAAAATTTTAAAGTTTATTTTTTTCGCTGATTACATGCTTCGATTTTCATGTCCGAACTTATGTGTAAAATGATTCAGAATAAGCATAAGATAAGAATACAAAATAAATTGACGATCTAACCGAATCGAAGACGCAACGAACGGATAGCAATCCGATGGCAGGAACGATCCCTGAAAATAGAAGACAAGAAAACCAGAGGAATCAGGCTTGTGTTTGACACAATTCCCTTAAACAGATTCGCCATATGTTTCCAGGGTACACCGGTTCGAAGCAGCGTGTACTGCCGGACTATGATCCTTGCCTGAAATGAAGATCAGAATGAAGCAAAGAAATCCAAACCGTTCAGAATGAACCAACAGCAAAATGAGATCGATGTGTGTCTATGTTGTATCTCCTTTCACGAAAATCTCTTCATGTATATATACATGAAGAGTTCTACCCACAAAAGGTTGTCATTATTATGATCTTAAAGGTTCTCCATTATGATCCTTAATTAACGATCATAAATAGTCGGTTTAGGATGTGAGGAGTCTTTGCCACACCAAAAGACTAGTCTAGAATTTTCTAGAACCTAGTCAAAATGAGTAAAAATTTGCTTCTCTCGGACCCGAGTTTCCGGAGGTGCATTCGTGTCCGTAGGTCGTGCGGGCACGCCTTGGACTTTTGACCCATCGAACCACTTTATGCACCCCCCCCCCTTCCGCATGTGTAGGTGCCAGAGTAAAACACATCCAAAGCTTTGACAAAGCTTGGATATATGGTCCTTATAAACTAAAATTGCTTGAACGCGTGGATCTTCTACTTAGTTGTAATGAAAACAATGTAAACGAGTAAAACACAGAGAGTAAATACAAATGACATGTATTAACCACATAGATGACCACAAAGTACACAGAGAAGATATATCCAGAAAAACTTTACAATTCTATACAAGATGATCTATTTATACAAGCTGAAATACGATTGGCTGAACCTCAAGTTCGGCCACACGTTCGGAGCTGTCCGAACTCCAGGTTTGCTGGGAGTTCGGACCTCAGCTATATTGTGTGATCCGTCTTGTATTCGATACTTCACATGACGATCAAGGACCATGTATCAACAAACTCCCCCTCGGCATGTGCAGTATTATATCCTCTATTCAAACTTGTATCTTATATCTTCAATCAAACTCTTCCTCGATCTTGACGATGAGTTCAATCTTGAATACTTGATATTGTATCGTGTGTAATCTCTTTATCAACTATCTTCAGAAGACTTGAAGTTGTGATGTTCTCTTTCCACTTAGAAACCTGCCAACATAAATAATCTTGGTGCAAAATGTCTCTTCGAGACTCCAAAATATTTTGATTTTGGAAATTGATTTTGTATTTCGTGTTGATCAATCGATAACAAATAAGAAACAAAATCTTTTTGGCTTTTAGAAATTTTATATCAAAACACACCTAAAATCTTTTTAGTATTTTCTGATAAGAAAAGGAAAAGCATTACAAAATTAGATACTATTTTTGTCTTTTGTGAGAAAGATCACAACTTGGGATCATATTGGTTATCACATGCTGAACTACATTTCAATTTCAATTATTGAAGCACATAAGACATGCCGATTGTAGATATAATTTGACCAACTTTAAACTCTGGCACAATCATACTCATAACATCTGGATATGTTAAGATATTGATTCGATTTGCATTGACCAGTGTACCCCACACTATCAGACATACTCAGATATGCTTTTGCTTATCACATTTTATGATTTCATTTGTGATTTTAATCACATAATGATTGTAACCATGATATAGTCAACTATGTTCCATGCAAAAAGAAATAAGAACGTTAAATCGTCTACCTTAAGGTTGATCTTTCGATACGCAGATAAGGCCTCAGATTTAACAAAATAAGAAAATAAAACAAGTTGAAGTTGTATAACTCAACAATAATCAGGTCGGTACTTCCGTACACGCAGAGAAAGTCCGATGAGTTATATGAAACACTAAGGAAAATAAAGCAGAACGTCAAACGAACGACGATCAGGTCGGTCTTTCGACACGCAGAGAAAGTCCGATCGTTTGACAAAATAAATAAAATCGAACAAGTTTAAATCTTTGCAAAATGAACACATGTATACACAATGACTTCTCATTTTATTTTTCACATATCTTTTTCTTGATATATCATGAAATATGCATCAAGATGTTGTCCACTAGGTCAACCATCAGATTTAGTGTATATCACATTTGCATACTTTCTGATTTGCCGAGCCTACCTAGTACATCGAACAAATGATCTTATGGCTTTTTCATCTACTTTATCCATGAGTCAGACACTGTCAGCCAATGTACCATCATTTCCCAAACATGTCGGATACAATTTCTCATTTTTCAATGTTTTTGGCTTTTTGCATTTTTCAAATGTTTTTGTCTTTTTCAAATTTCTCCCCCTAAAAATGCCAACTCTATTTATAGATTTTCATTTTTACTATTTGAAAAACAACACACAATTTTTGTATTTTTGCAAAAACAAACTCCCCCTCAGGATGAGACGAAGTGAAAAACAAGAAAAATGATCAATTAACACGAAACTAGCAGTTTAGCATTTTAAAAAACAAAATTGATTTTGAAATTTAAGTTAATTAGAACAGATATTTCACAATCAGCAATTTTTCAATCACCGAAAGGTCTTCCTGAAACACTTGCTTAACACCAAATAAACCATTAGTCGCGTTGGGATCGACTCGAATCAACAGCATCGGGTCGCCCGGTGTCTTCCACAAAGTCCTTGTTGGCCTTGGAAACAACCTTTGGTTTCCAAATTTGCAAAAGTTTTAATTTTTTATCGGAACCAGAATCAGATTCAACCGACGAACTTGATTTAGACCAAGACGATTTACAAGTTGATTTAATCTTTGGGGACCATGGTTCATCAAAAAGTTGACCTTTGTTATCCACATATTTTGCAGTTTTGTGGATATATGCAACTGTCGGGCAATCAGCAGCAAGATGTTCCGGTTGACGACATACATAACAAAGTCGTTCTCTAAAATTGTTTAAAAATTGTTCTGATTTTTGAGAATCGGATGAATGTTCAGATTGAAGGTTATCAAAGAAACCATCAGAAGAATCATACCTAGGAGATGGACTCCTTGAAGATGAAGATCTTCCAGAATAATAAGAAAATTCCTTCTGAGATGGTGATTTCTTTGCAACTTTTGGATTAGGAACCTTCTCAGCCTTCACTGATTTCTTTGCATGAACCGGTTCTTCCAACACTTCGTAACCTAAACCTTTGTGTTTAGATCCTTGAGTCTTTGAAGATTTGGACGAAGAACCTGAAGCAACTCTTGACTTAGCGACACTAGTAAATCTATCTTTGATATCTTTCAGCTTGTTCTTCTCAATCAACACTTTTTCTTCTTCGGTTGCAGATGAAGAACTTGAAGCAACCTTATCAAAAATCTGTTCATTTTCCAGAAGCATAGACTTTGAAACAAATTTTGGAGCTTCTCCCAAAGGTTTCTCCTTCTGTTTAGATTTAGACTTGTTCTTCTTGGGTGGAGTGACAAACTTTGAATAATCATGTCCTTCAGCCTTAGGATCAAGCGGGGCAGAAGTAACTTCAATTAAATCCACTGGTTGAGGAACCAAATGAACATCCTCTTTTTGAGAACTTTCTGATCTCTGATCCTGTTTGTATATGAAATTTAGCAATGTCGGAGACAAATTGCAATTCTTCACTTGTCGTTTTAGCTCTAAAATTTCCAATTTCAAATCATTGATCTGTTGATGAGCCTCAAACACCTCCTTTTGTGACTTGATGAACTTTGCATTGAGATCATCATATTCATAAGTTTGTAACTTCTTGATCTCACATTCTGCAAACAGTTCTTAAAGAACACTTTCTCTCTTCTGTTTATAGATCTCAACATCCTTAGTTAATACTTCATTCTTTTCCCAGTACATAACATTCTCATCTTGAAGCATAGAGATCTTATTTTGCAATTTTTCAACAGTAACAACAGTTGTAGCAATAAGAGCAGTAGCTTTTCTCAAACAGATTTTCAAAATTTTGAGCTGCGTCTAAAGCTTCAGCTTTAGCCTTCGCACATTCTTCAGCCAATTGAGCCTTTTCTTTTAAAACATCGTCATGAACATGAACTAATTCATAATACTTCTTTTGAAAATCTTCCACCTCTTTCTTGAGCACCACAATTTCTTCAGTTGATAATTGACATCTTTGTTCAAAACCGGCAACCTGCTGAAGTAATCTTTTACATTTAAGACATTCAAACTCGTCAACCTTTGAACTTATAGAAACTTTAGGTAATTCTTCTTGAACCAAAGATACACTTGAAGAAGAATCAGACCCAGTTAAAAAGTTGTCATCATCAGCATGTTGAACAGTTAAAGCAATTGAGATTGGAGTATGATTCTTTTTAACTGCTGAATCTGCATTCCAAGCAAATTCATTTGAATGCACAAATGTATCGGTCCAATCATGAGCAAGAGTAGCAGATTTTTGCTCAACCTTTTCAGCTTTATTTGATGGATGAAAAACTAAATGTGCATGCTGACCAGTCTTCAATTTACTTTCTGCAGAACTTGGACATTCTCGAGCAAAGTGACCATAAACTAAACACTTATAACATTTCACCTTAGACTTGTCCAATCCAATCTTCCCTTCCTGATTCAGTCTCTTCTTACCAATTATATTGAAAATTTTCTTTGTTCTACGAACCAACATAGCATATTGCCAATTTAGATCTATTTCCTCCAAATGATCATAATCAATCTGATCGTAATCTTCATTTGCTAACTCAACATTACTCACAGAACCAATGATAACACCAAAGTATGAGATACTAATGCAGACATCAATGCATTATAATTATCAACAGTTTGAACAGACAATGCACTTTGAGTCGAAGAACTTGGCATTGACACAGTACAACCAGCAGAAGAATAACTTGGAATTTCAGATTTACCTTCCAGAAATGTTGTAGGAGGAGCAGAACTAAGAATATTAGACTTCCCAACATTCATTGTAGAGTCATTTTCACCATGTTACACTGCAGGATTCTGAATTTGTGTAGGAAGTGATTTATTCACCATTAATTCCATATCTCGAGCCTGAATTCTTTGAACCAAATCATTGAAAGACAATCCTGAAAAATCCTTATCGTGAGTAATCATCATCACATAATTCTCCCATTTTTCAGGCAAAGCTTCCAAGATCTTTTCTTTCATATCAACCTCTTCTTTAGTAAGATTCACCAAACGCATTTCACTCATCAAATGAGCGAATCTTGCAATCAAATTGGGAATCGTTTCATTTTGATAATGCTTAAAACTATCAAACTCTTTTTTTCAAAACCTTTTGTCGACTTTTCTTGTATTGGTCATTGCCTTCACATCGTTTTTCCAAAGCATCCCATAGACTTTTTGATGTGTAATTACCAGCAAATTGATGAAGTAACTCTTTAGGCAATGCCATCGTTAAAGTACCATATGTCTTTTTCTCAGCTTGATAAGCTTTCTTTTGTTCAGATGACATTTTTCTTTGAAGAATAGGTTCACCAGTTTCATCTTTAGGGTAAACATATTGCTCAGTGAAAGCTAACCACATATCAATGTCATTTGTATCGACAAACGCTTCAAACCGTTTAACCCAACTATGATAATCTTCCAATTTAGCAATTTGGGAACTTTCTGACTTGTTCCGATTTCATTATCATAATTCATCATTGTTTGCATCGTAGCTTGAACCGAATTTTGAATAGGCGTGAACGCTTGAAAATCGGACATTTTCAAAAAACAGGTTACTGTTCACTCCGAACCTCGACCGAACCTCCTCCGAACTATCTCCGAACTTAGTTCTCGCCGAACTCTCACCGAACATGACCTTCAGACAAAAGAATAACCTCAACACCGAACTAGCTCCGAATGAGGACCGAACTCCCACCGAACTTGCTCCGAATTCTCACCGAACCAAGAAAAGTGACCGATCTCCGTCCGAACTTGGAGTTCGGAGCGGTTACACCGAACGTGTCCGAACCTCAAACGAGACAGATTTCACTCGACGTCATTTTCTCGATTTTCAATGTTTTTTACTGGAATTTTCAACAGAAATTCAAGCAAACTTGATAGAAACAACACAAGAATGAATTCTTGATTAAAAGCACACTCAAAACAATCAAACGAACTCAAAAATGATTGACATTTTCGCAAAAATGTGAATTTGAACTCAAAACTCCGAGAAACACTGATTTCCGATTAGTAGAGCAAACCAAATGCTCTGATACCACTTGAAATTGCTTGAACGCGTGGATCATCTACTTAGTCGTAATGAAAACAATGTAAACGAGTAAAATACAGAGAGTAAATACAAATGACTTGTATTAACCACAGAGATGACCACAAAGTACACAGAGAAGATATATCCAGGAAAACTTTACAATTCTATACAAGATGATCTATTTATACAAGCTTAAATACGATTGGCCGAACCTCAAGTTCGGCCACACGTTCGGAGCTGTCCGAACTCCAGGTTCGCTGGGAGTTCGGACCTCAGCTATATTGTGTGATCTATCTTGTATTCGATACTTCACATGACGATCAAGGACCATGTATCAACATAAACCAACTCAACCTTTGTTCCCACACCAATGTGGGATAACCAAACTCATTTGAGATTGACATCTCATTCACACACATTTTTCCAACATTTCATAAATCAGAATGCATTTCTATTTCTTTCCATTGGCGCAAGTAGTGATTTAGGTTTTATTTATACAAATGTTAATAATTGCAAGTTGATCAACCACCGATCTCATTTTACGCATATGCTTAGATCTTTTCTTCAACCATCGATTTCATTTTACACAGATGCTTAGAACTATTGTTGTGGTTATTAATGATTAGTTTAGCATGGAGCTTCGTTTTTAGCCTACTCTCTGGTTCATTTTCATATCGATAAGTTTGCACACTAATTCTTTAATGAAATGCTAAAGAAATTCTTTGCACACAATGAACACTGTCTCCTAGGTGCTTTCTTTTCTATCGTCTTTTTAGTGATCAATTCACAAATACATATAGAGAGCTCATACAAGCTATTGCCATTTCAATGAAAATTACACATGCTCAAAGCTTTTTATGTTTTATAAGACAAGTTAATTTTTTAACTTAACAGTATAAATTTAACATTTAAAATGGTAAAACAAACATATATTAATATTCAGATGTTTTACAAAAAAACACCATTAATCATTCAGATTTTAGACATTTGAACCACCTCTTAATTTTCAGAGGTGGTATTCAGATTTAGACATAAACCTCTTACAGAAAATAAATGGGGCCTAAATCTATATAAAGGGTTAAAACAAGCAAACTTAGCAGTGAAACTTAAAGTTTGATGAAATTATAAATGTAATAATTCTTCATCAAGAATAAGTGGATTTATGAATCTGCCTTAAAATGAGTGGGAGCAACTAATACAATAGTTGCCCTTATATACACTCTAACTGGCAAGAGTTAATTTAGTTTTGTTGCATAGGTCAAAGCGACTTATTCTCGCGTAATTTTGATATTAAAATTTAGAGATTCTTCTTATATAATAAGCATCGAAATTCCACAAGATCAACCAAATGATACATTATTTAGTCTCATAAGGCTTGACTGTGTGTTTACACATTACAACATGTAGTGCTTCTCTTAGCACTACGTCAAAATGTGGCTTTGACCACTGTTTTTTTGAACGCATAGCCACTGTTTTGAAAAAAACGTGGCTAAAGGTAAGAAACACTAGCTTTAGCCACACATATTTTGTACCCGTGGTCAAATATATAGCCTTTGGACCCTTTTAGCCAGTTTTTTTTGTTTATATGACAACAAGAATCAGGTGCAGTGACTTTAGCCACTGTTTTACAAAAACATGTGGCACTTATTTGTCACACTTAAAAAGGAGTCGTGAAAGTCACCAAACGGCCACATATTTTTTATGATTTTTATTCCTGTGACCAAAAAGGAATGTATGGCCACGCTTAAATAATGTTGTGTGACGAAAGAGTAGATTTATTACTTAGTAGTTAAAAAAACAAAACTATTAAGTATATATTATGCGTGGCTAAATATGAGCAATGGCCACTGTTTTTACTTAGTTATGTGGCTAAAAGCTAGTACATATGGCCACTATTATTAGGTTGTGTGACTAAATATTAGGTTGTGAGTGACAAAAATCTATTACCTACGGCCATATATATTAACCGTGACTAAATGGTAGGTTGTGAGTGACAAAAATCTATTTTATGGTCACGGTAAGATATTGAACGCGTGGCGAAAGGAGACAATTTGTTTCCCTCTAAAACAACGCGCTTTTTTTTTCATTTACACCAATTCGAGCGTGTTCAAATCTGCTACCCTATATATAAATCATCATTGTTATTTTCCTTTACCGCCATCCCTTTCTTGATCTCAAATTCTCTACACTAATTCGCGCATATCAAATGGCCGATAATCAACTCTCCCTTAATTACTGATATGTGAAGAATAATCATATCTTTTTGGTTTACAGTAAAAAGAGAAGAAGATCCTTCAAGTCCCACAAATCTGTTATTAAAAACAACGATAAGCATCTTGAGGCAACTCCATGCGCAGAAGATTCCAGATTGTTTTGCCTACTCTATTGAGGCAACGAAATTATTCCGTGTCCTTGATACAAAATTCAATGAATTTGTATCCGAAGAAAATGAAGAAGATGAAGATGAAATTGTCCAAACTTGGGAGTATTTAAGTTCTACTAACCAGATTGAAGTGAAATACATGAACACAGAAGAGAGTAAAAAAATTTCTGTGGAGGAAATTGTGGGATCTTATGATATGAACTTTCTAAAAAATTGAGTGAAATTCCCCTGATTAACAAAGATGGGAATGATTCCGGAAATGAAATTCAACAACAGGTGAAGGATACGGCTGCCGATTGGGTTCAAGATCCTAAAAACAGTGGTCAGATTGAAGAAGGACGTGATGATGATGATGGTGATGATGATGATGATGATGATGATGATGATGATGATGATGATGATGATGATGATGATGATGATGATGATGATGATGATGATGATGGTGATGATGATGATGATGATGGTGGTGATGCTGATGATGCTGATGATGATGATGATGATGATGATGATGATGATGATGATGATGATGATGATGATGATGATGATGATGATGATGATGATGATGATGATGATGATGATGATGATGATGATGATGATGATGATGCTCATGATGATGATGATGATGATGATGATGATGATGATGATGATGATGATGATGATGATGATGATGATGATGATGATGATGATGATGATGGTGATGATGATGATGATGATGATGATGGTGATGATGATGATAATGATGATGATGATGATGGTGGTGATGATGATGATGATGATGATGATGATGATGCTGATGATGATGCTGATGATGATGATGATGATGATGATGATGATGATGATGATGATGATGATGATGATGATGATGATGATGATGATGATGATGATGATGATGCTGATGATGATGATGATGATGATGATGATGATGCTGATGATGATGATGATGATGATGATGATGATGATGATGATGATGATGATGATGATGATGATGATGATGATGATGATGATGATGATGATGATGATGCTGATGCTGATGCTGGTGATGATGATGATGATGATGATGATGATGATGATGATGATGATGATGATGATGATGATGATGATGATGATGATGATGATGATGATGCTGATGCTGATGCTGGTGATGATGATGATGATGATGATGATGATGATGATGATGATGATGATGATGATGATGATGATGATGATGATGATGATGATGATGATGCTGATGATGATGATGATGATGCTGATGATGATGATGCTGATGATGATGCCGCTGATGATGATGATGCTGTTGATGATGATGATGCTGATGATGATGATGATGATGATGATGATGATGATGATGATGATGATGATGATGATGATGATGATGATGATGATGCAAGTTCAGGATACATATTTGAAGATTGCAGTGATCCGGATTATTAGTTAATTGATGTATATGTTTATGAACAAATTAAGAATAATTTTTTATATGTTTAATTTGCTAACAGATATTAGTAGTTAGAATTGAATATATGATGGTTATATATGTTTATCATGTTTGATTATCTTGTGATATGTCCACTCATATTAAACTTGTTTGCGTGACAAATTATGATAAATGGTCACGGTATATTAATTTTGGGTGGCAAAAGAAGACTAACATTCGACGACGCTTGTAATCATTACTATTTCATTTACTTTTTCATTTACTTTATCGTTCTAATCTCTATCTACTACGCCTCTCGAGTATCGATATATACTTATCTCTGTATCAGTTTTCATCATCATCTCCACCATGCGCCTTTTCTCCCAGTCTCTCTCTCTCTCTGTTTTTCGTCCATCATCACCGGCAAAAAAATGTGAATTGGCATCACTCAAATGTGGATAACGAAGTTATCATCTTCACCACTGAAATTCGATTGAAATTTGCGTCTCAGATTTGGTAAATTTTTCTTGTGCAGGGAAATATTGCACTCTGTATCTCTTGGGAGCAGATTTTAAGTTATTGTGGAAACCATGGAGATGAGGAGTCTCAAATGGTTCATACAAATGCTTTACTGAGAGTAGATTTTAAGTTATTGTATAATTTTATAACAGTCAGCAGTAAGGGCACATGATGAGGTTTGCAGAACTTGTATTCTTCAGGTGCTTCTCTCCCTTTTGGCCCCACGAACCTGATTTTTATTCAGCCGATTCTTCTCCCTTTTGATCAGAAGAAAGTGCTTGTGAGAAAGCAAAGAGGGATTAATTTGTCACATCTTTTGGCCCCACGAACCTGATTTTTCTTCAGCCGCTTCTTCTCCCTTTTAAGGTAGTAGTTTTTCGGTTGTAGTTTTATAGATCAATGTATTAATGGAATCATACCTTTTGGATTATATATGTAATTGTGTTTGTTAAAGCAACAGTTGATTTTGTTTGTTTATTTTTTACTTTTATTGACTTTGGTTTGGTCAAAGAGAGGAGACCTACAGGCACAATCAAAACAAGGAAACACTTGACTCACAAATTAAGATCCACAATATTCCAGAATACATAAAAAAAAACCAAATATTATTGAGACTGTAATTTGCCAAAATTCAAAAACATTATAATGATCAATTAATCGGTATTACGTAATATCATTCCAGTACACTCAGCTCTATGGAAAACATTGTCATGTGGATCTACGGGTGGAAATACTTTATCGTTGTGAGGAAAAACTACTGCACTAAATTTCTCATTGGTATCGTCTGCATAATAATCTCTGTAATTTCTGGGAGGTGTCATAAAGACAATATGCAATTTTTAATCCAGCTGGTCTTTGACGTAAAACAACTGTCACGCGTGTAACACAAAAATGAACGGGTCCTCCTTGTGACCCAGTCTTTTAAGGTTGACGAAAGTGTAACCAAGACTATCTTTTTTGACCCCATGTGTATTCTCAACCAGTCGCACATAAACAGAGGGATGCTTTTAATATGGTATTCTAGTAGCTATATCTCTTTTAAAACCCCATAGTAAGGTTTTTGTCCATAGGTTAATACCTCGTTAGAGATGTGCATGTCATTTACCTCTACACCAACCCCGTTGTTCTGGTAAACCCTACCCTCTTGAAATTTTATACGAAATGAATAGCCATTGATGTCATATACTTCATATTTCCTCACGCTTCTGTGTGGACCATGTGAAATCCACCTAACGGTCTCTGATATAGTTTCTGGGTACTCCGCCATCTCCTTTTTTAACCAGAAATTCATAGTAGGTTCATCAGGAGAGTTCATTAGGAATAGGAAGGTTATAGCTCTTCCGAAAATCAAATAAAGTTGTTTCAGACAACTCAGGTCAGTTGTTTTGGAAAGTTACAGTTCAACCGGAAATTAAAACAATAAGAAAATAGTTTCAGTTCACTAGGAAGGTTATAGTTCATCCGGATAGAAAATAGAGTTGTTCCGGACAACTTAGGTCAGTTGTTCAGGAAAGTTACAGTTCATCCGGAACTAAAACAATATGAAAATAGTTTCAGTTCACTTGGAAGGTTATAGTTCATCCGGATAGAAAATAGAGTTGTTCCGGATAACTCAGGTCAGTTGTTCAGGAAAGTTACAGTTCATCCGGAATTAAAACAATAAGAAAATAGTATCCATTCACCAGGAAGGTTATAGTTCATCAGGATAGAAAATAGAGTTGTTCCGGACAACTCGGGTCATTTGTTCAGGAAAGTTACAGTTCATCCGGAATTAAAACAATAAGCAAATTTAGCTAACCTTGTTGCGTAACCATTTACCAATTGTTGTGCTCTGCTTCTTCGTCAGCTCATTTAGTCTACTACCAGGATGTTCCTTTTTAAAAAAAATCATGTGTTCTCTGCAATTACATGAATTGAAGTTATCTATAAAAGTTTATAATTAATTAAACAGATCAAAAAAGGTTAATAATCTAAATTACTTACTCGATATAATGCTCAATTTCAGGCGTATTTAGCAACACAAATAAATGCTCTTTCGGGAGGAGCTCTGGAGAGACTTCAATTGATCTGCCAGCTGACCCAGGACTTCCATCCGCACTGCTATGCTTATTTGTTGGAACACCAATATAGTTGTAATGTGTTTTTGGTATTCGATGACAAACTCAATCGTTTCTTCTACAATGTTCTCCTCAGCAATGCACCCTTCTTGATAAGTTTTGTTTCTCACGTGGCCCTTAATTACCTTCATACACCTTTTAAATGGATACATCCATCGAAAGCATATTGGGGCACATAATTTTACCTCCCTAGTAAGGTGCACCGTCAAATGAAACATAACATCAAAAAATGATGGCGGAAAATATTTCTCAAGTAGGCATAGTGTGACAGCAAGATCTGCTTGCAATTCATCTAGTTCTTCGACGTTGATCTCTTTGTTGCATATTGATTTGAAAAAAATAAACAAAGCCTGATAATAGCATATATTGTCGGTTCAGGCATGATTGACCGAATTGCAATCGACAGAAACTGTTGCATCAGCATATGAAAATCATATGACTTGAGCCCCACAAGTTTCTTGTCCTTTAGACTAACCAAACTAGAAAAGTAAGAGCAATAGCCTTGTGGAACTTTCAAGTTATATAACGAGTCATAAAACTTTTCTTTTTCATCTTTTTGTAACGTGTAACACACTGCAGGAAGTACTCTGTTGTTCTTGTTCTGTTTAGGATGCAACTCTGGTCTTAACTGCAAAAAGTTCAGATCCTTTCTAGCATTCAATCCATCGTTTGTCTTTCCGGAAGGTTGAGCAGAGTTCCATCAAGACTCTCATCCACATTCTTTTCAATATGCATGAAATCAATGCAATGTTGGACAGTATTATGCCTCCAATATCTAAGTCTTCGAAACCATATATTGAATTCTTCCAATATTGTGGCTTCTCTTTTATGTTTCTTTTTCTCTTATCAATCTTCCCCCTCTTCCGATTGAGGTCTCAGGGATTTCTGAATCAGTACACATTTATCCCTTTCCCCATTTATTCCTGATATTTTGAACTTCGTTGTATATCTGTTATCCGGTCATAGGATCTGCAGCAGCTTCGAACTCTTGTTTACCATTGAAGGCCTCTGTTTGCTTTCGGAAGGCATTCGTAGGTGGTAGATATCTTCAGTGACCAGCATAACACTACTTGGCTGAGAAAGGAAGCCTAATGCATTTAGTTTGTGTTCGACATACAACACAACCATTGAATCCACTGTACGTGCAACCACAAAGTGTACCAACTGCAGGGTAATCATTAATCGTCCTTAAAATAACTGAACACATAGTAAACCGTTCTTGCGCATACGCATCATATGTTTCCACACCAGCCTCAAATAACAGTTCTAAGTCATTAATCAATGGTTCCAGAAACACATCAATATCGTTTCCAGGCGCTCCCGATATTAATAAAGAAAGCATGAGGAACTTCCGTTTCATACACAACCATGGTGGAAGGTTGTAAATGACAGATAGAACCGGTCACACACTGTGATTTATGTTGCCTCTATTCACGTCGACCCCATCAGTTGAAATGCCAAGCCGAAGACTTCTAGGATCGTTAGCGATTTCGGGATATCTGTTATCTATGGCTTTTCATGCTGGTGAATTAGGTGGGTCGTGTAACACACCGGGTATTTTGGAACTGGTGGCATGCCATCTTAGATCTTCTGTTGTGGTTTTCACTTGAAATAGTTGTTTCAATCTTCGAATGATGGGGAAATACCACATTACCTTTGCAGGAGTATTATCGTATAGATTCTTAGTCCTCTCATCCACCTTCCACCTGGACTCACCACAAATCGGACATACAGTTAGGTTCTTGTTCTCCTTCCTGTAAAGAATACAATCATTGATACACACATCTATCTTGGTGTACCCTGCACCCATTGACTTCACAATCTTCTTGGCCTCATATGTATTTTTCACAATTTCATTACCTTCAGGTAGCATCTGTTTTAGCAAAACTAAAAGTTCATTAAAAAACTTATCTGATGCTCCATGCTTAGTCTTCAAGTTCAGTAGTTGAACCAAGGCACATAACTTTGTGAAGGTATGACATCCTTCATACAGGGGCTTCTCAGCATCCATGAGTCATTCTTGTAACTTCTCATGGTCCTCAGTGAAATTTTCTTCAGTAGCTCTGAACATTTCTATTGTTTCGGATGCATCGAATGGCATTCCGGAATCTAAAAATGATTTTGTGTGAAGCTCCTCTCTTGCGGGCTCGGCTTTCTCTCTATGTTTAGTCCACCTTGTATAAGTCAGATCGAAACCCTTTAAAAACAAATGATATTCTACCTCATATATAGGATAAGAGTAATGGTTTAGACATTTAACACATGGATATGGAATTTCCTTCTTCTTCAAATTGGTAACTGCAACCTTTAAGAATGATTTAACTCCAGCGGTATATGATTTCGTGGTTCTACTAGTTATCATCCAAGACTTATCCATGTTTGTTTTGCTAACAGATACAACAACAAAGATTATTAAAAATGATTAATACTGAAAACCCTTTTCAATAATCTTTACTGTGAACCTGTTTATTGGAGAAGCAATAGGACGGAAGGAAAATTATGTCCATTAATGAGCAATGGAGAAATGGGGAGCGGGGAATTGGGGAAATCGAGAGTGATATGTGAAATTTTCAATTGAATTTGCTCATTAATTTACCCCGCCTCTTTTAGAATTTAGCGGGCCCAGTTAGAATCATATTTAAATAAATTAAAATGAAAAGTAGCTTCTAACTCAGTGTGCTGCTCAAGTGGTAGAAGCACTTTTGATTAACATACAATGTTTTGTGTTCAAGTCCTTATTTCGTTACTTTTTTACCGTTTATTTGGTTTTATTTTGTTTCTGTAATATGTTTAACCTTTATATTAATTTCACTTAATTGTTTGTTAATTCCAGTCAATTCATCTATTTTTGTTCATCTTCTCTCAATCCAGATGAACTCTTCGTCCTGAGGAATTCTAGTTCTTTCGATTTTGCTCTTCTTCTCTAAAACATTAATATTTTAAGAACGTGTTAAAGTAATTTCAGATAATTTTGGATCTTGTGATTAAAATATTAGTGGTTTTTTGATAACGTGTAGAAATTTCAGTTTAACTTGGAGAACGTGTGAAAGTAATTATAATGTGTTCGATAAAATTAGTCCTTTGGTATACTCTAATGATTAGACATCTGACCTTAGGCATACTCAAGTGATTTGCATATATAATCATGCAACCTGATCAGTAATCAGAGAGTTATCACCGTCATTATCAAACCCTTCTCAAAATCCTTATCAAACCCTTTCTCAAAATCCTTATCAAACCCTTTCTCAAAATCCTTATCAAATCCTTCTCAAAATGGAAAACTTGAAAGAACTAGTTGAAAATTATTTGCATACAAAGATTATTGCTACCCTGGACCGGTACGGGGTGATTATCACGCCATAGAGACAGACTTGCTTAGACGGGTTGGCCCTGCTCAAGCAAGTAGTTACAGAGCCACCAAGTCCATCAAGATACCAGATGGCAAGTTTTCTGGTAGAAAAAATACACCTCTCCAATGCCAGGCTTCAAATGTTGTTTCAACTAAGGAAAGAAGCTCTGAGTAGGCATTTGGAGTTGATGGAGGAAATGGAATATAGGTTCCCGTGAATCTCAACCCGTAACTGCTTTGTCTTTTGTTTCTTTAAGGAATAAACATGTAAATTAGGAAACAATTTTGTGTATGGAATTGGAATCAGTAGTATGAAATCCACTTTTTGTTATATACTTGTTTGTCTATTTTTGTTTATGAAATCAATCAGTTAAACAAAAACCCTAATCCTTGAAAATAGAGACGATCAACAATTGCAATCCGATCAATAACTGATGCATAATTTTAGGTAAATATGTAATCTGTTCACACAATCTCCATTCCGTTAAACAAAAACCCTAAAAATGAAAAACAGAACGGGTTAACAAAAACCTTAAATTTTAGGGAATTATAATTCTAAATAATTAATATCTTAAATAATTATGATAAAATATAATGGGCCAATTTCGGGTCAAATGGGTCAATTAGATGTGTTTAGAGGAAACGAGGGTCATTTGGGACCAATAATGGACCAATAAGGTATGTTTAGGGGCAATAAGGGTCAGTTAGGACCAATGAGTCCAAATAAGGTGTGTATATAACCAATAAGGTGTACATAGGACTAATAAGGTGTGTTTAGAGGAAACGAGGGTCAGTTGGGACCAATGATGGCCAATAAGTTGTGTTTAGGACCAATGATGGCCCAATAAGGTGTGTTTAGGGGCAATGAGGGTCAGTTAGGACCAATGAGTCCCAATAAGGTGTGTTTAGGGGCAATGAGGGTCAGTTAGGACCAATGAGTCCCAATAAGGTGTGTATATAACCAATAAGGTGTACATAGGACCAATAAGGTGTGTTTAGGGGAAATGAGGGTCAGTTGGGACCACACTACGTCAAAATTCAACTTTGGCCACGGAAAAAAACCGTGACCAAAGGTGTTTGGTCACGTTTTTTTTCCCATTTGAATCGACACCAAAGGTCCCATCACCTTATGTATCCTACGACCACATTACAATATCAGTGGCTGAAGCCACCTAGAAGCGTGGCTAAAGGGTATCAATATTTGTTGTTGTATCAAACAATTCTTCTGAAAAGCGTGGCCAAAGGGTCCCAACGGCCACATGTGTTTGTTTAACGTGGCCTTTGGTATTATATGGTCACGTATATTCGTGTTTTAGCCACATATGTTATAAAAAACGTGGCCAAATGGGTTGCTGAAATTATAATTTTTGTCCCAATACGCGTGGCCAAAGGGTGGCAACGGCCACTTTAAAATATGAATAGCGTGGCCTTTGGTATTATATGGTCACGTATATTTGTGTTTTAGCCACATATGTTATAAAAAAACGTGGCCAAATGGGTTGCTGAAATCATACATTTTGTCCCAATACGCGTGGCCAAAGGGTGGCAACGGCCACATTAATATATAAAAAACGTGGCCTTTGGTATTATATGGTCACGTATATTTGTGTTTTAGCCACATATATTTAAAAAAAAAAGTTGCCAAAGGGTAGTTGAAATCATACATTTTGTCCCAATACGCGTGGCCAAAGGGTGGCAACGGCCACATTAAAATATAAAAAGTGTGGCCTTTGGTATTATATGGTCACGTATATTTGCGTTTTAGGCACATATATTTGGAAAAAAAAAGTGGCCAAAGGGTAGTTGAAATCAGATATTTTGTCCCAATACGCGTGGCCAAATGGTGGCAACGGCCACGTTAAAATATCAAAAGCGTGACCTTTGGTATTATATGGTCACGTATATTTGTGTTTCAGCCACATATATTTGGAAAAAAAGTGGCCAAAGGGTAGTTGAAATAAGATATTTTGTCTCAATACGCGTGGCCAAATGGTGGCAACGGCCACGTTAAAATATAAAAAGTGTGGCCTTTGGTATTATATGGTCACGTATATTTTTGTTTTGGCCACATACATTTGGAAAAAGAAAGTGGCCAAAAGATAGTTGAAATCAGAT
>JBCNJP010000007.1:36762718-36846897 GCA_039602395.1 Deinandra increscens subsp. villosa | reverse complement strand
TCAAATACGTAATTGATTATTTAAGATAAATGATAAAGGACATAAATAAGATTTATATATACATATATATATATATATATAATATTTAGATATATATAAATAATGTCTAACAAATAAAACATTAAAATGGATGTTACATGTCTAAATTTTAGGTGGTGCATGTTATCATTGCTACATGTCAAAACCAAATTCAAGTATCAATTTATTAGATTATCAATTAAGTATAATTACTAATTTTATCAAAACTAAACTTCCATTAACAAAATTGACAAACTTAATGTGAATTTGATATATTTACTCAATAATTTGATTATTTTAAAAAAAAAACTAATCAACAATTTGTCAACATAATTTTGATTATTTTAACCGTTTTTTTCTTTCTTTTTTGGAAAATTGGATTTAAATAATCCCATGTTTTGCCTATTGGCAAATAATAACCCGTCTTTTAACATTGGCAACTAGCAGTCCCACATTTACACTTATTTGTTTTCACTGGTCCCTCCGTTAAAAAAGTTAACTCCGTTAACTTTTTCACCAAACTTTTCTCAACCCCAATTTTTGATCCATCATAACTTCTTCAATTCTTGATGAAAATTCAATCCGTAAGTTGCTATGAACTCGTTACGAAAAACCGAACAAGACTAAATCCATATTGCCTAGGTTTTAAATAGGTTATGATGATGAACAAAAGCATCAAAGTTATGACTTTTTCATGACTTTGAATAAAAATTTGAGCATCAAATCCATTGTGTTTGTGATATTGATCGATTCCAGCAGATTTGATATGTTCTCACGAGTCTATAGCAAGTTACGAAATTTATTTTCATGGAGTTTTGATCGAATTTCAAATTTCACAACTTCATGGTTTTCATGAAGCTTCAACAATGGTAGATTGATCAATTCTAAATGGTTTTCAATGATTCTTGTTGCTATAGATTCGGTTTATGATCACAAATGTGTTAGTGAAATCAATTTTAAAAACCATTGATAATTGATCAACCCACCATTGTTGAAGATTCATGAAGAACATGTTCATAATTATAATCTATTTAAAACCTACGCAATATGGATCTAGTTTTGTTCGGTTTTTCGTCACGAGTTCATAGCAACTTACGGATTGAATTTTCATCAAGAATTGAAGAAGTTATGGTGGATCAAAGATTGGGGTTGAAAAAAGTTGGATGAAAAAGTTAACGGAGTTAACTTTTTAAACGGAGGGACCAGCGAAAACAAATAAGTGTAAATGTGGGACTGCTAGTTGCCAATGTTAAAAGACGGATTATTATTTGCCAATAGGCAAAACATGGGATTATTTAAATCCAATTTTCCTTCTTTTTTAAATGTATCTAATATTTTGAACTTAACCCGTGTAATATACGGGTTACTAACCTAGCTTAATAATAAAGAGAAATATTCCTACTACCATAATTCTGAAACTGTGCAACCCTCCTTGTGTGCAACCCTCATTGCAGCAATATCAAAATGAAACAGGAACAAACCCAACCAATGAAACCCGTTACTATTCTTAGCAAAGTCATAGCATAGTCACCCAACCACTTCCACAGAGACCAAACTCCATAGATAATGTTATTTCCAATGTTTTAAAACCGGTTTTTTAAACCGGACCGGCCTTATGTAAAAAACGGTTCAACCGTTTGACCCGGGTTTGACCCGGACGGTCGAACCAGATTGACTATTCAAACATATAAATTACAATATACATTTTATAAACTTTTAACCGTGACAAATGTCTTTAAGAAACTTTAATAAAGTTTAAAACAAATATAAAATGAAAAAAGGGTAGGGTCGTAGGCTTTTTCAGTATTTTACAAGTAATATCTGTTTGTTGTCTGCAGTTTTGAATAACGTCTTTTTGATGTGAAAATTTAACTTAGATATCTACCCTCCTCGGATTGCTAAACACAATGTGTACTTAGATATCTACCCTCCTCGGATTGCTAAACACAATGTGTACCACCTAAAAAGATTCCTAAACCAAATCTACCAAACCAATGAAGTATGTAAAATTAATGTGACTCGGGAACAATATGTCCATACATATGAGTCATTGAGGACTACATGCTGTACAAAATTCTCTAATACATATAGTCCAATTTTTTAAAAATATATGCATCCAATTCCACATGTTTGTATGATTGTGTAAATTTTGTTTTTAATTATTCATACAGACTTGATGTTTTCTATTAAAGGTTAAGATTTTTAAAACGCAATTCAGATTGCTAAGATGGTTAGACCTCTTTACATGATTCCAACATTATTATTTTCTGTCTTAGATTATTAATGAGTATGCATAGGAGATTTAAGATTATAGCATGAGCAGATAAGTGTTTTAATGTTTTTAATTCATTTGTCTTACATTATTCATATAGTGAGTATGAATTGCGAATTTAGGAATATAACATAATTGCATTAATAATTTTTGGATCTTTAGTGATCTTTTCATTATTAAAAATGACTTTAAAAGAGTTACCTTTTAAATCGTTTTAATTCTTTTAGTTACTTCAGTTAAATTTTTGGTTAAACACTTCCTATTAAATTGCTTATCTTTACGTAGTAGCTATATATATGCCCACTTATTTTTTACACTTCCCTTATTAAATTTCCACCTACTATGTAATTCTTCTATACTATATTGTTCTTCTTCTCAAATGCGCTTTTAATCAGCTCTTTTCTTACCTAACAATTTGTTACTATCTTCTTGTAGTTCTTTAATTACCTATACAGTGTTTGCGTTCTCTTTATCAATCGTATGTTGTCTTTGCTCTTATCTACTATGCTTTATACATTGTACATGCCCTTTTAAATCTTATTATAGGTTGGACTAAGAATATATTAATGCTACTCTTTACTAACAGTTCATATCTTCCATCATATTTTCTCATATGATGTTCTTTACCTGTTGTTACTAAATTATTTTTAACAACATTTAGCTTCTTTTTATTAAACAACTTTACTGTTATGTAAGTAACATTTTCATTTCTCCACAACGTGTGCCCTTGGTGGCTCTATGCATATAAAAAGCCACCTCCTGCGAACTTTTCTTTTCATTTAATTTGTTTAGATTCTTCTGCATAACAATCTCTAGCCCCATTGTCGACGCAACGTGGACACGGGCTAAAAACTAGTTATATATATAAATTAAACTCCAACCCCTTCTACAGTGTTACACAGTAAATTCGGTTCTAGCAGAATATTCTTAACGGCATGATAGCCTTAAACCCACCTGCCCTCCATTCTGCCAGCCACTCCATTTTCAATATCCGATTGCAGAAATTCAATCCTACTCAATGCTTGGAATCGAGTTTTTTCTGTCGGTCGGTTCTTGGATATTCTGATTAACAATAGAGAAATTGAAGATCTGGACAAGATTTGAAGGTAAAGTTGAAATCGTCACACCTCCTTTTAGTCTCTTTAACGCCGCTGCCATCTCTCTTTACCCTTCACCGGTCGAATTCCTTGGTGGATTCAGGTATTTTACTGTTAATCCCTAAGGGGATCGTAAACAATCAGAATACTGAATTGCTTGATTTCATTAGAATAATACACCCCTATATATACAATACAAGATATAATAAAAGGAAACATAATCAACATAAAACTAGAGAATATTGATACATTAATACAAAATACAAACCAATAATATCCAAAGATATTATTCGGTTAACAGTTCCCCGCAGTTTGAGCCGGAGTTTGACGAAGGCATAAACTGGATCTGAACCGTACGAAAAAATGCTTCGGCAAGCCCTTTGTAAAGATGACGCCATACTGGAATTTAGCGGGGACGTGTAAAACCTTGACTTGGCCAATCCAAACTTTCTCACGTACAAAATGGATATCGAGCTCAACATGCTTAGTACGTTGGTGCTGAACAGGATTCTCGGACAGGTAGACAACACTTACATTGTCACAATAAACAAGTGTTGCTCGACGGACGGGGACATGCAGCTCGAGAAGGAGATTGCGAATCCAACTAGTCTCGGCGACCGCATTGGCAACGCCGCGGTACTCTGCCTCCGCACTAGAGCGGGAAATAGTCGGTTGCCGCTTCGACGACCAGGAAATTAAGTTGTCACCCAAATATAAATAATACCCGGAAGTCGAACGCCGAGAATCAGGACATCCGCCCCAGTCCGCATCAGAATAAGCAGTCAAATGTGTAGACTTGGAGGGAGAAATATTTAGGCCATAGTCAAGTGTACCTTTCAGATATCGTAGTATCCGTTTGAGAAACTGATAGTGCTGATCACGCGGGTCATGCATTAAAAGACAAATCTGTTGAACAACGTATGTAATATTTGGCCGGGTAATAGTAAGATACTGAAGCGCGCCAGCTAAGCTGCGATAAAGAACACCATCAGGGAAGGCCGACCCCGTACTAGCTTGTAACTTAGATCCAATTTCGACTGGTGTAGAGCATGGTTTACAATTAGACATGTTGGCACGAGCAAGAATGTCAGCAGCATATTGAGATTGAGACAAAAAAAGACCATTCTTGCTTTGCTGCACTGTAATACCAAGGAAATGGTGGAGATGACCCAGGTCGGACATCTTGAATTCCTGTGACAGTAATTTTATGATACGTTGAAGCAGCGAATCAGAAGAGGCTGTAAGAATGATGTCATCAACGTAAAGAAGAAGGTAAGCCGTGTCTGATCCTTGACGGTACACAAATAGGGATGTATCACTAAGGCTGCTCTTGAAACCATAATTCGTTATATAACCTGCAAAACGATGATACCAAGCCCCAGGGGCTTGTTTAAGGCCATAAAGAGATTTATTGAGCTTACATACATGACCTAGATGTGAGGTGCTGGTGAAGCCCGGTGGTTGAAACATGTAAACGGTTTCCTTGAGATGGCCATGTAAGAATGCGTTCTTCACGTCGAGTTGATGAATGGGCCATGATCTGGAAACAGCAAGACTGAGCACAGTTCTGATAGTAGTGGGTTTCACCACGGGGCTAAAGGTATCATCACAATCAATGCCGATGGTTTGGCTTTTACCATTGACCACCAAACGAGCTTTATATCTTTCCAAGGTACCATCCGAACGAAATTTGTGTTTAAACAACCACATGCAACGAATAATGGGTGCATTAGCAGGTCGAGGGACAAGATCTCACATATTATTTTCCAATAGTGCTTCATATTCGTTAGCCATGGCAAGCTTCCAATTTGAATCATTAAGGGTCGCGAGGTGAGATATTGGAAGTGGAGAAAGAGATGGTAAGGAGGAGAGGTGGAGGTTGAATGGAGCCCGGGGTTTAAAGATACCGGAGCGAGAGCGGGTTGTCATGGGATGGGAGAGCGGAACGATAGGCGGGGGTGGTGGCGGTGTCGGGGGTTGTGACGTGGCAGTGGAGGGTGATGGTTGAGAGGAGGGAGGGGACGGGGTGGTTGTTTCGGGTGTGTTGGAGGAAGACGACTGGGAGGAGGACAGGGGGGAAGGGTTTGGCGACAGTGGTGGGGTGGTAGGCGGAGAAGGATGTGGAGCCTGGTGCGGTGGGTTTGGAGGTGTGATGGGGTGAGTGTAGAAGAGGGGTGAGGTTTCCAAGAATGTATGGGAAGGTGGGGGTGATTGCGGATTGGAGTATGGGAAAATGGTTTCGTCAAAGGTGACGTGTCGGGAGAAAATTGTCTTGCCAGAGGAGAGGTCAAGACACCGGTAACCCCGGTAGTTGGAGGGGTAACCAAGAAACATGCAACGAGTGAAGCGTGGTTCAAGTTTATGAGGCCGCATAGAGGCGGTGTTGGGATAACACACACAACTGAAGACGCGTAAATGGTCGTAGGTTGGGTTGCGGTGATAAAGGTAGGACATAGGGGTATGATTTTTGAGGAGAGGGGTGGGTAGGATATTGTGAAGATAGGCGGCCATGTGAAGCGCTTCCACCCAAAACGAGCTTGGTAAAGAGGAATGGGTGAGAATGTGAACATGATGTCGTTCAAGCGACGAATCATGCGTTCGGATTTCCCATTTTGTTAGGAGGTGTGTCGACATGAAAAACGTAATTGAATTCCGTTGTTGTTGGTGAAATATTTGAAATTATTATTATTGAATTCGCCACCCATGTCACATTGAAACGTTTGAATGTTTAGACAAAATTGAGTTTTTACAAATTGGTGAAATTGGGTGAATTTAGCAAGGGTTTCGGATTTATATTTTAGGGGATAAACCCACGTGTATTGGCTAAAATTATCAACAAGCACCATATACTATTTGTAACCCGCATGACTTAAAACTGGTGATGTCCACAAATCACAATGTATAATAGCAAAGGGTACTAAAGTACGAGAAATAGAATCCGAAAACGGTAACCGTTTGTGTTTCGACAATTGACAAGAATGACAGAGTGTCTAAAGCAGACTTATTACAAGAAATAAAATTATGCAAACGTAGATAATCCATAACAGGCTTGCCCGGGTGACCAAGCCGATTATGCCAAAAACGGGAGCCGTCGGTGGAGGCGAGCAAAGCAGAAGACAAGGTGTTCTTGGTGACCGGGTAGAGATGGCTCGAGCTATTGTGGCGGCTCAGGATAGTGCCATCCTTGAAGTCCTTCACAGAGAAACCAAAAGGATCAAATTCTATCGAAGTAAAGTTATCAATGTTAAACTGACGAACGAAGACAAGATTTTTAATAATGGACAGGTTATCTAACACGGTACGAAGATTGAGTGGTTTAGTAGGTGTGGGAATGGTTGAGGTACCTGATCCAAGAATTGGAATTTTGTTGCCATTACCTACAAATATTGACGCTATAGGAGAATACGTAGAAAAATTGTCAAGTTTACCTGTGTCGTTGGCGACATGAGAGGATGCACCCGTATCCATATACCATTGATCATGTCCGTCATTTTGATCCATTGTTAAAGTCTCCATAGCACCAGCCAGCTGAGTGGGCTCTAGCGGGTCAGCATCAAAGAGGTGGGCCTGAGGGCCAGACGGGCCGTTCCTGTTGGGGCGCTGCATAGGACGATGCGAAGGGGACTGCCAAGGATAGGCCCAGCCGGGTTGGGCTGGCAATGGACAAGGGGGTGGCGCCCAGTATGGGCTAGGAGCCCAAAAGGGGGTCGGATAGGGCTGTTGGGCCGAAGCCTGGCGCTGAGATGAAGGGCCAGCCCGCTGTTGCTGCTGCGAGTTGGGCCGCTGCCCTTGGCGTGAAGGCTGGTCACGGCGGCTGCTGTTCTGCCGACGAGGCTGCCACGAGCCCCGAGAGGAGGAGCCGGACTGAGCAGGTGGCTCGGAGTGTTGGATTTAGGTGTCCAGACCCGACTAAATCAAGTACCTGACCCGGTTAAGACCTGTAAGACTTACACCGGAGGCAACGGGTATTTAAGACCGCTTACTTTTATAACCGGCAAATTCGCAGAAGAATTAATTATTTGTTTATTAAATAGTTTAATAAATAAATAATTAATTACTTATTTAATTTACTATTAATCATTAAGATTAATCAAGCGACAAAAGACGACATACAATATTAATGTCATGGATGGAAATAAACGATCTATTAGTTTGTCTAATATTCGTTAAACGTCGGCAGAGAAACATTTAAAGGGTTTAAATGTTAATCTCTGAAATTAAATGGATCGACAAAAGATTAAACAAACACGAGGGACTTAACGGAAAAATTAATCAGATATATATATCTGATTAATGGAGGGGGGCGAAACCCTAATCGCTAGACTAAAATTTTCGGCCCCCTCCCCTCCCTCTCTCTCGTTCGACGCCGCCACCCACGAGCCGCCGCCGTCCTCCTCTTTTTCTCTGTTGATCGATTCATTCGATCGCGAGAAAGTTTGATCCGTCGTTCACCATTTGCCGAGCCGCCGCAGCAACCAAGTCGAGCCGCCGCAGAAGCCCAAGCCGAGCCGCCGCAGCAGCCGACCACCCTTGCTCCGCCATCAGTTGCCGCCGCCAGCCACTCGCCGTTCGCCGTCCCGCGAGCCGCTGCTGCCGTCCACCGCCGCGACCCAGCCGCCGCCACCTGCAGCTCAGCCACAGCCGACCACCGGGCTACCGTCACCGTCTCCGTCGCTCGCCACCGCCGCCCGAGCCGGCCGCCGTCCCTCCTCGCCGTCGCCGGTTCCACCGCCGACAAACCCTAGCCGCGAACCGCGACACCCGCGTGTTCCGCCGTCGTCCGCGAAACCCTAATTTCACGCCTATCCGACGTACGGGATTTCAGTGCCGTATCTGCGAGGTCGTTTCGATTTGCCTGTCAAATCGTCCTGCGAAACCCTAGCGTCACCCGTTGACTTCCGGTGTCTCGAACGTCTGTTTGAATCACCGCTCAGGTATATCTAAACTTGTTATTAGTTTAGATTTAATCGTTTATTTATTTTATGATATGTCGCGTTTTTATATAAATGCGTTTTGGTGTTTGCGCGTATGGTGATTGTCGAATCCTGTTGCTTATGGTTTACGTTAATTGTCTGGTTTTTCGCGTTAACATATTAAAACGTTTTCCGCTGCCAATTAAATTAATTGTTAATTTAATTATCAAATTTAATATGTTCGGTAATTGATTAAATAATTATTCATCGTAAATAATTATTTCCAAAAAAAAAAGAACAAATGCCATTACCGAGACCCGAATGCCACAGTCGTAACCCAACACGGAGGAGGCGGCGGCGACCACCGGCGGAGCCGGTGGTGGTTTCTTTCGGGCGTTTTGTCGGAGGAGTTCATGATGTAACATGTTGCACGCTGTCTCCCATGATGGAATGGTTTGATTTATGTAGGCCGCCACACTATCGTATTCCGGTGGGAGGCCACGAACCAACTGAAGTACACGGCGTTGGTTTGAGACAGGAGAGTCGACATCACTCAACTGATCGGCAATCTCCTTCAGCCTTTGATAGTAAGCCTCCAGGGAGGGTAACTCCTTGAGGGTAAGGTTGGAAAATTCCTGTACCAACGCTGCAGCGCGAGCACCCTTGTTGTTCAGGAACAGGTCCTGAACCCGGTTCCAGGTAGCGATGGCGGTTGATTCATCAACCAGAACACGACCTAGGAGATCGTCAGATAGCGTCCCATAAACCCACTGAAGGACCAAAGCATCAAGTTTGACCCAATCGTTGTACTCCGGGTCCATTTTCGCATGCGGTGGGGTGCCATCGATGTGGTTATAAACATCGAAAGATTAAACATGGAGTTTGAAGAGGCGAACCCACGTAGCATAGGTCACCTTCACGCCGTCGAGAACGCGAACACGGTGAATAATGTTGGGTACGGTGTAAGCAAGGTGTATCGGCTTTTGAGGTGTAGAGGAGGATGCTTTATCGGTCATGGTGGAGAGGTCGGATCGCAGGATCGCATGAGAGGGGGGGAAGGCTTTGATCGAAATCAAGAAGCCTACACAAGAACGACGGATGATCTAGATCATGCGCATTAGGGTTCTTGGCAATGATACCATGTAAACAATCAGAATACTGAATTGCTTGATTTCGTTAGAATAATACACCCCTATATATACAATATAAGATATAATAAAAGGAAACCTAATAAACATAAAACTAGAGAATATTGATACATCAATACAAAATACAAACCAATAATATCCAAAGATATTATTCGGTTAACAGGGATTTCCTTTGTTTTGGTGTGGTGTTTATACTGGATATATCCAACCACTTATTTCAAATCGACCTAGGGTTTGTGGCAGGGTCTTTGATTTCAAGGGAAGGGCACGACCACTGACCATTTCCGTAGCCCTCAATCAATGGAGGAATACACTTAATCAACTAAGGTAAAAGAAAAATGGGGTAGAACATGTATTTGATTCTTTATCTGCATCTGAATCCTTTCTCAGTTGGAATTTTTATACATATAACTCATACAAACTACATGATGGTCATGCTTCCCTTTTTGTTGGTTGATTCATTGTTTTAGCATGGATTAGGCCATTAATTTTGATTATCATTTTATAATTTCTTCCCAGATCATATAGGTATGTGATTTTGAAATATAAATTTGGTTTATAATTGGAATTGGAATGGTTACTTTTTCTTTTGTTTATAAACATTCAGAACCATATTCATGTTCATTATTTATCAACCGCCACAAATATCTTTTAATGCCAAAAATAGCCATCACTTATAATGGCAATTGGAATTATATTAAGAGCTCAGGCCGCATTGCGCAACAACTTTCGAAAAGAGCACTTGGAGATGAGATTTTCTAAGCTTAATGTTTAAACTTATATCGAATATTGGATTTACTTAATTTTTTGATGGTGTTTTGTTGGTTTTAATAGAAACAAGCTCAAGAGGTGTCATGCTACCAAGAAGCCTTATTTTAGAGCTATTGTGGAAGCCAACTTGGAAGTTATTCAGAAGAAAAGTAGTGAGAAGCCTGAAGTTCTTGATAAAAAAGGTAACAGTGGTTGCTAAACAAATCTCTTATCTATTAGCTCTGGAGACCCATGTGGATGTTTACTGCATAAGCTCGAGTTTTAGATGGTGATTCGGGTATCGGGTGTGTTGCGAGTTTTGATTTGCATATTTAGACATTATTGTTAAGTGCTAAGATTAATCTCTCTACACAAATCATACTATTTTGTGTTTTTTTGTTTGTTTAATTTAGAACATGTGAATAAACTGTAACATCTGCAATTTATCCGGTTGTGAAACCCGACCCATTTTTTTTTGCCAATTTGCGAATTAGTGAGTACCGATGAGAATTTTTGGGTAATTATGCCCCAATTAATGATTCTAAATAGTTTATTATCTTTTTTCAAAATAAAATATTTAATTATGATCAATTGTATTTAATTTGAATTCCTGGAATTGAAAATAGTGCAATTTTCGGTTTTTACGCGATTCGTTGTTTACTGGGAATCATGTTTTTGTATCGCATGTCGATTTCAACATAATTATGAATCTAATAATCAAATATTATATAGCGGGTCATCACACACTTAATCGAATCACGAAACGTTGGTGAATTGCTCGAAATAGATACATACGTCAAAACCGACCAAAAACGCGTAATTTGACCTAATTTATGCATTTTTATGTGTTATGTGACGTATTTATATTTTTTTGAGTGGATTTAATGTGGTTAAAATGATGGGATTATGAATTTGGTAATTTGTGTGAAAACGGGACTCGAAACCATCAAAAAAGGAAGAACTGAGCCCGCGAATCGAGGAAACAACAAACTAAAACTTCGGGGAGCCCTAGGCGTATCGCATGGGACTAACATTAGTTCCAAGCGATACGCTAGGATTGGATTTTCCAGCGGAACCCTAAAATTTACCTATATATTCATCATATCCTCCCTTGGCCTCATTTTCTCAATTAAACCCCAAAACCCTAAAACGGATGGAAATCCTGAATTCATCTCCTCTTGATCAAGACTTGGATTTGGAGCTAAACCTAGGAAGATCTAAGCTTGTTTCATCACATCTCATCCCTTCTTTTCGGTTTTTGGTAAGTTCCTTGTGATCCCTTGATGTTGCATGTCAAGATCTGAGCTTTATCATGTAATTAGGTTAGTTTCATGTCATAAATGTTGAATCATGTTAGATCCATGGATAAAATTGATCAAGATTGAATCTTTATAATGTATTAGGGTTAGATCTTCATGTTGCATGTTGATAATCACTAGATCTATGGATTCCATGCTCAAAGCTTGTGACTTTATGATGTATTAGGGTTAGATTTTCATGTTGCATGTTGATAATCACTAGAATACCATGTTCAAAGTTCATAACTTTATATTAGTTTAAGGTTAGATCTTCATCATAAACGTTCTTAATAGATAGATCTATGAATTCATGATTCAAGGTTGCAAATTTATGTAATATTAAGACTAGATCTATGACATGCATGCTTGTAATTACTAGATCATCAAATTTACCATGATGAAATCTTGCATGTTATAAATAGTTATAATTTTGCATGTTAAGCATGTAGAATAATTAGGATACCCTCCATTTGACCTTATGCGTCTTCTATGAAATATATATATATATATATATATATATATATATATATAGGTGAAAATTCAAATACAAAGGATTTTTTTTCGTGCGAAGGAAGGGGTGGCTAACACGTGGAATCTTTTAAGTTTTACGCGGATGGGCTTTTCCGTCATTTTACATGTTTAAAAGATATTCCTGCGTGATTTCAAGCGCGCTAATAATCCGGATTCAGTTATCTTCCTCATATATTTACGTAGTGTCACACCCTCAAAATCCACATGCGGAGTATAGCGAGGCGTGTGACAAACCAGGATCCGAGTCATTAGTCATACCAAACCATGCAAAAACAGTTTTTAGAGAAATGCGGAAGCGTAAATAATAGTAATAACGATGTTGCGCAAAACACACGCTAAACCCAAATAAAAATAAACCAACGGGGTTTTAAAATGTGTTGTAGACCCAATACAAAGCATGCATCCTAATTTTGCTCCAGATCTAGATACCTGTGAAAGACATGCTATGTGGGTCAGCGCAAAGGCTGGTGAGTTCATAAGTATCAATGCAAGAAAGAGTTGTTGGGCTATACTTTATGAGGCATGAACATTAGATTGGGCTAACATTGGTTTGGGCTTCTTGTGATTACGATTGTGGGCTTGATGGGCCGGTTCTACTAGTGGGTTTATAATTGGTTTAGGGTTCTTGTAATGGGTAGTATATAAACCCAACTAGTTTATGATTAGAGCAAGTGATTGTTTACGATTTCCAGCCCCTTTTGTGTATTTACGATCGTAATCTTCACTCCATTGAAAGTTGATTGTTCTTCACTCTAGATTTGATCATTTTGTGATTGTTTATCATTTATATCAAGTCTATTTCATCATCTTTCTCTTGAATCAATCTCTTACAAGGCTTCCGCACTTGTTCGAGATTAAGATATCGTGAACGGTTGTTGTTTATGGACCAACAATTGGTATCAGAGCCAAGAATCACTGATTCGAGGTTCTCACGGTATTGGATTCAAGTTTTTGCTGGAAAAGGTTCGAATTTTTGAAGAGTTTGGAGCTGTTCTTCGAGTTTACGATCCATCTGCTGCTGTTTTCTGCGTTTACGAGTTGGTGTTCTTTGTGTTCTTCATCATTTCGGTGTTCACGACTTCAAGAAGTGATTTTTGAAGGTTTACGATCCCAAATTTCGGGTTTACGACATCAAGAGTCGAGCTTTGGGAGTTTACGATTTTTCTCAACCGGAATCGAGTTTACGACTTTACTCAATCGGAATCAAGTTTATGACCTTACTCAATCGGAATCGAGTTTACGACTTATTTCTATCGGAATCGGGATTACAGTCTGCCTACGTGTCAAAATCGTAAACAAGTGTTTACGATCGGAAACTCTGTTTTTCTTTTGGACTTTTAGTTTAAGTTTTCCTAAGCTTTCGTCATGGATTTTGAACCTAGCATGTATCAGAAACTAGACTTTGAGATTGGATCAACTACTCGTCCTCCCAGACTCACATCGGTTGATAACTTCCTCGAATGGAAATACAGATTTCAGAACCATTTGAAAAGCGTTGATCTGAGACTTTGGAGATCTGTTGTTAATAAACCATTTATTCCTACTCACACTGAAGCAGGAAAGGTTGGAGTGGTAAAGACTGAAGCAGAATACTCGGATGATGATTGGGAAAAATGTAACAAGGATGATAGAGCGTATGCTATCATGACTATGGCTTTGACACCGGAGATTGCACAAGGGTTTAAGAAGTAGAAAACTGCAAAGAAACTATGGGATGCTCTGGAGGTGGCATATGAAGGTAATCCTGATATTAAGGCGAGCCGTAAACAGATGCTAAAGCAGAAGTTCAACTTATTCAATCACATTCAAGGAGATTCCTTTGAAGCTCAAGTTCAAAGATTTGTGTCCTTAATTACTGAGATGTCAAGCTACGACGTTGAACCTGAACAGGAAGATAAGAATCTGAAACTCTTAAACAGTTTACCTAAGAACTGGAATACCAACATCTCAATTATCAAAGATAACAACAAGCTGAGTGAGTTAACTGTTGATGAGCTGATCAACAAACTGAAGTCAAAGATGATTAATGATAAACAGAGGGAGTTGAATCATCTAAGCTCACTGAGCATGGCAGGAAAGTTGAATCATGCACTTTTATCTAAAGAAGTAGGATCAAAGCAAGCTGGAAGTTCGTCTGGAAATGATTCAAGTGCTAATAGAAAGTCAACTGCATTCGTGGCACGATCTGAAGCAAGTTCAAGTGGAATGGTCAACGCTGATGAGGCTAATGCTACCAATGATCCCAACTTTGCCCTTGGAATGGGATTTATGAACAGTTACCATGCACTTATGGCTGGAACATTGGTGCCTACTGATATGCTGTCAGGAGAACTGAACCAGATCAATCCTGAAGATGTGGAAATGCTTGATGTTTCCTGGCAGATGGCAATGGCAGTTTTCCGTGCTAAGAAGTTTATGGCTAAGACTGGAAGGAATGTATGGAAGGATCAGGACAAGATCACGATGGGTTTTGATAAGAGTAAGCTCAGATGCTTCAACTGTGATGAGTACGGGCACTTTGCAAGAGAGTGTACCAAGCTAAAGAGGGAGAAACCAGAAGAGAAGAAAGCCGGAGATGGTAAAGGGAAGGCTGAGACAAAGGCTTTGGTTGTGCAAGACTGTGGAGAGTATCAATGGGCTTCGCAGGTAAGGGAACTCAGTCTGACGGGTACTATGATTGCTTAGATGGAGAATGATGCTGATGAAGAACATGCTTTTGTGTTCACTGATGAGGAGAACCTGGTTGAAGACCAAGAGGCATTTGCAGCCAAGGTTGACAACACAAAGGTATGTACTAATCCCACTTGTGCTCGTTTAATTCCTGGCCTTAGACAACTTTGGAAAAATAGTGAGATAGAATTATTTGATATGCAATGTTCTAGAAGTTCGTTTAAGGGTAGATGGGAAAAGAGTGAGGAGAAAGTTAAAGCTCAGAAATTGGATATAGAGAAATACCAAGCCCTTGCCCCTGAGAAGTCTGTCCTTTATGACAATGCTAAGTTAGAGATTGCTGAGCTTAGAAAGCAAGTAGATGAAATTACGAATCAGAATAATGAGTTGCAAGTAAAATTAGATGTGAATCAAATGAGAAATAAAAGAATGCTTGAAGCTAGAAAGGCTTTGTCCAACTGCATAACCGATGTTAGATTTGGTAAGGATAAAGGAGGAATAGGAATTAGCTTTTCTGAACAAAACAAGAATAATGTTCCTAAACCTGTGCCTATAGATATAATAGGTATGATCTATGAGGAGGATCAGGTAGATAGATCTGAATCAGAAATGCATGAAGCAGGACCTCCCCTAGATAGTGTATTGGTTGGTGTGAAACCTATGACAGAAAAGGAACTAAAAAATGAGAAACATATGATGTATGGGCTGGGTAATCAGAATAGAATTGTGGGATCCACAAGTGAGCCAGGTCCATCCTAGGAACCATTAAACGATAATGTTGGTTCGTCTGACGTTTTTGTTTCATGTGCAGATGAAGTAAGGATCCAAGATGTTTCTGGGAAGGATGGTGAATGCTTAAGAGTCAAAGAGTGTCATGTGTCTAGTAGTTTAAATTCTGATTTACCTAAGGACGATGTTCTGGCATCTGTGTCAGAACTTATTATGTCCAAGTCAAAACAGTCTGTTGTGTCTTTGTCATCAAAACATGTTTCTGATTCTAATGAAAAAGTTAATGGTTTTAAAATTCGTGTGCCTAACACAAGAGTTGGCCGTGAGTCTAAGCCCAAGGACTTTGTCCCTTATCCCCAGGTTGTGTCTACTTTCAACAGAACAAACAAATCAAAATCAGAACAATTTTGTTTAATTACACAACCAGAAAAATTTCCAAAACATGTAATACACAAATGGGATGATAAGCCTGAATGGAAGTCGTCTTATCCAAGACGCTCATATCTCTGTAGTCATGTAAATGGGCCTAGACTTATGAATTGTTTTCAGTGTGGAGAATCAGGGCACTTTGCTGCAAATTGTGTGAATAGACCTTATCAACTATACTATCCGCAAAACCCACGGACTAGTATGTTGGAGAATATGATGACAGGTGGAAACAAAAATCAAAAGCAACAAGCTTTGTCACAGGGGAAGCAAAGTTCAGAACCAATAAAGACTCAACAGTCTAAGGTTTTGAACACAAAGGCTCCAGTGATAAAGCCTGTTGATGCAAAGTGGAATGTGGCCAAAACTCCAAAACCAACTTACACACCTAAAGGAGTTTACAAAAAGAATGATAAGATGAGACCGGAATTTGTTGATAAACAAGTGTCTAAAACAAAAGGAATTTCTAAACCTAAAGGCAAAACAAAGGTTGAGACACAAAATTCAAAATCAAAAGAAGTCACTCAAACAAAACAAGTTGTTCAGACAAAATTGAAACTTGAGTGGACTCCTGTCAAGAAATCTCCCGGTAAAAAGGCCACATCTCCACAAAAGAAACCTGCATCAGTAAAGAACTCAACCAATGTGATGAAACCACAGAAACATCCTGTTTGGAAACCAAAAGTCAACACTCAAAGTTTGAGTGTAACTGAATCAAAAGCAGGAATGTCCCTTCAATTAGTTAACTACATTGATTCCAAAGGTGTGCCCAGATCTGTTATGGCCTGGGTACCTGACTCTAACTGATCTTTGATTCATGTAGGGACAGCCGAGAAGAACAGTCAACAATCTCTGGTACGTTGATAGTGGTTGCTCCCGACATATGACCGGAGATTTATCGCTTTTGGAAGAGGTTGAAGATTTCAATGGAGGAGGTGTATCTTTTGCTGGTGGAGTAGGTGGTAGGATCAGCAAGAAAGGTGTGGTGAAGAATGGCAGCTTGACATTCACAGATGTGCATTACGTAGAAGAATTATCACATAGTCTGCTCAGTGTTTCGCAGATTTGTGATCGAGAATTTTCTGTGTTGTTTAATAAGAAGGAATGTATCATCCTCAAGCCTGGAGTCAAGATTCCTGAGGAGTGTATCTTGATGCGTACCCCAAGACGAGCAAATTCTTATCTTCTCAACATGGGTAATCCTCCGACATCTGAAGAAGCCTGTCTTATATCAAAGCAAAATGAAAATCTGGCTTTGTTATGGCATCGTCGTTTGGGACATGCTAACATGAAGAATCTGAACAAGCTGGCAAAGGGAGAGCATGTTCGAAATCTCCCGATCAAGGACTTCACATCAATTGAGAAGTGTGTTGCATGTGCTAAGGGGAAGCAGCACAAGTTACCACATCGATCTAAAATGACGAATTCTATCTCATCGGTGTTGCAACTACTTCATATGGATCTCTTCGGCCCAATGCAAGTTCTAAGTATCAGCAAGTTTGCATATTGTCTGGTGATAGTGGATGACTTCTCTCGATTTACTTGGGTTTTCTTTTTGTCAAACAAGTATGAAACTCCAGAACTGGTAAAACAGTTTGTAATTCTCATTGAAAACCAGATGAGTAAGAAAGTGAAGGCAATAAGATCAGACAACGGAACGGAGTTTAAGAATGCTGAATTGAATATGTTTTGTGGATAGAAAGGTATAGAAAGGCAGTACAGTGCACCATACACACCTCAACAGAATGGTGTTGCTGAAAGAAGAAACAGAACACTCATTGAAGCTGCCAGAACGATGCTGTGTGAAGCGAGATTACCAATTTTCTTTTGGGCTGAAGCAGTCAACACCGCTTGTTATGTGCAGAATCGAGTACTTTTGAACAAGCGACATGAGAAGATGCCTTATGAGATTATCTATGGAGAAAAACCAAGGGTGGGGTACTTCAAGACCTTCGGGTGTCGTTGCACAGTTCTGATTCAGTCTGATGTGGGGAAGTTCGAAGCAAAGGCTGATGAATGCTACTTTGTCGGATATTCTGCAAATAGTGCTTATCGGGTCTACAACAAAACCACCAAAATGATAATTGAGGCATTTAATGTTGACTGGTTAGAAGACAATCCAACTGATGCAGGAACTGGACCAGACTTGATTTTTTATTATGGTTCATTGTTTGAAGGTTTCAACTACTCAAGCATGTTTCCTGGTCTGGATGAAGAAGAAGATATCATTGCTCCAGTTCCTGAAGTAAGGCCTTCTGTGGAAAATGTCAGAGACAGTGTATCAACAGCAGCTCCTAAGGATGATGTTGTGGATGTTCCAGAATCTTCAGGAACTCATGATGATCAGAAGGAGCCTGAAACCCAAGGTATGAATAATAATGTTAATGATACTAACGTGCCTGTTTCTGTTTCAGTACCAGATATTCAAACCACAAGAATCAACAAAGATCATCCTCTTAGCAATGTGGTCGGGCCAGTGTCAGTAGGTGTCACTACTAGAAGCCGCACGGGTAATATCAACCATTGCATGTACTCATGTTTCCTCTCCCAGATAGAGCTTCCAAATGTGATGGTTGCACTTAAAGATCCAAGTTGGATGGAGGCTATGCACAATGAACTGAATCAATTCTCAAAATTGGGAGTGTGGCGTCTAGTGAAAAGACCAGAAGATAAAAAGGTTATACCCACAAGATGGTTGTACAAAAACAAGAAAGATGATACGGGTGTAATTGTTAGAAACAAAGCCAGGTTGATTGTTCAAGGGCATAGACAGGTTCATGGGGTTGATTATGATGAGGTATATGCTCTGGTGGCTAGATTGGAAGCAATTCGAATTTTCCTTGCTGTTGCAACATATCTCAACTTCACAGTGCATCAAATGGATGTCAAGACAGCTTTCCTCTATGCTGAAATGAATGAAGAAGTTTATGTGGGTCAGCTACCAGGGTTTGTGGATGAGGAACATCCAGATCATGTATATCTACTGGATAAAGCCCTGTATGGTTTGCATCAAGCTCCACGGACGTGGTATGAGACTCTATCAAAACATTTGGTGGAGAATGGTTACATCAGGGGAGTGGTTGATCAAACTTTGTTTAGAAAGAAGGTGAATGATGATATCATCATGGTGCAAGTGTATGTGGATGACATCATCTACGGATCTACAAATGAAGAATTATGCACCGAGTTTGAGGATATCATGAAAAAGAAGTTTGAGATGAGTGATCAAGGGGAGATGAATTTTTTCCTGGCATTACAAGTAAAACAAGATGACACTGGAATTCTCATTCATCAAGCAAAATATGTGAATGAGATTCTAGAAAAGTACAAGATGCAGGACTCCAAACCCATCTCCACTCCCATGGCATCCAGACCTCTACTAACAGCAGATGCAGATGGAGAATCAGTGAGTGAATTCATGTATCGTTCGATGATCGGATCACTCATGTATTTAACAGCCAGTAGGCCCGATATCATGCATGCAGTGTGTGTGTGCGCACGTTATCAGGCTAATCCTAAACTCTCTCATTTAGCTGCTGTTAAACGTATTTTTAGGTATCTGAAGGGCAGGCCTCGGCTTGGACT
Source organism: Deinandra increscens subsp. villosa (assembly GCA_039602395.1). Lineage (NCBI taxonomy): Eukaryota > Viridiplantae > Streptophyta > Magnoliopsida > Asterales > Asteraceae > Deinandra > Deinandra increscens. The sequence goes on along the minus strand of JBCNJP010000007.1, from coordinate 36,827,460 downwards.
TTGGTACCCAAAGAATACTGATTTTCAATTGTTTGCGTTTACTGACAGTGATTATGGAGGTAGTGACCTTGACAGGAAATCTACAACTGGAGGGTGTCAGTACTTGGGAGACAGACTCATCTCTTGGCGGAGCAAGAAGCAGCATACCATTTCCAAGTCAACTACAGAAGCTGAATATGTGGCAGCATCAGCTGGATGCTCACAGGTTGTATGGATTCAAAATCAGCTCACTGACTACGATATGGAATTTATTAATACTCCAATTTTTTGTGATAACGCTGCTGCTCTGCAAATTGTCAAAAATCCCGTTCAACATTCCAAAACAAAGCATATAGATATCAAGGTACATTTCATTCGTGATTGCTATGATAGGAAGTTAATTCAGTTGGAAAAGGTAAGCTCAGATCAAAATGTTTCTGACCTTTTCACAAAACCACTTTCTCGTCCAAATTTTGAAATATGTGTTGAAGGCCTAAGGATGATTGCCTTCGAGGAATGATCTGATCAAAACTGTTTGTATATAGTTTTGCTTTTATGTTTACTTAATTTTGGTTTAAGTTTCATTAAAAAATATATTAAAAAAAATAAAAAAATAATGTGTGTTTATGTTTCAAAAGCCTCATAAAAACAGGGGAAGAAATGTCATTGTTTTAGAAAATCTGAAAATCTGTTTGAGGTTTTTATTAAGTCTTTTGTTTGCCTTGAGTTGGTAGGAAGTGATATAAATGTCCATGATAATCGAAGACTGACATGTGTAAAGCAGAAGTGAAAGACGACTCAAAGATGATGTGTCGGTAAGCTAAAACAAAAACTATGATCATCCAAGTAAGTGCAATAAACTTAACTTCTATATATGTTTAGTTTTCCATCCTAGTTTACATGGTTTAAAAGACTGAGTCCCAACAAAATGGGTTGAGAGTGGTATCTACCTAGTATTCACTCTCTCACATGCTTTTTCTGCTATTATGACAACACCACAGAAAAGAAAAAGAAAAATCAAAAAGAAAAAGAAAAAATGAAAAGAAATGGAAAAATGATAAAATAATTTATTTGTTTGGTCTTCTCTGCGTGCTTATGCGGCCGACCTGATCACCAACTGATAATTTTGGAAATAAGTGGTAGTCATAGTGGTGGTGCATGGTTCCTCAAGTTGGGTGTTTGTGAATCCTCAATAAACTCTGACGTTGGGTAGGTCTTGCTATGAAAAATTGGGTGTGGGGACGGTTAAACATGACGGTAATTTTGTACCATAATTAAGCACTTAAAAAGAAAATTAACTGGATGTGAGTTTATGTGGTTTCAAAATTTTGGCAATTGTCTAGAGCGTCGAGTAACGGAAGCTGAAAAGGGTTCCTCAGTCAAAGATAAGTCTGGTTTGATCCATGAAAAACATCAGCTTCAAGGCAAGTATGTTTTTATCTCGGTTTTAGGTTATCTTAACTATTATGCATTTTATATTCAATTTTTTTTAGGTCTGTGAATATTTAAAATTAAATCTTTTTATGATCATGATCAGATACTCGAGGTATGAGTCTGAGGGGAAGTTTTGTAATTCTCAATTTTTTTCAAAATTAACATATTTTAAGTGAATTTTTGATTAAATGAGGTTTGGGGTCATTTAAAATGTTTTGAAAACTTTGGGGGGGGGGGGGGGGGGCTTTTGAAAATTTTATTTAAACAAAACCCTCTCACAACCCCATTTACGATCCTAGCTCTTCCCTCTCTCTGCGTTTCCGATCCGCCATCCAGAAACCCTAACCGCCGCTACCTCGCCAGAAAAACGATCTCACCCACATACGGCCATCTCCTGTGTAAACCAAGCACACCTCACCCCTCGCCTTCCATTTCCGACCACGTAACCCCAGTCAATCGACTGTTTCCTCGTCATCTTGTTGGTTTCTTTACGGATTTTGTGTTTTTGCTTCACTCGGTGATCGTCGTCATCTTTGACTGTGTTTCGAGTCGATTTCTCGTGAATAGAAGCCGTCATTGTGATTGTTAATCGATAAAGGTAGTTGCAGATGGTTATTTTGCATATATGTTGAGTGCTGATGCGTTTACAAGAAATTGCAGGTTCATTAATGGAGGTCGTCTGCGTTTACGATTTTCGCGAGGTTGAAGACGACGGTTCGAGATTACGATCGTTTGTTGTTTACGATCCTCGCTGTTCACGATCGTTCGGTGTTTACGATCCCTGTGTTTAGGATAACAATAAGTTTGCGATTGGGCAAGATGTTTCCGACTGGACTTTATTTGACCCAATCGTGAACCAATTTACTGATCGTGAACCCAATTTTCTGATCGTAAACCCAATTAATGCTTGAGCTAAAATCGTAAACAATTGAATAAACCCAAAAATGATTTTATTTCTTATAAAATTCAATTTTTTTAAAGATAAAATTGAACAAGTCAATGTTATTTAAGAGCGTGTTTAGTTAAAATTGTGTTTCAAAATGAAACCGTTCCCTTGAAAGTATCAACTGAGATTTCTAAACTTAAAAGTAAAATGTGATAATCAATTGAACTTCAAGATGATGTTAACAAACAGAATTGCTCATTGATGAGATTAAACCTGATGCATTTGCCTTGTTTTCTCAGATAGCAGAAGATATGCTTGATGAAGAGATTCACTTTGAGAGAGATCATTGCATACCCGATTATCTCGACGACCCTCCTAAGAGACACATGCAGTTATTCTACTCATTAGTAGCTGGACTAAACGTATGCAAAATCAATCATGCTCTCAGGACAAGTGTGCTGATCGATGAACAACTCGTCAGAGAATTCTGGGGAACTGCAAGGGCAAATGCAGATAAAAAAAGGATCACTACAACCGTTCAGAACCGCCGGATTGAGATTACTGAAGAAGACATTCGTCAATGATTAAATATAAATGACAAAGCTGTGTTAGAAGGTGCTCAGTCCTTGGGGTATGAAGGAAAATTCCCTCCCATTTTCAAAAAGCTACTGCCGCACTACTGGAGGTGTCTGGCACACTACATGCAGAAATCCTTCTTGGGGAAGAGAACAAGTTTTGACCAGCTTAACAAGGTACATGGGACAGCATTCGTTGCACTGGCCTTGGACTGGGACTTCAATTTTTCAAAGATGATGCTGATGGATTGGATTGGCAATGCTGATTTGAGTGCCAGAGAACAATTTCTTATGACGCCAAGGTTTGTCCACATGGTGGTGCTGAAGAAGTATCCTATGATTCATAAAAGGATTGAGAAACTGGACATCAAATTCATGGATAACAGTGTGTTCGGGTTGCAACCCAAGATAGAAAGGGAAAGAGCAGCTATCAAGGGAGGCTTGAATGGTCTAAAAGAGGTGCTTTCCCTGAAGTTTCAAGGGAGCAAGAAGAAGAAGAAGATTCAGAGCCGGAAGTTCATCCTTTTAATGTGTCTGTTGCTGAAGACCATGATGTGGCAGCAACTGTACCTGTGAATGTTTAGGGAGAAACAGAGAATATACCTTCTGATGAAGAAAATGTGATGGATGACATTTTCCCTGAACATGAGAATCTGAATGACGATATCTATGGGGATCTAGGGCCCATTAGTCACAAGAGAACGAGGGATGACTTGAATTCCTCTTCTAGCAGTGGCTCAATTCCACAGGAGTTGGATGCTCATTTTACAGTGGATGATGTACTTGTAGAACCTATTCCTGTGCGTGTACCCTCACCAAGAAAGAGAGTTGATCCCAGAACTATCAGGTTGAAGTTTCAGAAGACAAGCTCAGGGGTGATGGTGATTGAACCCAGAGGTGCAAATGTTCAAAATGTGAATGTGACTGAACCGACAAATGTTGAAAGCTCAACTCAAGCTGATGTCCAAGCTAATGTTCAAGAACCAACACCAATGCAGACTGAAAGTCCTATTCAGAATGAACATGGCCCAGTTCATAATGAAAGGCAATTCTTTGATGTGGATAGCATGTTTGTTGAGCCAAGTCCGGTGAGAATAAACCTATCTACTGAATCAAGCCAGCCCCCTGTCATTCCAAGCTTTCGTCTGTACCAAGCGCTTGTTGAAGAACTTGCTCAAGCTAGTGAACTCCCTGTCGACCTCAGGATAAGTCCTGGTCCTCAAATCAACTTCCTTGTATCTCAAAACAGGAAGAGAAAGGGAGAGATAAAAAAGCTTAAAGAAGAAAACAAGAGGTTGAAGGAGAAGGAAAGCAAGAATGAAGCCAATATTGGATTCCTGTATGCAACATTCTATGATCTAAGAAAGAAACTAGAGGACTTGCAGAAGTCTGGTAGCCTAAGTGCTCAGAGTACCCCAAGACAGAGTTCGTCTCAAGGTACTGAAACTGCTGAAATGGTGCATGAAGATGAAGGTGATGACACCATAGTAATGTCTGACTATGCTCAAGGAGGAAGAATCATCTCAAAGGCACCGAAAGGTCATGACAACTGGTTCAAGGATTTCTACCAAGGACCTTCCCCTACGCTGTACTCGATTGATGTCGGTGTAAACGAAATCAACAAAAGGGGGAGCCGCGAACCAATCTTGTGCTGGCACTATGATGGTGAGAAGAAGCAATTTGCAGTAATCCGAGATGGATACAGTCCAGTGGAGTATTACAGAACAAGAGGCCAATTTCACTCCTGGAGAGAGCCTGAGATCAGAAATTTGTTGAGGGCACCATATATAAACCGATGGAGGAATGCACAAGGAGATCAAGTTCGTGACAACCTGAAGAGCCATTTGGTAGAAAACTTTGTGAACTTTGAGCTCAAACAGGCCAGATGGATTGAGACTGGAACTGACCCAATAACAGGAGAGCCTATTGGAGAAGTGAGGCAGCCACCCACCAAGAGAACTAGAGTGATAAATATGTTGGACGAAATTGAAGATGGTACATTGGTGAGAAATTTTGATAGCTGGTTCTATGATCCAACAACTCACGAGGTGGTGGTGGTTTGCAAGAAGATGCGAGAATTCCGCTTCTATGATCCGGTCGATCTGCTGAGGTTTGGTGAACGTGATATCAAGCTCCTCGCCTCCCAACCTATTCTCGGTGATGAGAATGATCTTGAAAATGCTATCCGGGTGGGGATCTTTCATGGAACAGCAAACCGGATCGTGGAACGTGAATGGTGGTCAAGCACGAAGCCGAATACCTTCAGATTTGATCTGCTGCTTCCGTAGACGCTATAATGGTTCATGCCTAGGGGAAGATTGTTGGGCTATACTTTATGAGGCATGAACATTAGATTGGGCTAACATTGGTTTGGGCTTCTTGTGATTACGATTGTGGGCTTGATGGGCCGGTTCTACTAGTGGGTTTATGATTGGTTTAGGGTTCTTGTAATGGGTAGTATATAAACCCAACTAGTTTATGATTAGAGCAAGTGATTGTTTACGATTTCCAGCCCCTTTTGTGTATTTACGATCATAATCTTCACTCCATTGAAAGTTGATTGTTCTTCACTCTAGATTTGATCATTTTGTGATTGTTTATCATTTATATCAAGTCTATTTCATCATCTTTCTCTTGAATCAATCTCTTACAAGGATTTCGCACTTGTTCGAGATTAAGATATCGTGAACGGTTGTTGTTTCTTGACCAACAAGAGTAAATGTTTGTTGTAAAGATGTTTACACCATAAATGTTTGTAAGATGTTTGTACCATGGTAATCATAACCGTATTTGTAGCTAGCTAGGCCAATGATGCTATCACTATGTGATTCGCAACCGAAGCGTGACTGTTTGTGTTTGTAATGCCTTCCACCATCGCCTAACATGAACGATGATGATACTGTCTAGGCTAATTTAACACCCGTTCGACATCCAGTCGAGTTAGAGCTACTAACGCGGGTGGGGTTTGTCAAACCCAGTAGTACTACCAAAGATTACCTCTCTTTCTCATAAACTAACGGTTCGAAATGTAAGGACTTGTAATTCGTGTTATATGTTCGCACATACCGTGATCAGCTATACAATTATATTACCAGAACTGTTTGTAGCATGCTTTTTTCTCTAAATGTAATACTCAGAGAAAAATGTTCGAGAACTCACCTTTGGGGGCTCGGCAGAATGTTTAATAAAAGTGTTGACGAATTTGACGAATCACCTATATATTTGTAACTGTGTAAGACTACAGTGCATGAACAACTGGACTGACTCGATCGAACTTGACGACACGTTGGTGACTCGTTAATAATTGGGTTTGTTTGTTTGGTTAAACTTTCCAATTATATCAGGCAAGTACATAACAATCATGCATTCCAATCGTTTCGAAGCGGTAACAAGAAGCACATATAATTTCTACGTTTGAGCATGCTTAGTAACAAAGTGTCATAAATCAATCATGCAAGTCAGGTACACACGTTAACAAATTCAAAATCACACCTTTCATATATTTCATGCAATGATTTCCCATTTACACGTGTTAGATACGCACATAATCTTAAATGATTTAACTAGATTAACACGATGTCTAAGATTTTACATTTACATCCTCTTTTAACATGCAAGATGCGTTGTGGTGAGAATAAGTTGTTTAGTAAAATAAATACGCAAGTTATAAGAATCAAAAAGCGTAGTTATATATTTTGTGTGTCATGCTTTGCTTCAAAAGTAACACCTTTCATAAAGATATATAACATATTAATTACTAACACCAAGTAACACATATATTTTATCATTTTATGGGAGGATTGAAAGGACCAAAAGAAATCAGGAACAAAAAGAAAGAAGACTGCTGGGCGCTAGGTTCGAACCTGCGACCCACCAGTCCCCACACATGCATACTACCAACCAAGCCAGTTTCCACTTTGATTATTTTATCCAGTTCCTAATTTATTTAAGTTGTATTCTGGTGTCATCTTCCTACTAATGAAACAAGATTCAAAAAGAAGAACAAATGTTGCAGTGCACTGGATTCGATCATGAGACCTCCCAGTCGCAACACATGAACACTAACCACTAGGGCAGTCTATAATATGCCGATTATAACCTAGTTCAATGTATTTATTCACCTGCATTCAGATGTCATCTTCCCCACATGAGTTCTAAATAAGCCACCCCATTACGTACAGAACATATATATATATATATACATATATATATATATATATATATATATTTTTTTCCTTCGGTTGCATTCAACGATTTATAGAATTTTGTAGGGATCATGGATTCATTCACAAACACTAATTCACTTAGCATCAAAACAACCGTACACCTTACTGTTAATTTAAACTAAGGATATTCATGATTTTTTTATTTTTTTTTATTATGGTTAGGAATATTATCAAGCAATACACAGCAGGTTTTTGATGGCAAAGATTATACCTAGAGAGTAGATGAACTAAGTCTCGGGCCATCATGGTCTCCAAAGGAAAAGAAAGAACGAACTCGGAGTCGAGAGAGTTTACCTACGGTGGCGGTGGGTTCCTGCACTCCTCAAGATCGGTTAGTCGGGTCACGACGGCGGAACGTCCTCCCGGTCTTCAAGCTACAGTAGCACCGCAGGTCTCGCAACCTTGATGATCGGAGAAGAGAGGGAGAGCTAGAGGGGTTTAAATTCCATAAGTACGAGAGAGAGTCGAGATATATAGGATTGCTGTTCGAAATAGCTAGAAATAAAAGGGATATGAGTCACGATCGGTTGGGTTGAAGCATATCTCAATCTCATTCTTTTTTTCTTTTTTTTTGAATAGAGATTTTTACACCAAGGCTCCTCAAGACCCTCAAGTTATTGGTTTATACCCCTTCACTTTCCTAATCAAAGTTTCGCACGTGCATGGTTTATTCTAAGTTCAAGTTATACGTAAATGTACGATTCATGTAGTTTTAGTAGCGAATAGTTTCACATGAGATCACAATCACCTTGAATCAATTAGCACACATATACACATAAAATCATGGAGTTATAAGTTATGCACATTGTGTTCGTTCGATAGCATTTTTAATTATTTAGTCACCAACGATTAGGGTCGACTCAACTCGTGTTTGATTGTTCGTGGACTCGATGACCCATCTAAAATTTCTATTAGATGTATGAATGCACGTATGTTCGAACAAATAATTTTCCGTGATTGTAGAAAAGAAATCACCTGAATTTGCCGGGTGTCACATCATCCCCTTGTTGAAAGAATTTTCGTCCCGAAAATTAAGATTGTTGCTCGTTCGCTAGACACAAGGAAAATAAAATTTTCAGTTGCCACATCATTCCCTTGTTGAAGAAAATTTCGACCCGAAATTTTAGTTTGTACCTCTACTAATCGTCGCTTGTTTGTCGAAGAGTCGTGGGTATCTCTTTCACATTTAATCTTCGCGTTTCCATGTGAACTCTGGTCCACATTTCGAGTTCCAACGAACTCGAACTATCGGGATCTTAGTGTGTTTGAGTGTCTTGACTTCACAATCCATGATTTCCATCGGTCCCTCGATAAAGCGCAACTGTTCATCGACTTGGATCTTGTCTAGTGGTACTACTAGACTTTCATCAGATAGACACTTCTTCAGGTTTGACACATGAAAGACATTGTGTACCCCACGCAATTTCTCTGGTAAGTTTAGCTTGTACGCTACCGGGCCAACTTCGTCGATAATCTCAAATTGTCTAATGTAGCGTGGGTTCAGTTTGCCACGTTTGCCAAAGCGAACGATACCTTTCTAAGGTGACACTTTTAAAAGAACTTTGTCACCAACTTCAAACTTAAGTGGTTTTCGTATTTTGTCTACGTAACTCTTTTGATGGTCCCTAGCCGCCTTCATCCGGTTTCTGACTTGAATGATCCTTTATGATGTCTCGAGTACCAGTTCTGGACCGGTGAGTTGGCTATCCCCAACTTCCGTCCAGCAGATAGGTGATCGGCACTTCCTCCCGTACAGTGCCTCAAATGGTGCTGCTTGAATACTCGTGTGGTAGTTGTTGTTGTCAGAGAACTCCACTAGGGGTAAGTGCATCTCCCAACTGTTCCCGAAATCTATAACACATGCTCTCAGCATGTCCTTAAGTGTTTGATTAGTTCGCTCACTTTGGCCATCCGTTTGAGGGTGGTATGCCGAGCTCATATCAAGTCGTGTACCCAACCTTTTATACAGTGATCTCCATAAGTGGGAGGTAAATCGTGTGTCTCAATCCGAGATAATGGAGATTGGCACCCCGTGCCTGGAAACTATTTCCTTTACATAAATTTTAGCGAGCTTCTCAGTCTTGAATTCTTCCTTGATGGCCAGAAAATGCGCGGACTTTGTTAGTCGATCAACGATCACCCAAATAGTGTTACAACCACTAGAGGTCTTTGGTAACATTGTAATAAAGTCTTGATATGTGTTCCCACTTCCACTCAGGAATTTCTGGTTGTTGGAGTAACCCTGATGGTTTTTGATATTATGCCTTAACCTTGGAACACGTCAAGCACTTGTTCACATAGGTAGCGATGTCTGCTTTCATGTTTGGCCACCAGTAAGCTACCTTTAGATTATGGTACATCTTATATGCACCAGGATGGATTGAGTATCGAGATTTATGAGATTCGTCCATTACTAGCTTACGCAGATTTCCAAAGAAGGGAACCCATAACCGGTCTTGGAAATACCTTGCACCATTAACTTTAGTTTCTAACTGTTTGTACATCCCACGAAGAGCTTCATCTGCTCGGTTTTCATCCTTTAATGCTTTGATCTGAGCGTTGCGGGCCTGTCCAGGTAGCCCTTCGTGTATTGTGAGTTGCAATGCACGAACCCGCTTTGGTTTGGCATTTTCTTTTCTGTTAGAACCTATTTGTTAGCAACACAAACTTATTGTTTTCTTATCTTGTAATTGATACTTCATTTTGTAATTGTCTTTTGATATGTACTTGGTGAACTTTGTGTAAATGTTAGCGTACTTGTTATGCTTCTTAGACTTGTGATTTATGCTCTTAACGGACTTGATTTACTCTTAGCGTACTTGTTTGAATGTTATCTTAGCGGACTTGTTTATTCCTAGCAAACTTGTTTACTTAGCAGACTTGTTTTGTTCCTAGCGTACTTAATTTGTTCTTAACGAACTTGTTAGCGTACTTGTTCATGTTAGCGAACTTGATTATGCTTAGCGGACTTGTTGCTACTTAGCGTACTTGTTAGCGGACTTGTTACTACTTAGCGTACTTGTTAGCGGACTTGTTAAGTGCTAGCGAACTTCATTTAAGTCTTAGCGAACTTCTTCTCCTATTAGAATATTTTGCTGAATTCTAGGAAATGATTGTGTCGTGTCAAACATTCCTTTTGTCCCAGGTTCTCTAGTAGTACAAATACCAATGAGAAAACCCTATTGGCAACGCTTGGTGGAGTATTTTCCTGCAGAGAGCCTTTGTGTGTGTGTTCTTGGTGTTAGTGTGTGTTCTTGAGCTTTAGTAATCATCAATGGGTGAGCATTGATGTAGATTCCTCCATGAATCGACCATCACACATGATTTCTGCACTTGTGTGATGAATCATATGAGAACAAGCTGCTCAAATATGGTCCTGACAATTGGTATCAGAGTCTTGTTCTTCATTTTTTGAAGTTTTTTTCCAAAATGGAGAAAATCTCATATGAGTTGTCGATTTTGGATGGATTTGCTTGTTGTTTGAGTTGATTCTTGGTAGAAATCACTCAATAAACTCAATGTCATACTCAGATTTCTAAAAATCTCAAGCAATATGGTCCAATTTTCGGATTTCAGCCATGAACATCGACTTTTTGTTAAGTCATGTTCTTGAGAAAATTTTTTAATCTTGTTTTTCTGTTGATTATCTGTTAAAATTGAAAAATGGCGAGTGTTAGACTACTAAAACCGAAACTATAGCCACTGATTTCTCTTAAAAAATCAAGTATTGAAGATTTTAGAGGCTAAAAGTGGTGATTTTTGGTGTTCTTCACATAAACTCACTATTCCATTGATTTAGGTCATTTAGAGTGATTTTTGGAGTTCATGACAGTTGAGTAATGTATTCCTACATGAATTTCGAAACTATTCAGGATCTTAAACATTGATTTTATCAACATTGATTTTTGAGTTTGAATTTGCTCAAGAACAAGTTGTTCAAAATTTTGGCTAAGTCTGAAAATTTGACTTTTCAAATTTTTTGCTTAAATCTCATTTACTAATGACTAATGATGTTTAATATTGTTGGTCTTGTAGGATTTGGGTATTTTCAAGCAATTTACTACTTTGCTAACAAGTGAACCGATTACGACTCGTTTGACCCGTTCGCTTACTTTGTCTCGAAATTGACAAGTGTTGATCATTCCAACATGTCGGATCACTTCACTACTGCCACTCATGGCAACAATAGGCCTCCTAAACTCATGGGGGCAAGTGACTTCGATGATTGGAAGGCGAAATTCCTGTCTTACCTGGAATTTGTTAACTTTGACCTGTTGACTTCTGTAGTCGAAGGTCCTGATGTGTTTGAAGTAGAAGAGGCTACCGCTGCTGGCACTGCAGTTGCTGTTGTTGCTGGTGCTGATCCTCCACTTAAGAAGATGATTCCCAAACCAAGAAACAAGTTGGATGCTGCTGAAAAGGTTCAATTGAAAACTGACATGCGTGCACTTGGATGCATTAAGATGGCTATCAATGATGAGTTGCAATACCAATTTCGTGCTGCCACATCGGCACATGAAATCTGGGAAGGGTTGGAAAAGAAATATGAGGGCAACCCGGCTACTAAGGAAAGAAGATTAGATAAGATCAAGTTGGCGTTCAACACGTTCTCTCATAAGCAAGGAGAATCATTTGAAACACATGTTAATCGATTCTGCCGCATAATCACTGAGATGACGACAAAGAACATCCGACCTGAAAACAGTGCCATCATCAAGAAGGTCCTTCACTCCTTTCCTCAAGAGTTTGCTTCATATGTGACTTACTTGATCGACAGTAATGATCTTTCTACTGCCGACTATATGGATATGATCGACAAGGTTCGTGAGTATGAAGTTCGAGCCGTTGAGCGCAACAGAAAGTCTCTCATGGGTGCTGACTGTTAGGAGCTCTTCTATTGCTCCCAATGCTACGTTCATTGCTCCAGACCTAGATGATGAGTTCCAGTTCTCTGTTCCTGCAAGTCAAAGCCCACCTGTCACTAATTCTATTCCAGTTGCTCCTCCTACTGAAGCTGTCATTGCTCCCTTTACCGGTCAGACTCCAAATGTGACTTTTATGCAACAGTCTCCAACTGGTTACTTCGTTCAGCAATCATCTCCTGCATCTCAATCGAACATAAGCATGGATTCAGACTTGTGCAACGCTTTTCTGGCTTGCATGAATTCTCAGATGTCCGGAAGTCTTGAGTCTATGACCATTTGTCAAGAATACCTTGACCAAGTTTCTGCTGATGATCTCGAAGAGATCGACATTAAATGGCAAATGGCTATGATAGCTGCTCGAACTCGAAAGATCTTCAAGAAGACTGGAAGAAAGCTTTTTCAAGCTCCCTCAAACACCAACATCGGCTTTGACAAGTCAAAAGTGCAATGTTACAACTGTCAAGAAATGGGTCTAACACTATTGACCCTCTCTTGTAGTGAAGGCAAATGATGGAGAGATAGATGTGTCTAACACTATTGACCCTCTCTTTCCAACTAACTTTTGCTTAATGGATGGAATTGATGATCTGACTGAAGACAATGCTCAAGAAAATGGAACAGTTACTGAAGTGAGCTCATCTGAAGTTGAATCTGAGGCAAGTAAGAGGCTTGTAGAACTCCAACGCGAAACCATCCCTGATGAGGTAAAATCTGCTTTATGTTCTGATAGATGTATTGAGGTTGTAGCTCGCTATCGCGCTTACAACCTTGAATTGGTTGGTAAGGCGAAAGAGAGTGAGAGCCAAGTTGAGAAATTGAAAGAAAATGAGAAAGATTTTTGTGATTAAGATCAAGTCTTTACAAGATGACATTGAGGTCATGAAGCATACGGAAACAACTCTAACAATTCAAATAACTGATCTTTTGGAAAAACTAACTTCTCTGAGAACGAGCTATGCTCAGGCTCGAGAAACCATTGATTTGTTAAAACTCAATCCGGCAACACTTGGCAACACTGTTGGCCGTGATATTTTTGCTAGACTTAAAACTGGACTTGGCTTGACAAGGGAAATTGATGATAGTGCGGCAGAGCATCCGCTTAACCATAACTATTATAGAGTTCCTGAGTTAACCAAGATTAACTCAAAAAGTCATTTAAAATTCATTAATCCTGAGTTGGTTCCAAGAGCTTCCGAAATCCAAAAGATGGAAGATCAGCTTTCTACCCACACGAGTGGATCTGATCTCCCACCAACCGATGTCGCACTTTACTTTGAGGAAGTCAATCCTGATATTTTAAATGGTGTTGATACTAGTTTTTCCGAGACTCTGACTAAAGAAACAGCTGAACATGAATTTCTTGATTTGTTGAAAACATCTGCCGTGGATGGTCAATCGTTTTTGTTTGACGACAACTACGAGATTTTAAAAACCACTGTTGCTCCAAAACGAGCTAAGACCACACGAAGGCGAAAGCCTAAGCAGAATTCCAACAAGGGATTCACTGATCAGTTTGATGTGAATGAGGATAAGTTCAATCGTGCATTATGCTGAAATGGCACTCAAACATGGTAAGACTGTCATGCACACAAGCGGGTCTTGTGATCACCGATGGTAAGGTGAAGTCTATACCAAGTGCCTCAACTGGAACTCACTCTACATCAACACCACATGCTGGGCAATCTCCTCATTCAAGCAAATCAAAAGCTGTTGTTGAAAGTTCTGCTCCCACTGGAGCTCTTAACTCTAAAGTTGAATTGATAAAGAATGTTAAACCAAAGATGAAGAGTGTTCCAAAAGTAACTGGTACAACCTCCTCACCAACTGTTGAGTCTGCATTGATCGTGGTAGAGCCTTCTGTTCCAATAACAGAAAGTGCTGAAACTGTTGTTGTTGAAAAGAAGAAAAGAACAAGAAGAAGGAAGAAGAAGGTTGTTACTAATGATGAGAAGACTCCAGAAGCTTTATCTGTTAAACCATCATCTGTGGTTCCTGTTGCCGAATCTGATGCTTCTGTTGTTCAAATTGCATCATCTGTGCAAAATGTTTGTGCTATCTGTGGCAACCCTCATCACGATGCAAGTGTGTATCTACAACCAAGGGTACAACACCTATGGCAACGCACCAATGCCACCTGTACACTACTTTGAGCAACATGCAACTGCTGGTCAGAATCCCCACCTCCACTCGAGAAACTACGGTAATTGCAGTGAAGACTTCATGGAATTGCGGGATGATTCTATGTTCCAACAGTCTTATCCTAACCAACCGTACATTTCGAATCAAGCCCCGTATCTACCACAAGGCTTAGGGGGAAGCCTGTATTCAAGTCAGCCTCGTATATACCAAGGCCATTTCCGTCTCAAAGGCCAATGAGAGCTCCAAGGCCTGCAACCACCTTCGTTCCATCTTCAGTTATTCCATCAGCTCCATCGTCTTCATCCGCACCATCTTCGTCAACTGTGAAGAAACCGGTTATGAAGAAGACCCAAGGTCAAAATGACCGGGGTCCCTCCTTAAACTAATCAATTTCTTTACTTGTGTAGGGACGTACCCGGAAAGCTGTAAACACATGGTACATGGACAGCGGGTGCTCCAGGCACATGACAGGGAACAAGGACTTGCTGTATGATGTTAAAATAATATCTAACGGTAGTTCTGTTGCCTTTGGAGGAGATGTGTATGGCGGAAGAATAATAGGAAACGGTCTCTTAACAAACGGAGAAATTTCATTTGATAAGGTTAACCTGGTATCGAATCTAAAGTTCAACCTACTCAGTGTGTCGCAAATCTGCGATAACCAAATGCCGATGGTGTTCAACGATCGTGAGTGTCTAATTCTGAAGCCTGGTCTCAAGATACCTGAAGATCAGATCTTGTTTCGAGCACATCGAAGAGGAAACTTGTATGCTTTGGATATGGCGGAAGCAAAACCTGCAAATTCAATCGCTTGTTTTCTAGTAAAGGCATCGGAAGAAGACTCAACCATATGGCACCGGCGAATGGGTCACGTCAACTTTCGGAACATGAATCGACTCGTAAGAGGAAAACACGTTATTGGGCTACCGGAAAAAGAATTCGTGCATGTCGATAACTGTGTTGCGTGTTCCAAAGGAAAACAGCACAAGACGTCTCACAAGCCAAAGCCACCTGGAAGAACGACGACAATTCTTCAGCAACTCCATCTTGATCTTTTCGGGCCAGTGAACATCTCGAGCTTAGGGGGAAAGTCTTACTGCCTCGTTGTTACTGACGACTACTCCAGATACTCGTGGGTGTTCTTCCTAAGAGAAAAGTCTGAGACGGCTGAGATATTGAAGAATTTCGTTACTCGCATTAAAAACGCCAGCAGAGAGCGGGTTCGGATAATCAGATCTGATAACAGGACAGAGTTCAAGAATCAAACATTTGACGCTTTTTGTAATTTGAAAGGCATCACTCGACAGTTCAGTTCACCGTACACGCCACAACAAAATGGTGTTGCAGAACGGAAGAATAGAACCATCATTGAGTCTGCCAGAACCATGCTTGCTGATTCTAACCTTAAACTCTCATTTTGGGCAGAAGCAGTGAACACTGCGTGCTACGTTCTGAACAGAACACTCTTGGTCAAGCATGCTAACAAGACGTTGTTCGAACTGTTTTCTAAACAAAAACTTGTTTTATCAAGACTAAAACCGTTCGGATGTCCTTGTACTGTGCTTATACAGTCTGATCAGTTAGCCAAGTTTGCCCCTCGGGCAGATGAAGGTTATTTTGTTGGATACTCTATGTCCTCAGCGGCGTATCGAGTATACAACAAAAGAACTCAAGTGATCATGGAGTCGTGCAATGTTAATTTAAACGAGCACACTCGGATCCCTCGAGAACCTGATTCAGATAGCATGTATGACCTTGACTCTCTTTCTTCTACTTTTAATATTGTTGATTCTGGTGTTTCAGGAAATACTATCTCAGATGCTGACGCTCGTGAGGAAGACTTTCCGACTTTTGACACTTTTGCTCCTGTTTCTTCATCGATTTTGGGAACTATCTATTCAGCAGACCCTCCTGATCTAATATGGAGAAATCAGTCGAGTGAATCAGTAAATCGTTCTGAAGAATCATCTTCATCAGCAACTCCTGATGAAACAGCAATTCCAGTACCAGATCCAGTTATTGTAGAAACAGAACCAGCCACTGCAGCAGTTCAGGGGGAAACCAACGTGGAAACTGATCCTGAAGATCATGATTCTGATTCAGAAGTTGAAGCTGAAATTGAAACCGATGAGGTCCCGGGAAATGATATGCAAATTGGGAACCTTGAATCTACCATCGAAGACACCGTTGTTGAAGAATCAAGGGTTCATAAAAGTCATCCAACAAGCCAGATTATAGGCCTCGTAGACAAAAGGGTCACCCGAAGTCAAAGAGAACATGTTAACTTGTGTCTATTTTCATGCTTCATATCTCAAGAAGAACCAACTTCAGTTGCTGCTGCTCTCAAAGATGACAACTGGATCGAAGCCATGCAAGCAGAGTTACTTCAGTTCAAACTGCTTAATGTTTGGCATCTTGTTGAAGCTCCTAAGGGTGTTGAACCCATATCGGTCAAGTGGATTTTCAAGAATAAAAGAGATGACCGTGGAATAATCATAAGAAACAAAGCTCGATTAGTAGTGAAAGGGTACTTGCAAGAAGACGGCATTGATTATGATGAAGTCTATGCACCTGTCGCCCGTCTAGAAGCCATTTGGATTTTCTTAGCTTATGCTGCGTATATGGACATAACGGTTTACCAACTTGATGTCAAGACTGCATTTCTTTATGGCGAGCTGGATGAGGACGTGTACGTACAGAAACCTTCCGGGTTTGTAAACAAGTCATTTCCAAACAAATGTTACAAACTTGACAAGGCCCTTTATGGTCTACAGCAAGCCCCGAGAAAGTGGTACGAGACTTTGTCTACATATCTGCTGGAAAATGGATATAAGAGGGCTATTATTGATCAGACTCTTTTCATTCGACACGTCGGGAAGGATATGCTTTTAGTTCAAGTTTACGTTGACGATATCATTTTCGGGTCTACGAACGAGAATTTGTGTCATGCATTTGAGGACTTGATGAAGAAAAGGTTTGAGATGAGCGCCATGGGTGAATTAACCTTTTTCCTAGGAATGCAAGTGAAACAGTCGCCAGACGGTTTACTGATCAGCCAAGGGAAATACGTTAAAGAAATTCTGAAGAAGTTCGGCTTTCACGACTCTAAGGGATTCTCTACACCAGTGGAAACTCGTCACAGACTAAATACTGATGCTCAAGGGGTCTCGGTGGATGAACACCTATACCGTTCGATGATCGGGTCGTTGATGTATTTGATGGCAAGTCGTCCCGATATCATGTTTGGAGTCTGTCTCTGTTCAAGATTTCAGAGCAAACCAAAGGAATCTCATTTGACTGTGGTTAAGAGAATTTTTTGATACTTGAAGTCAAATCCCAACCGATGGCTATGGTATCCAAAAGATTCAGCCTTTGATCTTAGAGCATAATCAGATAGTGACTATGCTGTTGTCAACTCGATCGGAAGTCTACAACGGGTGGAGCTCAGTTTTTGGGAAACCGACTCGTGTCGTGGCAATGCAAGAAGCAGACTACGGTGTCCACTTCAACTGCTGAGGCGGAGTACATCGCTGCTGCATCATGCTGCTCTCAAGTTCTCTGGATCCAAAATCAATTGCTGGACTACGGTTTGAATTTCATGAGTACTCCTATTCATATTGATAATTCTGCTGCTGTTTGTATTGTTAAAAATCCGATACAGCATTCTAAGACTAAGCATATAGAGATTAGACACCATTTCATTAGGGATTGTGCTGAGAAGAAACTAGTCACCTTAGTTCAGATTGACTCAGAAAATCAGTTTAAAAGTGTGATTGAATCTGAATTTGATGATTGGTAGAATACTGTTAACTTTCAACCTAATAAGGACCCCACAAAATATTTCTCTAAACTGGACTGAAAACATGATAAATACATCACATGAGACAAGTTGAAAATTACCATGTATGAGCTTAAGTGGTTAAACAATACCGACAATCTGACTTAGGGTACCGGATCTAAAAGGTGATTTGAATTGTAAGTGTTATTGATCACGTAATTGATTGGTATGATTTTAAACATGTTTGACCACGACCATACAAAAATATGTGAATTCTCAAAGCCAATGTGCTAGAATTTCCAAGTTTGGTGAAAAATTGACCAAATTGTACTAAAATTAATCTTGGTATTTGCTTGAAATTAACCAACTTGAAAGAAAATGAATTCTTGAGTTCGGGTGGAAAATTGACCCAATTCGGATAAATTTGGAAATTCTGAGTTCGGGTGGAATTTTGACCAATAAAAGTCAAATTTAGGTACTAGGTGTGTCATCATCAAATTTGTTGAAATTAACTGGTAATTGTGTTTTAAATTCAAAATTTATCTTCCTGGTAGGTCACTGGTGGCAGGCATGCATTTTTTGTTATCTTTTTAAGTTTTGTAGTTTGATAGTAAATTTTTGGTAAATTTTTGGACTTAGAAATTTTTTTAAATTTTTTGGTATTTTTTTTAAGTCCGCTAAGAACAAATTGTTCTTAGCGAACTTGTTTATGTTTGAGTCTTTTGTATGTTGAAGTACGCTAAGATGAAACTTGTCCTTAGCGAACTTCTCCTATGTTTTTGAAAATTTGTTTAAGTGTTAGAGAAGTCCGCTAAGAAGGATTATGCCTTAGAGAACTTCTCAACTTACATTTTATGTTTACTAAGGTTAAAACAGTTCTTAAGCGAACTTGTTTATACCTTAGCGAACTTCATTTTTACTTAGAATTTTTTTTGTAACAAGTTCTGTTTTGGCCTTAGCATACTTGATTTTGCCTTAGCGAACTTCCTATCTTAGCGATCTTCTCTCAAGCTTAGCGTACTTGTCCTTGGCCTTAGCGAACTTCATTAAACTTAGCGAACTTCTCTTAGGCTTAGCGTACTTGATTTAGCTTTAGCGAACTTCCTGGGTTAGCGAACTTCATTTAGGCTTAGCGTACTTCATTGAGGCCTTAGCTAACTTGTTTCTCCTTTAGCGTACTTGTTTCGGTCTGCTAATACTTAGTGGACTTGGAGACAGACTTTAGCGAACTTGTTTAAATTCAGATATTTTCAAGTCCGCTAAACCCTACACTATATAAAGGAGACTTGTCTTATTTCTTCTTTCACGCTTTCAATACTCACATTCGCTCTCAAATATACGAACCGGCGACTCTCTCCCTTCCACTGTTCGATCGAAATCTCTCATTTTTCTCTCGAATATGTTTATCTCATTGCAATTAGGGTTGATTCACACACTCTCCTTGCATTCACAGGTTTGTTTTCACGAGTATTTTGGTTAGTTTTGGTCTCGATGTTGTTGTTGAGCCGTGGGTTCGGTTCTCAAATTTTTAGGGTTCTAATGCTTCTAAATTGATGTAATTACAGATTTCTTTCATCTTTACTTGATCCTAATATACTTGTGCTCAAGTCAAAAGTATGTGAATCTTAACTCTCATTTATAATTTTGAATCCGAGAATCTGTGTACAGAGTGTATTTGAATGTGTTTTGAACCTGAGAAATTCCTTTATGTTCTATGACAGTTGGTTGTTTTTGTTGTTCTAGTTAATTAGTTTGAGCCTTGAAAGTTTGTTTGAATAGATTAACTATGAGCTTTATAAGTAGTAATCCTCTGTTATATGAACACTTAGGAATTTTTCTTTAAATTTGTCAATTTTGAAACTTTGGTTGGATTGTTAGAACTCAATGTGGCTACTGCCAATTTAGTTTAGTTAACTCAAATCTGATTGTGTATATATGCCCGTGAGTTCACATTTTTGCAACTTTGAAGTTTCAATTTATTTTTCACTCATGATTGGCTTGACTTAATGAATTCCACATTGTGTTGAATTTATATTGTCTCCAATCAAAATTTATTGTTCATTATTGTCCATAACTCTAAATTGATTGATACTTAAACTTGAGAATCTACTGATAACTGGTGATTAGTCTAGTCACTCATCACATTGATAGATTAAGTTTGAATTTTCTCATGTTATGCCTTTAAGTTCTAATTGCCTATATTTTTATGTGTTTGTCTAAAATTTTGAAGTCTAACATAACTTGTCTAATCACAAAACAGAACTTATTACTGTTGAGAGATTGATCAAGAGCATTGCGTCTTTTTCATTGATCTTAGCAAACCTTAGATCATCAAAAAGGTATGTTGTTCTATCAAAATGGCACTGTGAGTTAAGACTCAGTTTTTGGCTACACAGGGGCAATCCTTATCTTATTTTAGTTAATCTGATACTTACTTTATTTCTAATACAATATGCTTGATCCCAGTAGATAACTCACTGAGTCATTGAGAAATTCTATTCATATTTTATCAGATCTTAGTCATCATTAGATCTTCAGAAAGGTATGTGTTTCTCAATACAAGCATTCATGTTTTTAATCGGGTAGTGCATCACCTTATTTTTTATTTTTGTGTGCTTATGTGTCTCTCTCTGTGTAAATTGACATCCAATTGAGCCTAACACTGGTGATTTAGACTGGTTAAGATCCACATGGGTCTGAAACAGGTCAATAACTCAGGTGGAAGGATCTTGGACACAGTTAACACTAAGATAGACATAATTGAATGTCTTGACCTAACTAAGTGGATTTGACCATTTTTGTGACTAATTGAGAGAATTTATACATAGGATGTGATCTATGATGCCTCTAAGGTTCATATGAACTATCTTAGGTATTTAAGCTCTGTATGAACACTCATTTGGTCATTTTGACTTTAATAAGTCAAATCTTGCATGAAATTGTTTTTATGTGACTTATGTGATTGTATTAGCTTAAATGTGAATTTGGTGATTTGGGTATATGTTAATTGATCCATACATGCTTGTATTTGTGTGTTAGGATTAAATGTGACATGTAAATGGTTCCATCTAATCTGTTAAGCTTACATAATCACATCTTGTCCTTTAAATGATCAAATTAGAACATTTGACCCGTTTGGATCTCTTACTTGCTTATAAGTGTTACACTTATTACCAGCATCTAATTGGTCTTTGAATTATAGTTTGTTTACATTCCAACTTTCATGTCTTACATTTAAAGCACTGGTTTTATCAAAGTTCTTTCTTGTTGTTATCATATGATATCAAATCAAGGAGTTCACAAGCTCGGGTGGAACAAAGTCCCTATGTGACTTTCCCTGAACTGACTTGACAAATTGGGACAACCTAAATTTCTAGGTGTTGATCCCAGTGTGCCAAGCCCTCCTTTGCTTGATATCTGTGATTGTTGTTGAGACCAAGTAGTAGAATTCTCATTGAAACTCTCCTTGACACTCCAACAATTTAGAATATAGTTAACTTAATCTTCATTTGGGTCATTTTTTTTTAATTTTCATGCAAAACATTCAATTAAGTCAATATTAATGGAGATTTAGATCTGGC
Source organism: Deinandra increscens subsp. villosa (assembly GCA_039602395.1). Lineage (NCBI taxonomy): Eukaryota > Viridiplantae > Streptophyta > Magnoliopsida > Asterales > Asteraceae > Deinandra > Deinandra increscens. The sequence goes on along the minus strand of JBCNJP010000007.1, from coordinate 36,805,937 downwards.
TCCTTGTTTTCCAGATTTTATTACTTCACACATCTGTTATTTTTCCTGAAATACTTACATTTGTTAATCATGACATTCCGGTTGCTTGTGATCATTTTGAAGTATATGCACTATATGAGTTAGTTTATGTCATTAACACTCAAATGAAAAGCTCTGTCACTATCACGGGTTTAGTGTGACATGACATTCATCTAGTGTTGAATTTGATGTAATCTTTCAAATTCTATATGTGCAGATGCCTCCCAGACAAGCTACAGAAGCTTTAGAGTATGGTCGCCTGGACAACGGAAGGTGCATATTTAACAAAAATTGGGAAGGTGCTAATGAGCAAGCCCTTGATCTTATGCTACAATCAAACTGGGCAACGGCCATGCAGATCAATCCTGTTATCTACAAGGGTATTATTGAAGCATTCTGGTACAATGCTGAATCTGCAGAACTGGATGATGGAACAAGCGTGATAAGATCTAGAATTCAGAATACTGATGTTGAGATCACTGAAGAGAAGATCAGAACTGTCCTGGATCTCTAAGATGCTGACAAGCCCAAGACTTTCACTAAAGCTGTGTGGCAGTCAACTATCACAAGAATGGGATATTCGGGTGTCTTTCTTCCTAATGTCAGCAACAAAGTTCAGAAGACTTTATTCCCGACTAACTGGAAATTCATTATCAGTTTCTTCATTGCGGCGTTTGGACACCGCAAGGCAGCTCCAGATGATTTCATTGAAGATACTGCATGTTCTATCCATGGGTTCGTCTCAGGTGATGGTTTCAATCTTTCCCATCAACTACTGAAATGGATGATTTCCAACCTGCACCCCACTGGAAGGCAAAAGAAGTTCCTGATGTATCCTCGCTTTGTTCAAGCCATCCTATACCATTACTACCCAACTTTGGTGAAGCAAGGAGAGACATTCTCCACAAGTTCTATGAACACTGGCTCGTATAGCAAGTACCACAAAGGTAAGTATCAAGGGAATGAAGTGCCTTTCTTTCCCGAGATGATAGCTCGACTAGCTCCCGTTGATGCTGAGGGAGATGTTCACATGGATGAAGTTGCAGATGAAGCACAAGTTGAACCCACTGATGCGGCTCAAGTCCACCATGAGTTGGACTTGAATGCCCCTGTTATCTCAGATCCTGCTACTGCTGCTGAAGACCTTGGGAATCTCCAAGATGAAAATTTTGAAGCATCTGAGCATGCTGAACACTCGTTGAGTCCAGTGAATGTGATATCTTCAGAAGCTGAGGAAGGTGATGACACCAATGATGATGAATCTAACTCCTCAAGCTCAGATGACAGCCCTGCTCAAACTGTAGATATTCACCCTCGGAAAAGGCAAAGGACTGGAGAATCTTCCAGGGCCTCGACGAATCTGACACCACAATCATCATCAGATGAAAGCTATAAACCGTCCAAGGATGACTTAGATGAAGACGACTCTTCGGTATATCTCGATCAAGAGGATTCTACACATGATCTTGCAGCTGAGACTGAAAGTTCTCCTAAGTCTCCTCCTAAGTTAACTTTAAACAAGCTTACAATTACTGCTGATGAGGGAAATCAACCGTCTGAGTTACTCACGGTAAGAGCTGTAAGAAGCAAGTCCTGCACTGAGAAACTCCAAGTCACAAGAAAACCCGGTTCCACTGATGAGTATGAAGTTGTTGGTTCATCAAGCACTCAACTTGATACAACTTTGGCTACTACACCTGTCTCTCCATCTCCTACTGATTACAGTGATAGGATTGATATGGATATGAGACCTCTGGAGACCATAGCTGTAGATGCTGTTGTTACCACTAACCCCTCTGGTACCGTAACTACAAGCCCAACAGTTTCAGAATCTGAGAAGATGATGGAACTACAAGCTGAGGTTGTTAATCTTCAAAGTCAGAACGATCATCTCAATTGTTCTCTGCAAGTGGCTAACCAAAAGATCAGTGAACAGTCACGTGTAATTGCTGAACAGGCAGCTGAGATCCAAAGACTGAAGGATTTGTTAAGCAAATAAGATGAAGACAAACAACTTAGTACCAAACCAGATGGTGATGATGGTGGTGATAAAGAAAGTGAGTTGCCTGAAGACCTGCCTCAAGCTAATCAAGGAACTGATGGTGACAATTCTCAAGATCCAAATTCTTCAACAACCATACCTGCTGGTAAGGATTCTACTGGTGCTCAAGACTCCTCAAGCCCCCTGCATGACAGTGATTTCGAGTTTGATGAAGATACGGTCATAGAAGGAGATGAGCTGAACTCATCAGATGATGATGAATCTTTTGTAAACAGCCTCTTTCATGACGAGCCTGTAGATGAAACCTTGGATTCAATCAAGAAGCTGGCTCCTGTGCCTAAAAACCTGAAACTTCCTAGATTTTCACAGGCAGCCAAGACACTTGCCATTGTGGGAACTTCTAATGAAGAAGCTGCTGATGCATCTGGATTAAACCTTCAACTTTCTGTTGTACCCTATTTTCAGACTTCAACTGACACATCAACTGCTTTAGTTCCCTTGACTGAAGGAGTCCGTCACATGCACGTTGACCCGGCCTTCCTAGATTTTGCAATGGCCAACTTCAGGGAATATTATGCAAAAAAGATCTACTCGAGAAGAAATTCTTGTGGTATTTTGATCGAATCAATTAAAGATGATACTAGTGAAGTCTCATATGAGGAACATCTATATACTGTAGATTTCGGTGATGAAGAAGACATGAATGAGCTACAAGAACGTATGCATGTGCTCACGAATGAAGCCAATCCACTGAACTACATTGATCTGGATCTGATCGAGAGTAAAGATGAAGAAATGGAACCTTTGTTTCCCACTCCTATTCAAGTAAAGAAGGAAGTGGATGATATATATGTACAAGTTTCACTTTCTGAGCTCATGCAGTCTTCAGCTAAGGCTTCTGCTTTGGATATAGCTCCCCATGTTCCAGGTGTTATTCCTGCAGATGCAAATATCATTAACTTAGAATCAAGTGCTGCCAGAGAATCTGAGAGTCAATCTGTTCCCATAGTATCTACTGAGCAAAGCTTCCGTGATCAGATCTTTGAAGCCTCCTTTATACACTTCTCCTCTGAGTCTGATACTGAAGATGAACCAAATGTGACTGAGACTCAAGAGCCTGCGGTTACAAAACAACCTGGTCCTTCTACGGAAGATAGAGAAAAAGGATTTTAACTCCTGAAGAAATTGCTGAAGAGCATCGTAAAAGTGAAGCTGAGAAAGAAAGATCCCGCAGAGCACTTATTGATGAAACTCTCAGTGAACAAAATAGACTTCTCGAGGAAAAGGCTGAAGCACTAAAGAGATATGAATCTAACCATCCTCCAGCTGTCATGTATGCAAAAGGGTCGAGCACTTTGCCAGAACATTCAGAATCAATCAGAACAGATGAACCTTTGATCCGCGTTGTCATAAACTTAGAGGGAACCGATGTGGATGCTGATGAAAACTCTGTTACAGCCAACATGGTCAGAACTCTGATGAAAGACAACTTCTCTTTGAAATATATGATGAGTCTCACTGAAACTGAGTTGACCAAGTTATATACCGAAGAGGAAAGGTTGAATTCTCACCTACCTCAAAATCAAACAGTTGAAGCACAATCTGATCTCCTAGCTGATATCTTTGCCGACACAAACAAGACTGTGGACTTCCTTCCTATCCGTGATCATCTCTCGGACCTTACCCTTGACATCGGCAACACATTCATTCCTCCTCCAGAGAACTCATCCGTAGATCCTCCTGACTCTGAAGCTTACATTGAATCCACTACCAACAGTATGAACTCTGAAGCACTCCGCAACTTCTGTAAATTCAAGAACATTGATAAGAAGGCTTACTACAAGAAGAGACTTCCTGGTCTCCGGAAGTTTGTGTGTGAGTACCGGAAGACAGAGCGGTTGGCCAAGTTGGAACAAATCAGAATCATTGAAGAGGAACGGGCTGAGGCTCTTAAGAGAAAAGATAATCCCCAAATCTATGAAGAATGGGAAAAACTAACTCCTAACTTGAAGGCCATGCAATTATTTGCTGCCAAGAACTTGAGGAAAATGCATAGCAACCCTGACGTCAATCATGGGATGAAGATCTTGGGTTGGAAATATGATGAAGCCTTTGATGCTTTCATGGTGAAGAGGAGAAATGGCTATGTCCAAATATTTGGAGACTTCAAAGCTCTCACTAGCTTATTCTCTTGGGAACTCAAACAGCTCAAGTACCTGGACCTGGTGAACCATACTAATCATCCTAAGGGTATAAGGGCTGCTGCGTTGATCCAATCTGCTTACAATGATAAAAGATTCAGGCAAAATCCTGAAGCAGAGAGAAAAGCTCAGTTGGCAGAAGAGAAGAGAAGACTTCGTGCTCCTCACCGAGGTATGTTCAAGGATGTAGGAATGGAAGTAAAAGCAAAGACTATCCCTGGAAACCAAAAGAATGCTCCTATGATCAGTTGGTATTATAACGGGATGACTCATGAGTTGGTAATCGAAAGAGATGGTGTTGACGCTATCAGAATATTTGCTGCTACAGAACTCCGTCTTCTCTCTCGATCTTACTTGAAGATAATGTATTATGAGAAGATGCGGACAATACCTGTTCAGTTGAGACCTTATGAATGCTATGATGCCAACTATTTCTTGATATTCTTAAACTGGTGGTGCAAAAGCCTAGCAGGATTGGGTAGACTCACTTTTGATTCAGAACTCCTGAGAACAGCAACTTGTTGGTTGATTGAAGAACATGGTTCAAATGTCATTTTGGATAAGTCAAGACGATTGGTCGAGCTGAACAATTACAATGACCTGGAGAAGCTCGTTTGGCAAGATCTCTTTAGGCTGTATGACATGGGTATTCACGTACTTTCTGACAAAGACAAACCTGCAGCCAGAGAGAACTGGAGATTCCTGCTGAAGCTGACCGGTCAAGATGCTTGAAGCTCAAGAGTTTGCATTGCCAACAAGGGTGGAATTGTTAGAACCTATTTGTTAGCAACATAAACTTATTGTTTTCTTATCTTGTAATTGATACTTCATTTTGTAATTGTCTTTTGATATGTACTTGGTGAACTTTGTGTAAATGTTAGCGTACTTGTTATGCTTCTTAGACTTGTGATTTATGCTCTTAACGGACTTGATTTACTCTTAGCGTACTTGTTTGAATGTTATCTTAGCGGACTTATTTTATTTCTAGCGAACTTGTTTACTTAGCAGACTTGTTTTGTTCCTAGCGTACTTAATTTGTTCTTAACGGACTTGTTAGCGTACTTGTTCATGTTAGCGAACTTGATTATGCTTAGCGTACTTGTTAGCGGACTTGTTGCTACTTAGCTTACTTGTTAGCGGACTTGTTACTACTTAGCGGACTTGTTAAGTGCTAGCGAACTTCATTTAAGTCTTAGCGAACTTGTTCTCCTGTTAGAATATTTTGCTGAATTCTAGGAAATGATTGTGTCGTGTCAAACATTCCTTTTGTCCCAGGTTCTCTAGTAGTATAAATACCAATGAGAAAACCCTATTGGCAACGCTTGGTGGAGTATTTTCCTACAGAGAGCCTTTGTGTGTGTGTTCTTGGTGTTAGTGTGTGTTCTTGAGCTTTAGTAATCATCAATGGGTGAGCATTGTGAAAAACCGTAAGACGGATCTTACTAAAGGTTTGCTTGATCGTAGAGAGAACACGGTGCGTAAATAATAGTTTGTTTTATTGAAATCAACATAGACTCAATTACAAACTCTCTCTTAAGCTCTCTAGAGAAACACACTCAAAACACATAGTTAAGAACTGGTCTCTCTCACTCGTTTTTACATTCAAAGCACAAGTTCCTATATATAGACGTCTGCTCCGAGCTCCGTCCGAACTCCAAGTTCGGCGTGTCCGAACCTCAGGTTCGGACCTAGTTCGGCCAGCAGCATGAACTTGTCTTGAATCTTCATATCATCTTGTTCAGATACTTCACATGACGCACAGATTATGTATCAACAAACTCCCCCTCGTCATGTGCAGTATCTGTTCGCCAGTTAAAACATATTCCTTGAACAAACTCCCCCTCAATTTGATGGTAGCTTGATCTTCGAATACTTGACGATGAACAGTTTCTTTCATCTTTATCAACAGCTTCAGAAGACTTGAAGTTGTGATAAACTCTTTCCTTTGAGTACCTGGCCAACATAAATAACCTTGGTGCAAAACTTCTCTTCGAAAAACCAAGATATGAATTTTGAAAATGTTTTTCGTATCTTGTGTCGATCAATCGAAAACAAATAAGAAACAAAATCTTTTTGTTTTTTTTTTTGGAAGTTTATATCAAAACAAACCTAAAAACTTTTTGACTTTTCAAACTTATGCTAAAACACACCAAAAATCTTTTTGTACTTTTCAGAAATGAAATGTAAATGCAATGCAGAAACAAACTCTATTTTTGGGTATTTTGTGAGAAAGATCATGACGTAAGATCATATCAGACATAACGCATCTAGCACATTTCAATTTCGGTCTTAATCAGCATGCAAGCCAAGATAATCGCAAATACAACATTGATTGTTTATTTCAGCATGTACCAATCATATTTATCGTTTTCAGATATGCTTAAGGTAATTTTTATCATGCACTGATAACTCGGCCTCTACTCTATCAGAAATACTAGCAAATCATCATGTTTATCATATAGAAGTAACTTTTATTCGAGATTTAAACATCCTTGATGAGTCATGCAAAAATAAAGCAGAACCTCAAATACCTAGCAATCAGGTCGGTCTTTCGACACGCAGAGAAAGCCCAAGTATTTGAGAAAATAAAAAAGCAAAAACAAGTTGAAATTGTATAATCCAACAACAATCAGGTCGGTTCTTCCGAACGCGCAGAGAAAGTCCGATGGATTATACGAAACACCAATAAAAATAAAGCAGAACGTCAAACGAACAACAATCAGGTCGATCTTACGATACGCAGAGAAAGTCCGATCGTTTGACAAAATAAAGAAAATCAAACAAGTTTAAATCTTCCAAAATGAAAACATGCATTCATCAGGATATCTCTTTATTCTATTTTTGTTTTAGAATCATCACATAGCATTCATCAAGAAGCAAACAACCAAAGATTATCAGGCAAGCTTTATGTTTATATCTTACTTGCAGATATCAGATTAGTCATGCACATTCACAGATCATACAAGCACCTACAGCCTTTAGACTTACTCTATCCATGGCAGATAGCGTATATGCTGATGTACTATCATTTCTTGCTTTTGTCAAATCAATTTCTCAATTTTTCATCTTTATATTGTCCAATTTCTCCCCCTAAAATTTAAACAAATACTATTTTTTTTGAATTTTCCAATTTTCTCCCCCTAAAAATATGAACGAAAGAAAAATGAATAACAAAAATGAAAATGATCGATCAACACTTGACACATTTTGAAAATGATTTTGGAAAAATCAGTGTTTCAAAGATAGGAACGATGCAAGTTAACTTAAAAACACAAGTATCTCACTGTCAGCAACCTTACGATTACTAACAGGTCTTCCTGAAATACCTGCAAACACTGGAAAATAGTAAGTTCTTAAGACCCCGACCCTCATCCCCAACGATGGTAGGTCGTCCAGTGTCTTCAACAAAATCTGTGTTGGCCGTGGAGACAGCTTTAGGTCTCCATTCCTGTTTTGGTGTGATGATTTCTAGTGAACCATTGTCAACTGATGAATGACAATCAGAACTACTACCCAAATTCTCCGAAAGAGACTTCTTTTTCCATGAAAATTTAGTATTGGGCATTGGTTCACTAAAAATAATGCCATCAAGATCAACATACTTTGTATGTTTGGCATTTGATGATGAATTGTTAGCAGTCGTAGAACAATTATTTGCATAATGACCTTTCTTACGACAAACAAAACAAAGTCTTTTACCAGTTGAATTGATAGAAATCGGTTTTCCAAACTGATCAGTAAGACCTTCATCATGAATTTTTGAAAACACAGGTTTTGATTTCTTTGGTTTGTGAAATTTTGGAAAACATATTGGAGAATCATAAAAACCCAAATCATCTCCATAACCAAAGAATTTATCTTTATGATAAAACCTGTTAGACTTAGCAGAATAAAATGAATCTGAACTGTTACCGCTTTGTTGTGTAGCATCAGATACACAAGAAGACCCTTCAGAAGAAAGCTTTTCATCTGGTGAAACTACTTTCGGCTTCCAACATTGTGTCTTCTTATCTGAAAACACCTTCTGCTTCTTTATCTTCTTCGCTTTGAACTCCTTTTTGTTGAAATCCTTAGTCGGCATTTCTATTCCTTTAAATCCCAAACCACCATTCTTGAGTGTAAACTCATCTTGAACAGAATTTGGTATCTTATGACCTTGTTTGGCAAGTTTTGTAAATTCAGATTTGATTCCTTTCAGATCATTCTTCCCAGAAATCAATGAGTCATCTATCATAATTTCAGAAAATTTTGGCACCGTTACTTTTTCTGACTTTCCATCAAACACTTGTTCTTTCTCAAGAAAAGTAGATTTAGCATCAAACTTCAATCCTGTGCGATAATCCACCATCTTTTTATGCTGTTGAGATTTTGACTTGGTTTTCTTTCCTGAACTGGTATCAGCAAACTTTGAATAATCATGTTGTTCAACACCAGATGGTATAGCTGGAACAGACATTTCAATGTCCACTGGAGCAGGAACTTGATGAAGACATTCATCTTGACCATTTTTCTCACTCTTTTCCAGCTTATACATATAATTCAGAAAAGTCGGTGAATGGTTGCAATTTTTCAATCTTCGCTGCAAATCAAACATCTCAATCTTTTGTTCAGATAGTTTCATATTAGCTTCCGACAATTCTTTCTGCGAAGCAATGTACTTATCAGACAATTTGTTATAATCACTGATATGACACTGTCTCAAGCGACATTCTTCCAGAACTTCTTCAGTAACTTTCTCTACTTGTTTCTTATAGTAAATAACATCCTGTTTCAAAATGTTATTTTGACTATGAATCTCACCATTTCCATCACGCAACTTGGTAAGCTCCTCTTGAAGTTGAATTACTCTATCGGCAACTTCGACAGCAGCTTTAGTAACTTTTTCATATTTTTGTTGAAGAGGATAACATTTCTCAAATAAAGCATCAAAATCTTCAACAGCTTCCTTTTCTTTAGCTTGAGCTTTATTGCATTCTTCAACCAACAAATCCCTTTCTTTCAACCATCCTTCCTTAATACTAGAAAACTCCAAACAATTTGCACACGATACAGACACATCCCTTTGAATTTTGTCATCTAAATCATTACAAACTTTACTTTTCCATTCCTCCACTTCTTTTGTCAAAGAAATATTTTCTTCAGTCAATTTTCCCACCTTATTCTCTAACTTTTCAATTATGCCCTTGAACTTCAAATCTTGATCAATTGTCTTCTGAGAAGGCTTAGACATATGTTCCTCACACTGTGTCTTCACAAAATCCCATATTCGTTTTGCCTGTCGAAACTTCCTGATTGGATTTTTAAGAGTTATAGGCAAAGCTAACATAAGAAGTGTAGTAGCCCTTTCATTTTGATCAAACGCTTTCCTTTCTTCACTTGAGAAATTATGCATTTCCTTAAAATCACCATTACTATAAGTTGGATACTTATGCTCATTTATAATTGGTAACCACAATTTTTCATCCAAATCATGAACATAACCTCTAAAATTCGTTGCCCAACCATGATAATCTTCAGGATTTATCAACCTTGGCACATTCTGACGATGACGCTCAGCCTCAATTTCATTCATTTTGAGAATTTGAAAATTCTGCTTGGTCCGAACTCCCACCGAACTTTGTCCGAACTCAACTGATCCTCCGATCTTGCTCCGAACGTTGTCCGAACTTGATTACACAGTCCGAACTTAAATCAAAGTCCGAACACCTCCGAACTCCCTCCGATCCTAATCCGATCTTACTCCGAACTTTCACCGAAACAAGAAGGACCGAACGACGTCCGAACTCCCTCCGAACTGGAAGTTCGGAGCGGTTATTTTTCGGTTACTCCGAACCTCGAACGAATTTAGACACTCTCGACATAATTTTCGCGATTTTGAGAGATATAGGACGAGATTTTGACAGGAACTCAGGTAAAACCCATAGAAATGGTTTAGAAATGAAAATCACTCGAAAAGCATAAAGATTTACTCGTTTTTGAATGAAAACAACTCGGTTTTATTTCGAAAACGACTACAATCAAAGCAAACGCAATAGAGCAACCTGGATTTGCTCTGATACCAATTGAAAAACCGTAAGACGGATCTTACTAAAGGTTTGCTTGATCGTAGAGAGAACACGGTGCGTAAATAATAGTTTGTTTTATTGAAATCAACATAGACTCAATTACAAACTCTCTCTTAAGCTCTCTAGAGAAACACACTCAAAACACATAGTTAAGAACTGGTCTCTCTCACTCGTTTTTACATTCAAAGCACAAGTTCCTATATATAGACGTCTGCTCCGAGCTCCGTCCGAACTCCAAGTTCGGCGTGTCCGAACCTCAGGTTCGGACCTAGTTCGGCCAGCAGCATGAACTTGTCTTGAATCTTCATATCATCTTGTTCAGATACTTCACATGACGCACAAATTATGTATCAACACATTGATGCAGATTCCTCCATGAATCGACCATCACACATGATTTCCGCACTTGTGTGATGAATCATATGAGAAGAAGCTGCTCAAATATGGTCCTGACATTTTCTGCTGAGGGCATCGGCTACCACGTTAGCCTTATCCGGATGGCGCTTTATCGCACATTCATAATCGTATAACAGCTCGACCCATCGACGTTGTCTCATGTTAAGTTCCTTCTGGTCAAAGATGTGCTGCAGGCTCTTGTGGTCCGTATAAATTGTGCACTTTGTACCATATAAATAGTGTCTCCAAATCTTTAGTGCGAAGACCACAGCTCCCAACTCTAGAACATGAGTGGTGTAGTTTTTCTCGTGAACTTTCTGCTGCCGAGAGGCGTAAGCAATAACTTTCTCGCGTTGCATCAACACGCAACCAAGACCTAGGACGGACGCGTCGCAGTACACCACAAAGTCATATGTTCCTTCTGGCAGGGCTAAGATGGGTGCACTGCATAGCTTTTTCTTAAGAAACTGAAATGCCTGCTGATGCTTGTCACTCAACTTAAAAATGACGCCTTTCTGTGTTAACGCTGTAAGGGGCTGAGTAATCTTCGAAAAGCCCTCAATGGAACGCATGTAATAACCTGCTTAACCCAAGAATTGTCGAATTTTAGTCTGAGTCCTGGGTGCCTCCCAGTTTTTGATAGCCTCGATTTTTGCCGGATTAACATGGATTCCATTATCGTTAACCACATGGCCCAGGAATTGCACCTCTTGAATCCAAAAGTCACACTTGGAGAATTATGCATATAATTCTTCATATCGTAGCAGTTGCAAAACCAACTGTAAGTGTTCCTCATGCTCTTCCTTGCTCTTCAAGTAAATGAGAATGTCATCAATAAAAATGATGACAAACTTGTCCAGGTACGGTTTACACACTATACATACCGATTCCATGGGTATGTCACGTGCATTGGTCATTTCAAAGGCATGTCCCAAAATTCAAGTGTCCAAACCCTATGTGGAACACCATTTTAGAGGTATCCTTCTTTGCTATCCCTGGATGGAAATGGTCCAATCTCAATTTAAGCTTGAATAGGAATTCGACTTCTGGTGCTGGTCAAACCCATCATTTGTTCAGGGTAAGAGTACTTGTTCAATGGAGCATATGGATTCTAGTTCGAAAGGTTCTGTCTGGCGATCGTGTTGGAATAGCTCTTGTTTCATCAATGGATAGTGTTTCCTGAAATATCTTGTTTTTCCGCACTCGTAATAACCGTGTTGCTGTTGCTGCTTTCCTTGTGCCTCACCCTAGAAATCCTTTACATAATGGCTCATTTTTTCGCATTGCTTGCATTGATACTTGCTATACTGCCCTCGGTAGTGATAATCACATTTACTGTACTATGGTTATTTGACGGCGTAGGCACTCTGGTCCTGTTCCTCGGAGATTTTCTGATTGATAGCCATGTTGTTGTCAAACATTCCTTGTTTATGCGACGGTTGGTTTGAAAATGACGCCCTGTTGTCGTTTCTAGCCCATTTTCTTTTGTTGTCCAAGGCAGTAGTCACTACACCCCGTCTAGGTAGGATACGATGGTTCACTTCTTGATCTTTGAGCGTGTGTGCTATACGGACGGCCTGTTGATTGGTTGTGGGGTTTGAGATCGTTACCCCTTCCCATATATGTGGGACTAAACCCGCAATATACATCTCGACCCTGTTATATGTTGGTTCCGCCAATTTCGGGAATAAGTTGGCCAATTCATGAAAATGTGTATTGCATGTTTCTATCTCGTGACTTTCCATTTCCAATTTCCAAAATTCGCCCTCCATTTTTTAGATCTCTTCTTGAGAGTAGTATTCATCGATAATCAAAATCTTGAATTTATCCCATGATAAGGCACTCGCATCCGCACGTCCCAACATCTGGACCTGCGAAAGCCACCATATGAGGGCCGGTCCCTCCAAATATCTTGAAGCGAACTTCACTTAGTTGGCAGGAAGACAGTTGCACCGTGTGAATATGGTGTCAATTTCTTCAATCCATCTGAGAAGTCCGATGGCTCCAGTTTCGCCTGTGTAAGTATGGGGTTTGCATTCCATGAACGTCTTGCACGCGCTCACCCTTATTCATCCTTGGTTATGAGTTTGGGCATGGACTTCTAGGCTTGCGGTTTCTCTATTATTGATCAAATTCATGAGTTCTGTAGTTGACAGTGTGATATCTCCACGGCCTCTGTTCGTTCATTGCATCTAGAAATAGTTCTTCCATTCACAAATCTTCATAATGAGAACACTTAATTACATATAATACACCACTCAGATATAAAGTAAATAATAAAGTAAAATGTTGACCACAACATCATAAGTTTAAATAATAATCCTTGACTAAATAAATTGTTACTCGTTCACAAAATATTCAAAATCCAGAAATTAAAATTTAAAAGTATTTAGTTGGATAGGAACAACCTTCCCATCTAGGTTCAAGCTAAACTAGAAGTTGTTGCGAGCTGTAGAGGCAACAGAGCCCTCCTCCCCGTGCACGTTGTTTTGAACCTGTAGTGCATTAGCAATCATTTCCTCTGCTGCCACTGCCCTAGCCTCAGCCATCACAGCTCTAGCCTCAGCTACAGTAGCCTGGTTCTCAGCTTCCATTACCCTGAGATTTAGTGCGTCTAGACTTTTACTCAGCATAAGATGCCAATCAGTATGGTGCTTATCGACTACACCCAATTCATGATGAATTTGGTCTATAAGCTTCTTAGTGTCCTTCTCGCGCTTGAGAATACCAGTAGTTGTGCTTGAGTTTCTTTGTATATCTCGCAGTTCATGTTGCACGTGAGCCACGATGGCTGCGAGTGCTTGATCTGTGTGATAAGGTATGATTGGTAATGTACGAGTGAAAGGTGGAATGTTAGCTGATGGTGGCGGGGGCACATCCTCCTGATGAATCCAAGTTTCCACCAAGTCAACGTACCATTCCCAGTCTCCATTGTCTTCTTCAGGGCGGTAATTATACGTAGGTCCTTCATAGGCGTTAGTGCCATTGATCAGATTTGCACGACGCTTCTTCAGTTCGGATGATGTTGATGATGTGTGTTTCAGAGTTGGCTTCTTGTCATTTATGAATGATGAAGGGGAACAAGGTGCAGGGGAAGATGAGTGACCGGCCATGTCTGTAACATAATATATATACATATATAATGAATGTAATGCTTGTACGGAATCAAATAAGTGTGCGTTCTCGTGTATGACTAATGCAACTCTAAGGCTATAGTTGGCCTACATGCAAGACCTAGTTCACTATAACCAATGGCTCTGATACCAATCTATCACACCCACAAAATCCACATGCGGAGTATAGCGAGGCGTGCGACAAACTATGATGCGAGTCATTAGTCATACCAAACCATGCAAAAACAGTTTTTAAAGAAATGCGGAAGCATAAATAAAAGTAATAACGATGTTGCGCAAAATACACGCTAAACCCAAATAAAAATAAACCAACGGGGTTTTAAATTGTGTTGTAGACCCAATGCAAAGCATGCTCCTAATTTTGCTCCAGATCTAGATACCTGTGAAAGACATGCTATGTGGGTCAGCGCAAAGGCTGGTGAGTTCATAAGTATCAATGCAAGAAAGAGTAAATGTTTGTTGTAAAGATGTTTACACCATAAATGTTTGTAAGATGTTTGTACCATGGTAATCATAACCGTATTTGTAGCTAGCTAGGCCAATGATGCTATCACTATGTGGTTTGTAACCGAAGCGTGACTATTTGTGTTTGTAATGCCTTCCACCATCGCCTAACACGAACGATGATGATACTGTCTAGGCTAATTTTACACCCGTTCGAAATCCAGTCGAGTTAGAGCTACTAAAGCGGGTGGGGTTTGTCAAACCCAGTAGTACTACCAAAGATTACCTCGCTTTCTCATAAACTAACGGTTCGAAATGTAAGGACTTGTAATTCGTGTTATATGTTCGCACATACGTGATCAGCTATACAATTATATTACCAGCATTGTTTGTAGCATGCTTTTTCTCTAAACGTAATACTCAGAGAAAAATGTTCGAGAACTCAACTTTGGGGGCTCGGCAGAATGTTTAATAAAAGTGTTGATGAATTCGACGAATCACCTATATATTTGTAACTGTGTAAGACTACAGTGCATGAACAACTGGACTGACTCGATCGACCCTGACGACACGTTGGTGACTCGTTAATAATTGGGTTTGTTTGTTTGGTTAAACTTTCCAACTATAGCAGGAAAGTACATAACAATCATGCATTCCAATCGTTTCGAAGCGGTAACAAGAAGCACATACAATTTCTACGTTTGAGCATGCTTGGTAACAAAGTGTCCTAAATCAATCATGCAAGTCAAGTACACACGTTAACAAATTTAAAATCACACCTTTCATATACTTCATGCAATGATTTCCCATTTACACGTGTTCGATACGCACATAATCTTAAATGATTTAACTAGATTAACACGATGTCTAAGATTTTGGAATTACATCCTCTTTTAACATGCAAGATGCGTTGTGGTGAGAATAAGTTGTTTAGTAAAATAAATACGCAAGTTATAAGAATAAAAAAGCGTAGTTATATATTTTGTGTGCCATGCTTTGCTTCAAAAGTAACACATTTCATAAAGATATATAACATATTAATTACTAACACCAAGTAACACATATATTTTATCATTTTATGGGAGGATTGAAAGGACCAAAACAAATCAGGAACAAAAAGAAAGAAGACTGCTGGGCACTAGGTTCGAACCTGCGACCCACCAGTCCCCACACATGCATACTACCAACCAGACCAGTTTTCACTTTGAGTATTTTATCCAATTCCTAATTAATTTAAGTTATATTCTGATGTCATCTTCCTACTAATGAAACAGAATTCAAAAAGAAGAACAAATGTTGCAGTGCACAGGATTCGATCATGGGAGGTAACACATGAACACTAACCACTAGGGCAGTCTATAATATGCTGATTATAACCCAGTTCAATCTATTTATTCACCTGCGTTCAGATGACATCTCCCCCCACATGAGTTCTAAATAAGCCACCCCATTGCGTACAGAACATATATATATATATATATATATATATATATATATATATACATTTTATTTCCTTCGGTTGCATTCAACGATTTATAGAATTTTGTAGGGATCATGGATTCATTCACAAACACTAATTCACTTAGCATCAAAACAACCGTACACCTTACTGTTAATTTAAACAAAGGATATTCATGATTTTTTTTTATGTTTTTTATTATGGTTAGGAATATTATCAAGCGATACAGAGCAGGTTTTTGATGGCAAAGATTATACCTAAAGAGTAAATGAACTAAGTCTCGGACCATCATGGTTTCCAAAGGAAAAGAAAGAACGAACCCGGAGTCGAGAGAGTTTACCTACGGTTGCGGTGGGTTCCTGCACTCCTCAAGATCGGTTAGTCGGGTCACGACGGCGGAACGTCCTCCCGGTCTTCAAGCTACGTTAGCACCGCAGGTCTCGCAACCTTGCTGATCGGAGAAGAGAGGGAGAGCTAGAGGGGTTGAAATTCCGTAAGTACGAGAGAGAGTCGAGATATATAGATTTGCCATTCGAAATAGCAAGAAATAAAAGGGATATGAGTCACGATCGGTTGGGTTGAAGCATATCTCAATCTCATTTTTTTTTTTTTTTGAATAGATATTTTTACACCAAGGCTCCTCAAGACCCTCAAGTTATCGGTTTATACGCCTTCACTTTCCTAATCAAAGTTTCGCATGTGCACGGTTTATTCTAAGTTCAAGTTATACGTAAATGTACAGTTCATGTAGTTTTAGTAGCGCATAGTTTACATGAGATCACAATCACCTTGAATCAATTAGCAAACATATACACATAAAATCATGGAGTTATAAGTTATGCACATTGTGTTTGTTCGATAGCTTTTTTAATAATTTAGTCACCAACGATTTGGGTCGACTCAACTCGTGTATGATTGTTCGTGGACTCGATGACCCATCTAAAATTTCTATTAGATGTATGAATGCACGTATGTTCGAATAAATAATTTTTCGTGATTGTACGTGATTGTAGAAAAGAAATCACCTGAATTTGTTGGGTGTCACACGTAGAATATCCTTTGCGATATATATTAACTCATTAAGAGATTTAGATCTCGTAAACGACATTCAAAATTTGCGATAGTTTTATTTTGCGTTTTCTGAGGGATCATGGAACCTGAATATGAACAATGTCCGTTTGGTATGATTTGTATTTCGTATCTTAGTTTTTGTGTTTTGTTATTGTATAATTATTGTATTATTCTATTATAATGATGTTAGAATCTGGTTTAAGTGGTTTGATTTTGATCGAAGTCGGTTTTGAAGTTATTTTTATGCGTGATCCTGTTGTAATGATGCTCGAAGCTAGTTTACGTGATTTGATTTTGATCGAAGACGTTTCGAAGTTATTTTCTCCTGATTTTTAGATTAGTTATTGTTTGCATGTTTGTAATCGTTACAATGCATGTTTAACTGGTGTAGTTGTTTCGTAGATCCAGTTTATTGAAGTTAGTTTAGTTTTTACATGATTTTTGTATCGTGTGTATGTTTTTGCATGCGTTTCTGTTAATGAAATTGCATTATTATTTTATTTAATATTATTGCAAAGTTGCTTAGAGAAATAGTTTCCGTTATTACTATTCATAGGTTGCGTTATTTTGTTTTATTGTATTGTTGCGTGATTACCAAAATACACTTGCGTGTTTTGATGAATATTATTTGCGTGATTACCTATTATGTGTTTGCGTTATTTACAGAATTGAGAAGTGAAGAATGTTACATTCCATCCGTTCCGATGTCAGTTAAACCTGAAGAGGGCATGATATTTACTTCTTTGGAGGAAGTTGAGGCATTCTACTATGAGTATGCCAAACAATCTGGATTTAGAGTTAGGAAAGGATCACAATATGAGTTGGGTGGTATCGTTAAGGGGAAGCATTTTCTTTGTTCCAAAGAAGGTAACAAACCGTTCAAGAAGTATGATTCTAGTAGTGTATCTGGAAAAGATAAGAAGAAAGTAAAGCCTAGGAAGAAGTATTCTACCCGTACTAGTTGCAATGCACATATTGTGTATACTTCAAGTGATGGGAGATCTTACAAAGTGTATAAATTTGTGGAGGGGCACAACCACTACATTGTGGGTCAAGAAGAGATGCATTTTCTTCGCTCAAACAGGCATCTGACAAGAGTTCAGGAATCTCAGATTTATGAATTATCTTTTGTTAACCTTGGTCCTGTTAAAGCGTTTAATGTGGTGAGGACAAAATATGGAGGTTTTGAGAAAGTTGGAGCGACTGTGGTTGAATGCAAGAACTTTAAAAGGGACCTGAACTGCTATATTGGTGAGTATGATGCTGAGATTGTTGTTAGAAGGATGCTGAACAAGAAAGATTTCCTTCTTGATAATTCATTTGAGTGCACGGTTGATGACCAGGGGAAAACTTACAGGAATGTTATGGGCTGATGGTGAATGCAAGGCCAACTATCAAGCATTTGGAGAGATTGTTTCTTTGGATGCAACCTTCAACACAAACAAGTATGGTTTTTATTCATTATCACTTGCGTGATAATGTTTATTGCATGTGTTATTATTATTATATAATGCATGATTATAATTAATCAAATGCATGATAAGTTGAATATGTTTTTTTATTATAGGTACAAGATGGTTTTTGTTCCTTTTACTGGAATTGATAACCATTTTTGTAATGTTTCATTTGGTGCTGGTCTGTTGTCATCTGAAACAACGGAGTCATACAAGGGGATTCTTGAAATGTTTTTGAAGTCTTTTGGATGTTATCCCAAGGTTGTAGTTACAGACCAAGACCCTGGGATGAAGATTGCAATTGAAAATGTTTTTGACCAGTGTCGTCATAGACTGTGCATGTGGCACATAATGAAGAAAGTTGCTGATAAGGTTTGATTTTTTGCGTAATTTTATAGTTTTGATGTGATTTTATGATGTCATGCATAATTAATTTTAATGGTTGCGTGATTTTATATTATGTTCATGCGTGTTTACATTTTTATGTGTTGCGTTTTTTTTTATGTCTTTTTTGAAGGTTGGGCCTGCCTTGTGAAATAATGACGAGTTTAAAGAGGCAATGTGTAGCATTGTGTGGACGGATTCTATTGATCCTGGATTTTTTGATGCGGAGTGGCTAAAAATTATGAATGATTATGACTTGGCATCTAACAAGTGGTTGTATGAGATGTTTGAGATGAGAGGAATGTGGATTCCTGCGTACTTTCGAGATGAGTGGATGTCTAGTCTCATGCGCACGACCTCTAGATCAGAGAGTGAGAATCATTTTTTTCTCAGGTTATAAATTCCCAAATGACACTTTTGGAATTTTTATAACCATTATGAAGCTTCACTTAAGATTCAAAGACACACCTATTAGAAGAATGATCATGACTCCAGATACACTTTTCCCGACCTGTGGACTGAATTTCCAATTGAGGAACGAGCTCCACGCATATACATGAGGGCTATGTTTAATGATGTCCAAGATGAGATATATTGTAGTACCAAGAACTGTTTTGGCATGAATACCGTAACTGGTGATAATACTGCAAAGGTTTCTGTTAAAGATCATGCTGCAATTGGCCCTGGTTTGCTGGAAGTAAGTACTATTATAGCTTTGCGTGATTTGTAATATATGCTTGCGTTATTTTATAAAATGCATACTACATGTTTTATGTGTGTTTATGTGTTGTCCTTTTTCATTTTTTTAGGTTGACTTTACAAGGATTGATGGTGATATTACATGTACGTGTAGCTGTAAACGGCTTGAGCGTTATGGTTTGTTGTGCTCTCATGTGTTTTATGTATTGACGATATTTGAGGTACTTGAAATCCCTCAAAAGTACATCATGAAGCGTTGGACCAAGGAAGCTGCACCTAATATAGGGAAAAAAGCTATGCCCCTGAGCAGTGATTCTAAATTTGCTAATGCTCATGAAGTAGACAAGGTGTTGCGTGATAGTATGTCTTCCTATGAATATATAATTAATCGCCTATCTCCAGACCTTGAGGCGTTGTGCTCTATAAGGGAACAAATGAAAGAAATGGCGAAAAAGGTTGATGAAGATAATCGACCAGTTCTTCCTAAAAAAACGTAGAGATAGGTTTGCTGAGATTTTAAGAGCCAATCAGCCTGTTGATGGAAGCACAAAACTTCCTAGTGGTATAAAAAACAAAGGTTGTGGCTCTCATAAAAGATTTAAATCAAATAAGGAACAAGCGAGTAGCCGCGCTGGTAAAAGGAGCAGGAAGTGCTTGGTTTGTGGGATCCCTTGCCATGATAGAAGGACATGTAAAGGTAAAAAAGTTTGTTCAGATGATGAGGATGGTGAATAGTAGATGCAGTTGCGTTATTTTGTAAATAACATGGTTTTTTTGCAGTTGCGTAATTTTGTAAATAACATGCGTTATTTTTTAAATGAAAGTGAATATTCAATTATGCTTTTTTATAATTTGCGTTTTTTGTATACCGAATGTGTAATAACAAAATGCGTAATTGTGATAATAGTTGCGTTATTTTTTAGTTTTTTATGTTTTGTCTTTTTTTAGAGAAGTTGGTGCATGTTTTTGCGTAATTTTCAACAGGAGTTGTTTTTTGAAAGTCAAGGGTCATCGATATATTTCATTAGAAAGTAAGCATTACATTTATTGAAAAAAAAAAGTAAATGGACACTAAACATGCATTACACTAGAAATTGTCGATCCCTATCAATCCATTTTGCTTACGTTTATTTTTTTCTAGTGTTTGATGCAGCAATTTCTTGACCTTCTCAGCTATCTCAGTGTCTAGCCTAATTTGTTCAGAAATGTAGGCAGCAGCATTGTCAATGAAGTTTTTTTTATCTTCTGGAATGAGCTCCCTAATGAGTTTTGTATCATCCCTGACGTTATTTGAAGTCATGATTGTTAGCATCCCTAAGGAGTTCCTTGATACCTGATCCATTAGCTTTTCATCTTCAATTTTGTTTTTAAGAAGATGCTTTACCACCTTCTCTGCTTGTGATGGAGAGGAGGAAGAAGCCATCGTTTTGTGTTTTGGTGGGTTTTGTGTTCACAGTATAGAAATGGTGGTTTTAGGGTTTACCCCTTTAATTTTAATGTTTTCATTCTAGACCATCCGATTTTAGAATTTGGGTTTTCTACTTCATTATATAGTGGCTTTGCGTTATTTACAGTTTTTTTTTTTTTTTTTTGAGTTGAGTGAAATATAGAATAATTCATTCTCCGAAGATGGCCTCTTCGTTCCTAGTCATCAACGACACCACCTTCTTCTGATATACTGAAGCAGAAAGTGCGTGATAATGTTATGAAGCATTTCAATAAGGATGTTCTTTTTAGTGATGTTCTGAAGCAACACCTGAATGTTTTAAAAGCTGGTGTTGCTGATCGTGACAAAATCATGGATGAGTTGCTTGCTATGCCTTCTTCGTCATTGCGTGATATTTCTGTTTTGTTTTTGGCTGACCTGGCTATAGCTGATGAGGACCAGGTTAAGCTATTTGGAAGATCATGCAGCTGATTAAAGTTTCTGTTGATTTGAAGATAGATTTTCTTGCTTCTTTTGTCTAGATCTTTTTGATGTAATTTAGATGATGTTTTTTTTTTATGAAGATGGTTTTTAATGAAGAATGATTTTATTTTTTATGTTTGCGTTATTATCATAATGATCATGCGTTATATTGTTGTTCTGATGTTAGTCATTGATTTTACGGTGAGAAACGAGTTAATGCGTGATTATGACGTTTTTTTAATGTTCGCGTTTAAATTATGATTCGCCTAGTGGTTTTATTCAATTGCGTGAAAAAGTTGAGCATATGCGTGATTTTTATATAAAAGTTTGAGTTATGCGTGTTTTTTATTGATGCGTAATTAGATTATGTTCAACTTAGTGGTTTTCTTCAGTTGCGTGAAAACGATGAACGTATGCGTTACTTTGTGTACAAAAGGTTGAGGTATGCGTCTTTTTAGTTGATGCGTATTTAAAGTTGTCAATGCGTCTTTTATTTAAAGGTAAAAAGACGTTAATACCCCTTTTAAAGACTCCGTGTCTTTTTTTTAATTAATTAAGCGTCTAAAATAACGCTGAAGATGTGAAACAATTTAGCGCCGTCAGATAAAAAAACGTGCAGATGAGCGGATGATATCCCTTCGCACGCAAATCGTCCACGCAAACCGTCCTTGTATAATAACTTTCCCCTATATATATATATATATATATATATATATATATGTGTGTGTGTAGACACCCCCATAAGTGTAGACAGGTAGACACCCTATTTCACCTGTGAAAATACTCTATTTCGCATGTGAAACTAACTGAGTTAACAAAAAACTAACGGAGGACCAGCGAATTCCAACACCATGATAATTGGGATTAATGTAGGCCAATTTCTTAATTGGGATTAATATCGGCCAACTAGTAATAACTTGGATTAATAAAATCCAATTTTCCTTTTTTTTTTTGAATTTCACATGCGAAATAGAGTAATTTCACATGTGAAATAGGGTGTCTACCTGTCTACACTTATGGGGGTGTCTACAAAGGTGAAAGTTCAAATACAAAGGGTTTTTCCGTGCGAAGCGTGCGAAGGAAGGGGAGGCCGACGCGTGGCGTTTTCTTTCTGGAAGCGGATGGGCATTTTTGTGAATTTAAAGTTTTTAATTAAAATAGACGGTAGATTACGTCACAACGTTTGTTTTTAATTAAGTATTTTTTGCGTGATTTGTTGTAAGGTGTTTTATATCGAGTTCTTCATGCGTCAAAATAGAAACAACATGCGTGATTATAGAGGGTCAATTTTTTATAATTTTTCTAACTTATGTTCATGTTTTTTTTTTCTTCTTGTAAGAGTTTTTCTGTTTACGTTATTTATTTAATAAATGCGTAATTTTATTTTTGTTTTTTTTGTTTTGCGTGAATATTTATATTTTTATGTTTTTTAATTATATGGCGTTGCGTTATTGTTGTAACCTTAATTTTATGAGTTTCTTCATTCATGGTAATACAATTAACATGCGTGAAAATACACGTAATTTTATATTTAATTCTTGTGTGATTACAGAGAGATATCTATTTTCATTTGTGTTATTACTTTCCTGAGTTATAACATTACCTCTTTTGCGTTATTTTTTGATATTTTTTTTGCATGCGTTATTTGTGCACTGTAATAGACGAATAATCACAAATTTCTTTATAGATAGAAAATCAAACTTAAAATTACAAAGAACATACAAAGCATAAATTAAACTACTTATATTTTGATAGAAAATACTTCTTCAAATCGGCAGATGCTTGAAGGGCGCCGACTAGGGTGGTAATCGTTTGCATCTGTTCTATGTCAGTTTTGTTCATGTCTGACATGAACAAAATTACCAAATCACGGACGACACTATTCTGCAAGATGAACATATTTTTTTTTATTTCATTTCTTTCTTCGATCGTCTGTTGTAGAGTGTCGAAGGTTTGGTTGAGAATGTCTACCATGTGTTTTTCCTTCTGATATTCAATTAGTATCTCCATCTTCAACTTCTTTTTCATCAATAAATCTTTAGCAGAGGGGGTAGATGATGGTGAAGATGAGGAATCCATTTGTATGGTTTTTTTACGGTTTTTTTGATAATGATGTGTTTTTTTAGCAATTCACTATCTTCATTTCTCCTTACACATCTTCAATGGCTTCATCTTCATCGAACTACATTTTCACAAAATTCCCTGAGGCGATAAGGGCGCTAGAGGAACTCTGCAACAGAGAAGAAACGAAAGGCGATATCATGCATAATTCGTTTGGAATGATGGTCGGTCTCACCTACAATAGCATCCAAACTTATACTTGGATGCTTGAGGAGTTTGTTAATCATTCTCACAGTGAGATACATACAGAGTGCTGCTACGGAGTTCATTATGGATCAACTGCAGTTGAAGCAGGAGGTCCACGAAATGCTTCGTAGGTTGATGGATAGCACAAGGAAGAAAATGAAAGATCGAAAGGATTCTCTAAGAGATATGAAGATGTTTTAGGCATCTCTTCTCTTTGTCTTTTGTTTAATATGTTTTTTTTATGTAGCTTTGAAATGAAAGCGTTTTTAATAGATTGAAATAAAACTTTTAGAAAGTTGTCGTTCTTATATTTTTTGTAATGCATGATTTTTAGGAACATCATGCGTAATTAGAGTTCTTTGTTGCGTTATTTTGTGTCACAACTACGCCCTGGTTAGTGTCTAGAGTTGTAAAGAAGAAGCCTCTAGAGAAATATTTTTTTAGGTAGTTGCATGTTTTTTTGTTTTTGTATGCGTGATTTTTTTAGATTGGTTTTAGTTTCTGCTTTGTTATTTAAATGTTTTGCGTGATTTTTGTTGTGTGTCCATGATTTGGGTACTGGTTTTAGTTTTTGCTTTCATTTTTTAGATAGGTGCGTGATTTGGATACTAGTGTTAGTGTTTTCTTTGATTTTTTAGATAGGTGCGTGAATTTTGTTTGTGTGTGCGTGATTTTGGATATTGGTTTAGTGTTTTCGTTGATTTTTTAGATAGGTGCGTGATTTTTGTCGTGTGTGCGTTAAAAAGTAAGGGTGCGATATTTATTTGAATACATGCGTTTTTTATTAAAGTGTAAGACAATTAGGTTTGTCTTTTTGGAGATTTTTATCGTGTATGCGTGATTTTTAATTTCAAATATGCGTTATTTGTTAAAAGGTTAAAGGCTGCGTTTTTTGTTCGATACGTAAATATTTTTGCGTATGCGTGTCTCATTTAAAGTTGAAAAGACTTTAATACCCCTTTTAATGACTCCGCGTCCTTTTTTAAAATTAATTAAGCGTGTTACATTTTAGCGCCGTCAGATAAAAAAATAGCCCGCATATGAGCGGCCGAGATCCCTTCGCACACTTCGCACGGAAAACGTCCTTGGTACAATAACTTTGCCCTATATATATATATATATATATATACACAGGGTGAGGTTCATTGTAGACACCCAAATAAGTGTAGACAGGTAGACACCCTATTTCACATGTGAAATTACTTTATTTCACATGTGTTTTCACATGTGAAATTTTTTGAACAATGAGAAAAAGAAAAAAAAAGAAAAAAGAAATTAATCATAACCATTAGATCAAGAGATCTAATGGTGAAAAAAGGTGTCTACCTGTCTACACTTATGGAGATGTCTACAATGAACTTTTCACTATATATATATGTATATATATATATATACATATATATATATATGGTGAGGTTCATTGTAGACCCCTAAAAAAGTGTAGACCTTGTAGACCCTTATATTGTTCTATAAAACTCACTAAAATTTTAAAGCTCATTGCTCTTGACTCTTGAGTTTAGTTTTTTCTTTATGTGATAAGTTTCTAAAAATCAAAAACCAAACCTAGAAAGTTGTTGGAGACATTGAAATATAATTGCTGTTAAAAAAGTTATATTGTTCTATAAAACTCACTAAAAATTATAAAACTCATTGCTGAGTTTTAAAACTCACTACAACTTTAAAAATCAACGTTCAATAAAACTTATTATAAATTATAAAACTCACTCTTAAGTTTAAAATTCATTGTTTTTAAAACTCACTTCAACTTTAAAAAATCAATATTCTATAAAACTCACTGAAAATTATAATTTCAAATTAAGAAAGTAAAATATAAAGAAAAAACTAAAAACTTTATAAATAAACCCTAAATTAAAATATAAAGATAGAAATATGACAAAATAAAAAAATAAAACCAAATTCAACGACAATGAGTTTTATAATTTTTAGTGAGTTTTATAGAAGAATATAGGGGTCTATAGGGTCTACACTTTTTAAGGGATCTACAATGAACTTTTGAATATATATATATATATATATATATATATATATATATATATATATATATAGGATTATGATCATTTGATAACCTTTTATTATTTTGAGAACCATGAGAACACCTCCTAGCCACACATTTTAAATCTAGCCAATTTTATTTATTTTATTTAAAAGGGTAATAAAGTCTTTAACCTAAAGATAAAACCCCATTAAAATAATATTAACTATTAATATCTTGATTAGTCAAAATTAATTATTTTAAATATTTTTAAAAAATTCTTTTATGTTTTTATTACGTTTTTAATATTTTTTAAACTTATTTTTTAATGTTTTCTAAATTTTTATTATTTTTTTAAACGTTTTTATTTTCATTCTTTTAACAAATTTTTAAAACTTTTTATTAACTTTGAATTTTTTACTTCTTTTAATAACTTTTTTTTAACTTTTTAAAACTTTTTTATTAACTTTTTTAACTTATTTAAAAAAAAACTTTTTACTAGTTTTTTTTATTTACGTTTTATGCTTTTAATATAATATTTTTTTACTTTTCTTTACTTATTTTTTTATGTTTTTTTAGCTTTTTTTACTTTTATTACATATTTTTTAAACTATTTTATTAACTTTTCTTTTTACTATTTTAATCTATTTTTTTTTAACTTTTTATTAGTTGTTTTTAATTTACTTTTTATGTTTTTAATTTTTTTTTTTTACTTTTGTAAGTTTTCTGTAAATGTTTACTATAAAAAAATGTTAAATGCCTACGTGCATGGAATATAGATATTAGCAACCATGTAACATATGCCTACGAGCATCCAGCGATATATAACATCTATGTAACATATGCTTATTTGTTTACATTTTTGTTACACAATGCTTCAGGTTTGTAAGAATCAGCTACGTGGTTGTAGCAAGAAAATGTGTTTGCAGAAAATGTGTTTCCGCATTTACCTGATAGATAATGTGTTTACGAAAAATCAGAGAGAAGAGAATGTGATATATTGATCAATGAAAGAGAAATTTAAATATTTATATTTTTTTAAATTTTTATATACGTGTAAGTATTAGCTACACACATGTATTTGTTCGCTACGAATACGTAATTGTTCATTACCAACATGTAACACATACATTAAAAAAATTACACCAAAGTGTAATTTTGAGATCTTGGTATTGTTTTGGTGCTAGTATTATCATGGTTTTAGTTTTCGACATGTGGTAACATTTTCCTAAGAGTTGGTAGGACTCTGTTACGAAAATATAACATATATGTAAGAAGATGCAACTATGTAACAGACGCCTACGATCATGCAATATAGACAACAACAAACTATGTAACAGATGCATACGAGCATGCCATGTAAATACTTGTTTACATTTTTGTTACACAATGCTTCAGGTTTGTAAGAACCAGCTACGTGGTTGTAGCAAGAAAATGTGTTTGCGGAAAATGTGTTTAGGCATTTACCTGATATATAATGTGTTTACGGAATATGAGAGAGAAGAAAATGTTATATACTGGTCGATGAGAGAGAAATTTAAATATTTATATTTTTAATATTTTACATACATGTAACTGTCTTTATACATATGTATTTGTTCACTACACGTATGTAATTGTTCGTTACCAACATGTAACAACATACATTAAAAAAATTACACCAAAGTGTAATTTTGAGAACTTGGTATTGTTTGGTGCTAGTATTATCATGGTTTTAGTTTTCGACGGGTACTAACATTTTCCTAAGAGTTGGTAGAACCCTGTTACGAAAATGTAACGTATATGTAAGAAGATGCAACCATGTAACAAATGCCTACGATCATGCAATATAGACAACAACAACTATGTAACAGATGCCTACGATTATGCAATATAGACAACAACAACTATGTAACAGACGACTATGAGCATGCAACCATGTAAATACTTGTTTACATTTTTGTTACACAATGCTTCAGGTTCGTAAGAACCAGCTACGTGGTTGTAGTAAGAAAATGTGTTTGCGAAAAATGTGTTTGGGCATTTACCTGATAGATGATTTGTTTACGGAAAATGAGAGAGGAGAAAATGTGATATACATATCAATGATAGAGAAATTTAAATATTTATATTTTTTAACATTTTACATACATGTAACTGTCCGTTACACATATGTACTTGTTCGCTACTAATATGTAATTGTTCGTTACCTACATGTAACAACATACATTAAAAATATTACGAAATTTTTTCTATAAAAAACGAGACCATAACCAAATTAAAGATAAAAACGTCCTATTTAATGGTGCAATTTCAAAAATATATATATTATTGCATAAAAAGTTATTAACGATATAAAATGGAGGGAGAAATATATACTAATGTCACATCACCTTAATATGTCATCTCATTTTAAATAGAAAATTACTTTTGTGCCATTTTCTATATATTTAATAGATTTTTAAATTTTAATTAAATTTAAAGAAATTCAAATTAATCTAAACCATTCATTATATAAGGTGGTTAAGATGTATAGCTCATCTCTGTTCTCGTGATTCTCACAATATATATTGGTTCTCAAAAGAACAACAAACTCAAATTAAACCAACACCCACTTTATATATCACTATTTTTCAGCCAATCAAGAGTTGTCATCCCCATGGCTCGAGTGATTAGTCTTGACAGTGGTGAAGGGGGAGGAGTTCTAAAGTTTGAGGGCTCACATATCGTGGTCATGTTGTGTATGCAGTGGCGGACCCACATATGGGTTATGAGGGTCGCTCGACACCCATAAATTTTTTATTTTTATTGATATATATAGGATTTATTCTTGACCGACTCCCAAGAAATTTCGTCAGCGACCCCCATGAAAAGAAAAGAGAGAAAAAAAAGGGAGAAAAGGAAAAAAAAAAGTTACCCTAAAAAATTTCCGACCCCCATAAAAATATTTTCTAGGTTTATCACTGTGTGTATGATTGTCGTGTCTATCTGATTTATCTATGATCATCTTTGCATGTGGTGACTCTGATGATCATGAGTCACCTAAGAAACGCACTCACCAAGCCGGTTATTTGTCTTCTGTGGCTGGAGCCGCTAGCGCCGGAGGTGGTGGTTGCTAAAATAAGGAATTGCTATGTTTTGTATTTGTTTGCCACACTTGTGTGGAATTTGATTAACTAAATATGTTTATCACCATTCAGTTAATTACATGACATTTACATATGATTATATAAGTACTAGGTTAGTAACCCGTGTACTACACGGGTTGAATTTAGATTCATAATATTAACTAAATATTTTTAAAAAAATATTAAGAAAATTGAAAATTATAAATGACATAATCCATTATAAAATATTAATTAATAATTTAATACACTAAAGATGACAAAATTTTGATTTGTTTCCTTAAAAAGACTCAAATTATTGAGTAATTTATGAAATTTACATTATGTTTGCCTATTTTTTTAAAATGAAAATTTAATTTTGATATGGTAATTAGTCTTAATTGGTAGTTTACTAAATTGATAATTAAATCTGGTTTTGACATGTGTCAGTGATGATGTGGACACCTTAAAAAGAAAGACACGTGGAATACATTTTATTGCTTTATTAGGATTAGGATTAAGATAAGATATGTTATTAGTCAGCATTCATATCCCATTTGATATCTGAATCCTTGTAATTTAATTAAAAGTGATCAGTCCTCATATTCAAATCTCATTTTTAAAAAATTCCACACATCCCCCATTCTTTAAAATTATAAAGATAAAAACAATGAGTATACATAGTTGGTAAATATGAGAAACTCCTATAAATAGTACAAAATTTACCTTAAAATTATAAAGACAGATTATTTTAAAGAATGGTATGGAAGAGTGATTTTGAGTTTTATTTTAAATTTTCCCTTCGTATATAAAGATAAATGGGTATACCAAATGGGATGTGAATGCTATCTGGATCACCACATACACCACAAACAAGTCCCTATTTGTATTACTATTGAATATAGAAATCACTGATATATAAAGTGCATTACTTTCAAATATTGAAACATACATGTAACAGAAGCTCAGAAAACAAACAAGTCACTATTTGTAAAGATTAAATGACGAACCTCTAATGGTTTACATGAAGGAACCAGTTGTTGGGACCGTTTTAATCGATCTTAACCGACGAGAAAAGATAGTGAACAAAGTAGAAAGATGTTACAAACCCGATAGTACCCGTAGACAACATGATAGCAACCGCAATGATCAATGAGTAACCCAGATAGAGTACAGCAGATACCGGCCCACTTAAACTCTTCAACTCGAACACCAAATAGTTTATCGAATACAAAAACACATAGACAGAAACCGAACCCGAGGCGTAAAATGCTTTCCACCACCATTGCCAGTCTTCGACACAAAGATGCATGTAAGTGAGAACTACAGAAACTTCAGCACAAACGACGACCAGTAAACAAAGAACAACGAGCAAAAACCCGAACACGTAATAGAATCTCCCAAGCCAGATGCTAGAAAGGATGAAAAAGAGTTCGATGAACAGGGTTCCGAACGGGAGCGTTCCTGCACCAAGAACGAGGAGCCACGATGGGTATGTTCTAGCTGGGATCTCCCTAGCAATCTGGTTGGTTCGAACGGGATATTGTAAGGTTTCGACACGGGTCGCTAAGTATCCGCCTAATAGGGTGAGCGGGACCGAGATGAAGAACCAAAGGGATATAAGTTTGAAGTATAGAGATAGAGGGATTGCACCAGAGCTATTATTCCCCCAAAGAAGGAAATTTAAAACAGTAAGGATGACAAAAACAATCCCTGGGAAGAAACATGCAATTGACCAAGATAAAGATCTCCATCCTTCTGATGTACCTTTGATTGTTCGGTATAGATACACACCCGCATAACCGGCCCCCGTTCCTAAGAAAAGATAAAGGATTATCATCCCGGTTAGAAGCATACCTCGTGAAGCCGGTGACATAAACCCTAAAGCAGCAAATATTATGGTGACAACCGCCATTCCCATGATCTGCACTCCGTCTCCAATCATTACACATAAAAGTTTGGAGTGATTCGGTTCACGAAAGACATCACCAACAACGAGTTTCCAGCCGGATAACTCTTCGTTCATTTGTGCTTGTGATTCTTTGTCAAGTTCTTCATAACGAGTGAGATCCCGTCTCACTGTCCTCAAGAAGATCACAAAAACAATACCGGCTAAAAAGAAGATCACCATAAGCGAGTTCAAAATGGAAAACCAGTGGACACGCGCGCCTTCCATTTTTAAATAAGCATCCCAACGAGATGGCCATTTGGTGTCACTTTTCACAAACTCAACTTCATAAGTGAAAGAGATTTTCTCTTGTTCTTTTATAACTTGAGACTTTTCTAAATCAAGCGGGCAGTCGACAGAGGACGCCTCATCGTATTGATGAAGTTTCGCCATTTTTTCAGGGTCGTATTTTACACTACACGGAGAAACCTCAAATCCAACAATCTCGTACCCTGAAGCCTTTTTCTCGTCATCAGCTGTTGAAATTATACCCATACCTTCTTCTCCCGTGCCAAGTATCTGCACACCTGAGCCCTCATATTCGTGTACGAAGACTTTAAACTTTAAATGATTGATAATGTAGACATCATCAGTGTTGGGAGGTGCATATCCAACAGGAAACCCAGTCCACTGAATCTTATGCCCATTCTGGTAGGCAAACCTCATAGCAGGCAAGTTGTCTAGAATCATATTAACTTGATACAGGTCATGAGTTCTCTGTTTTAAAAGCTTAACTTCATGTTCAGTTAAGGGCGGTGTTGTACAAAGAAAAACAGACTCATTGACATTCATTCGGAAACGATAAGGAGAGTTATCAATCTGATCACCCATAAGTAATTCTCCAAGATTCTCTGCACTTTTCTTTATTCCTCCGTAGGGTTGGCAGTATGGTAGACTATAATAACTATAGGGAAGCTCAGTCTCAATGGACGTTAAAGAATTAACTTTGGCAAATATTTCGTCACGTGTTGAATAGGTATGCATGTAGCTTCCAGGTAAATAAAACCCATTGCAAAAATGTGAGACGAAAATCACATAAATGAAAAGAAGCAAGTAAGTCCCTCTCCAGATCAATGACAAAGCCATTGGTCTTAAGGAACACAAAATCAATCTCTGAAATGTAGCTCAAGCTAAGCCCTTTGTGTAGTCAGCCTATCTCAAAACCTACAAGGCACAAATTGGATATCAGTTCTCCCATTTGAATTTATTAACGACTTTACAATTATTCCATGGTTTTAGTTCTGTTCAGCCTTATATAGAACCAAAATAAAAGTCATAAAATTAACAAAGAAGTCAAAAGTAATCACATCCAAGTATCTAGCATACTTAAGAGAACACAACTTGAAAACCTTCTAATTAAAAACATGAGAATATGTCATCTCATAGTAACCAAGTTTTTTCCGCATTCCACAGCTCTACTGAAGTCTCGCCTGATACTTTTTTAACTACAGAAACTACATAAGTTTCAATATTGTTGGTTGTGGAATTTTCCATAAATAGTTAAAACTATGTGATTGAAACAGAGCAGTTATAAAACTCGATTCCTAGTTAGTGATTTTTTTTATTTAATTTATCCCTTTATTTGTTATTGTCTCTTCATACATTTTACATTTTGTTTCTTATACGCTTTTTGTAGTACTGATTTACTTCACGCTTTAGACTTGGATGCGGCATGCATGCTGCTTGTTCTGCCACTTATGATATGGACACCTATGTCTAACACTAACTTGTTATTACATGCTTTTGATACATGTTGCTTGTTGTTTATGGTATGTATGTTTTTAGAGCCAAGGGTCTCTCCAGATGCAGCCTCTTTATCCCTTGGGATAAATGTAAGTTTTGCCCCATCTCACCCTCCCCAGATCTAAGTCTGATTTTTCCGGATATGTTTATTTCTTATTAAATTTAATCAGATGCAGTCGTGTAACATATAAATGTAAAGAAAAAAGTCAATAGATAGCAACCAAGTTTTGTATTCTTTCCATTTGTATTATTCAGTCTAAACATTTATAAATATTTCAAAAAATAAAAACAAAGAATATTGAAGAGCCATTGACTTCTACAGTTAGAAAAAAAAAAGTGAAATAACTTTAATGAAACACTATGGAAACTTGGTGACTATTTTATGATTTTATACCATATAATCAACCGTATGAGCAAAAGAAAACTTAATGCACCAACTAGAAGCAGAAATGATGAAGCATCACACCTATTTATCCTAATCAAATCTTTGTCTAATTAAAGGTTCGGGTTTTCCACATTAAAAGATACATCCAACAGTTCAGCTAGATCAATCAATATGTGTACTGTGTACCGTTCCTCTTTTCCATAAGAAATGAGTTCTTATGTTTTGAGATGATGTAACTTTTAAGCTATAAATGCTATTTTAACTACACATTCTTCTGCTCTTTCTGCATTTACATCTAAAAACCGAATCTACAAGTTAAAGAATGAGCATATACTGAAGCATTCATATACACAGATCTAACTGATCTCAAATTAAAATTTCAAACAGATCTGGAGTAACAACAGATAGATCAACAACTGCGACGGTCTCAAAATCCTAAAGAATAATAAAAATTTGCTACAAATCGACTTCAATCTACTTCCGGATGCAAAACTCCATAAATTTTTACTGTGCACAGAAAAATAAAAAGCATAAGATGGAGATGAGAGATTTGAAACGTACCATTCGTAGATCCTGTAAGTTGAGTTGAAAGAGACCGCCGGTGAGGACGAACTCCTTAGGGTTTGATGAAAAGAGGATAGATAACCAGAGGAAATGAATTTGGAGGATGGTCGGTGTTAGTGTGTGTTTTCGAGATGGGATCTACTTTTTTGGTAACGTCGCGTATGAATTACCGAACGTCCGAACTAAAGCTATATATTTATTCGATTACCATTTTTTATTGGGGGACTAGATGACAAAACCCACATACTCATAATGTGATGGATTTGTACATTAGCTTTCATTTCAGGCAAATTGGATTTACATACAGTAAATTATTATTTGTATCTATGAAGTTTTGCTAATTTTATTATTAATTTTTAAATTGTTACAAATGTCACCGGAGGTTTATGTTTTGTTACCATTAAATCCTTCGTCCTAACGACCGTTAATATATCCGTTAACCTTCCCCCATGTGCGCTGCACATGAGGGTAAAATGGTCAAGAAAATTTAGTCCCCACATGATTCTCTCTTTTTAAATATACCCGTTAGAAGGACTCACCCCTCATTACTCTGTATCTTCTCCCACCCTATTTAACTGCTGCCAAACCCTAATATATCGACACCACCAAGAACACCATCGATCTTCCAAACCTATAAAAAAAAAGAAGCAGAAAATGATGATTTGTTCATGTGGGTCTCCAACGGTGATACATACTTCATGGACAAAAGCAAATTCAGGACGACGGTTTCATTGTTGTGCTAGAGTGGTAGGTTTTTCTTTTATTTTTGGGTAAATAGTGATAAGTGTACTTGAGATAATTTACTCTTTTTTTAAAAAAACTAGGTTCAAATTG
The DNA here is from genome assembly GCA_039602395.1 of Deinandra increscens subsp. villosa. Lineage (NCBI taxonomy): Eukaryota > Viridiplantae > Streptophyta > Magnoliopsida > Asterales > Asteraceae > Deinandra > Deinandra increscens. The sequence continues at coordinate 36,771,844 of JBCNJP010000007.1, read as the reverse complement.
CGGATTTGTTAGCTGGGCTGACCCCCCCCCCCCCCCCTTGTGTGCACGGGCTGGGGAAATAGTGAAAGAACTTGAAGTTTGAAGTAAAGAAACTCAAGATTGTAATTGTTATTAGTTGGTTATTTTTTTTTTTTTTTGCTTTACTTTTTCTGTTAAGAAATTGAACATGAAAAATGAAATATGATGTGTATTTAGAAAGGAATGACCTATTTCTTAACACAGTATTGTAAATGTCAATACTAAATCTATGTAATACCAAGTTGATAGACTTGGTAGTTGATTAAATAAAATTGTGTTATTGTACAAATGTGTATAGTTTATAAATGATCACAGTGTATAAACTTGGCTGCTGTGCTAAATAAGTAAATGTGCAAATCAACATAATTTTCAATTGACCATAATTATGTCAAAACAAGCTGTCAAAATTACCATGATTATGTAAAAACATGCAATCAAAATTACCATAACCATGTCAAAAAATGCAGTCAAAATTACCATAATATAGTCATTCTGTATCAAGCCAAACCGTTATTCAAAAAAAGACATGGAACCATAGTTTTTCAAAAGACAGCAAACATAAACTGTCAAACTGCATAATACTCAAAATAAAACAAGTAGACAACATAACAAACACCAAACTGGCAAATCCTTAAACATCCTCCTGTTGTAGAGCACCTTGAGAGACAGCCTGTGATGAACCTTGGCCCTTGCAAGATCTGGAATTATGACCCTTCTTGTGGCATTTTGTACAGGTTTGCTAGATCCTTTCCTTGACAATTTGCCATCCTTGGCAATGTTTCCATTTAATTCCTCAGTTGACTTCTTCCTTTTCTTTATTGGCCTTCCCACTTAAATATGATACTTTGGAGGTGTCAAGGTGGTTAGGTAGCTTGATGGTACCCAAATATTTCTCCTGGTCATAGGCTCAATTGTGTTTTGGTAAACATCCTTCCAGGTCTCCAACCAATAAACTTTAGACACCCAACTTTCTGGAATTGCATCTGCTTGTTCATGATACCTTCCCAAGTCCCATATACAAGTTATCACATGGTTGCAAGGCATGCAGTTAGCTGCTGCCATTTCCTACATGAGCATGTACTTTTGTCCAAATCCATAGCAACCTGCTCCATCCATGGTCCTTTTACCTGAAACTTCCTGAATCCAGCCATAATAACAGTATACTCATTAGCCTTTGTTTTGCTGAATTAGAACCTTTTTGCTACAACCGGTGTCAAAGGCCCTTCAGCTTTGGCAATCATCGTATGTACAGAAACAATCCTTCACATTAAATACTCCCTTATGAACTCTAAACAAGTGATTATGGGCTTGTCTCTCCCCCAACCAATTTCTTGTTGAACACCTTACAAAGGTTATTAAGTAACACATCATATTTTGCCCTTTTTGTGTAAGATAGATTCAAGCATTTAGAACCATATCAAATCAGTCTAAGATAAACTAAAGATTAGAGCATTTTCTAAAATACCATTAGAATGGCTAAACTCCTCCTTCAACCATTGATACAATGAATCATCCTGTGTTCTGATTAGATCCATATATTTGTTAATTTCAGGGATTGTGGTTTGACTGGAAGTCTTCCAAAGTAAGTCCTTGAAAGTATTGCTCCTCTCTTTGGACTTCATATTCTCATGAATATGTCTTAAACAGTACCCATGCTCAGCAGCAGGGAAAACATTTTTCAAAGCATGTATATTACCCTACAAAAAGTAACATGTCCAAGATGATAAGTATTTGTATATCTACTTACAAGATAATAGAAGAAATAATTAAGTTAATAAAGTAGAACCTTTTGTCTGTCACTGAAGAAAGTGAAATTTGAATTAGCAGTCAGATCCAAGTCTTCACCAAGGCACTCCAAAAACCATGTCCAAGATGATAAGGTTTTAGCCTCCACTAAAGCATAAGCCACATGATAAATCCCATTGTTGGAATCAACTCCCACTGCAGTCAAACTTACCCTAGGTATGGAATCCAAGCCTAAAAGGTCTCTCCCACATGTTTTAAAGCCAGCTTCCAAGAAAGTAAAGCAGATATAGATTCTCTTAAACTGTCTGGTTTGACTAGATGGATTACAATCTCTTTCCACATCAAATTTCACAATTGAACCAGGGTTTGATCTTAGTAACTCATCACAATACTCCCTTAAAAAGCTATATTGGGATGTATAGTCACCATGAATTTTCTGAATAGCCATAGTTTTTTTTCCCAAATACCTTTTGTGGGGTTAGATTTACCTTGTTCTTCTTCTCAAGAAGTTCTTTAAGGGCATTTAATGGTATGGTGGGGGTTTGCCTCAACCTGCTGCTCAATTTCTTTAGCATTAGCAGATACTGTGTAGAGCTTGGGTGTTCTTGTATTCAAACATGTATGCTCTGGTTTCATAGTTTTCACACACCAAAATTCTTGTTCATTTCTCCTAGATATATGCAAAACCTAAGGGTAGGTAGGCTTTGGGAATCTTTTTTTCACTTCCTTTAATGTAGTAGACCTACCATCTTTGGACTTTTTTGTTTGGACCCACCCCTTTTAGAGGATTATCCCGCGATAGTAAATTTGCAACTTTGCCCCTCATTGCATACAATAACCTCTGGATTACTTCCATAGCATACCACACAGATTCTTACTTTATCATTATACCTAACCAAAGTTGCCTATTTGTTTCCGTAACCAACCTTCCCACAACCTATGTGATCTATTCTTTAGTCTTAATAGTTTGACCAACATAAAATGTACTAGTTGCATCTGCCTTATATTTGTTCTCCTTTCTCTTAGTATTGTTTACCTATTTATTGCATTTGATAAAGGACAACCATCTTCATCTTCACTTGCACTATCAAAAGCATCAAGCTCCAACTTAAGAGCTGCATTCTCATCATCATCCATGACATTTTCATCATCATCTTGTTCAACACAAGCTCTAAACTCTTCCATGTCCACTTAGTCATCCTCAAACAAATTTTCATCATCCACTATAAAATCCGAGTCACCTTCTTGACCATCTTAATCATATTGATCATCTTCATCATGTTAACCTTCTTGATCATGCTAGCCTTTTTGATCATTTTGATCATGTTGACCTACTTGATCTTTATCTCGTTCATAACTAAACATGAAATTTGCCAGGAATATCTCATCAGTCTCCATCATGCTTTGATAATGTTCATCAGCCACCCTATCCCTAACCTCTTCACCCACATTTGCTTGTTCATCAGCCACCCTATCCCTAAACTCTTCACCCACATTTGCTTGTTCATCACCCACCCTATCCCTAACCTCTTCACCCACATCTGCTCGTCCATCAGCCACCTTATCCCTAACCTCTTCACCCACATCTGCATTAGTACCCAGAATTTCATATAAGCCATCAAATGGATCATCTATCTCATCTTACCCATTATGTACTTCCTTCCAGGGTTCTCTCAATAAACTGCCCGCCATGAAGTACTTTTAGTGTAAACAGGGTAGGCTCATTAGCTGTGATTAACAAACAAATAATGCTTAAAAACACAAATTTAATGGACATTAACCACAAAAATAAGAACAATTTTAAACTTCACAATGAATATTTACCGTAAATCTTAATTGGGTTGAACCGTTTGACATCACTATCACGAAATTGCTACAACCTAAAAACCATCTTCAAACGATTACGCTTGCTGCTGAATTGTGGATCACCTGCATGAGATCGATGATGAAAAGGGAGGGAGTATGGTGAGATTTCAGTGAGCTAATCGGATAAACAAGTGGAAATATGAGGAACGAGAAAGTGACAATAGGTTAAAGACTCTTATCGATAAATATGGGGACTAAATTTTCTTGACCATTTTAACGTCATGTGCAACGCACATGGGCGGAAGGTTAACATATATATTAACATCCGTTAGGGCGAGGGATTTACATGGCAACAAACAAAAATCTCCGGTGATATATGTTAATTATATTTGAAAATCATACTCAGGAGCAAAAATTGGCAAAACCTTAAGGATGTAAATACCAATTTTACTATAATTTAAAGTTTTAACAATTGGCTGATATTAATCCCAATTAATGAAATGTTTGTCAACACTTCAAACTTTCAAACTATTTTCCTTCATTAATCCCAAACTAACAGAATCTTAACTCCGTTAATTTTTTTGATGACGTGGCAGTCTAATTCACCCATCATGATGACGTGGCAATCCAACTCATCCACTTATCCTATGTGTCATTTTTCAATTTTTAATCCCTTTTTTAATCCCCCTTTACGAGAAAGGAGCCCGGCAACCTCGAGCTCCGACGAACCTCCGGTGTATCTCTGGTGACATCCAACGATGGGGGGTTAAATCCTATGTACCTAAAACCCAGAAATTACAAAACCATAAAAAGCAATTAATGTTTTAACCCAACAAAAATGATGACAAACATCATATACGCATTGATCAGCTTAATACAAAGAGAATACTGAAAACCTCCTAAACATAACTACCCTATTTTTTTCGCTCGAATCTATAGAACAGATACATGAAAAACTGGATTTTTTTTCTTTCAAAAACCCATCAGAACTTAAGATTAAAGGACGAATTTGAAGAAGATTACCTAAGATGGAAGAATATTAACATGATTAAGAGAATCTGAAGAGGAAAAATGAAAGAATAAAGGAGGAGCAGAGGTTGAGTGATCAGCATATATTCAAGGGGTTAAAGATGCAAGATCCTTGACTAAAGAACAAGTTTTACGATGATGCGTCCTCACCTTCCTTGAGTTTTATACGAACTGAATAGCAGATCCAAACATGCATTATCAGAAAACCCCGTCGTTGGATGTCGTCGGAGATACGCCGGAGGTTTGTCGGAGCTCGAGGTCAATGGCCTCTTTTCCTGTCTACTCTCTCTTGAAGGGGTGTTTGGCTTAAGTTTGTATAAATGGGGATTACAAAACAAAAAATGACATAGGATGTTAGATGAGTTGGATTGCCACATCATTATGTTGGGTGAGTTGGACTGCCAGGTCATCAAAAAAATTAACGGATGTTAGTTTGGGATCAATGAGGGAAAATAGTTTGATAGTTGGGAGTGTTGGCAAATATTTCGTTAGTTGGGATTAATGTCCGCCAATTGTTAAAACTTTAGATTGTTTAAATTAAATTTGTCTTCATTTTATAAGGTTTTGTTTTAAAATTTAGGTTACATAATAAATAAAAAGTCATTTAAGTGATTTAAGTAGTATAGTAAATGTCGGCTGGGAGCCTAGATGGTGCACTTTATGTATGAGGAAACTGTCGGGTATGACACCTTGGATGTATCCACGTGTTTCTCAACAGGGGGAAACGGAGCGTCTACGTGTCCATTGGTAGTCATAAACAGTCCACATCGATGCCAGCTGATAAAAACAAGGTTTCTTCACATTTCTTATCATTTGCATGAAAAACATTCAAACCATTTGCTATCTCTCATCTGTTTTTAATCAAGAACATCCAAGGAGAGGTCTAGATACTTGAGACTTGAGGATTTGGGGCGGATGTTGTCTTAGTAGGCAGTTCTAGCCCAAAACTTGTTAACTTAGAGATTATTTTGTGTTTGGTTGAACACGCATAAGCATTTGGTGCTTTTCAGAGACATGCATCACTAATTTGAGCATTCTTGGAGTTCATGAGGTTAATTAATACAAGTGGTTGTAATAAACTTCACTAGAAGTTGTGATATAATCCATTTTAAAGAATGGTAGTTCATTTGTGTGGGAACATAATGGATTGTGCATGCAGGCTTAAAAGTTTTTGATCAACAGTTAGAGGTGTGCATCAATGGCAAGACACGGTTCGGTGACTTGGTACAAGCTTGGGAAGCTTAAGCTACAAGTTGTTAATGCATGCATGTTACTTTCTTGTTATGAAAATGTTGAAATCAGTTTGTACGAATTTGACAGGGGGTTACAAGGTGTAAGGAATATTACGCTTAGAAGATTTCCGGCTGAAAGCCAGTTTTGATAAGTTCCGGCTGAAGTTGAAGCGGAATTCTCAACTTCAAGCGGAACTGGTAGTTCAAGCGGAAGAAGCAGTTTTGTCAGCTAGCGAATATTCCGGGTGAACTCGATTATCCACCAGATAATGAGTTCAACCGGACTTTTTCTGAGATGTCTTTTCAGCAAGTCCAATCCTGCAAAAGCTTCTCGTTTGCTTCTAAATCTATTCAAGCCGCTCTCCAAAAGTAGTATGATGCTGATCACACGCAAGTTATTCCAATTGTCGAAGTTTATGCTTTTGGTAGTTTATACTTGACTTTGTATTAAAAGGTTTAGATTAGATCGTTTGAGATCAATGGCTGTCATTGATCTCATCTGCACTATATATAGCATAGTTAGCTCTTAGTTTTACACACGATTCTTGATCACCTTGTAATAGTGTAACTTTGAGTTAATGCAAATAGTGCCGAGTATTTCTTACTTCGCTGTTACTATACTTATGCAAACCAAACACTACCTAATACAAGAGAACTAAATCTGCTAGAGTAAAGTGAAGTATAACTTTAATTCCGCAGGGTTATATTTACAAGTAGAGGGTTCTTGTTTTAGTTTAATCATAACTAATAACGATCCTACAAGTGGTATCAGAGCATTGGCTCTCACTTTGAAGACTTTCAGTGCTTCAAAGTCCATAATCTACTTGCCTACTTTACAAGATTTGTTGTTTTTCTATTTCTAAAGTTTTCAAAATGAGTGATCTAAGTTCAGGATCTTCAAACGGCTGTGCCAACAAACCACCAATGTTCACTCCTGATGACTTTGGTACCTGGAAACTCAGGATGGAACGGTTTGTTAGGATTTTAGACCGTCGTATTTGGAAATCCTTTACTGAAGGTCCTTACTCACCCATGGTTTCATCTGCTGATGATGCAGAAGTCAAAATACCTAAACCTTTAGAAAAATATGTTGATTCTGACTATGCTGCTCTTGAATTTGACTATAAGGCATATTGGACTCTACAGGCTGCACTTCCTAATTCCATTTTAAGTGGGTTTAAAGGATACAAAACTGCTTTTGACCTGTGGAATGCCTTAAGTGAAATGTATGAAGGAACCAGTCAAGTAAAAGAAAACAAGAAAGATGTCTTAAAACAGAAATATGAGAATTGTACTTTCAAAACTGGTGAATCAATGACAAACCAGTACTTAAAATTTGTTTCCCTACTTGATGAACTGCAAAAGGTAGATGTAAAACAAGACCAAGTAGATGTAAACAGAAAATTTGACTCTACAGGCTGCACTTCCTAATTCCATTTTAAGTGAGTTTAAATGATACAAAACTGCTTTTGACCTGTGGAATGCCTTAAGTGAAATGTATGAAGGAACCAGTGAAGTAAAAGAAAACAAGAAAGATGTCTTAAAACGGAAATACGAGAACTTCACTTTCAAAACTGGTGAATCAATGACAAACCAGTACTTAAAATTTGTTTCCCTACTTGATGAACTGCAAAAGGTAGATGTAAAACTAGACCAAGTAGATGTAAACAGAAAATTTCTACGTTCCTTGCCCTCTATGTGGACAGTTTACACTATTAGCATCAGGGAATGTAAAAATTTGAAAAAGATGAGACTTAGTGAACTTCATGGCATACTCAGTGCTTATGAAATGGAACTGAACCTTAAACAAAACTCATCTTCTGAGTTAACTCAGTTGTTTTCAACTGCACTAGTAACTACCGATTTTCATAATCAAAGATCTTCAAGCTCATCATCATACCAGTCACCTATAGTCAGTTTCCCTGAGACACCAAGGTGTCAAGAGAGTTTTTTAAACACGTTTGACAACTCTCACAATGCTCATGTAGCAACTGACTCATACCAAGGCTTCATTCATGAAGATCTTAAGTGTATAGGTGCTGATGATTTAGAAGAAATGAATATTTTGACCCAACTTGCTATGGTGTCTGTCAGGGCTCAAAGGTTTTACAAAAGAACTGGTAGAACCTACAAGGGAGCAAATGGTGCTCACATAGGCCTAGACAAGAGCAAGGTGAAATGCTACAACTGTCACCAGCTTGGTCATTTTGCAAGAGAATGCCCACAGCCAAGAAAAGAAGGGCAGAACCAAGGTCATGTCCAAATGAAGATCATGGTGGAAATAATTCTAACAACAACAATTCTGGTCACAACTCAGGTCATCAACCCACCCCACCAAAACCAACCGGAAGTCAAAACCACCAGAATGTGGTTGCTGCTGTTGCCAATCAAACCTCATGTGTTGAATGGGAAGATTTTGTTGCTGAGTTTCAGCCAATAAATCATGCTTTGATGGCCAAACAAGACTCCACTTCAGATCTAGTAAATTCTATTCCTGAAAAGGTTTTAGATATGCAGTCCTGCTTGCATTGAACAAGTGGCAAAGTACAGAAATCACAACACTGATTTGATTGATGAAGTTTCAAACCTAAATGAGTTAAAGGAATATTTTAAGAAAACTGAGTCATCTTACATTTCAAAGATTGAAAATTTAACCAAAGAATATGAACAGTTAATACAAACCAACTCAGTTCTTGAAACACGGCTTGATGATTTGCTTTCCAAGCTTGAGAAATCAAGAAATGAAACTGAAGATGCTAAGGCTGAGGTTGATGTTCTTGAAATCAAGTTAAAAGATGCTTTATTTACTTGTGACAAATTTCAAATTGCAAACAGAAAGGCTGAGAAGTTATGGATGGGAGGGATGTATGGTAAGGCTGGTGTTGGTTACAACAATGTTGAACCACCAATTGAATACTCACCACTAATCAAACCAATTGAAGCTTTAAAAACAGACTGTAAAGTTAGTCTTACTGTTGATGACACCTCATCACAGTCAAGTTTTGAAAACACTGTTGAGTCAAAGAAAACTGAAGTCACTGATGCAAGCACTTCTACATCAGCTGACCAATCAAACATTTTGAAACCTTTAATTGTTGTACCACCACCAACTATTTATGAACCAAAAGATTCAAAAGTTGGAGGAAAGCAACCTGAGCAACCAAAGGGAAGTCAAACTCAAAGGTTTGGTCAACTCACTTTCAACCAAGTGACCAAACATGAGTCTCCTAGGAAATTTGAAACCAAAATTGTTGAATGCATGTTCTGTGGTGAACAAGGTCACCTAGCTGCTGTG